>OZ010789.1:287383422-288633422 GCA_963932465.1 Maratus speciosus | reverse complement strand
TACATTAAACGGAGAAGGTTAAGAGTCGACAAAACAAAAAAATATATGGTGGAAGCAAATTGAGTGAAGCAAGTGCGTATCATGTTCTGCGATTTAAAATGCGTACAAAGCAATCGCATTTTTTCAGGTTTTTTTTTTTTTTTTTTTTTTTTTTTTTTTTGATATTGTGTTTTATTACAGTGCGAATTTAAATTTTTAAATGCTTTTCTTATCAGAAAAAAAGTTGAACTTTATGCAAAACTTTAGGCGTTATAAATTTCTTAAACCGTTAAGATTCCTGTAAAGGGTGGGAAATACCTTCTGGGATTTTTTTTTTTTCGGAATAAATATCATTACTATGAGACAATAGTAATTCTGATAAAAACAATTCGTTAATAAAAATAAAAATAATACTTAAATCTTAAAAACAGAAATATTATGAACAGGTGAAAAGTTCGATGGGATACCTAGTAGCAGTGCTACTCCACTCCCTGTATATGAGTATGAGTACCGCCGCGGCGAGCGGCCCATCTTCGTCCGCAACCCTTTATTCTTCTACTCTACTCCGACTCTTTTGCGGAAGCAAGATTCCCAGGTGCCCAGCCACGTCCCGAATGAAAGACTCTCTAGCGAAAGCCAGATTGAAAAAAAAAAAATCAAAAATTGAAACCGGACAAATTTAAAAGGGAAATTACACAAATTAAAGACACCGAAAAGAGGAAAGGGTTGGGTTCGGGGCGATGAAGCTACCGAACGACTCCTAGCTACTTCTAGCTTATTATTAGTGTATTAAAGTGTATATCACATCATAGAGGAGTCATGAATTGAAGTCCAGCCGTAGCACATATATACTACAATATAAGAAAATTTGAAAAAGGCTGAATTTTTGATAGGGTAATCCAAGAGTAAGGAAAGTAAAGTTAATTTAAATATAAAAATAAAATGATAGAAAAAAATGAAATATATAAAAAGTGAATTTAATAAAAAAATAAATGTTTACACTGTTCATTATCCGACATAACCGGACGAAGCAAAGCTAGATGATAGAAAAGCTACCATTTCCCTTAAACAAAAAAAGGCCGTTTTTATTGTCATACATTTTAAAATAAAGATATTATTAGTTTAGCAAACTTTACCTAAGTATAGTAATGAGAATATAAGGATTTTTTTTTCTTTAATATATGCAACAGAAAGTGTAGAAAGTGTATTAGCTGAACAGCGCGCCTTATACTTCTTTTTTTTAATATTAATAATAAATAATTTTCATTTTTTTCTGGTTTGTATTTCGGAATTTTCATACTCAGGTAGCGTAAACATGGATACATAATGCAACCTCTTGGACAATAATTTAAATACGCTTTTTTCAATTGGCTAATAAAGAATATTTGACGAATCTTGACTTTCTTAGTTGAGTCTCCATTCCAAAAAATAAAATAAAATGATACTCAAACTTTTTCCATTTTCAGTACAATATAAGTTAATAAAAAAAGGTTTTAAATTACCACAAAATGGTCTATATCACAGTTACAGTCTTCAACACACATTTCTCACTTGAAAAAATTTTCCAACTTATTGCTTCAATTAATTTGTTTCTGTACAATAATTATTTGATGTTTTCTCGAAAATTGACCTTCAGCACGATGTATTTAGAGATCGAAGCTAATACATTTTTATTGCGTTTGTTGTTTTAAATAACAATTTTATTGTCTGTTTATTTTCATATTTGTGTTATTTAACTAATGTTGATGTTATGTGTCATGTTTTTGTACGTGTTTTTCTAATTCATCTTGAGATGGAATTTGCCTTTACGATTAACAAATGTAAAAAATGGACGATTTGAGGGAAGAGCTACTTTTACTTTTAAATTGCAGTGTTGTTAAATAAATTAATTGAAATCGAATTGGATTCAGTTGTATCTGTTAAATATATCGAGAAAGTTGAAGTTATATTCAACATTATGCCAAAACTTTCCTTCAGAAAATATGAAAGATGCCTCAAATTTCACGTATAAACTTTGCAGGAGAGCGGAGAACTTTTGTATAAACATAAAACAGTCTTATTTGGACGAAAACACATTTTTTTACGCACAGGATCTTGGAGAAAAATAATATTTACTTACAGAGCCTGATTACCCACGGGGCAAATTCCTATCACTAAAAATAAACAGAAAATTTTGCCTCATTCATGGCAGAAATTTTACATGAATACGGCGTTTAGACAAGTCAAACTTTTCTTTTAAAATTTATTGGTGTAAGTGTGCCCCGTTGGTAATCAGGCCCTGTTTACTTACAATCTACAATCCTGAAAATTAAAGAAGTTTAGTAAACCTGACTTTTGTGCATATAGTTACGTGTTCTAAATTGGGAAAAAAATTCTGGTTGCAAGCCTGAATTTTTTATACTTATTAAACATCTAAATTGTAAAGCAAAAGAAGGATGCTAGACCGGAACACATCCCCCTGAACATTAGGCCTACGCCCTGACACAAAAATAGCGGGTGTCGTTGGCGGATTTTTTTTTCATTGTTTGTACTGTTTTTAAATGTCAATACCAGTATTAGTATTCTTCGACTTCTTTTTCGACAATTAAACGTTGCAATACTCAAGGCCTGAGGACAAAAGTTGTGACGTCATCACTAATGGACCGACTTCTCACTAGTGTTGGAATTCACACCGGAAAATTTTGAATAGCAATTTCCTTTTATTTTATTTGTGGAATATCTATCATGTTATAAAACATTAGTAACTACTTAAATTTATTGGTGAGAATTCGGAAACCCTAAATAAAAATTCAACCAGATGCGGAATTCCAAGGTGTTGCCGCATCTGGCTGATTTTTTATTGGGGGATACCCAATTCTCACTAGTAACTTTAAATAGTTACTATTGTTTTATAAGATGATAGATGTTCCACAAATAAAATGTAAGGAAATTGCTATTCAAAATTTCCCGGTGTGAATTCCAACACTAGTGAGTAGTCGGTCCATTAGTGATGACGTCACAAATTGTGTTCCCAGGCCTTGAGTATTTCGAAGGCAGCGCAATTAAATGAGACGAAAAATACTTTTAAAAATACTGATATTAAAATTCAAATGGCCGTACAGACCCTGAAAAAAAATCCGACTGCGAAAGCCGCCATCTTGGTATCAGCGCGTAAGCCTAGTATTCAGACTGCTGTGACCTGTATTCTGAGTAGGTAGGCTCTTTCTTCAAACATCGATTCGTTTCCGTCCGATAACTTATTACGTGTGTGTGTGTATGTTTGTTTGTCAAAATACCTATATGATTTGCAAGCACAAAATCAAACATATAGCTGTGATGCAAATTTCATTCCTTATTCTGTGAGTTAGTTTGGTGCGAGGATTATTTGTAAAAAAAAAAAAAAAAAAAGAATCCATTTTCTATATTTTGGTATGTATCTGTTGGAATTTCAACACAATTTGTTTGCCCAAATAGGCAGCTAAGTCAAACGGTGATGGGACCAACCCAAGTGGGTGGATTATCTGTTCCTTTAATAAAATAACAAATTAAAATGGTGGTGGGTACCTATTAGTTGTTTTCAGGGCTGAGAACACTTTATAAAATGTGATTAATTTTTATAACTATATTTAAGGAAATATATTTTAGATCTGCAGCCACCAATTTTTCACTTTTCATTTATTTTCAAAATGCTAAACTCTAAACTGTTTTCTGATGTCTTGAGTCGATGAATGCTGTTGCTTTTGTTTATATATTATTTGAAAGCATTTTCCATGTAATAATTGTATTGATAATTTTTTTAATTATTTATTTTGAGATGCTGTAAATTATTTAATGTTAATATTTTATTCTTATAGATTTGTTCTCGGTCTCAGTTAATATTTAATATCAACTGTCCTTATTATATCAGTTCATTTGAATTGTAACATGATTTTAATAAAATTAGGTTTGTTAAAATAAATTATTTCACTAAACCAAAGTCTCTCTGTTATTTCTGTTCTAAAATAAATCCTTCTATATATAAAAACTAGGGGGCTCTGCCCCTACGAGCTACGCTCGTCAACCCCCGTTCAGACACCGCAGACTCTAACAGCACGATAATTTGATCGGCTTTAAAAAGATTTCGGAAGATTGAATTATAATTTGAATCTGAGAATTACAATCTGACGTAATTTTTACCAAACTTTTCTTTTTCTTTTTAATATTCACGTAAAAATACTTTTGTTAGAAATGAAATATTATGATTATCCTAAAATATCAAATAAATGTCTCGAGCAATTTTTAAATTTAAACTGTTTTGAAATATTATTTTTTGTTCATTTTATATAATAAGTGTAATGTGACGTAAATGTGACGTAAATTCTCCTATTTAAGACTTCTAACGCATGTTTATGAATTTATTATTTTACAATATTCTGTCTCTTTTAAAATTCACGTGTAATTACAGTTTTTATGACGTAATTTTCAGTGAGTTCCTGCTTTTTATATTTTCTGTTTATAATAGTCACGTGTAAAATAAATTTTTAATTTGAAGTAAACATTATTGTTTGCGCTGTTTATACAACTGGCAACAGTTTAAATTAATAAAATTTTCTAAAATTTGTAAAAAATATCTCTCTAAATCCTGAAAATTTGAATATAAAATTGAAATAAAACCTCAAAAAATGAGTCAAATAAGAAAAATAAATACAATCTGCACACCGCGAACTTAGAACGTATAAAATGATCTAAAAATGATTAAATTCTCATGTATAGTTTTTGCTCCAATAAAACTTTTTTAATGGAACGATTTTGTCCAACTTTAGCATTAAATATCTCTTAAAATAATTCTTCGATTTAAAAACTGTCTGCATCAGCGTGTTTATCAAACATTTCTCTATAATACCAGCGATTTTCATATTTTTGTATGCAACAGTTTTTTTAATATTAACGATGAAAGGCCATGCTTAAGCATTCAAATTGGATGTGGATCTACCCGGAATATCTACGCTGATTTTCATTGGTCCATTTCCAAATCAAAACTTTTTTTTATATATAGAAGGAAAAGTTTTGATTTGGAAATGGACCAATGAAAATCTGCGTAGATCATCCGGGTATACTCCTACTAGATCGGCATCCATATTTTTTATGATCGGGGGTCTTTCTTCGTTAATATTAAGAAAACTGTTTCATACAAAAATATGAAAATCGGGGGTATTATAGAGGCATGTTTGATAAACACGCTGATGCAGATAGTTTTAAATCGAATAATTATTTTAAGAGATATTTAATGTTAAAGATGGTCAAAATCGTTCCTTTAAAAAAGTTTTATAGGAGAAAAACTATACATAGGAATTTAAATTTAAACATTTTTATATCATTTTATACATTGGAAGTTCCCGATGTGCAGACTGCAATTATCTTTTTAATTTCTCATTTTTTGAGGATTTATTTCCATTTTAAATTCAAATTTTCAGCATTTCGAGAGATATTTTTTACACATTTTAGAAAAAGGCAATTATTTTAAACTGTTGCCAATTTTAAAAACAACGCAAATATTAATATTTAATTAAAATAAAAAATTTATTTACACGTGGCTATTATAAACAGAAAAAAACTTTCAAATTAGAAATAAGTGATTACGTGTTAAAAATCAGGAAAATATTGAAAATTACATCATAAAAACTACAGTTACGCGTGAATTTTAAAAGGGAAAGAAAATTTTTAAATACTAAATTCATTATTATGCGTTAAAAGTCACAAATGAAGGAAATTACGTCATATTTAAAAAGGCCAAATAAATAAAAGTTGGCAAAACACTTTAAATTGAAAAATATTTTTGCACGAGACATTTATTTCATATTTGGAGATAATCTTTTCAACTATTATCGTGAATTCTAAGACAGCGCTAAGAATATTTCCTTTCTAACAACAAAAGTATTTTCATGTGAATATTAAAAAGAGAAAGGAAACTTTGGTGAAAATTACGTCAGATTTAAAACGATACATTTAAAAGAACTTTCTCATAGCGTTGTTAAAAAGTACCGAGAGACAAAGACTCTGTGTGCTTAATTCATTTTACATTAGCTTACTTTCAAATTTTTAACTAATTTTTAACACTTTCCAACACTGATTTTGGTTTCTCTGTTCGCGCTCTAACTCTCGTAAATATACTAGGATCGCACTGAAATTTTTGGTTATTGGCGTTTAGCCTACCACGAATCCTATTTCAAATGAAGTTTGTAGCATGTTTAGTTCATTTACAGAGCCAGTCAAAAGTATTACGTTACTTTACGGCCAATGGGAAAAAATCATTTCAAATGAATTTTAAAGATGTTACACACTTTCAATCATAATAAAAAATATATGCATTTACGAAGTGTACTAAAATATGCAGAATATTATAGCATATGCGGTGCAACGAATAGTTACTATTCATTTACAGGGCTACACAAAAGAATTCCATTACAAATGGTATTAGGGGAAATTGTTTGCGGCGTATTTTAATTATACAAATTCATATATAATAAAATTGATATACGTCGGTGAGGCTTACTTAAGTTATTTCATGTATAATACGAAGTGCATAGCATTTACAGGAACATACAAAAAATTTCAGACAAGGATTTTCTATCCGAAGTACTGCATATTAGCGGCGACGGCAGGGAATGCATTTTTAATTATGATATGCACTTTTAAGTTTCACTATATTTATGCATACTATATGGTGTGTGTTAGAGGTGTATTAGAGAAGCATAAATTTGGACAATGGTAAATGAGAACACTAATAGCTAAGATATTTAATACGGACTATTTTTTTTACCTTTGCCTTGCATGCTTCATTTGTCTTGCAAGCTTCTGACCGCTCACTAAGAACTCCTGTTATATATGGACAGATAGCATGACCCCAGACAGCATGAACATTAGCAGCAAGTTTGATTTTTTCTGACATTAATAAGCCATGACAAATTTGAATTGAGAAATTCGCTGCAAATTTCCAAGGTATACCATCGCCTACTTGCATGAGTAGTTTTGTTGTGAAACTGATGGCAAGACTGTCTTTAATGCACGAAAGTGACGAAAGCAAAAAACCCTCTGTTGAGAGAATAGACAATCAGCACATACGCAGAAATTGCAGAAATTTTATTCTGTTGGCACCGCTTTTCCTAAACGCTGTACGTATCAAATAACAAAAAAAAAAGGGTAGCATTGGAAAATTACAAATATTACCTTAACTCGTTTATGGTGGTGGAAACGATGCGTGCGCCCATGTGCACCTTCTGACGGTGTCAATAGACCTGATCAGGTCTATGGAACCCTCCGAAGGGGTTAAACTTATAGTGTAACAGTTGCAAATAGATAGTGGGGCATGGAAAGGTTATTACTTTGCAGTAAGTTTCCAGTATTTTTTATTACTTGTTTGCCGTTAATTTGCAATAAATTTGATACAGCGTGAATTTAACTTGCACGACAAGTTAGCTGCAAGTTCAAAGTGTGGTGACTTCGTCGTTTGCGTTATCTTGCTGAAGTCTTGTCATGCTGAGCTTGCTGCAATTTTGCAGGTTTTCAAAGCAAGACTGCTGCAAATTTTCTGAAAATTAAAAATGCTATCTGGGTCAGTGTCTACAGCCGTAATCTAAAAAGCCGCTTACTCTACATTTTGTGTTGGGATTATGACATAACTTCCATAAGATTGGCCGAACAAGCTCGGGCACAGCACTGATGCTTGTTGGAGGATAAGGAAATATATCGTACAGAGATTTGCGGTACAGGCTTTCATACATAGAAAAAGTACAGTATAAAAAATATACAAACACAGTGTTCGAAATTAACGGCCGTTAGTCGTCAAATACGACTAAATTATTGTATTTGACGACTACAAAATTATTTCTGGTCGTCAAATTTGACGCTTAGTTTTTTTAAATTTAACTTTGAAAGATCCCGGTTCGTACTTTTTTTTTTCTGCCGCCGATGGTACTTCCAAAATCGAGCACCTGCTTTTGAAAAGAGAGAGAAGGGGGTGGGGGTACGTGACACGTGGTAAGTATTTCTTTAATAGTAATCCCCACCACGACTATTCTATAGTCCAGACTTTTCATAGAAGGTTCTATTGTCTGTGTATTGTCTGTCCCCTTACACTTGTCAGTCACAGTAAGGTGGTTCCTTGCAGTGACTAATTACTTATAAAACTGATCTTGGAGGTAACACCCCAAAAATTCTTGCACCTCACATGTTGTTCAAAAGTTTGGTAGCTGTGTTAAAATTTCGAATAAGTGGAGTGTCATTTTCTTAAAGTGTAAGGCGAACACGTGCATAATGGCGAAACGGAATATATCTTCCTATTTTACGATCGCATGTTCATCTAATACAAAACGTTTAAAACCCAATGATAATGAAGAAAAAGAAGTTAAAGAAGAGAGTGATGAAAACAATAAAGAAAAAAATTATAAATCTGCTCGAAAAGTTGTAAATAGTGCAACTTTTTTGAAATGGCAAAAAGAAAATCTCTGGCTCATACAAGAGCAAAATTTGATGGTATGCACTCTGTGCAAAGAGTTTGCTAAAGCTGAAGATACCAACTTCGTGAATGGATGTCCAGCTCTACGATATGAGACAGTAAGTAATTTTTTTTCAGACAATGATTTTATTTCTTTTCTTACTAATTTATTTTTATTTACTTAAGTTTAAAACAAAAAAGAAAAGAAAATACACCGGTCTTTTGGGTTGATTTTTTGGAATTATAAAATCAATATTTTTATTCATTTCTCACTTCTATTAAATTAAAATTAAACAGATTTTGTGCAAAAACATAATTAATTATTTGAAAATATTATGTAGCAAAACGAGCAGTTATTTTGCTTGCTTTATCGCCGATAATGCGGAAATAATCATTATTTATTTCAAATTAGCTTCCTGCATTTTCCTCAAATAGATCATCAAACCACATAAATCTATCTCTCCCCCCCCCCCCCCCCCCCACACACACACGCACAAAAAAAAAAAAAAAAAAAAAAAAATCATTTCCAACTTCTTTTATTTTTAAAAGGATAATAAATATATATTTGGATTGAAATCTGAATAATACAGCCTGCTCTTACAGCCGGAATAAATAACTGTAATAATTATAAAACTAGCAGGAATGACCGAGCTAAGCTCCGTCAAAATTAGCTTTCTGTTTATCTCGATATATTTTCCCCACTGAATCATTCTTGCTGTTTTAGATGCAATTAGCTTGACCATGAAACATAGTGACCCAAAATGACCCACTTATCGAGTTTTTTCGAACATCCGACCTATCACAATGCTCTTCTCGAGCCTGAAAACAATGGAATACAAAATTTAGTGAAAATCGTTAGTCGTTTTCTAGGTAAAATAAGTTTGATCCACGTTGATTCAAAAAACCACTAACCGAAATTCATCGACAGATGTGAGCTATTTCAATGGTCTTTTGTACTGTGAAACGGTATAACAAAAAAAATTGCCAAAATTGTTTGAACCTTTTTGAGATGCCGTTATCTTCACCCCGACCCATTATCACCAAAATGACCCACTAATAGAATTTTCTTGAGCATGCGACCCAGCCCAATGTTTTTATCTTGTCCAGAAACGGGTTAGTACAAAGTTTTGTCAAAATCTTTTGAGCGTTTTTTTAGATACAGTTAGCTTGATCCTGATCCATTAGGATTCAAAATGAGCCATTGATTGAATTTTCTTGAACATGCGACCCAGCACAATGCTCTTATCATGCCCGTAAACGGTATTATACAAAATTATGTCAAAATGTTTTGAAGCGCTTTTTAAATACAATTAGCTTAACCCTGGCCCATTGTGACCCAAAATGACACACTAATATAATTTTCTCGAACATGTAACTTAACCCAATGGTCCTCTCATGACCAGAAACGGCCGTATATTAAAAAATTTCGTGAAAATGGCCTGAGCCTTTTTTTTAGATATAATTAGCTTGACCCTGACCCATAATGACCCACTAATCGAATTTTCTCGAACACGTGACCCATCCCAATGATCTTTTCGTACCCGAAAACGATAGATTACAGAATTTCGTCAAATCGCAGTGCCGTTATCTAGATAAACTTAGCTGGACCCACGGTGACCCAAAAATGACCCACTAATCGAATTTTCTTGAACACGTTACCCATCCCAATGGTTTTTTCGTGCCCGAAAATGGTTAGATACAAAATTTAGTCAACATCGATTGAGCCGTTCTCTAGATATAATTAGCTTGACCCTGACCCAAAATGACCCACTAATCGACTTTTCTCAAACAGGAGACCCATCCCAATGGTCTTTTCGTGCCCGAAAACAGTAGGGTGCAAAATTTCGTCAAAATCGTTAGAGCCGTTATCTAGATAAACTTAGCTTGACCCACTGTGACCCAAAAATGACCCACTAATTGAATTTCCTCGAACATGTGGCTTAGCTCAATGGTCTTCTCGTAATCCAAAACTGTAGAATATAGAGTTTAGTGAAAATCGTTAGAGCCGTACCCAAAAATGACCCACTAATCGAATTTTCTCGAACTCGTGACCCATCCCAATGGTCTTTTCGTGCCCTAAAATGGTTAGATACAAAATTTAGTTAAAATCGATTGAGCCGTTCTTTAGATATAATTAGCTTGACCCTGGCCCATTATGACCCAAACTGATCCACTAATCGAATTTACTCGAACACGAGACCCATCCCAATGATCTTTTCGTGCCCGAAAATGGTTAGATACAAAATTTAGTCAAAATCGATTGAGCCGTTCTCTAGATATAATTAGTTTGACCCTAACCCATTATGACCCAAAATGACCCACTAATAAAATTTTCTCGAACACGAGACCCATCCCAATGGTCTTTTCGTGCCCGAAAAAAGTAGAGTGCAAAATTTCGTCAAAATCGTTAAAGAAGTTATCTAGATAAACTTAGCTTGACCTACGTTGACCCAAAAATGGCCCACTAATCGAATTTTTTCGAACATGTGACTTAGCCCAATAGTTCTCTCGTAATCCAAAACTGTAGAATATAGAGTTTAGTGAAAATCGTTAGAGCCGTTTTTTTGATAAAATTGGCGTGACCCATAGTGACCCAAAAATGAGCCACTAATCGAAGTTTCTCGAACATGTGACCGCCCAATAGTTTCTTCGTGTCGAAAAACGGTTGGATGTGAAATTTGGTCAAAATCGATTGAGCCGTATTTCAGATATAATAAGCTTGACCTTGACCCATTACGACCCAAAATGACCCACTAATCGAATTTTCTCGAACACGTGACCTAGCCCAATGGTCTTATAATGCCCGAAAATGATAAAATACAAAATTTCGTCAAAATCGATTGAGCCGTTCTTTAGATATAATAAGTTTGACTCTGACTAATTATGACCCAAAATGACCCACTAATCGAATTTTCTCGAAGACGAGACCCATCCCAATGATCTTTTCGTGTCCGAAAATGGTTAGATACAAAATTTAGTCAAAATCGATTGAGCCGTTCTCTAGATATAATTAACTTGACCCTGACTCATTATAACCCAAAATGACCCACTAATGGAATTTTCTCGAACACGAGACCCATCCCAATGGTCTTTTCGTGCCCGAAAACAGTAGGGTACAAAATTTCGTCAAAATCGTTAAAGAAGTTATCTAGATAAAGTTAGCTTGGCCCACGGTGATCCAAAAATGACCCGCTAAACGAACTTTATCGAACATGTGACTTAGCGCAATAGTTTTCTCGTAATCCAAAACTGTAGAATATAGAGTTTAGTGAAAATCGTTAGAGCCGTTTTTTAGATAAAATTGGCTTGACCCATAGTGACCCCAAAATGACCCACTAATCGAAGTTTCTTGAACATGTGACCTAGGCCAAAAGTTTCCTCGTGTCGAAAAACGGTTGGATGTGAAATTTGATGAAAATAGATTGAGCCGTTTTTTAGATATAATTAGCTTGAGCTTGACCCATTACGACCCAAAATGAGCCACTAATCGAATTTTCTCGAACACGTGACCTAGCCCAATGGTCTTATCATGCCCGAAATTGGTAAAATGCAAAATTTCGTCAAAATCGTTAGAGCCGTTTTTAAGATAAAATTTACATATACACACACACACACAATTTTTGCTCGCATTATAGTATAAGATAAACAACTTCTAAAGCATTAGAAGTTCTTATAAACAATCTCTGAGCTAAACAGTTCTCTTTCAAAGCTGACCTTTGATCTGAAAGAAAAACGCAGCTGTTAGCAAGCAGCCGCAAACTGAAAGAGTATTTATTTATTCTTTTGTTCGACAAGCGCGAGATATTTTGAAAAATATCGTGTAAAAATATATGTAAAGCAGTTTTAAACTTTCTTATAAATGTCATTAAAAGAAAAAAAAATACTTTGAAATGAGCTATAGTATTTTCAGTTAATAACAGAGATGCATTGTAATGGGTATATGGATGCAGAACATGTGGCCTGAAATAATATACGAACATTTATGCAGTGGTCGCGTTTCTCATCTCCACTTTTCCCATTCGCGAAAAAAAAAATCGAGTGCCAATTCTTTCTCTTCTTCTTTTTTTTTTTTTTTTTTTTTTTTTGTTATTTATATATTTTTGGCAAAAGCTGGATGAACAACAAAAAAAAAATCTTTAATTTTCAATTTTTTCATGTGGAAGTTATCCGTTAAATATTTACCTCAAAGAAATAAATATATTTGTCCCATATTTTTCTTATGAACTTTTAACTATAAAAAATGTTGATATAACAAAAAATACAGGTTTTATTTAAATTATTTTTTTAATATTTTAGAGTGATAGTTAGATCGTTAATATGATTACTTAGAATTTTTTAACGTTTCTTATTGTTTAATTTAGCTAATTAACCAAAGTAAAAGTAAATATTAAAATTTTTGTGGCTAAAAGGAATTAAATGTGGCTGAATCTGGGGCCAAAGAAAAACATATAATCTCAGAAATACCTCTATATATTGTATTGTTTATAGTTAAAAAAATTTAAATAATTTTCTAATGCAGTTTTTTAGCATAATTTTATTTTGCAAAATCTGAAAATAGATAAAAATGACAGTCATAAACAGCTTTATTTGTACTGTCTTGAAATTAATAAAAAAAAAATTCTAAGCCATAATTTAAAATTTCATAACTGTTATTTTGATAACCATATCAACTTGAATGTATTTTGTACTTTTTTTGGTAAGAAAATAGGGAGTGCAATAAATAGTAAATATAGTTATTAATTTTCATTAATTTAAATTTGAGTATTTTCATCTTTTTAAAATTTAATTGCCGAAACGTCAGTGAAGGCTTACTGTGGAGACCTGAAATTTTTTGGGTTCCATCTGTTTGTTTGTTTGTTAGTTAGTCTGTCTGTCCCGCGATAACTGCCGTAAAACGCATCCGATTAGCTTGGAATTAAGGATGTATATTGGTGAGCTCTCCGGATTTAGCTGTATAGTTTTGGGTTAAATTTGGTTCATTCGTTCGGAATATATAGAACATTTTATTTTGTGACATAATGCTTTTCTATGGGAAGTCAGACGATTTTCAAATTTTCATTTGTTGAAAGAAATCGCTCATATGAATAATAGATTTAAATGGTAAATTTTGGATGCTGAAATTTTTAAATAAGAGTATTAAATTATTCCTTTTAGTTTGCAATTTTGTCAAAACATTTGTCAGAGCTTTTAAATTCGGTGTATATCTTATGGAGGGATTTTATGTATGTGTTCCAATAATATAAAATATTTTCTTTTTTTAATTTACTTTTTTTCAATCACATATTTCATTGTCTTAATTTTCTTTTAACTGTTTCCTAGCAACGGAAAGGTGAATTTGATCTCATATATCAAAAATAAAACAAATACGCTTTGAGGGTGAAATAAAAAGGGCTTGTGTTATGATATTAATTCTTATTATTAAAAAAAACGTTACTAATATCTCACGGTTTATCGTCTGGACGCATCTAACAGAAATATTTAATTTTTAATCGAAAATTTCAATGAGAAAAAAAAAAAAACTTTTGAAAAGCAATTCGATAGTAAATGTCAAAATTATGCACCGCAAAATTATCGCTGTCGAAAAGGACGTCATTGTATCGGGAAATAAATATTTTCATTCTTAAAAACAAACATTAACTAAATTGCCTGAAAAAATATTTTTTGACGAGTGTTAGTTCTTAATGCCGCCTCATTTCAGAAAATATGAATGAAATTTTTTTTATCTTTAAAAGGAAATTACATTTTCGTTCGTAAAACCTAAACTTTTAATATAATTGCGTCAATGTAAATCCTTTTCTGCCCACCAGTATTGAAGAATAAGGCTCGGAAGTGTAAAAAGATTTACCATAATCATTAGCGCAATCAATAAAAAGTTACATATGTAAATTAATGAGACCACTGGGTGTTCAGGGGGGCGGAGCCCCACTGAATACTTTATTATTTACAAAAAATACCAGAATTAGTAGCTCATGAAATTTCAAAATATCCTTCCATAACAACGTTTTTAATTTAACGCTTCTAATGTCTGAAAACTTAGTATTTTTTATTCTTATAAATAATTATGTAATTTGAAAACTTTAAATTGCGGTTTGTAGGAAATTGAATATTACTAGAGTGTGTCTAAAAACAATGAATTGCAGATCTGACGTTGAGGCTCCTGATCTGCAGATTTACTAGTAAGTTAAAAAATATTTAATAACAAACTAAGCATTTTTGTTTTTTTCTTAAAAAAAAAAAAAAAAGGGTAATGCTTTTTGTTCAATAACAAGTTGATATTGAGACACATGTTTGGATTTGGAGGAAAGCTCATTCATCATATCTGAATGTAATTATCTCTGTTACAAGTAATAATTTAAATTAAACATATTACAAACAGAAAGACATGATCTTTCCTGAGAGTATGATTTTATGTTGATATTATGTCTTTAACTAGATACTCATCTAGATATATATATATATATATATTTTTTTTTTGTAGGTAAATAAACACAGTTTGTCTGCAACACACAGAAATTCCTGTGCAGCTAAATTAGCACAAACTAATAAGATGTCAACACCAATGATGCGTGCCATAAAAGCATTAGATGCAGATTTACTTTTGAATATGCAAAAGCTTTTTAATACTGCATACATTGTTGCAAAAGAAAATTATGCCTTTGAAGACTTTCCTAGGCTGTGTGCATTGCAAAAAAAAAAATGGTTTAAAGTTAAATGATACTTACCTTAATGGGAAAGCTGCAAAACAGTTTGTAAGTTACATTGCAGAGAATTTACGTGCAGATGTTAAAAAGGAGCTTAAAGATTCAGAATTTTTCACACTGATGGCTGACGGATCTACTGATAAGTCAAGCATGCCATCTGAAATTATTTATTTAAATTATCTGCATGGTGGTGAAACAAAGTGTTCTTTCATTAGTCTTGTTGCGTGTGAAGATGAAACAGCACAAGGAATTAAAAATACGATTGTATCAACTTTAGACACATTTGTCCCTGAGTGGAGGCAAAAACTTACCGCTGTAAGTTTTGATGGAGCGAGCGTAAATATGGGCCCTATTAGTGGTGTATCAACACAGTTTAAGGAAGATTGCCCAGGTTTAATCGCTGTGCAGTGTGTAGCACACAAACTTGAGTTGGCAGTTTCAGATGCATTTAAAAAAGTAAAATATGTAGATATTTTAGAAGATGTACTAAAAGGTATATATTCATTTTATCACAGAAGCACTAAAAGAATTGGATGAGTTAGGTGATTTAATGGAAATGAAGATTTTGCGACACAAAGGACTTCATGGCATCAGGTGGCTAAGATCAAAAAATCATGCTGCTATTGCTGTTATCAACAATATGCCATGCTTAATTATACATTTAGAGAACATTGCATCTAGTAATACAGATACAAAATTATCCTCTCGAGCAAAAGGCTATTTGAAAACTTTGAAGTCTGAAAGGTTTGTCAAGCTTCTTCTATTATTTCAAGACATTACAACAATTCTTTCTCGTCTCTCAGAATTATTTCAACGTAGATTTTTGACAGCTGCTAAAATAAGATATAGCTTAAACTCGACAAATGAAAAGCTGAAAAGAATGTTGGCTGAAAATGGGCCTGCATTAGAAGCTTATGAAAAAGAAATGTGCATCAACAGTAACGAAATATCATATAGAGATATTAATTTAAACCGAAATGTGTACCAGTTAAGTTTATTTGAAGAAGATAGAAGAGCATTATTACAGAATTTACTTGATGCATTGTAAGAAATGTTTAATGAATTGAAATCGGATAGTGTTTTGGGAAATATAGATATTTTCGATCCACTTAATATAGGGGAAGGAGCAGAGGAAGAATCCTATGGTGAAGAAGAACTAAAAACCCTTGTAGAAAATCTACCACAAAATTTATCTATTGATTCCAATGCAGTTGTAAATGAGTACATTGATTATAAAATTTG
Source organism: Maratus speciosus (assembly GCA_963932465.1). Taxonomy (NCBI): domain Eukaryota; kingdom Metazoa; phylum Arthropoda; class Arachnida; order Araneae; family Salticidae; genus Maratus; species Maratus speciosus. The sequence goes on along the minus strand of OZ010789.1, from coordinate 288,617,048 downwards.
GTCTCGCAGCAAACAAAAACTGTCATGTGAGACTGTTTGGCAGCGATTTTTAGCAGAGTCCACAAATTCCAATGAATATACCAACTTATGCGAACTTTTAAACTTTATATTGATCCTGCCGTTTAGCACTGCTGAATGTGAAAGGGGATTCAGCCAGCTGAATTTAATAAAGAATGATGTACGTAATCATTTGTCTACAGACACAGTAAATGATTTATTAATGATAAAACTGTATGGACCCAGTTTAACTGATTTTTCTCCAAATGAAGCTATTAAACTCTGGTGGAATGATGTTTTTAAAGGACGAATTAGACGTCCAGATTTAAAAAACTAATTCTTGATTTGTAAATAAAAAATAGTTGCTTGCATATCATTTGAATATTTCTTTTTTATACCTAACTTTATTAAAATTAGTGGCTATTGCTTGAGTTTTATCCTTGCAATCTATATACAGTCAAACATTGTTAGCATTAAATCGCTTAACCCTTTCCGGCACGGGCAATTTTTGTTGTAAAATGATGAAATGGTTGACTGACACCGGAATTTTAAAACGACTTTTTTAGAAATTAAAAACATGTTACTTTAACTATTCATTGTAAAAGCAAAATTTTACTAAATTATTCTTGGTGCTGTTCGTAAGTTTGGAATTAAAATTAGGTATCCCGAACCGGGCACACTGTGCCGGAAAGGGTTAATGTGAAATTTTGTTTAACATTAATTAATACGCAGTTCCAGTAAATAAGATGGTGCTGTTATACGGTTAATAAAAAAAATGTAGTTCTTTCAATTTCATGTTAACAAGATTTGACTGTGATTAATTTTTTTTAAATATATATACAGGACTACAAGTGTAATTATCAACATTGGATAAAATTTTGTTTGGCTTGCTAGGAAGTTATCCTGTTTTAATTTTACTTTACATTTTTCTTTCAATTTCTAAAAATAGTAATAATTAAAAAAGCTTTATATGAGTTTTACAAATGCTTCAATTTTTAAAATCTTAGAGATTAAAACTTCAATCATTTAATACATATATATATATATATTAGTGTTTATAAAGTAGCGTATAATATTAGTTATGTTAAAAATAAATTTTAGAAATGACGACTAGAAATTTTAATTTGAAGCCTAAGATGTTTATAGTAGGCGTCATTTGACGCCTTACTTTCATCTTCCAATTTCCATCACTGTAACAAACACCATCATTGTTTAAGTACAATATGCATCTGTATAATATAGTTCCATGTATATATGTGTAAGCATAGAGATATCCACAAACATATGTTATAGCGTTCTAGGAAAACAGGGTTAACGAATATTCATTTATTAAGAAGCACAGCACAAATACACGGAGTACAATCATATTCACACGGACAGTTTTTTTAGTCCTATGTCCACAGGCAGAATTTACAAGCACGGATTGTCCCAGCATAGGGTTTGACAAAAATCTAACCCTTTGTTCGATCTTAATTTGAGGTACTGTATAATTTAATTTCTTAGAGATTAATCTCCATTTAAGAACTATATAAAACCAAAATTTGCAGTTTATAAATTTGTTATCAAGATTAGAAAAATTTGTAATTTTAATTTACAATATTTTTACAGTAACATAAACCAAGTGTCCCAAAAATGACTGATGGATTTTAAAATTCAATAATTTACAAATGGTGACAGATATAAAAAAAAATTCTTGCAGGAGGGTTATGTATGATGTCAGGAATTTTTGTACTGGGATTCTTGATTTTAGTTCGAATTTCAAACAATAGATGGCGCTGAGAGCAATAGGCGCTCAGTTCAGACCTGATTTTTGGTACTTCGGGATCCATTCAATACCTTTTAATCTCCTTTTTTCGCATGGAAGAAGAGAGAGGCCGAAATATCGAGCCTAGATTTAGCTGTTATTACTTGCAGCGCCATCTATCGATGCTATTTGTAACTAAAACTGAGAATCGCAGCATAAAAACTCCTGATATCTTACATAACACTCCTGCAAGAATTTTTTTTAATATCTGTCGCCGTTTGCAAGTTATGGAATTTTAAAATGCATCAGTCATTTTTGGGACACCCGGTACGTGTTACATATTAGTTTATTTTTAGTCTTTTCTTTAAGCATGTTTTCCTAAATACAGATGGAAATAATTTTACAGAATGATTTACACTGAATTAGTCTATTGATGCTCCGTAATTTTTAAATTTTCTTATTCATTATTTAGACATTTGTTCCTCTCTTTTTTTCTTTTAAATATAAACCTTCATTTTCAAAATTTCTCATAATTATCAATATGATATTGAAAAGTCAAACATTTAAACAGTTTGATTTCATTAAAATTAATTTTAAGTTTAAACTTCCTGGAAATGAAATGTATTAACCCTTTGCCTCCCAGGAACAGGCATCTATTTCTTACATGAATTTATTCGATTTGCACCACTTTTTTTTGTTAAGATGATTTTTTACTTGTATTTTGAAACCATGCGCAAGAGAAATTTACTAAAAAGTATATTTTAAAATATAGTGGTGCGAATAGAATATAAAAATAGATTCATGTATATAAAGCTTGGGCGGCTTATTGCCGACACTCCACCGCAAGGGGTGTAGCTAAGCCTTTTTTTCTTACCACTAAAATTTAAAAGAAATTTTTGACGTATTGAATCGCAAAGTTCGCCAATTAAATATGGAAAATTTTACTGTTAAATTTTAGTGGTAAGATAAAAGCGTAAAAGTTGGCAGCTATGGATTACCATGGGTGCCAACCTCCAACTAATCTTCCGTAATAAGTGAGTTAATTTGATCCAGGTTTAACACGTTTCGAACCAGAATTTTTTTGAAGAAATGCAATTAAATAAATTCCACGTAGAAACCCCAAAGTAAAAAAATAAAGATTCATCAAATAAATTTTCTGGTTCGAAACGTCGTCAACCTAGGTCAGATTAATCCACGTATTAAGGAAGATTAGTGTGAGTTTGGCAGTTATGAATATTACTAATAATAATCTTTGTAACAATGTAGAACGCATACAATAAAAAAAAATTATACATTAAGCGTGCATGTACAAAATCATTTGTTATTGAATGATATTTTTAAATGAAATTTTATACAGCATAAAATAATAACATATAAAAAAATAAAACATGTTCATAAAAAATAATTTAAAAAATCATGAACCTTGAATGAATTGCAGTTTAAATACTATTAAAAAATAGGCTTAGATGTGTTATTATCCCTCCATCCGCCATCTTGGATTTTTTTCTTGCGTGAAAACTCCTTTTCCGCCAAGTAGTAAATGTCGCCAATGGTTAAATATTGTTGATAGATTAATATAATATTAAAAAAACTGGATTATAATAATTATAACTATTAATTAAAAAACAGTTTTTAATTCACGCCCAAAAAAAATCCAAGATGGCAGATGGAGGGATAATAACACATCTGTTCCAAAAAATATTATACAATATTTCAATTTTTCTACGATTATCTTTTAGCGCATGAACTATAAGATGAATATTTTTAAATTGGAAAGCATCAATACGTAAGAATGTATGTATTTGAAATGTAAACAAATGTCATTCTGTATACATTGTATTTTAAAATGAAAACATGAGTAAAGAATTCGTACAGCATATAAATATGCTACATATTACACAGATTTAAATATAAAAAGTTATTATAAATGACATTTTTTTTAAATTTCATCTGAGAACACGAACAAAAATATGCTTATGTATGTAGCCCTTGAAATAAGATAATTTTTAAGAAATTAAATAAATACAAAATAATTTAACTTACTTCAGGTTGATTTTGATTGCACGTGCAAAGCCATAATGATCGGGAGAACGATACTAAGTGACTTTGTCCGTATCTTTAATATCACCTTCAATGAATAAATAATCTCAGGACGACTTGCTGAGGGAGACAAATGGATGCGTAAAAGGTGATTATGGAATGCTGATTGTCTGACGATTGTCCCCAAAACCTAATATTCAACACATTTCAACGACAATGATATATAGTAAAGGTAATATACCTTTAACACTTTCACGCCGGCGTGCATCACCGGTGGGTCACGCTCGACTGTCGCATCGGGCGGCGTGCATAACCGGTGGGTCACACTCCACTGTTAAATAGAAGGCGTGCACTACAGGTGGGTCACACTAGACTATGCCATTGACGGCGTACACTACAGGTTGTTCACACTTGAATATTCGAAAATTCAGTAGTAAAAACAATTCAATATCATAAACCTGATACATTCACGACGGGAAACGAGAATTCTCGTTTTCAATCAAAAGATATCATTGACTAAGGGCGTGGCTTCTACCTTACAGAAAATGCATTTATATCGTGTTGTCCATATTTCTTTAGATTTTAAGACGTTTTATTTTAAATTCGTACATATGCAGTCAATAAAATAATGTCTCTAAGTAATTTGCTTACTTCTTACGAACTTACAGACATTCACAATCAACTCTGCTTGTTATATTCAATTTAATAAATATGAGAGGGGCGTGTCATTACATACAGTGTCTGAATAAGCGAAAGTACCGCGCCGCCAGATGAAGCAAAACATGAATTCGAGAGCCGCCTCACTGCGAAAAACATGAATATAGGCGCCGGCGTGAACGTGTTAAAAGGCAATCGAAAGAAAAACAAAAATGATCATTGTCGGAACATTGCCGTACAATTTAGGACACCTCTGCCAATTTGCTATTTATATTCATATTTACAACCTATAACTAAATGAATAATAACGACAGTAAGAAAATTATTTTGTGCCAAAAATTTAATAATAAATAAAATGAACTGAGTTTATCTGAATAAGTAAAGAAAACAATGATTTACGAAAACAAGTATCTTTTATAAAATATTTTTACATCTAAAATAGAGGCTTAGAGAAAAATTAAATAATATCGTGAATTTAAAATAAAATTAAATATTAAAATAATCAAGAAAAAAACATTTATATTTTTATTAAAATTTGCTGAAAAAAAGAGACATACGTACATAAATGATAACGTACAATACTGTGTTTATCAAATCTAATAAACGCGTTTACAGTAATAAAATAGAATTAAAAAAATTATACAGAGAACATATTTATAATAAGACAAAATAAATATTTTAGTTTTCTTTTATCAAAGCTGTATTTTATATTATCAATCATGCTTCATGACTTCCTAAAATTTCTTACAACAAGATTTTTTTTTTGTTAGCAAATGACTGCCAATATAAAATATTACGGGCTTTAAATGCACATTTTTTTTTAAATATATGTAGCTTATCAACACGTTGTCTACAATTTTCATAACTGTGTCCACTTAAAATAATCCAAAAGAAGATATAATACTAATGGAAATCTAAATGTCAAATACAAAATTATTTCAATATTACACAACACCACATGAAAACGTTCGAACAACACAAAGCCTTCTATTATGGAGGTGCAATCGCCAGGGGTAGCTGAAATTAATCGAAAGGGGAAAGACACAATTTCGAATCAAAACAAAATAGACTCTCTAAAAAGTTTAAATATACTAAAAAATATTTTTACAAATGATCCTGTCTTTTGAAAGTATTTCTAATTTTTATTCTCCACTAGGCGCTGTTTAAACAATACAATTAATTTACCATCCAGTTTTAAGTTATTTACTTTTAAATATGCGGTATTTTCCCATGCACAGAATAATATTAAAATTTAATAAAAATCGCCCCACATAAAAAATGCTTAGTTCACATTGAAATAGCTAAGTTCATTTTGACAAATAAACTTTCTTTTCTATTTCTAGTTTCGTTTAATCACTGAGAGCTGTATTTATGACATATTTCAGGGTTCGTACGCTTCAAGGACTTCCAAGCACCTTTTATCGTAATTTTTGTAAAGTAATACTTGCTTTATTTAGTGGAGCACAATTCGATCTTCAGATATAGCGACCAGTACTTTACAAAATTTCTGATACTAAAACACCTAAAATCCCCTGATGCGTATGAACCTTGCGCATTCTTGTCCATTTTTCTTTCGAACGAGGTAATCCGTGTGATGAAACATTCATTTTAATCCTGTCAAAAAATTTCGTTTCCAAAAGTCACTTTCGGGATTTTCGTTTTTTTTTTTTCTGCATACTTTAAAAACGAAATTGGCATCCATTTTTCTGTTCGAAATTCGAAAAAAAAATATCGACTTAATGATCCTACATCTTTCTTTATAATGACGTCTTCGGTTAAAAAAAATTCCCTGCCGGCTCGGCCTACAGGCGGAGGTAGATTTCGAAGTTAAGTACTAAATTCACAAACAAAACTTAAATCAAAATTAGAGATAAACCCAGTTTCTTCACTAAGAATGAGCTCTAGGGAGCTAAACTTTTTGTGAAAATTCTAATATACACGAATACACACACGCATGTATATGGAATAGGTTTAAAAATGGCTACATCAAATTCAAAGAGCCTCAAAGTGTTAAAATATGTTAATATTTTCATAGTCGGGTTTTTATCATGTTTTAATACGTTTCTTCAAACTCACATAACGTTACATATTCCCCTGCTGAGGTCCATTATATTTCCAATATGACGCAATATATATATATACATATTAGCGATTATTATTTTAATTATTTTAATATATATATATTAATTCGACAAACTATTTATTTTATTTTGAGTTTTCATGCGGAAATCTTGCTCTAGAAAACGTATAACGTAATATTCAATTTGTTTTCAATTCGTCAAACTATTTATTTAATTTAATTTTTCACGCGAAAATCTTGCAATAGAAAAGTAATTGTTGTGGTCTGAATTTTATTGCTTTTTTTATTGTTGGCAACTGCTATAACGAAAAATGTTTATTTTTTCTTGTCATTGTTGTGTAAGAGCCGGTTTTATCAGAATCATGTTAAAACAGTAAGCAAAATTTTGAACCCTCCCCATTTCCACCCCCTTGGGCCGATTTTGTCCATTTTCAATCCCCGCCGAGATATTAGCCATCTCAATGTGTTTGGCGAGTTTGAAGACGATCCATGCATAATTGCAACTTTTATCGTGCGGACAAACTTTAGTACATACATACAGACATATATATATATATATATATATATATATACAGTGGAACCCGGTTAAGACGCGTTTCAAGGGAACAGACAAATGTCGCGTATTAAGCGGGACCGCGTATTAAACGGGATTTGTGCAATGTAGCAGGAACTGGGATTATTTACAAAATCTAATCGTCTAAATGAACTTTAGAACTTTCATTTATATGTTTACGGTCAAAAATTGTATCTTTTAGGTACCTATATTTAGATTAAAATTTAATTGAATTCAACTTTAACTCATTGTTTCTTTTTATAGAACCAACTGGAATAATAACAAAAATTAAATATGGATTCCAACATGGATTTATTGTTGATTAATACGTTGCAACCAAAAATAAAACAACAAAAATAATTTTCCGACTAAGACTGATTTTTTTTAACAGAAAGAAAAAATATGAAATCTTTGAATCACAACCCAGTTTTTAAAATCATATTTAGTACTTGCAATAATGAATACCATTATAATCTGTCTTTCTTTTTAATGCAATAAAAAACTATCCTTACTTATGTTTGGGTAAAAAATATTGTTTCCATAGTAAAAAGTAAAAGAAACATAGAAAACATAAAAGAATTGTAATTATCTAACCGCAATCGTATTCGTTTAATGCTTACGAGTTACATGTTTTGTTGCCTATAACATGCATTATAAAACATAGTAGTGATATAACGTACTCTTAAAACTTCACTAAGAACAGGTATGATCATCTCTAATCATAATAATTTTTACGAAGTATCTGAGAAACCTGAATTCGTGTATATTTCTGTACTACAGTAAAAATTTGCACGAAGTGCGAGGTAAAGAATGTTAGGAGGCGGATCAAAGAAGGATTGCAGTTTTGCTAATTTATCAGGTTTTTGTTTTATTCAAATATCTACCACTATTTCCGGTTAGTAATTTTCACTTTAATTAACATGTTCTTAAACAAAGTAAATAATACCATTCGGGAAGTGTTTTTTATCTGTATAAAAAAAGTTCACTAAATTGGCAACACTCAAGAAGAGAGAAGGAATTCCCATCTTGATCAGTGAATTCGCGTCTTAAACGTAATTTTTTCCCTCAATTGACCAAAAATTTATCGCGTATTAAGCGGGATCGCGTAATAACCGTTCGCGTATTAAACGTGATATTTTTACATTAGCCTTATGGGCGATGTTCAAGGGATCGGAAAAAATCCGCGTATTAAGCGGCATCGCGTATTAACCGTGAGCGTCTTAACCGGGTTCGACTGTATAAAGTTGTAATAATGTCCTCTTACAGATACTAAATCTTTAAGGTTTTTGATGTGTGAACTACATATGAATACAGTAGAAGATCTTTATAATGCACACCTTGGTATGAGAAGTTGTGCGTATTATAGGATTTTGCATTACATAGATCATATTTCATACATCATTAAATTTACTTCGTATACATGCTTTAAATTACATTCCTTGGAACCAGAAAATATGCAAATTATGAAATTTTACATAATAGGTATAGATCACACATTATTAAATTACCTTAAAGATATTACCTTGAAATATAACATCCAAATATGCCTGGGCAAAATCATTATAAACAGTGGTAAGTCATGACTGACAGTTTTGGGAACACTAAATGCATGGCTGGCCAATTTATTCTTTTTCACTATTTTTAATAATGAAATCTCTGCCTTATTTTTAGCAGAATTTTCTTACATTAAATAAGGCAAAAATTTATTTTAAACAACAACAACAACAACAACAACAACAACAAAACTTTTGGAAAGCATGCATTTTAGTGCTGCAAGAAAAACCTGTCATGAGCTGCTCTGATTATAACACTCATTTACAAAAATTTTAATATAATAACAATGTTTTCATTACTCCAAAATAATGTGTTAAAGGCGATAATATATCATATTTAGTGTTCCAAGAAATAGCAATATTTGTAAAATACATGTGCTTCTTAACTGCAAAATTCATTGTTTACATATAAGAAATACATTACATTTTCTGCATTAAAATGTTTAAGTGGCAGGCTTTTGTGATTGAACAAGAACTGCTTGCAAAGTGCTTTTAATGATTTTAGAATATGAAATTATGGCTCTTGAACTACTATTAATCCAATACAGTAATAGGGATAAAAAAAATCATTAAATAGTTCATTAAAAAAAAAAATATTTGTATTTTCATCAGATATACCAATTATTACTACCATATGTTATATGTAACATATTTATTAGAAAAGTTACACCTATTTTGATGAAGTTTTGGATTCCACCGCCCCCCCCTGACATACTGTCAAATTTCGCGAGGCTTTTTTTTCTTGTGATGTTCCTCTCTCGACCGAGAATGGAGCGGGTTTTTTACAATCAACTGATTAATTTTGTTTTTCTTTTATTGCTATTTTTTTATGATAGTGTGGTGATCTTTCAAATGCTATTGCACAACGAGGCGATAAACGCGCTACTCTGTAAGTGGCACGGCAACCCTCCAGTGTACAGGTGGAATTGATAAAAAGAGTTTTTGTAGTCGGAATATGCGGAATGTTACAGAATTGTGAATGGTTTAATGAAAGCAGAATAAAAACTTAATTTTTAATTTACGATGCGAGTCAGATTAATATATTAATTGAAATGGTTACTGAGTAATCACTTTATTAGTTTATACAAAGTCTAATTATCATGACAGCTACAATGCAGCTGCTAATGAAATTTTGTGAAACCAATCTTTTCTAAATAGTAACATGTTCTGAATTGTTCTTATTTACAATAATACTTCATTACCATAAATACCATATAAGGGAGCTGGCTACTTTTATATATTTTTTTTAAGTAAATTATTTAAAGCTTTCTTTTAAGCATATTAACTTTAAAATTAAATAAAAACAAGTATCTTACTTTTTCAAAAAGGCTGTTTTATCTTATCTATCTATAAACTTTAATTACTAAATAAGGAAAAGTATCATGATGAAAATTTTCACTTTTAGGAGCTCAAAACAGTCAGGATAAAATGGTTCATTTTGAGCTAATCGTGATAATTTAAGTATATAAAGTAGAATTTACTATGTCCAAAACTGAAATCAGTCCTGAGACTGAAGGTCTTGCCCCCATGGCTGTAATCAATTAGCCGAAAAGAAATGCTTGTTTTTTTTTTCTGTTTTTCTTTTGTTACAGAGATAAACGGCAATAAGAATTTTTTTCCCCCTTTAGGTTAAATTTTATAAAAATAAAATACTACGATGCTTTAATTTTTGAAGCTGAAAAGAGTTATATATATATATATAAAAAAAATTAACGAAAGATACCCATATTTCGAAAAAGATGTCATTTTAAGTCAATTTTCGTTTATAATATTATTTAGAAACGATCCGCAAATGAATCATTTTATAAACGGGATTAGAAATCTTAATTTTGATTTCGTCATACCTTTTATTTAAATTGTGCGTTCTTTAAAAAGGAAAGATTTTGTTTAATTTCTTTAAAAGAAAACTCAAAACACAAAATTAAATTAGTAATCTATCTGTATTACACTCACATATCACAAGAAATACCTATGCCACACATGAACGTTATTTTGTAAGGAAAACAGTTATAAGTATTGTTGAAAATAAAAACAATTCAGAATATTATACTAATTAGAAAGGATCGGTTGCAAAGAATGCTGTCTGGATAATTAGAAATTGTACTCACTTTCTCCCCTTGGAATACCATTTCAAGATCTTTGATATTTCTTATTTCTTCAGTCAACTTCGCGTATCGCGTAGTGATACATGGCGAAGTCTTATGTCGAACGCGATGAATTTTCATTTCGATACGAGAATTTTCGATAAATATCGAATTTCGATACGAGAATTTTTCTAAAAATGTGAAATATTTTCTCCTTAAAAAATGTTTACTTACTATGAATAACAATGAAATAAAATACATATAATTACAAAATACTGCTCCATTTTAAAAAATCAATCTAAGTATTTTAAAGCACATAATAAACTGTTTTGATAGTTTAAAAAAAGATTTATTGCCAATATTCAGATTTTTAACTGTGACCTAAACCGCGCAAAACCGATGTGCAACGTTCTGTCTGCTAGCCCATAGAATAACATGTAATCCGCGATCCTAAGAAGTCCAATTTTTCATGCGGATTATATAAAAATTAAGAGTTTTCCTAGATACTGGGTTAGTCTTATCCACTTCGTCAAAAACAGATTCATTTTATAAATTAATGTTTTTAAAATAATCTAGACCGTTTCGGAGAAAAAAAGTCCTTCCGGCCAGTGCCGGGAGGAAGAGGTAGCTTTCATATTCCTTATTTTTAAAAAGCCAACTTATATTATTCAAACGCACGAAGCTCAATTAAGTGGAAACTGAATGTAGGAGATTCAATATTAATTTTTATCAATACTAAATCATTATGAATGAGAATTTCGCGAAATTAGTCAGCTTTATCCAAGCTGCTTTTATTTAAAGTCACTTATATTTGGCTGCCAAATTCGGCGATTTCATAAAGTGCCTGCCATTTTAAGACAACATGGTAGATGAAGCTAACCAGTGAACTTGGTCTTGACCTTAGTAATTGCTGTGCACATGCTCACTCATGTCGGAATTGGTTGATATATACGAGTGCTGTCGCAGGCAAAAAATCAGATTTTTCAAAATGTCACACACTTTAGAAATTGAAACTGCTATATCTGAGCCATTTTTTAAGATAAAGACAAACACAAAATGCTCCTGAATCCTTATATCAAGGTCAAATGCTTAAGAAAGGAACCTTTTTCAATTTCTAATTTTTTTGCACCTCACTTTAAATATAATTTTTTTTAATTTAATGGCCGCCATTTTGAAACAAGATGGCTGATGAAGCTGGCCAGCGAACTTGGTCGAGATATTGATGTATACTATCCACATACCTTCTTCCATCGAAATAGGCGAATACGTGTTATTTCGCGTGACAAATACAAGATCGTTTCAAAGTGTTAGCCATGATAGAAATTCAAAGTGCTATAATTCAACCACTTTTTAAGATATAAACAAAAGAACAAATTATCAGAAACAAAAACTGCTCCAGAATCTTTGTATCAAGGCCAAACGCATAAAAAATCTTTTTCATTTTCCAATTTTTTAATACCTCATTTTAAATTTTAAATTACATTTTTTTTTAAAAATGGCAACCCTTTTGAAACAAGATGGCGAATAAAGCTGGCCAACGAACTGGATCGAGACATTGGTATGTACTAAGTACAGACCAAGTTACATTCAAATCGGTTCATAAATACGCCTGTTATTGCGTGACAAAAATCAGGTCGTTTTAAAATGTCAGCCACAATAGAAATTCAAAATGTTATAACTCAGCCATTTTTTTTAGATGTAGACGAAACAAAACCTGTTCCGGAATCTTTGTATTAATGTCAAACACATACAAAAAAAATCTTTTTCATTTTCCAATTTTTTGGTATCTCATTTTAAATGTAATTTTTTAAAATTTTTTTTAAATGCCCACCATTTTGAAACAAGATGGCGAATGAAGCTGGTCAACGCACTCGGTTGAGTTATTTGTATGTACTATGTACACACCAAGGTAAATCCAAATCGGTTCATAAATACGTCTGTTATCACGTGGCAAAAATCAGGATGTTTCAAAATGTCAGGCACGCTAGAAATTCAAAATGCTATAACTCAGCCATTTTTTAAGATATAGACGAAACAAAAACTGCTCCCGAATCTTTTTATCAAGGTCAAACACATAAGAAAAAAATATTTTTTCAATTTTCAATTTTTTGCTACCACATTTCAAATTTAAATTTTTCTTAAAATTTTAAATGGCCGCCATTTTTAAACAAGATGGCGGATGAAGCTGGCCAACGAACTCGGTCGAAGCATTGGTCTGTACTATGTATAAACGAAGTTACATCCAAATCGGTTCATAAATACGCCTTTTATCGCGTGACAAAATTCAGGACGTTTCAAAATGTCAGCTTCGCTAGAAATTCAAAATGCTATAACTCAGCCATTTTTTAAGATAAAGACGAAACAAAAACTGCTACGGAGTCTTTGTATAAAGGTCAAATACATAAGAAAAAAATATTTTTCCATTTTCAATTTTTTGGTACCACATTTCAAATTTTAAATTTTTTAAAACATTTTAAATGGCCGCCATTTTGAAACAAAATGGCGGATGAAGCTGGCCAACGAACTCGGTCGAGACATTGGTATGTACTATGTACACACCGAATTACATCCAAATCGGTTCATAAATACGAGAGTTACAGTGTGACATAGGTCAGATATATATATATATATATATATATTGATATATATATATATATATATATATCAATTTTGAACGGAGGGTGGTTTCGGGGTCTGGGGGTCATGATCGATGAAAATATACCAAAATTTTTTGAAATCGCTTTCCTCCGAACGGCTGCAATAGGTAGCTTTTTGTAAAGAAAGCTACCTAAAAAAAGACAAACTTACACCATCGAAATTGCTTTCAAAATGGGTTTGCAGATCTAAAAATATACTGCACGTAGAATTGTAAAAAATTCAGAATAGGATTAGACTGCAGATATAAGACTGTTTTAAAAAAATCAGAACAATAGGACCTATATTTGATGAGTTATTAACAGGCGGCTTTTCGCATTTTCTTTGATGTCGAGTTAGCTGTATATATGAGTTCCGCCATAGCTGTATATATGAGTTCCGCCATCTACGAATTCTACGATACGATACGATTTTAGGCATAAGGCTGCGTCACTCGGAATACTACCGTCTTCCATGATAACTAATTTCATTCGATTTAGATTTCATCCGTTTATCAAATATAGTGTTAATGTTAAAAGTAATTCATGAAAGTTACAAGGGAATGGGGCACCTTCCACCGCTTGGGGCACATTCTTTCCTTGAGTTCTAAGCAGGGCTGCGGAGTCGGTAGGAAAAATGATCAACTCCGACTTCGGCATATACACAGGGTTTCTCAAAAAGATTGAAATGCGCTTTAATTTTTTACCTGTTGGAGATGTATAGATAATGCAAATTGAAAAGTGTCCAAAATTAAATAGTAATTAAGATTAAGGATCGACCGAAACCGAAATAGAAACCAAATTTCGGTAATATTTCTATTTTCGGCTGAAAATTTCGTTCGATTAGTTCTAAATACAGTAATAAAAACAATTATATTTATTACTTTTTACTTTTAAAAACAGAAAATATTCTGTAATTGAATCACAGAAATGCTCCCGTTAAAGAAGGTAAACTTTACAATTAAAAATAAGTGGTGAGAATATTGAAGGATTCTGAACACCTTAAGTGGCCAAGTATACCGGTCGCTCATCCCCAAGGGCTTAAAGATGCTTTTTTGCTATTATAACCTTTAGAATTTACAATATAAAAAAAATCTTAATCACTTCTGAGGTAAATAAAGGCAGTGGAAAAAAATCAAGATGGTAATGTTTTCGATTGGCAAATTCTAAGCTGAGTAATTTGTGCTACAGAATGAAAAAAATACAGTGGAACCCGGTTAAGACGCGTTTCAAGGGAACGGACAAATGTCGCGTATTAAGCGGGATCGCGTATTAAGCGGGATCGCGTATTAAACGGGATTTGTGCAATGTAGCAGGAACTGGGATTATTTACAAAATCTAATCGTCTAAATGAACTTTAGAACTTTCATTTATATGTTTACGGTCAAAAATTGTATCTTTTAGGTACCTATATTTAGATTAAAATTTAATTGAATTCAACTTTAACTCATTGTTTCTTTTTATAGAACCAACTGGAATAATAACAAAAATTAAATATGGATTCCAACATGGATTTATTGTTGATTAATACGTTGCAACCAAAAATAAAACAACAAAAATAATTTTCCGACTAAGACTGATTTTTTTAACAGAAAGAAAAAATATGAAATCTTTGAATCACAACCCAGTTTTTAAAATCATATTTAGTACTTGCAATAATGAATACCATTATAATCTGTCTTTCTTTTTAATGCAATAAAAAACTATCCTTACTTATGTTTGGGTAAAAAATATTGTTTCCATAGTAAAAAGTAAAAGAAACATAGAAAACATAAAAGAATTGTAATTATCTAACCGCAATCGTATTCGTTTAATGCTTACGAGTTACATGTTTTGTTGCCTATAACATGCATTATAAAACATAGTAGTGATATAACGTACTCTTAAAACTTCACTAAGAACAGGTATGATCATCTCTAATCATAATAATTTTTACGAAGTATCTGAGAAACCTGAATTCGTGTATATTTCTGTACTACAGTAAAAATTTGCACGAAGTGCGAGGTAAAGAATGTTAGGAGGCGGATCAAAGAAGGATTGCAGTTTTGCTAATTTATCAGGTTTTTGTTTTATTCAAATATCTACCACTATTTCCGATTAGTAATTTTCACTTTAATTAATATGTTCTTAAACAAAGTAAATAATACCATTCGGGAAGTGTTTTTTATCTGTATAAAAAAAGTTCACTAAATTGGCAACACTCAAGAAGAGAGAAGGAATTCCCATCTTGATCAGTGAATTCGCGTCTTAAACGTAATTTTTTCCCTCAATTGACCAAAAATTTATCGCGTATTAAGCGGGATCGCGTAATAACCGTTCGCGTATTAAACGTGATATTTTTACATTAGCCTTATGGGCGATGTTCAAGGGATCGGAAAAAATCCGCGTATTAAGCGGGATCGCGTATTAACCGTGAGCGTCTTAACCGGGTTCGACTGTATATGAACTTTTTAGGTGAGGGTGGTTTTGGGTTCCTGGGGTCCTATAATGAAAAGTTATGAAGGAATTTTTCAAAAGTCTCACCATGGTAACGACTGCAATAGGTAGTATTTCTTACGAAATCTACCTAAAAATAATTACCCCTTTCAAAAAATTCATTTGCATAACACGCTTCGTGATTTCGCAGATTTTTAGGTAGATTTCGTAAGAAATACTACCTATTGCAGTCGTTACCATGGTGCGACTTTTGAAAAATTCCCATACGATAAAAGTCGCAATTATGCACGGATCGTCTTCAAACTCGCCAACAACTTTGAGATGGCTAATATCTCGGCGGGGATTGAAAATGGGCAAAATCGGCCCAAGGGAATGAAATGGGGAGCGTTAAAAATTTTGAATACCGTCTTAATATGATTCTGGTAAAACCAGCTCTTACACAACAATGACAGGAAAAAATAAATATATTTCGTTATAGCAGTTGCCAACAATTAAAAAAAAGCAATAAAATTCTCATCACAACAATTGTTTTTCCATTGCAAGATTTTCACGTGAAAAATTAAATTAAATAAGCTGTTTGACGAATTGAAAACAAATTGAATATTACGTCATAAGTTTTCTCGAGCAAGATTTCCGCATGAAAACTCAAAATGAAATAAATAGTTTGACGAATTAATATATATGTATATATATATATATATATATATTGCGTCATATTGGAAATATAATGGACCGCAGCAGGTGAATATGTAACGTCAATTGAGTTTGAAGAAACGTATTAAAACATGATAAAAACCCGACTATGGAAATATTAACATATTTTAACACTTTGAGGTTCTCTGAATTTGCTTTAGCCATTTTTAAACCTATTCCATATACATGCGTGTGTGTATTCGTGTATATTAGAATTTTCACAAAATGTTTAGCTCCCTAAGAGCTCATTCTTAGTGAAGGAACTGGGTTTATCTCTAATCTTGATTTAAGTTTTGTTGGTGAATTTAGTACTTAACTTCGAAATCTACCTCTGCCTGTAGGCCCGAGCCGACAGGGATTTTTTCTTCTTCGGCGAAAAGAATTTTTTCCCCAACATGCAATTCGATTTTTCTGAGGTTTGAAATCAGAAGATAGGTTTTCATTTAAAAACGTAAAATCATGCAAATTCGAGGGTATACGCTGCCGAAGGCAGTGAGAGCCTCCAACCGTAGTTGGGTTTGGACAGATATTCGTTTAAAAGTATAAAACCATTCAGCACTGATTTTAGGTTCATTTAAGGTTATTATCGCGGACCCATGATAATAGAGGATCAGCTAGTTAAACATATTTATTCAAAGACTTAATCATAGTTTATCCAAACTTTACAACTGCTTTGTAGATTTGTTTGTCACTGTCGGTATCTGTGGCATTCATGTAACAATTCTTTTCTAAATTTAAAGTTATGAAAAAATAAAATAAAACAAATAAAGTCCTTCCGGCCTGTACCGGAAGATAAAGATAGTTCTCATATTCCTGGTTTCTAAAAATTCTGCTTATTTTACTCAAAGCACGAAGCTAAAATGATTGGAAACCGGTTATAGAGGATTCAATTCTAGTTATCGTAAATACTGAATTTGAATGAGAATTTCGACAAATTAGACAATTATATCCATAGCTGCCAACTTGTACAGATTTTTCTCATCACTAAAATCTAATAGAAAATTTAATCAAAAACAATCGCCGAAATCTGACTTTTTCTAACGATAAAAGAATACAAAAATTTCTGTTAAATTTTAGTAGTAACAAAAATCCGTACAAGTTGGTAGCTATGTATATCCAAGTAGGAGGGTTGGCTTCATTTAGAACGATTTATGTTTGTCTAAATTTTACGATATCTTGAAGTGCCTAAAATTTTAAAACAACATGGCAGATTCCAAATGTCATACACTCTAGAAATTTAAATTGCTATATCTCAACAATTTTTTTAAGATAAAGGCGAAACAAAAAATGCTCTTGAATCCTTGTATCAAGATCAAATACTTAAAACAAAATAGAAAATACAAGATAGCAACCGTTTGTTTGGAGTCAGTTCCCAACCAAAAACAAACCAGTGAATGCCTATGAATCATTAGATAGAAGTTTTTTTGTCGAGTTTCTTTAATGACGGCATCTTTTTGCAGCATTTGTGTATTATTTTGCGATAGTGACATCCTATGCATGCTTTATTGTAGATGTTTAAGAGTGGATCGTAAATGTGGAATTCTTAAGCGGATGCGAATGACGTCATTTTACACAAAATAAAAGCCTGTTCTTTAAGTCTTAAAATTGAAATATGTTTTGTACTATTTATATATACATATATTTTTTTTCATCGGGGCCGACACTAAATTTTGAAAAAGCAGAATTCCTGTTTTCTAGTTTTTATTATTATTTACTCTTCTTATATATTTAATATTTTATTGTACATCGTTTTTGAAGTTTGTGATTTTTTGCTTAAAAAACCCGCTTATAATTAATATACAGTACTAGGGGGCTCCGCCCCCTACGAGCTACGCTCGCCAACCCCCGTTAAGACTCTAAAAATTCGTTAATTTGATCGGCTTAAAAAAGATTACGGAAGATTGAATTATGATTTAAAAATCTGTGGCGATATCGCTGTGAAGGGGTTTCCATTTATTTCTCTTTTAATAAAGGATTTTAAGGCCAAATAAGCTGCTGTCAATTGCTGTTTTCATGGTTGATTAAATACGATTAGTTAAACGTCTAAAAATTAGCTAACATAAAATGAACTAAGTCAACGGAGTCTTTTGATTCCAGGTATTTTTTAATGTTAGGTGTTAATGAGGTGTTAATGAGGTGTTAGCGATATAGGGCGCCAACTGAAGTTCTGCACACTGGAGCAGGATACTATACTGTCCCTGTCCTCGACGAATCCAGGCGGTTATCAAAGTCAGAGACTGTGCTACACTGTATTAGAGAGATAAAATCGCCAGTAGATGACTAATTTTTTATCCGGTGGGCTTATATATTTTCTAGGTATGTGTATATCCAATATATCAACAAAGGTATACTCAAGGAGCTATAAATAAAGATGAATTGTCATATCCTCGAAATGGTGAAGCTTCAACTGTAACCGGCTTCGGTGGCTCATTAACGCCTGAGCAAACTTCCACCAGTAAATTTAAATATAAATTTTCTCCTTATTTAAACTCCTTGTTAAGGCAGAATTTCAGACATAATTATGGTCAAAAACAGATATTTATTTTTACTGCTGGAATTTTACTTCGACGGTAGTCAGACCTTGTGTTTCCACCATCTTGTGACAATCTAAACAACCTTCTGTCATTGTCAGTGAAAGAGATACCCGGACCAATTTCCACCAGTAAAAACGAATAGAAAATTTTTACCAAACTAGGGGCTCTGCCCCCTACGAGCTACGCTCGCCAACCCCCGTTCAGGCACACCAAAATCCATAAAGTACGCTAATTTGATCGGCTTTAAAAATATTGAATTAAAATTAAAAAAAACAGTAGCGATCTCTCTGTAAACGGCTTTCCATTCGTTTTCCTTGGATTGGGGATTTTTAAGATCAAATCTGCTACTGTTAAAAGATACAATGGCTGTTTTCGTATTTAATTAAAAAAAATTATTTAAACATTTGAAAATAAGCTAACGTAAAATGAATTAAGTAAACAATATCATTGTCTCCCGGTATTTTTTAACAGCGCTATAACATAGTTCTTTTAAATAATTCATTTTAAATGTATCGTTTCAAATCTGACGTAATTTACACCAAAGTTTTATTTCTCTTATTAATATTCACGTGAAAATACTTTTGTTGTTAGAAGGAAATATTATTTGCGCTGTCTTCGAATTCACGATAATAGTTGAAAAGATTATCTCAAAATATCTCGCGCAAATATATTTTTCAATTCAAACTGTTTTGCCATATTTTTTGGTCATTTTAAATATGACGTAATTTCCTCCAATTACAAATTTTAACGCATAATAATGATTTTTTTATTTTAAGATTTTGTTTCTCTTTAAAATTCAAGTGTAAATATGGTTCTTATGACGTAATTTTTCTGCTTTTAACATGTAATTATTTAATTTTAATTTTAAAGTTTTTTTTCCTGTTTAATTTTAATTTTAAATTTTTTTTCCCAGTCACGTGTAAATAAATTTTTAATTTGAAGTAAAAATTGTTGTTTACGCTGTTTATACAATTGGCAACAGTTTAAATTAATAACATTTTCTAAAATTTGTAAAAAATATCTCTCGAAATGCTGAAAATTTGAACTTAAAATAGAAATAAAACCTCAAAAAATGAGTCAAATAAGAAAAATAAATGCAATCTGCACACCGGGAACTTATAACGTATAAAATGATCTAAAAATGATTAAATTCTCATGTATAGTTTTTGCTCCAATAAAACTTTTTTAATGGAACGATTTTTTCCAACTTTAGCAATAAATATCTCTTAAAATAATTCTTCGATTTGAAAACTGTCTGCATTAGCGTGTTTATCAAGCATTTCTCTATAATACCACCGATTTTCATATTTTTGTATGCGACAGTTTTTTAATATTAACGATGAAAGGCCATGATTAAACATTCAAATTGAATGCCGATCTACCCGGAATATCTACGCAGATTTTCATTGGTCCATTTCCAAATCAAAACTTTTTTTTTATATATAGAAGGATTTGTGGCAGAAATTTTGCATGAATAATCCGCTAAAATAAGGCGAAATTTTCGATTCAAATTTTACTGGTGGAAGTTTGCTTGGGCGGTAATTAGAAACTGTTAATGTTGATCCGATGTAAAATAAAAAATAATCAGCCGCGTTCTTCTGACCATAGATTAACATACAAGATGGGACATTTACGACAAAATCTGTAATGGCAACAGTACTAGCATCACTACCGACAAGGGGGAAGAATTAACAAGCCTTCGAAATTTACCTATGTTGAAGAAATATGCTTACTCTCTATGTTTTGAATATCTATTCTTTCCTAAAACGAAGCAGAGGCAGCGAGAGAGGCAAACAATGTATTTATGCTTTATTTATTTAGCTGCTTTTATTTTGTTATCGTACCTCACCTGCATCGTTCACCTTTAACTTACAAAATGATAATTAAAGTAATAATATAACAGGAAAACCCTAGAAAATTCTATTAAGAAGGTAAATATGTAAGTTTATGAGATTAAATTGTAAAAAATCAAATTCAAGTATTGTTTCAATTTATTCATATCGAATAAAATTTTACTGATTGTAATGTTAGTACCTCTATTTATTTTTAGATTTATATAATTCAAAAAATTTGTCGAAAGGAATTTTTCCCTATCTGTAATTTTATTATTATTATTTCTTATATGTTAATATTATAAATGTTATTGAATTGATTGTACGTTATTTACATTAAAGACAATATTTTTATTTTATCTGTAAGAAAGTGAAAATGCGTAAATTTTAAAAGATTATTGTAATGATTGTTTAATACGCTAAACTTCATAAATTAATGAAACATCGTCTATAAAAAATTACCTACCAAAGGGGGATAATTATGAAATTTTCTGGGACTGGTAGAGTGCAATATTTCGTATATTTTTATATTACACCATTTCTTTCGATATATAGCATTCAAGACGAAATTTTTACCTTGTTTTTCGTTGCACTTAAATCGTTCACTCATCATGTAAAAAAAATCATCGTTCACTCATCATCACTCATCATAAATCGTTCACTCATCATCACTCATCATAAATCGTTCACTCATCATCTAAAGAAAAAAAAAACATATATCCGTGCATGAACATAGAATAGATATTAGATATATGTGCTGTATTTGACTGTAACCGCGACTAGCGCGAGAGGTAAATAGAATGTTTTTTGTGCTTAAGCGGTAATTGTATGCTATGCCGAATCTGTGTTTTCTGTGATCGTCTGCTGTAAAATGTGTTCGTAATTAAATACTTGTTTAAGCAAGATGTATATATTATTCTTGTAGATATATCTCTCCACGCAATGATATTTAAGTCCATAAAAATATGCGACAGCTGGCGACGAGGTGTTTGTAACTAAAAGTTTCAAAGTCATTACGACCACGGATAACGCCGATGGATAATTAGCTGCTGAAGACTGCCCAAGATAAAAAATAGT
This sequence comes from Maratus speciosus, assembly GCA_963932465.1. Taxonomy (NCBI): domain Eukaryota; kingdom Metazoa; phylum Arthropoda; class Arachnida; order Araneae; family Salticidae; genus Maratus; species Maratus speciosus. The sequence continues at coordinate 288,595,135 of OZ010789.1, read as the reverse complement.
GGACAGATATATATAGACAAGAGATGGAGGTTTGGAAGAGTCGTTAGTAAAGATGGGCAACTACATTACACTGTGGATGTAAATGGCCAATTGTGGCGTAGACATGTGGATCAAATACGGGATGGAGGAGACATAGAGGAAAAAGAATGCGAGCTCCGACGACAGTCTTCAAAACCTGCCATTCCTGTGCAAGATGCTGAGGCTCAGACGTCCAGTGTTGAGTCAACACCATCACCGACTTGTAGGGAGACGGAGACGACTGATGCAACGTCAGTCTCAATTCCTACACCAGAGCATGCTCCACTCATAGCCCAGGGTTCAACTCCGACTCCACAACCAGTTCGCCGATCTACTAGAGTCCGGAAACCCACGAACCTAAAGTTTCGGTTCGATTTGAAAAGTTCGATGATACAAATGAAGCTTTTGATGCTTTTATAGAACGCTTCGAAGCATTCACGGACATGCAAAATGTTCCGGATGGCAAACGTGGGAAAGTTTTTATTTCTAGTTTGTCAGCAAAATTATACAATTTGTTGAAAAACCTGCTAGCTCCTGACAGTCCTTCCGATAAAGATTTCCTTACCCTAAAAAATACGTTAAAAGCTCACCTCACTCCGACGCCGCTTATAATTCCTAGTAGGCATGTATTTCTAAATCGTAAGCAACGAGAGGGGGAAAGTGTCAGTGCTTTTATGGCTGAACTTCGCTTCTTGGCAATTCCTTGTCAGTATAAACAAGAAATGTTAAATACGATGTTAAGGGATGTTTTTGTAAGCGGGTTAAGGGATAGAGCAATATTAGATAGACTTTTCGAGGAAGATGATATAGATATCGAGAATACCTTAAAAATTGCTTTAGCTATGGATAAAGCTATGAAAGGGGCAAATGACATAATGGGGAAATCTTTAGAAATTAAGGAATTTAGCGTGGGAAAAAATAAAGAGCAGTCAAAATGTGTTTCGCAAAGGAAAAACCTTGGAAAACAAAATCATTGGGGAAAGAAGGAAAAAACAAATTGCACACGGTGTACGGCAACTAATCACGATAAGCATTCCTGCAGATTTAAATTAGCTAAGTGTCATTTTTGTCAAAAAATTGGGCACATTCAAAAAGCCTGTTTTGCCGCAAACAAAGAGTTAAAAGCAAACACGGTAAAACAAAAGCAGGTAGATACTCTGTATTCTAGTGAAAATGTTATCCCAATGTATTCTTTTGATTTGAACTCGCTAAAAGAGGAGGAGCAAAGAAAACCTCCTATTATGTTAACACTAATTGTTGAAAACAAACCTGTAAGTATGGAACTGGATACTGGAGGGGCCGTCTCGGTAATGAGCGTTAAAAAATTTCGTGAGATTTCGAAGAAAAAAATTAAGCCCTCAAAAGTAGTTTTTAAAACATATAAAGGTGAAATAATTGTACCTTTGGGATTTGTTATTGTTGATGTTGAATACAAAAATCAAAAATTCAAATTAAATTTGTACATTGTTAAGGAAAATTTGGATACAATTTTTGGCCATGAATGGCTATATAGTATCAATTTGGATTGGAATTCTATCAAAGCAGTGAGAACATCTTGTGAATATGATTTGAATAAATTGTTAGAAGAGTATAAAGAACTTTTCGACGATCAGTTAGGTGAAATTAATAATTATGAAGTAAAGTTGGAACTTAAATCCGATGTAATACCAAAAATTTGTAGAGCCAGACCCGTACCTTTTTCTTTAAAAGATTGGGTTGAAGAAGAAATTGATAGGCTTGAAAGGGAAGGTATCATAGAGAGGGTAGAATCCTCGGATTGGGCAACACCAGTTGTCACGGTGGAAAAAACTGATGGGTCAATACGCCTATGTGCAGATTACTCTGTTACCGTAAACCAAAATATAATGATACAACAACATCCTTTACCAAAATTAGAGGAAATATTTTCAAGCTTAAATGGGGGTAAACATTTTTCAAAAATTGATTTTAAGCATGCATATTTGCAAATGAAAGTGCATCCCGATAGTCAAAAACTCTTAACTATAAATACTCATAAAGGGTTATATGTATGTAAAAGACTTATGTATGGTTTAAATTCTGCCCCAGCTATTTGGCAAAGATATATTGATGGTCTTTTCCAGGGGATGGAAGGTATTAAAGTTTTTATGGATGATGTTAGAGTGACTGGATCAGATGATAATTTACATTTAGAGGCCTTAAGAAAATTTTTTCAGAAATGTAAAGATCATGGGCTGAAATTAAATTTGGGTAAGAGTAAATTTTTTCAAAAAGAAATAAAATTTTTAGGGCACAAAATTGATGAAAACGGTTTACATAAAACTGATGAGAAGATTTCTGCGATTTCGAAAGCTCCTAGACCTACAAACGTACAAGAAGTACAGAGTTTTTTAGGGCTTGTTAACTTTTATGGAAAATTTTGCCCTAATCTGGCTACAATAGAGAATCCTTTGTATAAATTAACACAGAAAGATGTTAAATGGGTTTGGTCAAAGGATTGTCAGGAAGCTTTTGAAAAAATTAAAAATGAAATTTGTTCTCCGCGTGTCCTAATGCATTATGATCCATCACTGCCATTGGTATTGGCAACTGACGCATCTCCTGTTGGGGTAGGGGCGGTACTTTCCCACTCTTTACCTGACGGAACGGAAAGACCAATAGCTTTTGTCTCCAGAACTCTCACAAAAACTGAGCAAAGATACGCTCAGATTGATAAAGAAGCACTCGCAATTGTATGGGGTGTCAAGAAATTTTATCTTTACCTAAAAGGGAGACGATTCACATTATTAACTGACCACCAACCTTTAGTGGCCATCTTCGGATCGAAGAAAGGTCTCCCAATTCTGGCAGCGACAAGATTGTTACATTATTCTTTAGTATTACAATATTTCCAGTTTGACATAAAGTATCGTCATACAAAAAACCATGGTAATGCTGACTGTTTGTCTAGTCTGCCGTCCACTTCCGAACAGCTAGACGTTAAAGATGAAATTTCTCTATTTCAGTTAGCACAAATAGAAACTCTTCCTGTCACAGCTAGTGACTTAGCCAAAGAAACTCTTTTGGATGCAGACCTCGCTCCAATACTTCATGTGTTACAGAGTGGAGGAGTTTTAAGGGGAAGAGAAGCAGAATATAGTCTAGAAGATGGTTGCATACTGTTAGGTCAGCGGGTGTGCGTCCCTAAACGGTATCAGGCTCAGGTGCTTGAAGAGTTGCATCATGGCCATCTAGGTGCTGTAAAAATGAAATCTATCGCGAGATCGTACGTTTACTGGAAAAACATCGATAAGGACATAGAAAACACGGCCAAGAACTGTGTAGACTGTGCTCGATATAAAACCGACCCACAAAAAGTGAAGGTGCATTACTGGGAGTATCCTAGTACACCTTGGCAACGTATCCACATAGATTTCGCTGGACCTATCTTTGAACTTATGTTCTTGATTATAGTAGATGCTCATTCAAAGTGGTTGGAAGCTTATCCAATGAGATCCACCACAAAAACCAAAACGATTGAATGCTTAAGAGACTGTTTCGCACGATTTGGATTGCCACTTATGCTTGTAAATGACAACGGTCCACAGTTCACATCGTTCGAATTTGACATGTTTATGCGTAATAACTGTTAGTACAGTGGAACCCGGTTAAGACGCTCACGGTTAATACGCGATCCCGCTTAATACGCGGATTTTTTCCGATCCCTTGAACATCGCCTATAAGGCTAATGCAAAAATATCACGTTTAATACGCGAACGGTTAATACGCGATCCCGCTTAATACGCGAGAGATTTCTGGTCCTTTAAGGCAAAAAATCACGCTTAAGACGCGAATTCATTGATCAAGATGCGAATTCCTTGTCTCCTTTCCAGTATTGACAATTTATCCGATTTTTTATATTAAAATGAAAAACAGCGACTTCAAATAGTAATATTTACTTTATTTAATAACAGATTAACTAAGGCGAACATTACTAATCGGAAATAGCGGTAAATATTTGAATTTTAAAAAACCCGAGAATTAAAAACATTGGAATTCTTTGATCCCGCGTCCTAACTTTCTGTGTTTCTCGCTTCGTGTATGTTTTCACTGTAGAGAAAGGCGAATTCAGGGTACTCAGATATGTCATAAAATTAGGATTAAAGATGATTATACCTATTGTTAGTGAGGTTTTAAATGTAAGTTATATACCTAATGTGTTTTATAATGCATATTAAAGGTAAATAAAAACAATTAAATTCAAAAAACCCGACTGCGTAAAAAGCGAACTAATTAATTATTTCTCATCAATGTGAAACTATTTTTTATATCACTTACCTATTTTTTTATTTACTTGTATTGATGACTTTTAAGTTGTGTTTAATTGTTAGTTCCTATCTATAAACACTGTTTTGATGAGGCCTATAGATGTCTATGAAGGTTAGAGTTGCAGTAAAGCTAGAGATCCTACCTACACAACTTCGAGGTTGTGTAATATTTAAACGGAGCTTCTGACTGTAAAATAGTCAATGAAACATCGTCTTCATTTTGAAAGACCTATCCAATGTTATACCACTCAATATGGAGCGTTTTTCTTTTTCGTCTCTACCGCCATTTTTTATTTTATGGCCACTATTTAGAATTTATAAAAACAAAATCTAGCCTATAGCCATCGGACGGTTAAGACGAATCGATAGAGACCTCATTCATTAAAATCCATCCAGCCGTTCGGATGTTTCGAGGGTATAAAGAAATCCACATACCCAGATATACGCGTGAAACACATAACCTTTCTTGGCAGTCAGGTAAAAAAAAAAAAGAAACTCGTAAAGATTAAATAAATACGACTGAGGTTGTTTAATTCTTTTATGTTTTCTTTTCTTTTTGCTATGCTAACAATATTTTTTACAAAAAGATTAATAAGGATAATTTTCTTTTATAATGAAAAGGATAGATAATAATGGCACTTATTATCATAAGTACTAAATATGATTTTAACAACTGGGTTGTGCTTTCAAAAGTTTAATATTTTAAATTTTTTACCTCTGCTAAAAAAAAAAAAAAAAAAAAAAAAGGGCTAGCTTGAAACAATTTTTTTTTTTTTTTTTTTTTTTTGGTTGTAAATTAGTCTAGCTTGAAATTACTTTTTTTATTTTTGGTTGTAACGTATTAATTTACATTAAAGCCGTTTAAATTCATTTTTTTTTTATTTGCAGCAGTTATTTTTAGTCGCTCCTAAAAAAATAATAATGAGTTAAAGTTGAATACAATTAAATTTCAATCTAAATATACCTAAAAGATAAAATTTTCAACCGTAAACATCTAACCGAAAGCCCTAAAGTTCATTTAGACGATTACATGTGTAAATAAGCACAGTTTCTGCAACATTAAACAAATCACGTTTAATACGCGATCCCGCTTAATACGCGACTTTTGTCCACTCCCTTGAAACGCGTCTTAACCGGGTTCCACTGTATTTAAATCCCAATGAAAAAAGGCGTGAGTAAGTTAGATAAAATTGGGACTTACCCGTTCTTCAGGATACTTTTTATTTCGGTGTAAATCCACATTTTGTGTAATCCAATATAATGGTTTCCCAATGTAATGTGTTAGTAGTCATAATTTTAATCAACCACTTTTTATAACCTCCTTTGAGAAAAAATTGTAGACTATTATATCAAATGAATAAGCAGTGGTAACACTTTAAGCTATTTAATTCACTTTCTTTTAATTTGTGAAAAAGGGAGAGCATTTTTCATCCCTCTTCTATTGAACAACTACATTTTCAGAATGAAAAAAGATTTACATTATAAGATAATAAATCAGTAATAATAATTGTAATAGCAATATCATAATAATAATAATAAATCAGTTTAATGTCTATGAGTCACTCAACAAGTCATTATCTTTATCAAGGTTTTCAAGGTTAAATACATTTTTCACATTTGAAAAGATTTATGGCTGAGTTGAATCGACACATTATTTATGTAACTGAGGAAATTACTTTTATCACAGCTAATTAGCTTGATTTATATCCATCAACTCCTCCTTAATTTCTGAAGTTTCATTCTCACACAAATTTAAGTTCCTTCTATGGGTTTGAAAAACAGGTTTGGGGACTGGTTTCGTAAACAGGTCTGCTATCATCAATTTGGTTGGGCAGTACTTTAGGTTGATAGTCCCTTCTTGCTTTAGTTGTTTTATCAGGTGGAACCTAATTTCAATATGTTTAGTCTTGCTTGAGTGCTTTTCTAATTCTATCTTCTTGATCGTGAACTGGTTGTCTTCATATAGGTCTATAGGTAAGGTTTGCTTTAGGTTTAATTCTTCCAGTAGATTGACTAGCCACTTTATTTCAATTGCTGCATTTGCTGCTGACACATACTCGGCCTCTGCCGATGATAATGCAATGCAGGATTGTTTCTTGGTCGACCATTGTATTGGATTTCTACCTAACATGTATAGGTTCCCACTAGTTGATTTTCGTGAATCTACATCTCCTCCCCAATCTGCATCCGCATAAACTTCAAGTATCGGTTTCTTTTCTCCGCTCAGAACTAGAGTATAATTTTTTGTAGTCTTTAAATATCTTATCACTCTCTTTACTGCATTCCAGTCTTTCATTCTTGGTGATTCATTTCTTCTGCTAAGAATGTTTACTGCTGCACAGATGTCAGGTCTGCTTATAGTTGCTAGATATAGAAGTGCTCCTATGGCTTGTCTGTAATATGTGTTGTTTGGTAAAATGTTATCCTCATCATTAAAGCGTGTGTAATTTGTTTCCATGGGTGTGCTACACGGTTTTGCGTCTTGCAAATTAAATTTATTGATTAATTCTTCTATTTTCTGAGTTTGATTTATCATGTAGCTTTTATTTACTTTTTTAATGTTCATGGATAGGTAGTTACTGATGTCACCTAAATCTTTTAGCTCGTATTCTTTATTTAAGCTCGCGATTACTTCTTCCATTATTTCGTCTTTTCCAGCAATTAAAATGTCGTCTACGTATGTTATTATGTATGTTGTGTTATCACCCCTTTTTCGCGTAAAAAGGCATGAGTCAAATTTGCTCTGACTGAAATTCATCTTTTTTAGTGTTTCTGTGATTTTATTATACCACGCTCTCGCGGCTTGTTTAAGTCCGTATATGGCTTTGTTTAGCCTACATACTTTATTTTCCTCATTTGGTTTAGCGAAACCTTCTGGTTGTGACATATATATCTCCTCCTCAAGCTCTCCATGTAAGAACGCGGTGTTAATATCAATATGTTTTACATTTAAATTTTGATGCAATGCCGTTATTAATAATGCTCTTATTGTTGTATATGACACGACTGGTGCATAGGTTTCATCATAATCCTCCCCGAATTTTTGTGAATATCCTTTTGCAACTAAACGTGCTTTATATTTTTGGATTTTTCCTGTGTTGTCGCGTTTTAGTTTGTAGGTCCATTTGCAACCTATTATTCTCCTATTTGGTGGAGGTTCTACAATTGACCAAGTTTTGTTTTTCATAAGGGAGTTCATTTCGCTTTTCATTGCATCTATCCAATTTTGTTTATCCTTAAAATTTTCCATGTTTTCGATTTCCTCATAATTTTTTGGTTCAGTAGCGTTTTCGTTCTTAACCATGTATATTAACCTATCAGGAGGTACACCTTTATTAATTCTTTCTGATCGTCTAAGTTCTGCTACTGGTTGATTGGACGTGGATGGTGTCTCATTGCTATTTGAAATTTCTATTTCTACAAAATTTTCGTTAACCCGATTTTCATCTTGTTTTGATTTGTTTTCTACTTTCTCGTTTCTATATTTAAATTTGTTTTCGAGAAATTTAACGGTTCTCCCGATCTTTATTTCATTTCCTCCTACATATATTCTATATCCTTTGGATTCATTATCATATCCGACGAAAATTCCCTCTATAGCTTTATCGTCTAATTTTTGTCTTCTGGCTTTACTGATATATGCGAAGGCTTTGCAGCCAAATACCCTAACGTAACTTAAGTTTGGCTGTCTGTTTGTCCATAACTCGTATGGCGTCTTTTCATTTGCTTTTGTCGGTAGTCTGTTTTGCAAATGATTTGCTGTGCATATTGCTTCCCCCCAGAACTTTAATGGTAAATTTGATTCACTTAACATTGTCCTTGCCATTTCAACTAACGATCTGTTTTTTTCCTCTCTGCCACACCGTTCTGGCTTGCGCAATATGGAACTGTGTGTTGATGTTTTATCCCATTAGCCCTGAGGTAATTTTCTATTTCATCTGATGTGAATTCCCCTCCGTTATCTGTTCTAATTGCTTTCGGTTTTTCTCCAAATTTGTTGTTAATTAACGCGATGAATTCTTTAAGTTTTTCGTAAACTTCACTTTTTCTAGACAATAGGTATATGATCGTAAATCGTGAGTAGTCATCAATAAAAGTCAAAAAGTATGATTTCCCCCCTATTGTCGGTGTTTGAAAAGATCCGCACACGTCGGAGTGAATGAGCTGGAGCCTTTTAGTTGCTCTATACTCTGCAATTTTTGGATAGGGTTCATCAGTTAATTTTGCCTTAATGCACGGTTCGCAATCTATGTTATGCTTACAGTTGTTTATTTGGATTCCTGTAGCTAATTCCTTTTGCGTAATTTCTTTAATTGATGTTAGATTTCTATGTCCTAACCTACGATGCCATAATTCTAGGCAATTTTTGTTGTTGCAGCTTTGTGCTATGTTTGCATAGCTTTGGAATGCCAACTGAACTTCGTATAGGTTATTTACTTTTCGCGCTTCTAAGCATATTTCTCCGTTAAGTTTGAACATACATCTATCATTTCTGAATATAATTTCACATCCATTTTGCGTCGCTTTGCTAACCGATAATAAATTTGTTTCGATTTCAGGTACTAGTAATACATTTTTAAGTGTTATTTCATGAACTTTGTTGTCTGATGTTCGCGTGTTTATATTTACGTCACCTGACCCGTAACTGATAAGTTTTTTTTCCGTTTGCGATGGTTACATTTGTTTTTTCGCGTGATTTTATTTCTGTAAACATTGATTCTGAACACACAATATGGCTTGAGCTGCCACTGTCTACTATAAATGTTTTGTTTTCTATTCCTTGTGTTATAAAGGCGTAATTTTTATTTTCGCTCGCCCTCCATGTATTGTTTTCATTTTCAGAGTGGCTGTACCTACGGTTTGATTCTGGTGTTTGTTCACTTCTAAAATTGTTTTCACTCTTTTGAAAAACTAGTGATGTAGAGTAATGTTTTTTGTTTGGTCTAATGTGTTGATTTCGTGGTGTATTTTGTGTTTAGGCTTTATTATGCCAACATTCCTGGGTATAATGGTTTCTCATCCGACAATTGGAGCAGTATTTATTACTTGTTTTGTTGTTGTAATTTTTCTGTGCTTTAAATGCTCTGGCAGGATTTTCTGTTCTCTCATTATTATCATATCGTCGGTTATATTCGTCAATAAGTTTAGACTTAATAAATGATGGTGTGAGTTGATTTTCTTCTCTTGATTCAAGGGCAGTAATAAGAGTATCATAAGATTGGGGTAGGGAGCATAATAACAGTGCAGAAATGTGTTATCATTAATAACTTCTCCTATGGCCGCTAATTTATCTACTAATTCCATTATTTTTGTAATATGATTAACAACGTTGCCACCTTCCGCTAATTTAATCCCGTAAAGTTTTCTTAAGAGATAAAGTTTGCTAGACAAATTATGTCGCTCATGGATTTCACGCAAAGCTTGCCAAGTTTGTCTGGCTGTCTGTAAATTTTTAACATGAGTAATCTGACTATCATCAATTGTTAGATTAATTAGAGCACGGGCTTTCTTATCACTTTTGGACCAAGCGTCCGTAATTGGATTAGGCGGTTCTTCCGTAATTACATGAAATAAGTCTTCTTTAGTTAACATCATTTCGGCCTTGAATTTCCAAATTGAGTAGTTTGTAGCTGTAAGTTTTTCAATTGCTAAATTATCTTTAGAAGCTGCCATTTTCTTAACTTTTGATTACTTACGTGCTACCGTAAAAAGTTCTTCCAACTTTTCTGTTTGAAAGTTTAAAAGTTTATTTATCAAATATCTGATATTTCAGATTTCAGTGGAGGCTATTTAATTTATTTATTTTTATTCAGTGATCAGCAATCATAATCTTGTTAGTATTTAAATCCCAATGAAAAAAGGCGTGAGTAAGTTAGATAAAATTGGGACTTACCCGTTCTTCAGGATACTTTTTATTTCGGTGTAAATCCACATTTTGTGTAATCCAATATAATGGTTTCCCAATGTAATGTGTTAGTAGTCATAATTTTAATCAACCACTTTTTATAACCTCCTTTGAGAAAAAATTGTAGACTATTATATCAAATGAATAAGCAGTGGTAACACTTTAAGCTATTTAATTCACTTTCTTTTAAATTGTGAAAAAGAGAGAGCATTTTTCATCCCTCTTCTATTAAACAACTACATTTTCAGAATGAAAAAAGATTTACATTATAAGATAATAAATCAGTAAAAATAATTGTAATAGCAATATCATAATAATAATAATAAATCAGTTTAATGTCTATGAGTCACTCAACAAGTCATTATCTTTATCAAGGTTTTCAAGGTTAAATACATTTTTCACATTTGAAAAGATTTATGGCTGAGTTGAATCGACACATTATTTATGTAACTGAGGAAATTACTTTTATCACAGCTAATTAGCTTGATTTATATCCATCAATAACGGCATTAAACACAGAACCACTGCGACCTTTAAGCCATCTAGCAATGGGCAGGCCGAAAGATACGTATTTACAGTGAAGCAATCTTTAAGAGCTATGCAAAATTATGGCGGAACGATACAACAAAAATTAAGTACGTTCCTTATGCAATACAGAAAAGCTCCGAACCTCACTACACTCCATAGTCCAGCCATGCTCATGTTGAAGAGAGAGATTCGGACGAGAATCGACCTGCTGCGTCCTGATCTTAAGAGCAGAGTGGAAGAAAAAGTTCGTAAAGGAACTTATGAATTCTCAGATAGAGGGTTCCAAATTGGCGACAATGTCGCTGTACGAAATTACCGGCAAGGAGACAAGAGATGGAGGTTTGGAAGAGTCGTTAGTAAAGATGGGCAACTACATTACACTGTGGATGTAAATGCCCAATTGTGGCGTAGACATGTGGATCAAATACGGGATGGAGGAGACATAGAGGGAAAAGAATGCGAGCTCCGACGACAGTCTTCAAAACCTGCCATTCCTGTGCAAGATGCTGAGGCTCAGACGTCCAGTGTTGAGTCAACACCATCACCGACCTATAGGGAGACGGAGACGACTGATGCAACGCCAGTCTGAATTCCTACACCAGAGCTTGCTCCACTCATAGCCCAGGGTTCAACTCCGACACCACAACCAGTTCACCGATCTACTAGAGTCCGGAAACCTCCCAAGCGATTAGATCTATAGAAGAAGTTTTGGAAGGGAGGAGATGTGCTGAATTTGACTGTAACCGCGACTAGCGCGAGAGGTAAATAGAATGTTTTTGTGCTTAAGCGGTAATTGTATGCTATGCCGAATCTGTGTTTTCTGTGATCGTCTGTTCGTTATTAAATACTTGTTTAAGCAAGATGTATATATTATTCTTGTAGATATATCTCTCCACGCAATGATATTTCCCAGATAGCATGCACGTTTGCAGTAAGTTTGACTTTTTCTCGATATTTCCTTGTCTTGACAAATTTGACACAACAATTTTTACTCAAAAGTACTGCAAGGCAGGTGAAACAAAATCGATCTCTTCCTTGCAATGCCATTTTGCTGTAAAACTGCTGCAACACTGTCATATTTCAACGACGTCAGAGAAAATTCCTTTTGTTGAGAGCAGAATATAGATAACAGCGTATGACTGGAAATTCAGAGCTCAGAATCAAAAGAAAAAGATACATCGTTATTGAATCTCGTGATTAGCGGATCATTGATTAGCGTTTAAGTAAAGGAACCCAGAAATAAAGGTATTTCTTATTTTAATTATTCAAATGTGGTTATTTTCTCTAAAGTAACATTTCTTTATAATCTACAACTTATTTGATACAAAAATTCTAATAAATTAAAAGCTATGTTAATTTTCTTAGTAATGCCTACGTTTTTCAATAGTTATGTTTTGGGTCATGTTAAATATTTTTTAATAATTTTTTCTGAACTTTACGGGGAGTTTAAGATTTCGTTTGCTTTTTTTTCTTATTGTTGTTGTTTCCTTTTATGCTGCTGGAGCAGTGTTGAATTCAGACGCTTATCTTCGGGAGAGATTTCTGTTGCTCCGGGATGAGGTGGAGGGGGGGAGGGGCGTCGCGATAGGGGTTATGGGGGGAGACCCCCCCCCCAATATATGCGAACTTGGGAAATTTGAGCTTAGAGTTGGGAAAGTATAGATTTTTGAAACACTTTATCTGTTTTTTTTTTTTTTTTTTTTTTTTTTTTTCAAGTTAAAAAAAAAAGAATTTTTTATTGTTTTGCAGACTATCTTTCTGAGTTCTGTAATAGTAAAATAGTTGAACTTTCAAAATAAATACAAAAAGCAGCCAGACTCAATTTCTCATTATGTTTCTCTGCGCTACGAAAATATCATACATCTACCAGACCTGAATTTCTCTACTGTTGTCCATCAACAGTGTCTGTAATACCTTTCCTCCAAAACTTTGTTCCTTTCTCAAAAATCTAAAAATATGAGGCTATTTTCTATGCAGTACAATTATGACTCGTACACAATTGAAGACAAAAATTTTCAGTAAATGAACCAATAATTATAATTTTTATGTTTTTAGTTTCAGCATTTTTTTTTTTTTTTTCATATAAGTATCATTATCATTAAAGACACATTGAACATATGATTTTAGTTGGAAAATAGGTCAATTTTTTTTTTCATGTTGGGAAATTTTTTAATTATGAGTTGGGAAAATTTTGAACTCCCCCCCCCCCCCCCCCCCCGCCGAAAATTTTTTTGCAGCTACGCCCCTGGAGGGGGCGGGACATTTTAGCAATCCGAGGTGGAAATTGCACTTTTGTCCATTAAAAAGCATAAAAATTCAAACCTTCCAGGACGACATTTCAAGGTTCCGGGGGGAATGTCCCCTCTCGGTCACCCCCTGAATTCAACACTGCGTTCGAGTGTATGATTTTAAACTTTAAATTATTTTTTTATTACCATTAACCTTTTTTTCTCGATTTAAATATTAAGTATAATTTTAAACTGTTTCTTAGTTGGCTCTATGCTTACCTACCTGGATTTCTAATGTACCTCTTTTTTCTAATTTTTATTGAAATTACTAAATGTATTTCCTACCGACGTCCGTTTTATTTAATTCTTTAATAATTTCTTTTTTCTTTTCACGTAACTGCTTCTTAATCGGATGTGTATTTTTATTTCCAAATTTTTGTAAAACTTTTAAATATGAATATTTTTAAATTTTTAGTTTTTCACGTCCGCAAATCACGCATGTACCGGAGCAAATCGAAACGATATTCCGGTTCGTGAAATTATGACAAATATTGTTCTGGTTAGTGATCCGTGAAGTTATTAAAACATGTTATTACAATTTCATACATATGGCTTTTATTGTGCTGTCTATAACATTTTTTTTATTATTTAGAATTATGAATGCAGTTTTTAAATTGTTTTTGTATGATTAGACATAAATTTGCCTAAAGTTTAAAAAAAAGTTTTTAGTCAACGATAATTTTGAAATAGCGTCCCTATTCGTGGATTTTCCATTTCGAGGCCTGTCGCAAAAAATTTTACTAATATTGATTGGTGCGTATTTTTGTAATGAATTGAAGCTAAATAACTAAAATGCATTGAATAACCACTTCAAAATCTTAATGTTATAGTGTTAATGTCAGATTTGAATATTGTTTATTTGTATTCTCATTGAACATGTTTTGTTTTGTTTTTTACATGTAAAAAAAGTGTTCAACTGTACATTTATTTAATATTTTTTTTATGGTAACAATCTTTCATAAAAGGTAACTTCTTAAGAGCCTACACAGTCACGCGAAGAAACGGTCAAGTTAATGTTAATCATATGGGAGATATTTAGATTTTTCGCTCGCATTTTAATATTTTTTAATCCTTTTCATGCATAGGATACCTGAGGTTGAAAAGTTTTATTCTGCGTTTGTACTGTTTAGGTACTAGGGGAAAGTAGGGTAATGACGCTCAGAAGGGTAATCCCGCACACCAAATATCGCTAAACAAAATAAAATTGAAAACGTGCGATCGGTCACATTTGACATTTTGACATTTGAAGTACACCGAGTGGAGAATGCTTTGGGGCTATAGCTACAATGGCTGTCGCCTCGAATGATTCTTATTATACATAGAAACAACAACAAGTCACAACAATTTTTATTTTCCATTACATATTATACAACTACAAAGAGACATTCACAATTACATCCATGTCTTACCCAGGGACTCGAACCCGGTCCCTTGGGGTGACAGCAGCCTCCGCTTACTGACCACGCCAGCGGGCGACCGTGCGATCGTTACCGGCACCTAGAGAACTTCATCCTAAGTTCCCAGTAAGGATTTAGTGCCCGTCGGGAGGAAAGTATTTGTGTGTCCTCAAGTTATTAGTTTGAAGTTGTTTTATTATAAAATTCTAAAACATCTAACTTGAAGGTAAGTGTACACTCTTATTTTCAAATATTAATTTACTTCTTATGTCTACAAAATATATAGGGGAGACCAGGATACAGTGGACCTAAGTACACTGTGGACCACCCCTTATATTTTAGTTATTTTTAAAATTTTTAAAGCTTTTTTTTAGGCTAATTGATAAGAGCACTAGATTGATTATTTATAGCCTTCAGAGCACATCGTTAGCTCAGAATGAACCCTTTTATCCTGACTGGTTTTTTTGAGCTCCTAAAAGTAAAATTTTTCATCATCATACTTTTCTTTATAAAGTAATTAAAGGTTATGGATAAATAAGATGAAACACCTTTTTTGAAAAGGTAAAACATTGGTCTTTATTAAATTTAAAAGCTTATATGCTTAAAAGAAAACTTTAAATAATATTTTTATCAGTATGTATTGAACTTTAACATGGGGCACAGTGGACCGGCCACTGCTGGGGTACATTGATCCACAATGAATACTGTTCCTGTAATGAAGAATTTTCAAAATATTTAATAATTACTTATTCTCTATAAAGAAATATTGTTTTAAAATAGTTATTTAACTATAAAATAAAGTAAACAAAGAAAAATGATAATTTTTTTAATCCTACAATGCATAGATTAGCCATTTGGCACACTTTAAATTTCATGTTATTATGTTGTTCAGATTATAATGTAGCCATCTGACACTTTAGTTTTCTCCTAAATTATGGATAACAGTTCACATGTGATTTTTAAAATAAGTTTTCTTGTTCAATATAGCAGTTTTTTTTTGTTTTTTTTTTTGTTTTTGTTTTTTTTTTTTTTGGGGGGGGGGGGGAGGAGAGAAATGAAAATCATGCATTGTAGAGTTAACATACTAAGAAATATTTTGTTTTGTATTTACTGCCTTTGAAAAATATAACTGTAGCCTAATAAGTAATGGATGACTTCACTGGATTGGTTATTTATAACTTCAGAACACATGGTTAGCTCATAATAAACTATTTTATCCTGACTATTTTAAGCTTCTAATAAATTTTTCATCATCGTATTTGTCTTAATGTTTGCTGATATTTTTGTACTTAATTAATAACTTGTTTGCCATCACTTCTGTATCTTATATTGTTATTTTCAAAATATAATAAATTTTTTGATAATTCTTTAGTTTTATATGTTTTTCTTTCAAAATGCTACTTGCAAATTTGTATTATTATATTATTTTGGAGGTAAAGAGGAAATAAAAAAGAATTAGATTAATTATAAATAGATTTATATTGTATTTTAGACAATAACTAATCGTGGACCACTGTGCCCCAGTGGATGGTCCAGTGTACCGCGCTTCCGGGGTACACTGGTCCACTTCACGAGTGTATGTACATTTTTTTTTTGAAAAATGTATTGGAAATTATGTTCTGTGAAAATTATGAGACATGTAGAAAGGTTTAAAGAATATTCAAAAATATTTTCAGGTAGATTGGTCTCTCCATTAAAGAGAAAAAAAAATGTTAACTGCAAAAATGGACCGCTGTACCCTGGTCTCCCCTACATTTAGCTGCACTTTCAGCTTTTATTTATTTCTGTAGTGCGTTGTTACGCCAATTTTAATGCAATAAAACCCAACATGGCGATGACGGGTAATGGCGCTCGCGTGTAATTCCAGAAGAAGTGTTGC
The DNA here is from genome assembly GCA_963932465.1 of Maratus speciosus. Taxonomy (NCBI): domain Eukaryota; kingdom Metazoa; phylum Arthropoda; class Arachnida; order Araneae; family Salticidae; genus Maratus; species Maratus speciosus. Next base: position 288,578,834 of record OZ010789.1, on the reverse strand, counting down.
CAGTGGGCAACTTTTTTTAAATTCAAATTTGTTGATTGACACCACTTTTTTGAAATGGTAAAATTTCCCAGTTTTCGCCTTTATTAATATGTCATTAAACAAGGAGAATTTTACGATTTCAAAAGAATTTTACGATTTCAAAAAAGTGGTGAAAATCAAAAAACCTAAATCTAAAAATAGTAGCCCACTATATGTCTAACACAGTATGTGTAAAGTGGTTGCAAAAAGTCTGCAGTGGTGTGAATAACCCACACAACAACATATGTGACTTTTGTTTTACTTAAACGTTGTATTCAAACTCTGAGCGCAAATACCCTACCATGTCGAGCATTACCGCTCAATCGATGGTCATTTAAATAAAATGATAAAAAAAATTCCGAAAACTTTTATAAAAATTAGTTGATTGCAAACTGTTCCTTATGCTTTGGAGTTGTACTTCGTTAATAAAATATTGATTTTTTTGTCCAAATTTGACTAGCTATTCATGTTTTCCCTTAAGTGAGCGCCATTCCCATACTTTCCCCTAACTAGTTAATGTTTAGTTTGTCTCTCTGACTAGATTAAAGTTGATAAATTAGATTAAACTAATTTGACTAGATAAATTAGATTAAACTGATGAAATTTTACTAGATAAATTAGACTAACTGACTATATAAATTAGTTTTGATTTTAGTTAATTTTTTTGGCTTCCGCACTTAAAATGTAAAAACTGAAGAATTGTAGACATCACTTGTGTGTCTCTCTGTCCGTCTGTCATAATCAATTTTACGAAACTACGGAACATGAAAATTTCAAACTTGCCAGAGTTATAAGGTTATTGACCAACATACCTATTGATTATTGGCGCTTCGCAAGTATTTTTAGAAAAAAATTTAGGGAAATAAGCTACTTATTTTTATTTTATTTTTTTCTTTTGTGTGTGTAGTGTGTGGGGTATCGTTCGAAAGGTCTTGTAATACGAAAACCAAAAGTATATTTGTTGTAATTTTAGATATTACATTTTCAGAGATATAGTCGAAAATGTACTGGAAAAATGTGTCCCCCCCCCTCCCCCGCTATTATCAAATGTACTGTAAATAAAATTATGGAAAAAATAGTACTAGAAGTTTATTTAAGCCATACAGGAAAACTATAGCGATTATCCTAGTTACATACTTTTGAGAAATCGTATTTTTTCGTTACACACTGACTTTACTTGGCAGGTGCTCAGTCGAGGAGTTGACGGATGCTCGATGTACCTATCGACGCGGAATCATAATCGTTTTCGCAAATATTTAATAAAGGCACTGGTAATGCTTTGATAACTGCTTAAAGAATTTAAAACTTTATACTAAAGAATGTTCTGATTTCTACTAGTTTATCTTGTTTGCTCTTGGAAAAACAAATATTTTAAGAAGTAAAATTATTTTAAATGGTTAAATCTTTAAAAGTTTAATTAAACTTTACGTTTAATTTCAATACGTTCATTCCTTACGGGATAACGCATGGGATAAAAATTTCACATTAAATGTCAAACCAACTGAATGAATTATCTTAATATGTTCTTCTCGGGTCTAAACAATATAGTAAATACATTGTTTATGCTAATTATGTCTTTGTTTAGTCACCTTTATTCTTATGTATTGTGCAATTTGCCAGAAGCGTAACCCATATTACTGTCGAGTCTGGTTTGCCTGAAAGTCCAGTCTGAAAGATAAGGCTTATCGCTCGGCAAAATCGATTTAATTGTTTCTATTAAGTTTTATTACCTCTCGGCAATTCCACCCTTAACATCAAGGTAGTTTTGTTAACTGAGAAGTTGTAGTTTATGATCACCTTAAAAACTAACTGTAGACAGAATTCTTGAAAGCTGTAAAAAATAAACCTGTGATTTTTTAAAATTTATTCTTTTTTTTTTTTCCCCTCTCAGATGCAGAGACATTAAAAGACATGGATTAGAATGTGGAAAAATTGCATGATGCAAAACAGACTCAGGTGGGGGAGGAGAACAGGAAAGTGTTAAATATATTTAAAAATTTATTTTTTCAATTATTTTTTGTGTGTTTTGTTCAGGGAACTATCTCTTAACTCAAAATATGTAGAAAATAATGCTTTATAATACTGTTATTTATAAACTGTTATTTGTATTTGTGTAAAAATAAACTTTGTAACTATTTTATAACTAGTATTGTTTTATTACAACTTTGTCTTTTTTAAATTTTTGACGCTTTTCAAATAATTTATATATATATATATATATATATATATATATTACATTTTGGCTGCAAAAATATATAAATTATATTATCTTTGATAAAATTAGCTAAAAAGCTCATCAATAAACAGACAAGCATGCTATTTCCTGAAAAAACTTTAAATTGTATTTTTCTGTTGTATCATTAAAAAGATCTTAGAATAATTAAAAAAAAAAAATCTTTTGAAATGCAGTGTTAACCTTTAACTGATGTTACCGGTCTCTCAGACCGCGACTTTTTTCAATTTTTACAGTTTCACTTCCAATTTTCAGTTTAACTACAAACACTATCGAAATTTTGTTCCGTTTGGAAATTTTATACTATCACCAGAGACTTTTGAATAGGTCAATTTTAATTATAACACTTCTGTGCAAAAACACCATACTATGAGTTAGTCGTGCCTTTTATTCATCTTTCGTTTCAGCGGTCTCACAGACCACTTCACGCTAGTTATGTGATAATTTCTGTGACATCAATTAAAGGTTAATAACCAGAATGTGTGGTATTTCTAATAAACATTTATTTATGTTACAGTAAAAAAAAAAAAAAAAAAAAAAAAAAAAAGTTTTATTTGATGAGATACATGGCTATTAAGTTTGCAAATTCAATTATCCTATGTTTAGTTTAATTTTCTAATTATCTTAGGATGTTCTTTTGCCTTTTTAAATTTATTACGGTTTTCTTACTTGCCTTTAACCCCCTCACTGACAAGCCCGTGTTAATACGTTCACTAAGCTCCAGGTTTCACTGCAATACAAGCGATATTTAAAGTAATATAATTCTATTGATTTAATGTATTTTTAATACATTGACCAATGATTAATATTTCCAAGGATTGCATTCATATTCGTTATTAAGTTTTTTTATAAAATGTTCAAAGAATCATCATTTTTTTTTTACATTTAAAACATAATTCAGAGAAAACAACATTACAATTTTGCCCTTTTCCAAGACAGTCGGAGGAACATTTATAATATTAATGTATGCAAATTATTAGAGAAATGTTTGTGTGATGTATCCAATTAAAAGTTTGTATATTGATAGCTATTTATGAAATTTATTTCAGAAAGGGATGAGTTCCATGAATTTTTCTTAATGACAAGCAATAAATAATATGTATAAGTTTGTTTAGAAAATCAAACCTGCTAGCATTTTTTTTTTATTATTCTTTTTTTTTTTTTTTTTTTTTTTTTTTTGCATATTTTTTGAGGGCGTAAATAAGAAACAATTCTTTGATTCTCAGATAAAATGTTTTTGTTTCTGTTATTTTTTTATTTTATGTTTTAATTGAGGTAAGTCAAAAACAATGTATTTTAAGTTTATGATACATTTTTTTAAAGGGATGTATTTGAAATGAAAGCTGTGTGTTTTAAATGAAATGAATGCAATATGAATGATGGTAAGGGAAACAATATTTGGGGATTTATCACTTTTCCCGGCTAACTCAGAAATAATCGATCTTTCCTTAACCCTTTGAGGGGCAAGCAATTGTGTTTTTGAAATGTCGAATTCACACCGGAATCCGCAAAAAGATTTATTGCCAATAAGGAAAAGCAAGTTTACGACTTTTTTCCACCAAAGTTAGAAAAGTAAAATTTAATAAAATTTTTCTGTTGCAAATTCTCATTAATCGTAGGTGAGATAAAATATATCCCATCGCCCCTCAAGGGGTTAATATAAGTTAAATGCAAATAAATCCAGCAGCTGTAAAAATATTTAATTAATCAAATTTTAAAACGAATGATCAACTCATTTTCTATTTATTTGTTATCCATCTCGAGGAAGATAGATCATGCAAAATGATGATTGTTAATTGCCAAACACACGTACAATTCTTATTGATCAAATGAATTCAAAACAGTAATTTGATATGCATTTGTTAAGTACATAAAATCAGATTGATGAATTTCAGCTAAGATATTTGATTACCTAATCTTCCGTAATCGAGTCTACTGCCAAGATTAAAGTGTAACAAAAAGAATATCAGCAACAATATAGCTTAATGTAAATGTAGCTATCATTAAAGGATTTTCACAAACAAACATTCCATTGCACCAAACCTTATTAGTTAAAACACGCCAATAGGCCATTGACCCGATTACGGAAGATAATAGGTTTAAAAATCTGCGTTATCGAACATATTGCAATTGATAAGCAAATGAACATGAAGCATAAATGCCTAAGTGATTGTATTTGTAAAGAAAGATGAAATACATAACAACAAAAAATATATGAAATGTTGCCATGATCGCAAAGAGTTCTTGGTACTTTTATGTTAACCAGGTGCAATTCTCGCAAATAGCATTTTTTATTTTTCACGTGATAACTTAAAACAATGCTTTAATGTTAAAATTAAATGTCTTGGTTTATGTTATTTATCAGGGTTTTTTTTATTAATTCTTTTGAAATAAGTGAAAGTCTTGGATTTAAATTTTTTCTGTTTTAAATTAGTTATGCATTTTAAGGAAAATGAATGAAAGGGTTATATTTTAAATGAAATTAATGAAATAAGGAAAAATGCAATGGGATTTTGGATATTTGGCCATTATCACCTACACTCTGCTGACATAAAAGTACAGAGTTCTTGATTTATCTATCAGAATCTTCTGATTTGGCGAAGACATGAGCAAGTAAATTGAATTATGAATAATAAAAAATGCATGATACAATGATACTATATATTTTAAGGAAAACCAAACAGGTCGCCATGGGCAGCTAGTTGTATAAGAAATTAGAATTGCTTTCGAATCTACTTTAAACTATAAGTCCTTGTCTACTCAGTCTATACAGGGTGTATCTAAACTCTTGGGCAAAACTTTAAGGGGTGATAGTATACACCAAGAAAAACAATATTAAATAGGAAACTAAGAGTTCCAAACGTTTTCCGAAGGAGATAGGCGCCATTAAAGTTTAGAGTCCAAATTTTCAAATGATTATACAAAACGGAAAAATTTGTCGATTCGTTTGCGATTATCGCTAAAACTATTCTTTATGTCAGTATTTTTTTAAAAATAAATTTTAAAGGTAAAGTTCAAAAAATGCCGATAGAGGGCGCTTTTGACTTTGGAGTAACAAACAACTATTTTGTTACCGTTATTTTTTGTATTTCATTAAATGCTTTCAAAAGTTTAGACTTAAACTTAAATTTTGAGTTCAAAATCTGAATCGTTGGGAGTGGCTAAGTAGCGGAAACTGAACTGTGTTCAAGGGGGGGGGGGGGGGGGTTCAAATTTCAACTCCTGAACACAGTTCAGTTTGCGCTACTTAACCACTCCCAACAATTCAGATTTTGAGCTCAAAATTTAAGTTTAAGTCTAAGCGTTTGAAAGTATTTAATGAAATACAAAAAATAACGGTAAAAAATAATTGTTCGTTAATACAAAGTCTAAATTGCCCTCTATCGGAATTTTTTGAACTTTACCTTTAAAATTCATTTTCAAGAAAATGCTGACATAAAAAATAGTTTTAGCGAAAATCGGAAACGAATAGAACAATTTTTCCGTTTTTTATAATCATTTGAAATTTTGGACCCTAAACTTTAATGGCTCCTATCTCATTCGGAAGACGTTTGGGACCCTCAGTTTCCTATTTAATATTGTTTGTCTTGATGTGCACTATCACCCCTTAAAGTTTTGCCCAAGAGTTTACATACACCCTGCATAGCATAAAAATGTTGAGCATCTGACAAGCCTCCGATTTTGCGGAATCTTGCACAAAACACGCACAACACTGAAAAGTACGACTGTTAGTGTACAGGTAAAATAAATATACCAATAAGTGAGTAATATACGACAACTGATGGCCATTCACCAAAATTTGGGAAGAACTTCGCTTTTACACAAAAAATGAAGATCCTTGAATCCCCCAAAATAAAGTTACTTAACCATGTCTTGGAGAGCATTTTTAACTCAGAGAAGGGGGCAAAGCTAAAAAAATTTTAAGTAGGTCAACAGAGGATTATCGCTTGTTATGTATTTTTTTTTTATCGAATGATACCATCCGCAAGTCGATACGATCATTCGCTACATAGTTACGGGAGGTTTCATGAATCCGAAGTCGAAAATTATGCTTTACTGCAGATAAAATAGGTTCACGAAAATTTGGTAAGAACTTCATTTTGACACTAGAAATGAAGATCCAATAAGTTCCCAAAAAGTGAAGTAGTTTTATCGTGTTTTGTGTGTGTGTGTGTGTGTGTTTTTTTTTGGGGGGGGCGGCGGGGGAGGCTTTAACTCTGTAAGGTAGAAGAACTGAAATTATTTTAAATAGGTCAAATGGGGCTTCGTTTGTTATGATGTTTTTAATTCTGAATCAAATGACACCGTAGGCAAGCCGATACGATCATTCATTACAAAGCTAAGGCAGGGTATAAGAGGATTTTGGCAACTTTAATGGCTTTAGAGTAAACTCAAATGATTCTGATTTTGATTATTGCTATTGTGAAGACATTTAAGGATATTGATATTATAATGATTAAACTTAATGATTTAATATGATATAAAGAACATGTTTTGAACATAAAATAAATGTGACAAAACTATGCTAAAAAATAAAGTATAATTTTCCACTTTGTATTCATAAAACCTGCTGTAACTGTTTCACAAATGATCGTATCGACTTGCGGATGGTTTTATTCGAATTAGAATTAAAAGATATATATGAAACTATATCCCACTTGATCTATTTAAAAAATGTTGAATTCTGCCCCCCCCCCCCCCCCCTCTCGAGTTAAAATGTCCATTTTTGCCCCCAAAATACGATAAACAACATTAATTTTGGGGGACTCAACGTATCTTAATTTCTAGTGCCAAAACGATGTTTGTCTCAAATTTTCGTGAATAGGAATCAGTTATTACTGCAAAAACCTATTTTACCTGCACAAGTATAATTTTTGACTTCGTATTCATAAATCCTACTTAACTTTGTAAGAAATGATCGTATCGATTTCCAGATTTTATTTGATTCTGAATTATAAAATACATAATAAACAATATCCTACTTCACCTACATAAAACTTTTTGAGTCCCACCCCCCTCCCTGAGCTAAAAACGTCCCCGTCTTTTGTCCCCAAAACAGGGATGACAACAGTGTACAACAACTTTATTTCTTAGGACTCATCGGAGATTCATTTAGAATGTCAAAACGAAGTTCTTCCCAAGTTTTGGTGAATGGCCATCACTTGTCTCAAAAAATCTTATTTTACTGTACTACATGTAAAATTCAGAGAATTAACAACATTGCTATGAAATTACAGCATACTTGCAGATAGCTTGACATGACAAGAATTCAAGTTTGCAACGCATTTGCAGATAGTGTGTCATGGCTAGATTGCAAGTTTACAATGCACTTGCATGGCAATATTACTAGTTTGCTATGAGTCTGCAGTCAATTTGAAGAACAAGACTGCAACTTGCACGACAAGTTAGCTGCAAGTTCAAAGTATGGTGACTTCGGAGTTTGCATAATCTTGTTGCAGTCTTGTTATGAACTTTCAGGCTTGTCATGCTGAGCTTGCTGCAACTTTGCAAGTTTGCAAAGTAAGATTGCTGAAATTTTTCTGCAAATTAAAATTGCTATCTGGGTTAAGTCCATAAAAATATGCGACAATATATAAAATAGAATATATATTCTATGTTCATGTATCGGTCATTAAAAAGAAAAACAGAAAGATCACAATAAGGAAGATACTCAATAATAAAATATTACGAGGATGGGGATCAAAGATCAAAGACAATTGTTTCTTGAGTTTCTTGCCCATTGTCACTAAAGGCGCTACGATCGCAATCGCATTGGACCATTACGCTCTATGGGAGTGTCCGATCTTGTATGTTAATCTATGCCTCTGACAACCTTCTCAGTTACTCGTTACTTCACTCGCGTCGCTCCCCGCTCTTTACTCAAAATATTCAAAAGTTGTTGAGTGACCTCGATCGAGGCCTCGATTTAGTATGAAATGATGTCTTGCATGTAAAAATAACTTTATTAAAAGATCAGAAATGTAATTAGTTTATCCAATCATGAACATTTACTAATAAAACTATGGAAGTAAGATTATCACATGTCCGTTTGAGTCTTTGACCTATTTACTTATAAAGGTACTCTAGTGAAATAAAAGTTGTGTTACTCTCAAATCTTGCTTCGCTTTAAAAATAGATCTAGATAGATTGTAATATTATTTGAAGTATTAACAAATAAAATTAAAATAAGAATTTTATTTATTACCCTTTGGATTTGTAAAAAACAGATGTCTGAGACCGAAAGTGAAATTTTAATTTTTCTAAATGGCAATATAGTCCGAGTTGTTTCATGTCGTATTTGTTTTTGTTTGTTTTTTGTACAACCAACGCGGTATACTTTTATTTAAAGTGACTGTTGTATTTCATGATTACATTTTTATCAATTTTATGATAGTAAGTCTAGTTTAAATGATTTATATGCTTAAAACTGGGGTGAAATACTGTTATATTTACATCCTTCTATGTGCTCCATGCACGAATAATTAATGCTGTCAGTTGAGAGCAAAACTTATCCATGTTTTTTCCATAAATTATTTCATTGTACAAATGCATTACATTTTACTGATAGGATTAACATTATAGATCAACATATCTGAAATTCTTGTTGTAATCTGGGCTTCAGTTAGGACATAGACACTGTATTTAATATTTATAAACAAGTCCTTACTGCAAGATTAATTATTTTCTTGATAGTTGTCTGGAAACAAAATTTTATAAAGAAAATTTTCACTCGCTGCAGTTGTTTTTAATTAGTTCAGATTCTAATTTAATGATGTTATGTTACTTGTGCTTGTGATATATTTTTTAAATCATATTTATTTGTCATTCCATACTGATATCTAATAGAACTTAATTAAACAAAATCAAAATAGATAGTTTGAAAGGAAGAAAAACATTTATTTAAGTATATTTTAATCTTTTTAAATAAATTTAAGAAAAAAATAAATTCCAGTTATAGTGCTGGGTTTAGGTTTTTATATGTAGTGCTTTAAAGTGGTTTAAAACTTTTTTTTGTGAATGTAGAAAAAAATTAGTTTTAAAACACTTATTTTAAAGAAAGTTACTTTTTCTCTTTATTTCATATTTGCGATGATGTATTACGTATATATATTTGTGATTTTTTTATTTTCTCTTTTTTTTTTTTTTCTTTTTTTTGTTCGGAAATTAAATAAACAGAACCAGAATAGATAGTGTGAAAGGAAAAAGTATATTTGGTACTTGTGGATTATCCTGGCCAGATCACAATCTCTGTGCCAACAATGGTACCGAAAATATTAATTGAATAACCCTTATTTTTATTTATTTTTTTGCTTTATTCATTTTAACTGCATAGTTAATATTATATAGTTGCCATATATAAGGGAGTAGAAGAAGTATTTATATAGCTATATAATATGATATAGCATAGATAGTATAATATATTGGGCACAATCCCAGAACAGGCGAGACACCCCATTTGGCGACTTTTCTAACATGCGCCAACAATACCACATATGCTAACCTAAAATGCGGCAACCTGAAAACTGATGTGATTGGTCCACTTTCCTGACTGCCACCAGACTGTTTTTTACTACGTCAACACCTGGAATCATGGGAAATACAACATTTGGGTCATTCCATGGTTACGGACGTAACAAACAGAAACTTTAAAGCTTCATAAATAATGTAAAAAAATACTTATTACTTGGATTATTTTATATTTAAGGATGGTCCAAGGATTCTAAATAGAATATTAAATTTTGAAATTTGAAAAAATGTTCCCATAATTTTTGAAAAAATAAAATCTAGGTGTTACGGACGTAATTCACAAAACAGTCAAAACTGCATATAGTAGCAGTTATTGTCATAATCCTGTGAATTTTAAGGAAGAACATTTAACTTTTTCTTCAATAATTCATTATTAGTGTATTAGCTATTGGAAACTGCAATTGTGAAAACATTAAAATAATTATTAATTAATACAATGGGATAATTAAATTGTTACAGACGTAACAACATAACATTTGCCTGTTACGGACGTAACAAGTCCGATTTGAAATTTACATTCACCAGAATTTTAGCATTTAAACATAGAGCATTGCAAAATAAAAGACAAAGATAATGATATCGTAGCATTAGAAACATTTTTTTCACAATTTAAATGCTAATTTGCATCTGTTGTCCATTTGTAGTTCCTCCAAAATTTGTAAAAAGTGTCACAAATATAGCCTGTTGTCATTCATGAAAAATAAAATGTATGAATAGCATGTTGAAAAAAGAAAATATATGTAAATTATGATCTGAAATATACTTGTAGTACACATTTTTATCATATTAATCTCTTATTACTAGTTATATCTGTAAATATTATCTTAATTCAAAAATAAGATACTCAAAATATTACGTCTGTAACAGTCATAAAATATTCTGATACACAGTTAAAACTAATGTCATGGATTTAAAAGTATACTCCTATAATTTACACAGAGAAAATATGATTTAAAACTTAATAAATTAACCAGTAAATTTGTAAGAACAACTTTTAGATGTTTTCACGTTACGGACGTAACAATTCAATGCATCACAATATATTTATGAATTCTAATTCATTTATAATATATTCTCTAATCTATCCTATATATATAAAATCCTAATGAAACAAATTTATGAAACGATTCTTTGAAACAACTTATTAAACGTCTGATTCAGTTTCATGGCTATTTCTCCTAAAATATGGAATACTTTGCGATGAAATTAACACCAAAAATCCGTATTGATCTGCAGATCTCAAAACTGGTATTAGAATTTTTAAATTCGAATTAGTTTTCGAAATATTAATTTTTTCTAATTTTAAGTACATTTTTCTAATGATGGCAACTCAAATTTTAATCAGATCAGATTTTTCTTTTTCAGATTTCAGGAAAGGTTATTTTAAATTAATTTGGTGACCAGTTTGGCCTCTCTTAAATATATGCTAAGAAATGTATCGTGCTACTTTTATTTATAATTCAATTTACTTGAACAATCTTTCGCCAAATCGAAAGATTCTGATTGGCGCCAAAATGGCATTTTGATTGACATGGTAACCCGGCTATTATTGTTTATTTAATAATAAATATTTATTTACTTTTATTTCTTTTTTAAAATTATATAAATTATTTTGTTCTATATTTATTAATTTTTTTTTTTGTTGTAAATACTTACGTAAATAAGTGCGAGTAGTAAATCAAAATTACGTCCATTACTAATCATATCATAATATTAAAATATTTATTTGCTTAAAATACGTTATAAAAACACATTAAAATTAAATTAAAAATCTATATTTTGTAAATATAGATAAAATATTATTGTAATATAGATTTTTAATTTACTTTTAATGTGTTTTTATAACGTCTTTTAAGCAAATAAATATTTTAATATTATGATACCGTACTACTATTTATTCCGTCGACCAATTTTGCCAAATTATGCAAATTGACATAATTTTTATTTTAAATAACGAAAGAACAAATAAATTTGTATAACATTAATAAATATACAAATAAAACATCAAAATAAAAATCACTTGATGACGTAAACATATGTAAATACTTAAAGCCAAGTGAATGTGACATTTACGATCAACCATTATTGACATTTAATCTTATAGTTTGGCGATAGATTTTTGGTCGATGGGATAACTAAGTAATACACAAAATGCATATGTAACTGGTATTCGAAAACAAGGTTTTCGCCAAATTTTCGTAAAAAAGAAAAAAAAATCACGCCAAACCTGCGGTGCGTATGTGACATCTGGCCAAATGTTAAATAATGCGGGAAGAGTTCCATATTGTGTGCTGTTTTTTTTTTTTTTTTTGGCATTAAATGAATCGATGTGGTTGCGATCTTCAGCCTTTGGGGTTGCTTTTTTCTGGAATGGACTTTATTCATATGTTTTTTGCATTTAGCCTATATTTTTCAGAAAAATATATAACTTTTGTTTTAATATGACGTGTATAATAAATATAATAAATACATAAAATATAAGTACACAATATTTATTTATAGGTGTATATATACTATGTATGTATAAGGTATATCTCTATACGTATAACTGTCTGTATAAACATCGTACTTTTTTTAACATGTGACATATATAACATTTATTAAATATATATATATGTTTACAAATATTTAAAGACCATGTTTTTCTGACATCCTGAAAAATTTTATAAGATGCTAAAATGGCTTTTTGGTGCCATTTTGGATTCATTCGCCAACCAGCACACAATATGAAACTCTTCGCAATAATGCAACAAACCATGACATTTAATTTCAACTTCAAATCAATGTTTTAATTTACCATTCGAAAATTAAAAAAAAATGCTAACTGGCAATTTGAAAAAAAGCTATTGGCGAGATTTGCACCCGGCTAGCGTAACAGTACCAAGAATTCTTTGCGACCCTGACAACTTTTATATAGTGTTATTCAAAAAAATATTTGGTTTTTTAATCAAAATGGAAAACTTTTGGCGCAGATGTTATATACGGACCCATATTGGCGCGATTTTTTTTCTGACGCCAATGTCATATACGCAACGGGTACTTAACTGGCGCCAAAGTATTGTTATTTTGCTTGATATGGTAAGCTGGATGTTGTTGTTTATGCTGTTGATGCGTTCCCCAAATTGACATTGAAAAAAATCGTGCCAATATCGTATATGACATAATCTCATCTGTGCCAAAGTTTCATATGAAAGGCGAAGGGATCAGACCGTATTTGTTTATGACAGTTGATGATTTGAACTATTATAATATAGATGAAATGATGGCGATAAAATAATATTTGGTGACTTATTGCCTGTGCATGGCTAACATTAAAGTACCAAAATGGCACCTAGAGTATAAGAAGCGAAGTAGCCCGCCCGAAACTGTTGATGATATTCACATGACTTAGGCTATTGTTATAGAGACTGTTTTAAAATACCGGGAGACAAAGACTCTGTATACTTAATTCTAGGGATGCACCGGATATTAATTTTGCCGGATATCGGATACCGGATATCCGAAGCTCCTTCGCCTGCCGGATTCGGATATCTGATCGGATATCCGGCCCTAGATATGTTTTTAGTTATATATTGAATTATTTCTCTATATAATGTCATTTCAAAACAATAAATTACAAACATGTTTCACACATCATTAAAACATTTTAAATGTATTGAAATATAATTCACAAAAACTATATCTCTTTGAATATCATGGCTTGCAATTCAAGTTTTCCCAGGAGTGGAGTTTCGTACCCAAAATTTATAAATGTAGGGGAGTTGAACTGTTAGAAAGGAAAAAAATATCTTTAAACCACGTTATTTTTTATGTGCTACTTAAAGTATTACATTTATACAGACATGACAAAATACCATTGAAACAATTTAAATTAACAACTCAAGATAATTATTCAAAATTTTTATTTTATTAAAACAAAGGAACAGAATCAAGCTTTATATATACCATGTCTATTTTTCAATTTTCACCCAATGTTATGGGCAATTAACAATCGGGTTGCTAAATGAATTTCTTAATTTAGATTTTATTCCGTTTTGCATACTTTAGCCTTTTTCAGAAGTTACACTTTTGACAAACAGTACAAAGCGATTTTATAACTTTAGAAATTATCGGAAACACATGGTTATGCTCTCTTAAAAAGTTTTAGAAAACTTTGCAAAATCTGATGTGCATTAATTTTTAACTTACATGAATAATGCACATCGGTGATGGTATGCCACTTCTGAACAAATTTTTTTATTATATCCTTAATGGAATTATAGTCAAAACTGTAATCCCTGGTATTTTCATTAATTGAACTATGTTCTACGCATTGGAATCTACGCTATGAAATCCATATCCAAAGTTTGAAAAGGGAATAGTCAATTGATTTCTTCTATTGCACGAGAAAAGGTTGATTTCAAAAAGTTATGTCCTAATTTCTGTTAATTGCGAGAAACAACTATTTTGTTGTTTCTAAATATGTTTTTTTTTAAGTTCATCAAAGTTTTTTTTTTCATGTACAGTGTGCACCACAAGTGTAATCTCATTTTGTTTAGTGCTGACTATTGGCCAATTTGATAGAGCTTAGTCTCCAGTGGCCGTTGCTGCCCTTTTAGTTATTTCCTATTTTGGACAGACAGGTAACACATCGCAAATTACGTAAAACGGTCATAGAAAAAACATTGCTGATTTCGTCAATCATGGTGAAAATAAATAAAATAATTTGTCTATTGGTTGCGAGAAAAAAACTGAAGTTCGTGGGAAATCGACAGTGGGAAAATATCACGAAATTCGTCAATCGATCATGGAAAACTATCGTGAAATTTACCAGTCCGTCACGAGCAAATACTGTGAAATTCCTCAGCCGGTCGCAGAGAAAAAAGTCCTTCCGGCCAGTGCCGGGAGGAAGAGGTAGCTTTCATATTCCTTATCAAAAGCTAGCTTATGTTATTCAAACACACAAAGTTCAATTTAGTGGAAACCGATTACAGAAGATTCAATACTAATTTTTATCAGTACTAAATCATTATGAATGCGAATTTCGCGAAATTAGTCAGCTTTATCCAAGCTGCATTTATTTAAAGTAACTTATATTTGGTTGCCAAATTCGGCGATATCTTGAAGTTCCTGCCTTTTTAAGACAACATGGTGGATGAGGCTAACTAGTGAACTTGGTCGAGACCTTAGTAATTCCTGTGCACATGCTCACTCCCATCGGAATCGGTTGATATACAAGAGTGCTGTCGCAGGCAAAAAATCAGATTTTTCAAAATGTCACCCACATAAAGAAATTCAATCTGCCATATCTGAGCCATTTTTTAAGATAAAGACAAAACAAAAAATGTTCCGGAATCCTTATATCAAGGTCAAATACTTAAGAAAGAAATCTTTTTCAATTTCTAATTTTTTTGCACTTCACTTTAAATATAATTTTTTTTAATTTAATGGCTGCCATTTTGAAACAAGATGGCGGATGAGGCTGGCCAGCGATCTTGGTCGAGACATTGCTACATACTATCCACATGCCTTCTTACATCCAAATAGGTTAATAAATACGTGTGTTATAGCGTGACTAATGTCAGATCGTTTCAAAATGTCAGCCATGCTAGAAATTCAAAGTGCTATAACTCAACCATTTTTTTAAGTATAGGCGAAACAAAAACTGCTCCGGAAGCTTTGTATCAAGGTCAAACACATAAAAAATCTTTTTCATTTTCCAATTTTTTGATACCTCATTTTAAATTTTAAATTAAAAAAAATTAAATGTTCCCTTTTGAAACAAGATGGCGAAGGAAGCTGCCCAACGAACTCGGTCGAAACATTGGTATGTACTATGTACACATCAAGTTACATCCAAATCGGTTCATAAATATGCCTGTTATCGCATGACAAAAATCAGGTCGTTTCAAAATGTCAGCCACAATAGAAATTCAAAATGCCATAACTCAGCCATTCTTTTAGATATAGACGAAACAAAAACTGTTTCGGAATCTTTGTATTAAGGTCAAACACATAAGGAATTTTTTTTTTTTCATTTTCCAATTTCTTGGCACCTTATTTTAAATTTTTGAATTTTTTTTAAATGGCCACCATTTTGAAACAAGATGGTGGATGAAGATGGCCAACGAACTCGGTCGAGACATTGGTATGTACTATGTACACACGAAGGTACATTCATATCGGTTCATAAATACACCTGTTATCGTGAGACAAAAATCAGGACGTTTCAAAATGTCAGCTACGCTAGAAATTCAAAGTGCTATAACTCAGCCATTTTTTAAGATATAGACAAAACAAAAACTGCTCCGGAATCTTTGTATCAAGGTCAAATACATAAAAAAAATATTTTTCCATTTTCAAGTTTTTGGTACCACATTTCAAATTTTAAATTAAAAAAAAAATTCCATTTTGAAACAAGATGGCGGATGAAGCTGGCCAACAAACTCGGTCGAGACATTGGTATGTACTATGTACACACCGAGTTACATCCAAATCGGTTCATAAATACGAGAGTTACAGTGTGACAAAGATCAGATATATATATATATATATCGACTTTTGAACAGAGGGTGGTTTCGGGGTCTGGGGGTCATGATCGATGAAAATATACCAAAATTTTTTGAAATCGCTTTCCTCCAAACGGCTGCAATAGGTAGCTTTTTGTAATGAAAGCTACCTAAAATGCAAAATTTTTCAATCGGATGCAGAAAAACAATCGTTACTTTCATCAGTATGTCACAAGAACAAACAGGGAAATTTGCCAATAGGTCACAGAATAAAATTTCTAAATTTGTTAAATTGATTGTGAAAAAAAAAAATTATGAAATTCACCAATCGGTCTCAAGAAAAAAAATCAAGAAATTCGTCAGTTAGTCGCTAAGAAAAATTGCAAAATTTTTTTGTCAGATGCAGAAAAACAAACATGAATTTTGTCAATTTGTTGTAAGAAGAAACTGTGAAATCTGCCAATTGATAGTGGAAAATATCATGAAGTTTGTCAGCCGGTCCTGAGACTTCATCGTCGTTTTACAAAGAAACATTTTCGGAAAATGATTTTTTGGAAACAGGAGCCTCCCGCCCCCAATATTCTTTAGGGCACGAATCCTGCCATCCCATCTCGAAATTCAAGACATGTAACTGCCATCCAAGCCGTGTAATGTATATTAATAATGTTGTATAAAAAATGTTATTTAAACATTAAAATATTCTGCTTATTTGTACAATGAAATGCTGATAATTGCTACTGGATTTGGATATGGGATTGACTATATATTGATAATTGCTAATAATTAATTTGTACAATAAAATGCTGATAATTTGTGTAGCAAATTTTAACCAGTTAAATATGTCTATAATTGTAGAGTATTTTCACAAAGAAATACATACGTTCTTTTTATAATTTAAACATAAAATATCTACTAATATACCCATGATTAAAGAGTGAATTTCTACAAATATAGGTTTAGTTGATGCTTTTTTCTGTTTTAATTATTTAATAGTGTTTTGCTTTGAGTCACATTTAGTTTTATTTTAAGTTAAATTACTGTGATATTTATAAGTAAAAAAGAAAATTACTTTTAATTTTAAATATATTATTTATAATGAAGTTACAAATATAACTAATTGATGTGCCAAGATCCCAAAACTTTCTTCTATCTCATACGTCTTAATATTTCTAAAAGTAGTTTTAAATGTTAATACTTCAATGTTATTAGTTCAATATTATACCAACTTTGATTTTGATCTAAGATTTCTGCTCGTCAATTAATCAAAATAAGAATAAGTTAATCTCAATCATGATATTTATTAAAATCAATAATTTTTTTCATTATTCTGTTGTACATCAGCTGATTGTGAATAGCTAGCTTAGCAGGATGCGAAGTTCCCATGACTTCACGAGCCACCAATATACAGTACAAAAACTGCAAAAAATTGAGAAAATTTTACAATAAACGCTGTTACAGTGACACCTTCTGACGGAATATTTCCAAATTCAAGGAAAAACTGACAGCCATAGCCAAAAATGTACACAAAAAATGGGTTCAATTCTATGCTTAGTTTCATACGCTTTTCGATGGTAAAATAATGGAAATAACACAAAAATCACTATTATAGCGCCCCCTTCCAGCAGACTATTTTCAAATTGAAGGAGGACCAGTTGGCCATAGCCAAAAACATACCCCCAAAAATTGGTTCAATTCTATGCATAACTTCATACACTTTTCAATGGTACAAGAATGAAAATGGCACAAAAATCACTGTTACAGCGCACCCTTCTGGCGGAATATTTCTAATTTAAAGAAGAACCTGCTGGACATAGCCAAAAATATACACAAAAAATTTTGTTCGATTATATGGATAACTTATTACATATTTAACAGACACTTTTCGATAGTACAATAATGAAAATGGCACAAAAATCGCAATTACAGCAGCACCCCTTTCTGACAGAATGCTTCCATATTGAAGAAGGACCTGCCACAGCCAAAAATATACACAAAAATTTGGTTCGATTCTATGCATAACTTCATACACTTTTTGATGGCGCAATAATGAAAATGACACAAAAATCACGATTACAGCGCCCCCTTCCAGTGGAATGTTCCAATATTGAAGGAGGGCCAGCTGTCTATAGCCAAAAACATTCACAAAAAATTTGGTTCAATTCTATGCATAACTTCATACACTTTTTGATGGTATGATGACAGACAGACAGACATTTTGTATAAGCATGTTTTGGGATCTCTGACCCCTAAAACGTCTAAGCCCACCGAAAACCAGAAATCGAAAAAAATCTCAGTTACAATACTTTCTTTTATTGAAGATAGAAGAAAGTAAAAATAGGCCTGTTTAATTGTTAAACTTAAAAGAGAGAAAGAAAATTAATAAAGTCATACTTTAATAAACAACTTTAGATTTTGTTTCACATTCTGAAAGTAAAGATACAATTTTCTAAAAGATGTAAACATAAATTCTTAAATTTATTATAGAGAGTTCAAATACCAATGTTACGAAAGCTTTTACTCATAAATAGTGGACTTACTTTCATATTTTGCATTATAAACAAAAGTTGTTCGGCATTGTTTGGGTCAAACGATTTCTCTTATCCTTATATATTTGCTTTGCTATGCATTGCCGGATATCCGGCAGAGAAATCGGATATCCGGTGATTGTGATTCGGATATCCGACGGTATTTCGGATATTAAAAAATCAGCCGGATATCGGATATTTGCCGGATATCCGTTGCATCCCTACTTAATTCATTTTATTTTAGCTACTTTTCAAATGTTTAACTGATCCTCTTTAATCAAAAACGAAAATAACCATTGGATGTCTTAACAGCAACTGATTCGCCCTTACATTTTCGCAATCAAAGGGAATTGAATGGAAACCCATTTACAGTGAGATCTGCACAGCTTTTTTCAGTATAATTCAATCTTCTATTATATTTTTAAACCCCGTCAGATTAGCGTGTTTTTAGATTCTGCGGTGTCTGAACGGGGGTTGGCGAGCGTAGCTTACAAGGGGCAGAGCCTCCTAGTTTCTTTTATGAATTTAAAAAATAGGATATTCAAATATAAAAACTAGCCTTATTACAACTTCTACAAATAATTTTTGAAATGACAATAACTTGTTAAACTTTACCATAGTTTAAGTGAAATGTTCTCAATCTCATCACTCTCACCTTTTTAGTGCTAATACTTTTATTTAATTTACTTTTTATAGTTAAACTGTATGCTTTCAGAAAATTCACACTCTAAGCTTTAAAAAAATGTATTACATGACTTGATTTATAATTTTTTAAAATTAGTACTTTGGTTTCACTTTCATGGAATGACCCCACCAGTGGCTGAGAGGTTCTGCTCTCAAAGCTGGTAGACGGGAGGTGCTGGGTTCGAACCCAATCACGACTGCCGGCCTAATCGTTTGGAGTTTTCGTGGTTTTCTTCGAACCATGGATTCCCATGCGTAAATACGGGTTAGGTTCCCTTAGAAGGACCCCCACGAAGGGCACTCCCTTCTGCGTAAGATAATTGGCCGTCAAAAATCAACCAACCAACCACAAATGGCAAATTTTTAAAAAGTCGAAATATTGAGAAAATCTGCTACTATAAAATAGAGGTAACTTTTTTTCATAATAATTTATTCATCTTTTTTGCTTATACTATGCATTTTTACAGTTAAACATGCAAAATATTCTGTATTTAAAATCCTTACAATTTTATTCCATGTGTGGAAGTGTCTTTGAACTGCTCACGCTCTGCTTCACGCTTTTCCTTTATCTTCTCTATGGTGTTCATCTCGGTATCCTCTTTTATTTTGGCAGTTGATAAGGCTAGGAAATTTGTCGCAGATGTGTTCAAAACATTTACCTTCTTTCGTTAAGGCTGTTCTCAACTGCTGTGTTCAACAAGCGCAAAACGTTTTGACACATTTACAAATTCATTTTTTAACGTAAAATTGGAAGGCCTGACTTTGGAACCGAACTGTGTTTTCCATTTTTTGATAAATTACTTATTGAGTTATAAGCGATTTTGAATTGTAATAAAGACGTTTTTCAACCTTCCTTGAGGGGTTATTCTTCTTTCGCGTGGAAATTTCATCTCAAAACGCCCACTTTGACGCTATTTTCTGAAAGATCTATTGCATTTGCAAAAAACGGAAGACACAGTTCGATTACATAGTTTCTGAACAACAACGCCGACTAGTTTCGGTGCATTTCCGAGCAAAAATGAATTAAAACTTAATGTCATATAGTTGCCTTTTTGGATTTGAGAACAGCCTTAATCTTTGAGAGGTTTTCGCTATTTGTTTACTTTTTAACTTTGAAATTTACGATTTGCCAAAATCTTGACGTGGTGGTTAAAAATGAATGTCATTTTCGGATTCAGCGCTAAAAAATACATAAAAATCAGCTATCAAAAGTTAAAAAACACAATCATCACATGTATTTTATAGTATCAGATTTGCGTAATTTTTTTACTTTTAATCTTTGAAATGTACAATTTGCGAAAAATCCTGACTTTATGGTTACAAATAAAGGTCATTTTCAGGTTCAGCGCTAAAAAATACATAAAAATGAGCTATCAAAAGTTAAAAAACACAATCATCGCAGGGGTTATTAATATAATAAGAGTGTTGGTTAACTGTGTGTTTCGTTTAATCGGACATCAGATGATCGAGAGTCTATAATAATTTTCAAACCGCATTAGTTATTTCATATTCATTTAATAATTAACTGCAAGGAATGATTTGTCTATCAAAAATTATGACTAGGGATGCACCGAATAGTGATTTTGGTCGAATACCGAATATTCAGCCTACAGGTGAACCGAATATTCGGATAGCCGAATAGTAACTGATAGGCCGAATACTGAATATTCGGCTTGTCGAATGCTTTTATATTTCAAAGTTTAAAGGCATTAAAATGTTAAATTTTAAAACAATTTTACACAATATTTGAAACAGAAACTTTTAATCTGATAAACGAGCTTTTTTCAAGTAAACTTTATGCTGAAAATATCTGCTTTGAGTTATTTAAGAAGAGGATAGTTATAAAACTTTTTAAATTAATAAAATTTTAAATTTCATGGCTGCTTCTGTGAATTAAAACAAATGAATAAAATTTTCTTAAATTCTAAAACAAACATTCAAAAATCAAAGAGAAATTGTGAAAAAAATGGAAGAAAAATTGTACAGGATCATATATTATTCAGGGCTTGAATTTCAGGGTGGGATAGCGGGATTCACGCCCAAAATTTTGAAATCCCGCCCAAAAGAATATTGTGGGCGGGAGGCTCCCGTCCAAAAAATTTCCCCCTTTTCCAGAAAATTTTATATTTTGAAACTACGATCAACTCCCGCGAACGCCTTGCGAATTTTCACGCGACCGATTGACTCAATTTACGAGTTTTTTTACCGCGAAAGATCGTTGAAATTCATGATTTTTCCCCGCGACCAATAGACAAATTTCCCTTTTTTTTCCGCAATCGGTTGGCAAGTTTTGCGTTATTTTTCCGCGACCGATTGCCGAATTCAGAGGTTCCTAATTTTCTGAAAATTTAATGCATTCGGTTCCGAAAATTATGAAAAATAGGTAGGTCATCACTTCGGAAATTCAGACATAAAAAATATAAAAGAAAAATATCGCAAATTTCGACAAATGATCGCAGAAAAAATCAATTTCGTCAATTTTGTCGCTGAAAAAATCGCCAATTTCGTCGCAAACGATTGCGGAAAAACAACAATTTCGTCAAAGGATCGCGAATAAAACGGCAATTTCGTCTAAGGAGGTTGCAAAAAACGTGAATTCTGTCAAAGGATTGCTAAAAAAAACACGAATTTCATAAAAGGACCACAAAAATACGCGAATTTCGACAAAGGATCGTGGAAATAAAGTGAGTTTCGGATACGGATCATGGAAAAAATGCGAATTCAGGCAAAGGATCGCGAAAAAAATGCGAAATTTGTCAAAGGATCGCGGAAAAATACAAGTTTCAGTAGAGGATCGTGGAAAAAAATGCGAATTCAGTCAAAGGGCCGCTGACAAAAAACGGAAATTTTGTCAAAGGATCGTGGAAAAAATCAATTTCGTCAGTCGTTCGTAGAAAAAAATCGCCAATTTCGTCGCAAATAATCGCTTAAAAACACAAATTTCGTCAAAGGATCGCGAATAAAACGGAAATTTCATCAAAGGATCGCGGAAAAAACGCGAATTTTGTCAAAGGATCGCGCAACAAACGCTTTCTTCAAAGGATTATGGAAAAATGCGAAATTCATCAAAAGATCGCGAAAAATGCAAAGACTCGCGCAAAAAACGTTAGTTTCGGCAAAGGATCGCAAAAAAAAAGGAACTTTAGCCAAAGAGCCGCTGAAAAAAAAACGTGAATTTCATCAAAGGATCACGAAAAAACGTGATTTTTTTATCATGGGATCGCAAAAAACTCAAGTTTTGTCAAAGGATCGTGAAAAAATGCGAATTTCGTCAAAGGATAGGATTGTGAAAAAACACGAATTTCACCAAAAGATCGCGAAAAAACGCGAATTTAATCAAAAGATCGCAGAAAAAAGTGCGTTTCGTTAAAGGATCTCGAAAAAAAATGCAAATTTCGTCAAAGAATCTTAAAAAAACACTAATTTCGTCAAAGGATCGCTAAAAAAACACGAGTTTCGTCAAATGATCGTGAAAACGTGCGACTTTCATCAAAAGATCACGGACAAAAGTGAGTTTCGTCAAAGGATCTTACAAAAAAACACTAATTTCTTTAAAGGATCATGAAAATGCATGCGAAATTCATCAAAAGATCGTGAAAAAAGCGCAAATTTCATCAAAGGATCTTGAAAAAACACATATGTCAAAGGCTCATGCAAAAAACGCTAGTTTCGGTAAAAGATCGCGGGGAAAATGCAAATTTAGTCAAAGGGCCGCTGAAAAAATTGCGAATTTCATCAAAGGATCGCGAAAAAACATGAATTTTTTCATGGGGTCGCAAAAAACGCAAATTTCGTCAAAGGATCGCGGGAAAAAAAGAATTTCGTCAAAGGATTGCGGAAAACACGAATTTTATCAAAAGTTCGCGAAAAACGCTAATTTCATCAAAAGATCGCGGATAAAAACACGAATTTCGTCAAAAGATCGCGGAAAAAAACACTAATTTCGTCAAAGAATCGCGAAAAACACACGAATTTTGTCAAAGGCCTGCAGAAAATACGGGAATTTCTTCAAAGGATGCCGGAATAAATGCAAATTTAGTGAAAGCGCTGCTGAAAAAACGGGAAATGAATGCATAGAAGCTTTCTAGATCAAGGAAAATATCAGGGAGTCAGGTTTTGACTATAATTCCATTAAGGGTATAATAAAACAATTTCGTTCAGAAATGAATATTGATGATGCCATCATCGAATATACATTATTCAAGCAAGTAGCTAAAAATGAAGGCAAGTCAGATATTGCAATTTTTTCTGAAATTTTTTTAAGAGATCATAACCATACATTTCCAATAATTTCCAAAGTTATAAATGTTGTGCTTGTGCTGTCTCTGTCTGTTACAAGTTTACCTTGTGAAAGACAATTCAGTGCCCAAAATCGAATATAAAATCTAAAGTCAGAATTTCATTTAACAACCACCATTGTTAAGGACCCGTGTCATTTGGTTGAAAGTTGAAAAATAGACTATCTAAATGATTGACTTTCTTCCTGTTTTAAATAAAAAACATTTTGCATAATTATTCTGAGTTGATGATTTAAAGTGCTTCAATGGTATTTTGCCATGTCTTTATTAATGTAATTTTTTAAATAGCACGTAAAATAACAGTGGGGTTTAAAGATTTTTTTCTCCCTCCCAAATAGCTCAACTCCCCTCCATTTATAAATGTTGGTAGGGAGACTGCCCTCCTAGGAAAAATTGAATTTCAAGCCCTGTTATTTATTTGTCAGGAAGAGACTAAAATAAAAGTAAATAAATAATACAATCCATTCAAATTTTATAGGGTGGCAACTTAATAAGAATAACTTTCTATTCCCTTTGATTAAGCAAGGAAGATTTTAAATGCATCCTAAATCGGTACCTGAAGAGGGCGATCATTTTTAGAGATTGTAACCGTTGTTCTTAAAATCTTAGCAAGTAGCAGATTATTTACTGGACTATGTTCAGGAACTTGCATTTGTATATAATTAATTCCTATAAAATCCTCGTGATTGCTTAATTTTCTTAAATAATACTTAACAAACAGCAAATAAATAATGTAAAAAATTCTCTTTTATTTAATAATGATTCTGTTTCTAATTATTCTGAATATCTTTATAAGTTGACAGTTAAAAGTAGAAAATGTGTAAGTTTTTTAAAATTATGTTTTTAAAGTTTTTTTAAGTATTTGGTTTGACCGAATATTTCGATATTTGGCCAAACCGAATATTCAGCAGGCCGAATAGTTTGATATTCATCCAAGCCGAATATTCGGCATACCGATTAGCTTGATATTCAGCCAAACTGAATATTCGGTGTACCGATTAGTTTGATATTCGGTCAAACCGAATATTTGGTAACATGACCGAATGCCGAATATTCGGTAACATGACCGAATACCGAATATTTGGTGCATTCCTAATTATGACTATGTTGATTATATGTTACTCGTATCCCCCCCCCCCCAAAAAAAAAAAAAAAAAAAAAAAAACGATTCTCTGGATCCGCCCCTGTTGGTAACTGTTTCATTGATTCCGTTTGTGGTAGATTTTATTTTTTATTTGGTACACATGCATCTTAATATTTTTTGCTCAGAATTTAGACTTTCTTTTTCATCATAAGTTATTATGATGATAATTATTATAAAGTCATATCATAAGTTTAAGGGAAGAGAAAAAGATCCACGAATCCACTTTGCATTAAAAAACTCTCTTATCTCGTTACCTCTTTTTTCTACTGCGTTCAAAGTTCTTTTCAAAGAAACAAAACTGAAACTATCAGCCAACTTACATGTCAAGGTCATAGGGCAATGTGTCTGAACGTTCGGTACGAGAAGGAGATGGAGTGAATTTGAAATCAAGTGTGTTTTTCTTTTAGTTGAGTCAAGAGATAACAAAATTGCATGTTTGTTTTTTAGTTAAATAAATACGTACTTGAGTGATTTTATTAGGTGCTTCTTTAAAAATAAAGATTATAAACATGAAAAGAAAAAGATAAAATAAGTATTTTTGTTCAGAACTCTTCGTACGAAACAATTTTAATTTTTAACCATATCAAGGTAAAAATCAATGTTTTGAAGAAATTCAGTCGGGTTGGGCTGAGATTTTAAGTTTTCCGGGCCAGGCCAATCTTATAGCTTTTATGCCAGGCCATTATTATTATTATTATTTTTTTTTTGTACAGGGTGGGACGATTTTGTTTTCCCCTAGGGATCGGCTACTTCACTCAAGGGAAAACACCCGCTCGCTAATGTTAATCCTATGGAAGAATTTTTTTAAATACATCGTTCGCATTTCAATATGCTTAAATGATTTTTTTTCATTGGCTAGCTGAGGTCGATCTCGAAAAAACCCTTTTTCGATTTTGTTTACAGATGTTTTTCATAGCATACTTTGATTTTCAGAATCAATTTCGAAAGTGAAAGTAATCAAGTAAACAAAAAACCTCCAAACACAATAAAAAAAGTAAAAAAGACTCTTTGTAGAGATCGACCTCAGCTATCCAATGCAAAAAAGATAATTTAAAAATAATGGAATGCGAACGACATATTTTAAAAAAAAAATCATTCTTAGGATTTACATTAACGAGACAGTGTTTTTGCGTGAGTAAAATAGCCCAGCATCGGCTTGTGCAGCACATTTATACTTATTCTTGCGAAGTCATATGTGTTGAAAATGGTTCATATTTTATCAGCTTCTTTTAAATTTTGGCACTTTGATAGCGAATTTTGAAGTATAACATGTATGAAGTAGAATAAAGTTTTGAGATTGGCACATAGTTTTTTCTTCTGCTGTATTTGTTATTTTAAAATTTTCTAAATTTCTATTGCCACACACTGGAATTCCTCCCTTCCTGGTCAAATGAATGTTTAAAACTTTTATTTATAAAAATGAAACTCTTTATTAAAAAATGCATATTGTAATTTAATTAGTTTAATTTGTAGGTCCATACATTTTTTTTTGGTTTTGGTCCTTCAAAGTCTTTGTTTTTTATTTAAAGAAATGTGTATGAACCCTGTAATAATAAAATAAATCACCTATGTAACTGAAAATGGTTCATCACTGTGTTAAATGACTATTTGGGTCCTGTTCAATGTGCGTGTGTAAGCATAGCACTCATATTCGTATTCATTGTGTCTGTGAAAAATTCAAAAGTTTTTTGTTTATAGCATGCAGAGTTTTCAACCAAGTTTAACACAACTTTCCGAAAACCTGACAAAGAACAGTATTAACATTACACTGCAATTAAAACATGAATATATTGAATATTTGATGAGATATGGACATTTGTATGAAATAATTTTTAACTGTGCATGTGCGGAAGATTTCAAAATTTTTATTTCATAATTTGGTAGTCAGCTATTTTGGGCAACTTCTATAAAAAGTCCTGTCAAATATTGTGAAAATTCAGAAAGATATATTGAGCTGATTGAAAAGTTGTGGAAAATCTCTTATAATAAAGCTATTTTTAGAAAGCAACTCACTATATCGTCCCTATCTTTGTGAATTTTCGAGATACTTGACTGGACTTTTTATATAAGTTGCCCTAAATAGCTGACTACCAAATTATAAAATAAAGGTTTTAGAATCTTCCACGCTTGTGCAGTTAAAAGTTAAAAATTATTTCATAATCTTCAGGAATATGGGTGCTATGCTTGTACAAATGCACACAAACATTGAACAGAACCCAAATTGTTATTTAACACAGTGACAAACCATTTTCAGCATTTCTTGTTATATAGATTACCGCAAAAATTATTTTATTATTAAATTTATTATTAGCCCCCTAATTGTCCTCCCAACTAAATCTACAATGAGAAATATGAAATCAAACATGTTCTGTACACCCCAGAAGTTCAAGAACAATTCACTAATAATTTTGGTAGATATTCAACAAACCGTGTACAATTGAAAGCCTCCAGTCCCTGTTCCTTAAATTTTGAAGGTCAGTGTGTATTGATTTCAAATACATTGACATTATACATCTGTTTTCAGGCTTGTATACATAATTTTTGAGTTGTCACATTTCAAAAAAGTGTTTTACATGATAATTTATCAATATATGCATAGATTTATAGAGTATATTTTATTTATTCTGCTATTTTTATCTGTAACTTTTTTTCCACCATGTAATGTAAGTTTTTATATTACATTGTAGGTTTATGATGGCTGAAAATTCAAAGGATCCGGCATTAACTCAGCTGCGTCATTTCTTGTACCTCGGAGATGAAACAAAAGTATATCCTGAGTCTGTTTCATATCCTTTTGAGTCAGAGAAAATTCAGACTGCTTTGAATGTTTCTGGATCTGAAGAAGATGGTATTCGAGAAATTCTTCGCATGTATAGAGATGGTTACTATCTAGCCTTGGAACCTATTATTTATGCTTTAGCAGTATTTGCTCATTCTAAAGAGATACCAGTTAAACATGCTGCCATGAAAGCAACTAAAGAAATCTGTGTTACAGCTTCTTCAATGTTTACTTTTACCCATTTTTATAAGGAATTATCGAAGCCTTCAAAAGGTTGGGGTAGAAGTCATAGAAATTTTTTGAGTAGTTGGTATAATGAAAAGGATCCTAAAGATCTTGTTTATGAAGTGACAAAAACAAAATCGAAATTCAAATGGACACACAAAGATGTCCTTTGTATGAGTCATGTGAAACCAACAAATCCTGGTAATTTTTGTTATGTTTTTAATGTTTTATAGCTACTACATTAAAATTGGCATGGTTTTAATATTAAATACTTAATGGTTATCCATAAAGTATTTTTTGATTGTTCATATTTTAAAATATCTTTATTAAATATACCGTAGAGTGCTGCTAGTCTGCAAACCTGTAGTTTGCAAATACCTATAATATGCACTGTATGAATCAATGTAAACAAAGAATTTTAATTCTTAAAAAAATTTCTCAATGGTGAAAATTTATTAGTTTTTTGCCCCAGCTTTAATTTTATATTGAAATATGATACATATGTATCATGCAACAATTAAACTTATTTTTTACAATTTAAACTGATAGTATGCATAAAAATATTTTGTTTTAATCATTTGTGAACATAAGTTTCAAAACTCGCCTTATCCAGAAAATAAAATTTTTGGAAATCGCGAGACATGTGTAACTATCCATTGGTTTTCATTGTAAATGAAGTTTTACAATGCCAAAAATACAGGATAAAGCTAGTTATTTTGCAGATTGTAGTGTTTTTTCGGTGCAGGTTTACCAGTAGATTAGATTTTTTAAATTTTGGATGAGGTAAGTTTTGAAACCCACGTCCTCATTTATGTGTTAAATAAAAAAATCCTTTTAAAAATTTATTCTAAAAAAAGCATTTGTATCAATGAAAAATGGTTATTTAGACAATATATTTAATTTTTCATCTAGAAGTAATTACAATTTATAGAATTGAAGATAAAACAGTTTAAGACTAAGATAAGAACTAAGCGATTAATTCCTTAATCTATGTTAATAAATATAAATGTCAATAACTTCATATTTAATATGTATAAATATATTTACGATATTTGTTAAAGAATATTTAAATTTCTAAAAACAAGATTTTTTGGTTTAGCATTAGCAGCTAAGTATGGCTATTTATAAAAGACTGCAGGATACAATACAGAAGCATAAACCACATAGTTTAATATAAACAGCTATTGATCATATGTTTAAAAAATATAAAGATCAATAAATTATTTTATAAATAATTCTTACTTAATTTATGAGTTTTAGTGTAATTTCTTTATTTTAAGCATTAACAATCTAAATTTGCCCAAAATATTAATAAAAAAAGCATGAACAAATATTAAATACACATGACCCATAATCTGCAAGAAATCTATAATCCGCAAAACGTTTGGAACTAAGCTGTGCGGATTTGTGGTCTACTGTATATAAAACTTTTAAAATGAAATATTTTCTATATGAAATGTGACATATGTATGTAAACTACAGTATGAAATGAATTTGGATTTCGATAGAAAAAATTGAATGTTTTAAAGTGTTTCATTTACTTCCAAGTTTTTTTAAGTAGACTTCCTGCAGTATTTTCAAAGTTGACTAGTAGACAGGGGCGTAGCTACAGATATTTTTTCGGGGGGGAGAGTTAACAAATTTCCCAACTTGAAACAAATTCCTCCAACATTCAACTAAAGTGATATGCACAAAGTGTGTAATAATGATAATGAAGCTTATGCATAAAAAATTCCTTTCCAAAGAAAAATTTTGAAACTAGAAATATAAAAATTCTAATTATTAGTTTGTTTAATAAAAAAACAAACACGCGTTTTACTTTCTTCAGTCTTTACAAGACGAAAGTATTGAATTCGTAAAAAAAATCTACAACTGGTTTTCGACGGTTTGATACGTTTTAGAAGGTCCTGAACATGATTTGACTGATTTTAGAAAATGTCTGTCTGTATGAATGTGACACAAATTTTGTGGGTGCTCTATCTCAAGAACTAATTCGCAGAATTTTATAAAACTTTAGATTCAGTTATACCTTGATAAAAATTAATGCTGATTAGTTTTTGGTGCAGATTACCCAAAAGGTGGCGCTGCTATGCTGTATTTTTCATGATTTACATGATTTTAGCGATAGTTATATCTCAAAAACTGTTGCACAGAATTTGATCAAATTTCATATTCTATTAAACCTTGACATAATTTAGTGCTTATTAGGTTTTTGTATATA
Organism: Maratus speciosus; assembly: GCA_963932465.1. Classification (NCBI taxonomy): domain Eukaryota; kingdom Metazoa; phylum Arthropoda; class Arachnida; order Araneae; family Salticidae; genus Maratus; species Maratus speciosus. Next base: position 288,548,692 of record OZ010789.1, on the reverse strand, counting down.
TCTGTGGCACTGCTGTGCTGCATTTTTCACAATTTTCGCGTTAGCTATATCTGAAAAACTAATGCACGGAAATTTAGTCAAACTTCATATTCGGTTACACTTCCTTATTGGGCTTGGGTGTATACTGTCCAAAAGTATCGCTTTTGAGCTCTTTGGTTTTGGAATTTTGGTTGCAGACATCTAAGAGCATGGGTGTCGAAATTCAATGATTTGTTTGAAAAATGCGATGCTTCTATCTCCTTTTTAAAGGCACACAATTAAACGAATTATAAATTAAATGCACACAATTAAACCTTTAGAATTCATTATTATGGGCATAGAATTGTTATTTAATTTTAACATTGTGATTGCAAATTTTGAAGTACTATTAACATGTATGGGATAGAATAAGGTTTTGGGATTGGCACATCCAAATAATTTTCATTTAACATCAATTCTTTTGGTCTTCAAAGAAACTAACTCTGATGAAGCTAACCTAACATCGTCCAGTTTAATAAAATCCACTATTTCACTTTCACATTTTAAAAGCATTAGGCTGTCAAGTCTGTCAGGCCTCATTGTAGCTTGCAATATATATTTATTAAATTTTTATTTGACTAAAGATTCTTTCATTAGATGCAACGCTATAAAGATAAGCTGCTGTGAATGTTAAGGTACGAGTATATAGTTTGACAGTGTGACCCAAATAGTCTTTGGATTTCATGGCATGAGAAAAGGTTTGTTAAGTGAGTTGGGATTTGGTTTCGTTTATTTCTATTTGACTCTGCAAGTCATGTACATCCGGTTTCTCATATCCAGGTGGAAACATTATTAACTTTTCTCAGTTAGTGATACTCAAATTTGCCTTGCACAATTGCAATTTAAATATGGAATGTATTGGTGCAATATTCTCCTGATATAGGGAACATTGTCATTTAAGCCCATTCCTAAATTGCCGAAATTTTCTTGTATTTCTTATAACTCTTCCCTGTAAAACTTATGTCTATCAATGTCCATTGCTATGCTATTATTTTTATCTATTCCATTTGGTGAAACCGTTTTCCCACGGTGCTTTCAGAAGTCAGCTTATTCAATCACATCCTAATATTCATAATTGTTTATGAACTTGTCTATAAGGAAATCTTTATTTCTTCAAAATTTTATTCAAGTGCAACCTATCAGTGTTTATGTCAACCTGTATGTCGATTTTTTCTTCAGTTGATGGACTGCTTTCATGGTCATATTTCTGTTCCAAATTCAAATCATCCACTTTTTTACCTTTTTCATCCTCGAATGGATTTTTAGATGCTCCAAAATCTTGCATGAAAACTCTTTTCCTATTATGAAGGGTTCTTTCGTGCTAAGATTTATAGTCATTTTTTAGAACAGCTTTAAACACACAACACTGGACTTTTGGTTTAAAATTTACTAAACACCTATAAATATAAATGAACAGGACATATATATATTTCCGCACATAAATAAAGGTAAAATGTGGCAAATGTATCTAAACTAACGACTTCTTATATTCACATTTGCTCATACAATGCTTTTGTCATGACAGCGAAGGGTTAACTAATTTTCGGAGCAAAAAAAATCACGAGAATGAGTAAAATATTGTCCAAAAATCGCAAAATTAGTGCAATTTGTGAAAACTCATCAAATCTTCTTGCCCAGCTGTGTTTCAAGTAGGTGACTACATTCCTTTCTGTTGTGCTACAAGTGATCTCCAATTTTCAAAAGAAGCTGCATCCCCTTAAAATAGCTGGATTCTCATTTGGGAGGGTGAAAATTTTGAGAAAGGAACAAAGTTTTGAAGGAAATAACGGAACTGGATAGTCAGCTATTGGTGGATAGGAGTAGAGAAATTTAGGTCTGGTAGATGTGTAATATTTTTGTAGAACTGAAAAATACAATGATAGATTGAGTGTGGCTGATTTCTTTTTGTATTTCTTTTGATAATTTAACTTGCTTACTGTTACAATACTTAGTCAGAAACATAATCACCAAAACAATAAAATTTTCATAATGTCTCAAAAATCCAGAATTTCCCAACTCTAAGCTCAAATTTCCCAACTTCACAAATATTGGGGGGGGGGGGGGGGGAGGCTCCCCGCCATACCCCCCCCAAGGCGACACCCGTGAGAGTAGATTTCTGCAGTGTTTTGAAGCTGCTATCTCTTTCATTATATATTTTTTAATTGACAAAAAAAAAGTAGTTTTTTTTTTAAAACAAACTGAGGAAGCATGCCAGTTTGAGACCTTTCTTAACAATTCATGCTCTGACAGTAGTACTTTAAAGTGTCTTAAAAAAATATTATATAAAACGATAGAATACGTCTATTGTTAATAACAGAATATTTTATATTTCTTACAAAACACCTTGATTTAAAATGTTTAGAAAGCATAACCAATTTTACAAAGCTAAATATTAAAAAAAATAACTAATATTTTCTTAACCATTCTTGTATGGAAAGCTTTTAAAAGATACAGGAATTTTTACATTAAACATGCAATATCTCATTGACATATAAAAGCTACTGTATATTTATTTTTATCATTGTATAAGAACTGTTAGATTTAAGAAGCAATTTATTTAATCCATCCAAATAAGTAAAAACTCTATGATGGACACTTCCGAATAGTAGACACTTCTATTTAGCAGACACTTTTTCAATTCCCAACGTTATATGTTTTTACCTCTGAAGTAGCAGGCGCATTTCACATTAGTGTCCGTTATTCAGAGGTTTTTGTGTATTGTAAATGTTCTACCAAAAGACCTATAACCATAGATTTAATAAATTAGTTTTAGTGAACAGATCTTTTCTAAATTTTATTTTTACATAAGGCAATAACTAGATAAGCATAAATCTTTCAGCCCTCCGATAGGGTTAACATGTTAAGCGCCACTTCAGTCACTGGTGACTGATACTGAACTTTACATTTAGAATGCATCATTCATCAATGACTGATGGTCTAAAATATGATATAAAACTAAATATATATATATTGTTTTAAGTAATTACTGAAAATGTACTTACCTTTTATTTATTACAGGATTATACTTTCTTAAAAATTACTTAAAACATTGTAAATTTTTCAGCCTCAGTGTCAGTCACCATGGCATTCAATGTGTTAAATGATCTCTTCTTTATAAGATATTTTGATTGTTTTAATAGAGTATCAATGATTTTAGTCATCCATCAATGACTATGTTTTAATAGAGTATCAATGATTTTAGTCATCCATCAATGACTAAAATCATTGATTAAATCGTGATTTTACTCAATTGATTTTTTTATAAATCATAATTTTTTACCATATTATACATACAAATTAAAACCATAAAATTTTCAAAATATTTAAAATGACATAAAACAAGTGGGTAAGTGTGATCACAGATCGCACAGAGGGTTTCGTTTAATATTCCTTTAAAACACTTTATCCTTTTGCAAAATCTGTTAGTTCCACATTTTGCGACCAGGGGGCACACTCTATTCTACACAAACCTCTATCCGAAGGAAACTCTGTTTTACAACCTATCCGTGTGTATATTAGTCAAGGGGATCGGGTCTATAGCACCCGAGATAGGCAGGCGTCCCAGGAAATTGCACGGAACATTCTTTTATAAGCTTTTTATTATGTGTTATGAACTATGTCAAAGTTTCAAGCAGATCGACTTGTTAGATTTCCTAATTTTAACAAAATTGTGTTATGTTAGTTCCACATTCCACCACCAGGGAGCACACACTATTCATAACAAAAGTGTATCAGATCGAAACTCTGTTAAACAACCTATCAGTGGATGCGTTACTCGAGTTGGTGGCGGTCTTAAGCGAGAAATTAAGAAATTTGCTGAAAGTACTATTCGGAAATAGTGGTAACTAAAATTTTGACATTTTTATATTTCATAAGTAGCACATGTCTGAGTATATCATAGTTCTCAAAAAACGACATCTAAAAAGGTCATAAACGCTAATTTTTTAAAAAGAAATCCAGCGCCCGTCCCCCGCCCTCCCCTCACAGGAAATTGCATGCACCATTATTTTATAAGCTTTTTATTGTGTGTCATGAAGTATCTTAAAGTTGCAAACAGATCACCTTGTTATATTTTCTAATTTTAATAAAATCGTGTTACATTAGTTCCGCATTCCACCACCAGGGAGCGCACTCTATTCTTAACAAAAGCATATCTGAACGAAACTTCTTTTGCGCAACCTCTCCGTAGATACATCGTCAGGAGGGTGGCGGTGCGGTCTTAACCAAGAATTTAAAACATTTTCTGCTGTAACAAACGCTAAGATTTAATAAATAAATCTAGTCCCCCCCCCCTCCACTCCTCGAAATATCACACTCCATTTTTTTTTACACTTTTTCTTATGTGTTATAAAGTATCTTAAAGTTTCAAACACATCGAGTGGCAATCTTAACCAATAATTTAAGATATTTCCTGAAATTGCTATTCGGAAATAGTGGTATGAACACTTATAAACCTTTTCATATTGAATAATTAATACTTATCTCATAGCCCGCCGTCGAAAAACCCACACAAATTGTTAGATTTCCTAATTTAAATTGAATCTCCGTTAAAAAAGCACATGCCTCCATCTTAATCTCGCATTTGATGGAAATAAAAGGAATTAATTAAATAATAATTAATATCTCAGCTTGTAATTGAACTCTTTGAACCGGGTATGTATGAAATCTGCGAGAGATTTCCCAGCCGAATGTCGAAAAATTTTATCGAAAAATTTAATATTTAAAAAGTTTAAATTTCGTATTAGAATGTTCTCTGCTTAAATTTCTCCCGCGCCGATATGTCTGAAACATAACAGCAGCTGCGTACTGCTGAAAGGAAATCTCATTTCATTGTCTTTTCAAATACAGAAATTAAATTTTTATTGATCAATTTTTAGTGGATTTTTTGCGTTCTACCCTATGCAGAAAATTGAAATTCATACCAAAATAAAGTAGAATTTTTTCCGCATATTTCTACACCTGTTACGAATTTGTACGACTGATACTTCCGCAGATGAAATTCCGCTTTTTAAATGCCCACTTCATTTATTGCTTAAATTACTCCGTGGTAACCCTGCATTGGCTGATTTTATGGAGCATCTGCCGAATTTACTGGCAACCCTTAGGAGAAACTCCGGAGGATTTGGAAAAAGTGGTTCGAAGCTGCGTTCAAAAGGTTGATTGGTTAATTTTAGAATTTAATTAGCCCGTAATTAGGTTAATTACCAACTTTTTCAAAATTTTATGATTTGTTGTTTGATGTGAGGTGTTCAGCTATAAGTACCCAAAATTTCAAGTCTCTAACATGTATAGTTTCTGAGAACGGGCTCTGTGATGGATGGACAAACAGACGGACGGACGGACAGACAGACAGAGGAGCGAGATGAATAGGGTTTCGTCTGATGAACAAAACCCTAAAAAGATATAACGACCAACATAATTTGGAAAGTTTCTATAGATATTTTGTTTTATGAATAAACTAAAAAAGCTTTAAATAATTATTTCTAAGTGTAATTCCTCAGGCTTTAAAAAATTAAGTACAGTGAGTTTCTGAAAAGCAAGTTCTTATCTGGCTTAAAGAACATTTCATTAAAAAGGGATATTTAAATCTATAATTTTCAATGACATAATTTCCTTTAAGTAATCAAATTATTTAATTTTTAAAATATAAAATGAGCATAGAAAGTACAATAACAGGGTTCCTACAGGTCAGGGAATTCGACAATTTAGGCAAAATGTCAGGGAATTTTTTAAATATTTGGAAAGGTCAGGGAAAAGTCAGGGATTTTTGATATACTTCCATCGGAATTTCTATTAGCTTCATAAATGAAGAAAATTTGAATTAATTTATCATCCAATCAAAAATTTTATATGAAATTTATGCAAACTATGTAACAATATGAAAAATAATTAAAAAATCGGAAATTCATATAGCACATACTTTTTTTTAACATTTATCTAAATTAAAGTCCATTGTGGAGGGTTTTACAACAATATATAAGCTGAATTTTTACTGAGAAAGGTCAGGGAAAACCTGGAAAAATCAGAATTGTGTAGAAACCCTGAATAAGTTTCTGCAAGCAATAGAATAAATAGCCAGTATCTTATTTTCTCATTCTACTTTTGAAATAATAAATATATAGCAAATTAGAGCTAAAGAAGAATGAAAGAATGGCATATGCTGAACATCTGTTGTATAAAGAATTTATAAGAGAAAAAGAACTAATTGGCATAAAAATGCTAAGCACAGCAAGAGTTTCTTCAGTAGAGGTTGAATAAATGCTTTTTTTACTTATATACAACAAATAAAGGAAGAGATTTAAAAAGCAGAAATTTTTTATGCTAATAATCTTTCTCCACTGAGTGGTACAGTGGTAGTAATCAGGGCTGCAGAGTTGGTAGAAAAAATGACCGATTCAGACTCCTGGATTTTTGAAACAATCGACTCCGACTCTGACATACACATAGGGTTTCTCAAAAAGATTGAAATGTGCTTTAATTTTTTACCTGTTGGAGATATATAGATAATGCAAATTGAAAAACTGTTCAAAATAAAATAGTAATTAAGATTAAGGATCGACCGAAACCGAAACAGAAGCCGAATTTTGGTAATATTTCTATTTCGGCAGATCTACACCGATCATGACCCCTAGAACCCAAAACCACCCTCAGTAAAAATTTTTCTATCTATCTATCTATCTATCTATATAACCATAATATAATTACAAATCATCATCTATTTCCAATTACGATAATTAAATCAATAAATTAATAAATTTAGCATCTAATTATAACTGTAACATTATACAAAATACAGATGGAACCCTATAAAAGTAATACAAATTAAGCAAAATCCACTAATTGACTAGCACATTGCATACGATTAATCCATATAAACATTTGAAAAACCACCAAATTTTGAAAAAATAATCTTTTAAAGACATATGAAACAAAAACCAGCAGAATAATGTTGAACCATTAAATACGTATTGTAAACAAATAATAGATCAAATGGAAGGATGTAGCCGGAAGCTTATATAGCATTTCACTTTATCAAAGGTACATGAAATACCAATATAACAAAAGCATAGTCGATTTCTGTAACAGAATCCAGCATTAAGCTAAAAATTAGATTCCATATATACCCGATCGACCACATACCAAAAAAGCATAAATTTACCATTATATATATATATATGCAGTAGAATCCCTCAAATCCGTACAGCTTGGGACCAGTGGTTGTGCGAATTTTAGAATTTTGCGGATTTCTGGTCACTGCTTTGTTTACATTTTTTAAACAGTCATTTGAATGCAGTAATGCAATCAAAATTATAATGAATGATTGTAATATAGTAAAATATTAAAATAATTAAGTAAAGTAATAAACTAAAAAGATAAAAAGTAAGTTAATTTAAAAACTGAATAAAATATTAAAAGTAAAGGCCAAGTAAATAGTTAATAATGTATATTTGAATATGCATAAAAAAGATGCAATACATTTTCCTTGAATTATTCAATGAAACTTTCCTTATGAAAAGTACTCTCTCTATTACTTCACATCAAAATCATTGTAATAATAACCAAAAAAGCTTGATTAATACATAAATATATTTGGTAAAAAGATTGTGATTACCAGTGATATCAGCAATATCTTGTTCTTTTTTTTTTACAAATAAATTTATATTTCTTTCATGGAAAATCACGAGTTCAGTCATATTATTAAGAATTATATATTAAAATACATACAGGATTAAAAAAATCTGAAAAATTCTGTAATTTTGCCCCTACATCTGAAATGAAAGTTTCATTGTTTACATTTGTAAATATGTGCGGATTTTAGGCATTTGTGGATTTTAGGGTTGCGGATTTGAGGGAGTCTACTGTATATCACTTTCTTCTGGACATGATAACTTCCACAATTCTGCACAAATCTCTTCCAAACTGATACATAAAATCAAGGGACATAAAATCTCGGTCAAGTTCGTTAATGGGCAAAATCGGACTGAGGGGATGGAAATAGGGAGTGGTTTTGTAAAAACCAAAAAAAAAAAAAAAAAAAAAAAAAACCCATAACTTCTTAATTTTTGTACATATCAAATCAGTTTAAAGTTTTTATTACTTCTAAAAATAGGGCCAAAAATTTATCTATCACACATTTTTGATAAAATTAAAAATGGGCTCAAGGAATGCAAAAAATAGTGTTTTTGGGAGAAAAAAATTCCTAACTTCGTCAATTCTTAAGATATCAATCCAATTAATTTTATTATACATCTCCTTAATATTATCTACAACTTTTATATTTACAAGTTTTTGATAGGACCAATTTGTACCGCAAAAAAAAATTAAAAACGAAAAAAAAAGGGGGGTTGAAGAAGAAAAATTTCTGTAACTCCGTCAATTCACAAGATATAAAATCCCCATGAATTTATCTTATATCTTCTTAATATTGTCTTCAACATTTATATAGACAAGTTTTTGATAGGACCAATTCTTACAGCAAAAACAAATTAAAAATACATAGCGGTTGAAGAAAAAAATATTATTAAGGGTGTATTCAAATCCAAACTGCTTATTTTCTTACTCATTTTTAAATTCATTTTTGCTCTCAAATGCATCCAATTGGTAGATTATCTTATTCAAAAACTATATAATGTACCGTAATGATCGATTTTTTGATAGAGGCAGAATATATTTCAAAAAATGATGTCAAAGTGGACATTTTGAACAGAATTTCCCGAAGCGATTGTATTAGAAACAAAAAAATATTGCCCTACTGAGAAAATAATTGTTTATTAATCAAGTTTTAATTAACTGAAAGAAAAATAAAAACACATGTCGCTTATAAATCTTTTAAAAAATCACGTCAGAAAATCGTCACGTTTCAAAAATCATTCATATTTTTTCTATTAAAAATGAATCTGAAAATGTGCCAGAAAATTTCGAGTTGTTGAGCTGGGAAAAGTATGTTTTTTTATTCCGCCTTAACATGATTCTGATAAAACCAGCTATTATATAAAAATGAAATAAAAACTCGTTAAAAGCGGCCAGATAAAATTGTTAAAGTGGATTTATATCTAATCATGATTTAGTTTTTGTTGGTGAAATTAGTATACTTAACTTCGAAATCTACCTCTGCCTGTAGGACGGGCCGGTAGGGATTTTTTCTACAATAGGTTAAAATTACGGTCCTCCATTGGATAGGATAACCAAATTTAGCCGGAACTTGATAGACTTTAAATGCTTCGGGTCAGGCTTTGACACTTTTAATATGACGTGATTTTTCAAAAGAAAATACGTACTGAATATTTTTCAAATGAAAATATGTACTGAATATTTTTCAAATGAAAAATCTATATATTTGAATATTAATGAGTGTATTTAAGTTCATTTTCATACAAAAAAGATAAAATTGTAAGCTTTTTTCATAATTCTGTATTCTATAAAATATGAACTAATTTTCTTTCATCTCGAATTAGGGTCGGATTGCCGATTTTTTTTCCATTTTCGGATTTGGTTGACAAATTCCTTTTTGTCAGGTTTCGGGTTGACTTTCAGCAGAAATTTCAGATTCAGGTCGGGTGCAACCTGGCCCTTGGAATGACACTAGTTGGGGCTTAGAAATAGAAGAACGTCTAAGTTTTTGGTAAGAAATATTTAAGAAGAAAACTGCAGTTTTTTGATTTAATGAGAAAAATTCTGTATGAGTTCAGTTGTTTGATATTGTAGTGATAAGCGGCATTAATCAATTTCATGTTTTTCACACATTCTCTTTTATCTGAAATATTGAAAAATAAGGTAGTATAAGTTGGACAAAGGATCCATTGTTATCTGAAGTAGTTTGTTGCATTCATTAGGGTCCGATTCGAACAGTGGTTCGGATTGAGTTGGCGCTAAATGTTTTTCGTTGTGGGCCAGTCTGATAATTATTATTGCGGGTTCGGTCGGGTTGACCTGATTTTTCAAAAAGAAGTCCACAATATTGTTTAACTTATAAGTCAAATAAGTAAATATATATTCCTTTTCCTACACAGAAGATAAAAGTGCTATTAAAGATGACTATTTTTCATAATTCCAATAAAATTTTGATTTTATTTCATTTCGGTTCGGGTTCAGGATTCAGGTTTCTTTCCGGTTCACTTCGTATTGACTTAAAATATAAATTTCAGGACCCGACCCGAACACAGATGGACAGAGGTTAAATTGAAACATCTATTTTTGTCTGAGATAGATTCCTTCTTTGGGTTGGGTAGTCGGACCGACACGGGGTTCGGGTTGAATTAAACTTAATTTATAAAAAACAATAAAAAAACAAAACAAAACAAAAAAACTTTCAAAACTCACTTTAATTTAATTATTGTGCAATAGTGTCGTCTATGAGCTGAAGAAGTAAGTAAAGGAATCACTTTAATGATTGATGTAGGAAAAATACCACATCCGCTCTTTTGCCTTATGTTTACTCATTAACATGTCAATAAACTGAAAAATAACTAAATATTTATTAATGTATAGAGTTAAAAAATAAAATAATAATTCAGTTCATAAATTTAAAACTGAGCATAATTGGCTTTATTTTTTATTTCCCTTCAAAATTTGCAACAAAAGGTTTGGAGTCGGAATCAGCATATTTTTAGCGACTCCGACTCTTTTCACCGAAAAATCACACCGACTCCGACTCCGCAGCCCTGGTAGTAATCCTGCTATTTAATATTAAAAAAATTTCAGATATAACCAGCTATTCTTATATTTTCTCTGTATGTATGCATGAATGGGTGTAACCCATTTTCATAATTTATTCGGTTAGCATACACATACATGTATGTAAGTTTAGATAAATTATATTTGTTTGTTTTGTTGGGGCCACTAACTAATAAAATTACTTATTTGCAGTTTTTATTAATTCTGTAATTACTTACTGTTCCCCCTAGCCCATTTTTTAAGGACACAGCAATCTGCCCTTTTTAAAAATGGCAAAATGCACCCTGCTTTAAAAAAACAAACAAAAAAAACCAGTGAAATTAATCAATCACCTTTAGTTTTATCCATAGATTTCTTGTTAAAAACTTCTCCCTACCACTGTATTTCTAAATCCGTGTGCCCAAGACCTTGCAAAAATTATAGAACCTTATTTCGTTAGAAAAAACAATTCTTGTAATTTAATTGTATTTTTACAATTTGTAACTAATAAAATCATTAAAAATTAATGTTACAGTATGGGACCCATTATCCACAATCCTCGTATCTAGAAGGCAAATTGAAAATTGAAACATAATTTGTTTCATTTCAAAAACTTAAAAACTAAAGATTTTTTTTACATCAAGCATGGGATGAAACAGACAGATTTGCAATCATCGATAAGTGATGTAATTTGTGGTCATTTGCAATAATTTTTGATGGTGTGAATGAGCTTTAAATTCAAGAATTTAAAATTTCCAAGCATAAGGAAATTATTACAGATCTGCAGCTCAGTTGTTGAATCAAAAAGCAGTATAAGATTTCCTAATTGCTGATGAAGATTCCCTTCATAAGTCATCAGATGACAAGGAGCAATTTGTGCAAATTGCATGCTATAAGCAACCTACCTTAATTGAGATGTTTACAAAAATCCAAATGAAAGGATTCTACTCTCAAGTCTTAAAAATAAGTTTTATATGTTGGTGTAATTTTTAAAAATTTTAATTGTAATTTTAATTTAGAATGTTTTTATTTTGCGTAAATAAGTTATTAAATTAACAAATTTGTAATTATGTATTTAGATATTATTCATATTTTATACACTTCATACCATTATTTTGTACTATTCTTAATACTTATATTGAAGTGTTCCAGATTAACGGAAAGACCCCTTATCCAGAATATCTCATGTCCCAAGCATTCTAAATAACACATCCTATACTGTACTTTATTTAATAAAAAATTATAAACTTTTTGTTCTTATATTGTTATTAAATACATTAGAAATATATTTTCTCATGAAATAATGCTTTTTTTTACTGAACTAGTCTCCTTATTGGGAACTAGCACCCTGTCCCTTTTTCTTTCTAGAATGACTAACCAATTATTAATTATTATTTTAGTAACTAAAACATAACAAGTAATGTAAAAATTTTGTTTTTAAAGTCAATTCCTACTTAGGTCATTAAAGAAAAATTTAATATAATCCCTTAAGCTAATATTAGTTTTTGTTGCATTAAAATATCTCAATTTGTTGATTTTCTATAAGCAAGTGAGTTTACAATGGAAGTCTATGGGAATATGGCGAAATATTAGAGATATTGCCAAGTTGGCGGCAAACTTGGTGGTATTTGGCGACAAAACAGGGTCCCTCGTATGGTAACCCCCCTTACAGATATGAAGATGCATTAAATGTTGTTCAATAACCAATGGCTGCCATTTTGTCTCCCATATAAAACTAAAATTAATTAAAATTTAATTAATGAATTAATATTTGTAAAATCTGTATTAACATCAATTGTCACCCAGTACAAGTTTTAAAAAATTTATTTTAACTTGATAGGATGAATAATAAGTATTTTATTAATGATTGAAAATTTGAACAAAATATATATATATCAATAAATAAATATAGGGAGAGTGTGAACTAATAGTAGGAGTTGAAAAATGTATTATTTTCCTATTTAGAGAGTTAATTGTTTAATGATTATTCATTTTAAGCAGTGTTAACAATTTAATATTAAATGCAATTATAGTAGAAGACCACTAATCTGCACAGTTTATCTCCAAGTGTATTGCGGATTAGAGACCTTTTGCAGATTACAGATCATGTGTATTTAATATTTTGTTTGCGCTTGTTTTATTCATATTTTGGGCAAATTTAGATTGTTAATGCTTAAAATAAAGAAATTTCATACTTTAACTCATAAATTAAATAAGAATTATTTAAAAAATAATTTATTGGTTTTTATGTTTGTTAAATATTATACAGTCAAACCCCGTTATAGCGAACCCGGTATATAACGAACTCATGGATATAACGAACGAAAATTTTGGTCCCGCCGGTTTCTTACTGTATTTAATGCTAATTTATCATTTTATAGCGAACCTCCGAAATCTTAAGAATCGGCTAAAACGAACATTTTTTTCAGTCGACCAATGAATTTTTAAAAAAAAAACTTTTCCGCAGTTGTGAAAACAACACTTCGACTCTAATTTCATAAGAAAATGTATGCCTGTCAGTGAAACACGGTGCAAATCAGCGATAGGTCTGTTTATTAAAGGGTAGAAACAACTGCATTCTGTCCCTTTTACGATAGCCAATCTGCAGGTGTGACTTACAATTAAAGCAACAGTTAAAAGTAAAATGAATTTATTTCGATTTGTCTTCATTTTTAGTTAATTTAATTAGTATTGTGTCAGTTTATTGTAATGGATTTAGTCAATTTAATTACTTAATGATAATTTTTAATAGATTTCATGTATCATTTTGTAACACATTATCATTGAATATACATAGCAACTAATGAGCTATACATTTTGTGAACTCCAACATTTTTCTTCACGGTTCGGATGTAGCGAACCACCGGATATAGCGAACAAAACCTTTGGTCCTTTGGAGTTCGTTATAACGGGGTTCGACTGTATTAATTATTGTTTGTATTAAAACATGTGGTTTATGTTTCTATATTGTATCTTGCAGTCTTCTATTCTTAGCTGCTAATTAAAAAATCTTGTCTTTTGATGATGTAGCATGTAGATTGCTTTCTGCCGATTTGTGTTTTTAGAAAATTTTATTCCTGAAGGTGGTTTTGAAGATTTAACCAAAACATTGAGTTTTATTTTATTTGTTGGATTTTTTAAATAAAGTATATGTTGGATAGCAATCTCTATTTTGTTTAGTAAACTTAAATAATTTGATAACTTATTTTTTATTAATTAAATTTGGGCGATGGGATTTTATAGAATCTTCTCCCTATAATTGTACATAGTTTATAGGAGTAAATGTTTGCAATGTAAGTCCTGAGCATTTTATGAATAAACTATTCTCTACCTTTTTTTGTTCCATAGATCAACCTTTCACCCTAAAGTATTTTTCATAGCTGAAAATAAACATGGAACAGAGCCATTTGCATAAAAATTTATAAAATGTACATATATGAAAGAAATATGGAGAAGATTTATATTCTTTTGGGTTACAGATTTTAATAAAATAAATTTAACAATTTCTGACATTCGGGGATGATTTTGGGTGTGGAATGATTGACAAAGACCAATTAAGCTTTGTTACAACTATTGGCAAGGGGATTTTTTAAGCTTTAAAAAAAAAAATCCCTGTAGAGACAATAAATTGCAATTCACGTGTTCAATTGCCGTTTTTCACATTTTTCAACAGTGACTCCTAGAAAAAAATTACAATTTTTGTCCTCCCGCCCTCCTTCCCCAACTGATTGATGAAATTCATATTTTTTCTGCAACTAATTGATGAAATGCACAATGTTTTCTGCAATCGATTTATGAAATTCGCAGTTTTAATCCACGAGCAATTGGCAAAATTTGCAGTTTTATTTCGTGATCGCTTGATAATACTATCAAAAATTTTTTTTTTCACAATCAACTGGCGAAATTTCCGATTTTTTCCGTGTCTGATTGACGCAATGCGCAATTTTGTTTCCTTCTCTTGATTGATGAGATTCATGATTTTTTCGTGACCGATTGATGGAATTTACGGCTTTTTTCTTGACACATTAATGAAATTCGCATTTTTTTCTCTCGACTGATTAACAAAAATCATGTTTTTTTGTCGATCGATTAACGAAATTCATTTGCCCCCCTCAACCATTTGACAAAATTCGTGTTTTTAATTTGCAACCGAATTGACAAAATTTGCGGTTTTATTTTGTGTGTGATTAATGAAATTCATGGTTTTATTTGGCGAGCAATTGACGGAATTTGTGAGATTTTACCATGACCATTTTCATGAAGATCATAATCGATTGAGGAAATTCCAGATTTCTTTTCATGAGCAATTGACTGATTGTGGGGAAATCTGCTAATAAATAAATAAATAATTCGAGGAATTCTACTAATTTGTGGAAGAATCGCATGCAATATCTAGTGTCTATCTGTAAGAACAGATTGGAGTAATTCCAGAGCTACAGATTTAATTAGTGGGACCCAAAATTATTCTACTCTGAAGACAAATTTTTCTGCATTGCGGGCTAATTGTGGTATGTCAAGTTCATTTGCGGCACACATTAATATGATTTTTTTTTCTTCCCTGATTCCACAGACACCTCAGAGTTTTTTTTTTTTTTTAAGAAGAAAACAGGAAATTTACGGATCTGCAGAGATGTGCATGCATGTTTAATCATATATTTTAATTATGGACAATAATTTTTTGTATTTAATTGGGAAAAAAAATAGAAAAAGCAGAAATCTGCCACTTGGCTGATAAGGGACATCCCTGTAAAACATGTGGGTACTGTGAATCTGCACCTATAGTACTAATGCAAAGAATATGTATTCAGAGGTCTGTCCAGACTTTTCTCACAGGGTCCTGTTTTTGTGAAATTGTGAAGTTTTTCTTATTTTTGTGAAAATTCCAGTCATAATTTTGTGAATTTTATATTATCGATGGCTTCGTGTTCTCTTCTTCATATATAAAAAGCTAAGTAATATGCTCTTTGGTGAGTTCAACTGCTTACTTACAGGCCAGATTTTATTTTTAAATGACTAAATTTGTGAAAAATTCAATTTGAAGGTGAAAAAATTCTGTGAAAGGTCTATTTTAGAGACAAATAATTTTGTGAAGGGTCCTGTTTTGGGATAAAATGTTTTGTGAAGGGTCCTGTTTGGGGATAAAAAATTTTGTGAAGGGTCCTTTAAAGGACCTAAAATTTTCCTAAACATATCCCTGGTATTATATATATTATAAAGTTTTTTTTTAAATATTTTATTAGGTGCTGCAGTTATATATAGGTATGCAGTTAAAGGTTTTGGAGTTGCTGAAGAAGAATTTTCTGCTGAAGCAGAGGCTGAACCTATTCTAAAATATTTAAAAGCGATCCATACGTTAAACCATGCACAAGATGCCGAGACTGCTGCTCGTTTAATTGAAAATCATGATCTGTGCCTTGATCACATACCAACAAAGTTTTTAAAGACTAAAGAGGTAATTTTGTTGTTGTTTATTTAATAATTTATAATGTGTCCAGAAATATATACATGATTTACCAAATGTGCATATAAAATTTGCTTTATTTTGAATTATTTAGTTTTTTCTTATGATATGTCATTTCATAACTTTAATTCTGTTAAGCATTCAAAGAATCATAACATTTCAAAGTTTAAAATATGTTATTACAATTATATTTTATGCATGTAGTCAGCGTTTTTAAAATTGTATAGTTAGTTATTTTCAGGGCTGCGGAGTCGGAGTCGGGCCCATTTTTGAGCGAAAGAGTCAGAGTCGGATGTGTTAAAATTCTCTGAGTCAGAGTCTTCCATTTTACAAGCAGGTCTGCATTGTCGGAGTCAGCCCATTTTTGAGCGAAAGAGTCGGAGTGTCCATTTTTCCCACAGACTCCGCAGCCCTGGTTACTTTTAACTCAAAGAATAAAGTTTATCATTTACAATTTGAAATATAGTAAGACATATGCATTAATTATTTTTGTTTAAACATATTTTTTAACATCTATGGAATATCCATATTTTTTACAGTCAACAGTCAAAGATTATAGAACTAGAGATATAGAGACGAGAGGTTTAAAAAATTATGGTATCTTTATTAAAAAAAATAAAAATAATTTTCTAATTCCTCTACAGTGTTTAAATTTCAGATTTCGTTCACTGCTTCCTAGTAATACACTGGCTGATTATGGAAGATTGTACCATGTATGTTATGCATTACTGTTAGTAATCATATCTCCAAAACTTGTGACATTAATGTTTATGATTATTTTATTATAGAAATTTCATTCAAAAATTCTTTATTTAAATCAAAAAGTAATCAAATATTTTTTAAATATTTCTTTCACAAATGTAATTGAGCGTATTATATCTATGTTGTTTTTCATATTTTAAACTAGGTATTTTCTTATTTTAGAGAGGAAGGTGTTTAAAGCCAGGTGATTGCAGTTTTTCTTTTAATGTAATGAAAGCTTTCTTAAATACATTCAATTCTGTTGTTATTCTAACCATGGTTATGGGGATTCTATATGTCAAGCTATATTTGGCTCATTTGCTGTGTGACTTGTGTAATAGGTATACTGACTCGGCTAATTCCAACATTTGTTAAAGAAAGCTCTTTCCAAATGTTGGCATGTATGCTTGTTAATAAACTGTTAGTTTTAACTCAAATTATGCAGTTATATTTCAGGAAATTATTTATCATATAAATTAACGCATTAGTTTTTTGAAAATCACATTTGGTACAGATAGTTTTTGTTTTAAAAGTAGGCAATTAATGCAACATGTCAAATATGAAAGCTATATTATATTGTTTTATAAATAAATAAAATGATACTTAAAGAAAACCTCTTTTAATAGAGAATTGAAAATAGAAATGCAAATTGCCAGTGAAATATTGCATTCATCAAATTCAGAAGCATTTTTAACATGGTTAAGATTTAAAAGTTGGGTTTATACATGGTCAATGCGGTGTCTGAATAGCCTTTAATTGTTTTTTCTTTTTAAATTTCTTATTAGTTGAAAATCAAAAAAATTAATTTCTTCATGTTTCACAAAAAAAATAAATAAATAAATAAATAAATAAAGATAAATAAATAAATGATATTTATGCAAAAACATGAAATTATTGATCAATGGTCAATCTTGATCACTCGTTAAAATCAGAAAAAATTTCAGCTGTTAACAAACTTTGTATAACTATTTATTGTATTTACTCATGTATAATATGTAATTTTTTTTTCAAAAAATTTTAGAGCGTAAAGGTGTATAGAATATTTCCAACAACTGTATAAAGGCATACATGCTTTCACTAAATCACTGAAAGCAATGCATAGTTATTGTGCAGATATAGAAAAGTAAACAAGTACAGTAAAAGCACACATTTATACTGCACACCTTGAGACAATAAAATTTAGCATAACGTAAGTAAATCACATTTATCAATAAACTTGTAAACATGGCCAAATGCATCAGAAACATGTTAATATAAAGTAAAGGATCTTTATATTTCATTCTTTGGGACCAGATGTACAAATTATAAATTTTTGCACAGTATAGATCACTTCACATATTGTCAAATTTCCTTAATAAAAATGGTCCAAATATGCCTGAACCAAATGATTAAATCACTCATTTTTAATTTTTTTTATTGTAATAGCAACTTTTTTCATTAAAAAACTCTGAATTAAGGAGATAAAGATGAAATAATATATCAAATGTGACTGCAAAAGGCGAAGCTTTACCATTAGCAAACTCTGGTGATTCGCAAACAGAGATTCAGCTTCTAAGCTCTAGTAATACTATCAACTTTGAAAAGACAATAACCAGCACATATTTTAAACTCATTATTGACCATTATATCTATATGTCAAGGCCAATAGCAGCAACAGAATTAAAAGACAGACGATAACAGTATTATTCAGTAACGAACAAGCAGTAGAATATGCAATTTGTGGGAATAGCAACGATTGCAGAGAACGTATTGTTATATATCAAGTAATTAATTACTCCAGGACATTAACGAAAGAGTGATAATCACTGGAGGAGGATATTCTGATTCAAATGAAGTGAGATAGCGAAGAATGCATGGAACGTGCAAAAGAAGTATTGGTAAGTTATTTTACCAATGTTTTATACTCGTACGTTTATATTTGACACTTTTTATGGGATTCAAAGCCACAGTGTGAAAAAGAAGGTTATTGGAATATATCGGTAGAGTCAGAACTTGGATACCATTACTGGGATAAATCGTCAGAGTCAAAGCTTAGGTATCATTATTTGGATTGCTCGTCAGAGTCACCATTTACTGTATATTTTCGCGTATAAGCCGAGAATATTCGGGCTTTTTTTTTACTCCAAAGTGACGGGGGCCACCTTATACATGAGTCTGTGAAAATTTCCAAATTTGATATTCTAAAATAAAAAGGTTGGTAAATATAAAAAACATAAAAAAGACTTTGAATATGATTGATAATGATGAATTTCTAAAAATACTTTAATATGCCATTCTTTTACAATGACAAAGTCACCTATCATCATTTACTAACCAAGTCATTATCAGAATTTTCAAACAAGTCCTTCAAATTGCTTTCATTGGTACATCAGTATGAATATCGCCAGTATCTAGTTCATCATCATCACCATCTTCTTCAAAAATGACATCATCCTCAGTTTCATCCATCACATTTTTGATGCAGCATTTTTTGAAAGATCAGACGATCATTTCTTATGGCAATTCAAGCCAAGCTTCTTTCTCCATTCATAGATAGTAACGATGTCAACTTTTAAAAAAGTTACCATCATTTGTCATACCTGCATCCGCAGATGGCATCCATTCAGACCATTTTGAATGGAGCCAGTCTTTAAATGATTCATTTATAAAAATGTCCTATTGTTGAAGAATAGAAGTAAGGCCACCGGGGATCTATGAAAGAGATATTAATCATTTCAGAGAGCGCACTTTTTTTCTATTAGCTATGCAAAAAAAAAAAAGTGCTAAGTTCGTTGAATTTTTCATCACATTAGTTTAACATCGGCTTATAAACATCGGGCTTTCGATTTTGGACGATTTTTCATTGAAAAGTTGTATACTCGGCTTATACATGTAAATATACAGTAGATATCGTTATTGCGATAATAAAAAATATCAATATTTGACGGATATATTGATAAATAATTCAGCACAATTTAAAAAAAAACATATTTTAAAACTATTTTCTTATAAATATCGAAAGCAATTTTTTATTGTACTTGATAATTGGTGTGAAAAAAATATTTTCAGTTATTATTAATACTTATAATTTTCCAGGTTTCTTTATGTTTGATCCCACGTGTGCCTGTCAAGACTCTTTTGACCCTAATACCTCAGTTTTGTAAATCTGGTCTTTTAAAAATGAACAGCCCCCAATACAAAGCTCTTTTGGAAAGACTTTCTTCTGAAGAGGTACTGAATGATTTAAGTACTGATCCCTTAGAAAGCTTTTTAGCTATTCGGCGATGGCAGCTGTCTAACAGGATAGTCCCTGGTAAATCCATGGTGCGGCAGAATACTCCTGCAATTGATGATGCTCTACAGAATCTCCATCTGGCTTCATTTAAGGTAGGTATTTGCTACACATTTGAAATTTTTGAAATGAAATTAATAAATGTAATATTGATTTATTTTTATTTCAAAATACGATAATTAAACAATTTTTTTTTTTTTTATCTTCTTTGTTTCCATTGTAAATAGTTTTCATATATATTCATTAAATATTATTATTATCAATTTTATTATTATTGGTATTATAGTTATTACAAGTTGTGTTTCTGTTACTAATATTTTGTTTTTATTATAAATCGTCATGTTTTGAACCAGGCTGCTATATTAAGAATCTTACAGTTTTATTTGAGTTACTGAAGCATAAATATAAACATTGAACATTCTTTTTTAACTGCTGCCAAAAGGAACGCCTAACAAATAAGTTTCGGCCGTCCGTTGGAAAACATTCCATCAGGCTTGCAGCTTGTAGCTATGGTTCGGATCCCCCCCCCTTCCTATATTCTTATCTATAAAATCAGTTATGCCTGTGAAAATAACTGCATGAAGTAGAATTTGGCAGCTCTATTGCTCCTAAAATATCCTCTTTGATATGATTATCTTTTGCATCCACGTATCGAACATACACATTTGCATGTTCAACATCTGATCTATCTGTGGTACCATCCACCAGAATGTTGATATATGTACACTTTTTTAGTTTTTTCCACTAAATCTAACTTCATAGTTTCAGCAATAAAATGGATAAAATACCTGAATCGTTTTTCATTGCCATTCTTTGTTAAAATATCTGCATTTCTCAGCTAAGCGCAAAAGATATATAAGATCCGCATGTCGCTGGATTGAGGCATGATATTCTGAGCGTACATAGTTTGATGTAAATCACAACATTTTAAAAGACAAAACTTACTCGCCAACTTTAAATTTTTGCTCGCCTTTGGCGAGCTGGCGAGTGGAAATTTCGCACCCTGTACTAATTCTAATTAAGAATACAATTTAACCTTTCAGTGAGCACATGCCTTTTTTCAGGGTGTATTTATTTTTTCAGAAAGTATTTACAGTTTTACAACAGTGCAAGATTTTTCATAACAGTAATGCAAGACATGTTAGAAGATAAATTTTACATATCAGTAGTAAAAACTGAATTTTATTTTCAGTGCCCTTTGCGAGAACAAAATTTGTGAAAAAATTTGCGACAGCACATCCCTGGAAGATTAATATCTCTCAATACATATAGTTCCAACTTTAACCTTAAAAAAAAATTGTTATGAATTTTCCGTACTCTCCTTTCAGATATTTCACATCTAAATTGGTAATTGTTCAAGTGTAAAATAATCGATAACCTTAATCGATCGAATCCTTAAACGATCTCTTAATTATAGTGATCATTGCAACCTTAATAGTTTTCATTTTACTAAAGTAAAAAGAAAAAAAAAGAGACCCTCCTATTAAAATCTTTTGAAAAAGAATTGAAATACAAATAAAATTTAAAAATATTTATTTTGCTTTTATTTCGTTTTTGCAATATAAATGTAACATAATGAATATTTGCAATTTTACTTAATTCAATAAAAAAATTCTAAATATACAATGTTAAAATTTTGAATTCTTTTACATTGTGTTTTATAAGGTTTTGTTTAAAAATCTATGTATTTATAATACTTATTATATAATACATTCAATATCTTTATAATATACAGCGGTAGAATTGATAAAAAAAAGTTACTGGTCCAAAGGACCAGTAAACATCAGAGTTTACTGGTCCGCAGACATCGTCACTGGCCCGCTACATAAAATTCTATTATGTACCTTTAACCCTTCAAGTGACATCCCCCCCCTCCTCTTCCTATTAGAGTATAAACCAAACTTCCTTTCAGTTACCCAAAATTTTCAGCATAATAAAATGTAAACTTATAATTTGCTAAAAATTAAATAAACAGTACATGAACAAAAACTATAAAATTATTAATTATAATTATGTATTTTATTTCCAATTATTTATTTCAACTGACTAAGTTTTAATGCAATTTTTTATTTATTTTTTTAAATAAAATTCTGTGGTTTGTGTTTGGTTGCGGTTTTCTCAGGGATGGGAAAATTTACGTTTACCTGTCAGAGAGGGAAAAAAGCTACTGGTCCTGCGGACCACTAAATTTTTTAAAATAGTGGTCCGATTGAATTTTTAGTGGTCTCGGACCAGCGGACCACCAAGGATTTCGAACGCTGATATATATATATATATATATATATATATATATATCTTTTAAAATACTTCATGTAAACTAAGTAAATGCATCTATAAATATAATTTATAATGATGATTGTAATATATATATTTTCATAAAATAAAATTCTGTGATTAATCAGAATGATTTTCAGTCCACTGTGTCCCAAATTATAAATCAATAAATTCTCCTGCCTGTGTAATTATATTCTATAATGTCTGACAGTATGTTAGAGAAGTTATATATTAATAATATGAAATTTAGGTATGTTATTGAAAAACATAGAACTCAGAATGAGCTCAGAGTGGAATGACAGGTTCACCTTGCGTTAAAATAACTAAAATTAAAAACTGTTTACTAAAAAGGTGCATAAAAATTTATTAAAATATTCCGTTACAAAATGAACTGGTCCTTAAAAACTTAAAAACTATTGATGTTAAAAATCATAACAGAAAAGATGATTCCTGCGATCTTTCGACCGCAAACACAATCATTTTCAAAGGATACTTTCACTAGAATGTCGCATTCACTGAGCTATTTACACACCAGTCTGGGAAAAAGGATCAATCTATTATTTGTTGGGGGTGTCTATGAAGTTGTTTCGTTCTGATCCAGAAGTGTTAGATATTTTTAAAATAAATATTAAACCAAATATGAGGTATGTCATAGGATAAAACATCGTTACCTACATTATTTTCTTTACTTAAAATCTCCAATGATTCCTTAATTCTCAAAGCATAATAATCTGATGTAGGTATAATAACTTTTGCATTCTCGAAATCTATTTTTAAATTTTGGCGTTGATTTAATCTGGAAAGTGCTGTAGATGGTCGGTTAAACTTGATATCTCTTATGTGCTCCCCCAATCTTTCTTTAAATTTTCGAGTGGTCATACCTATGTAGCTTAACTCCTTCTGTATTTCCGTTTGAAATGGGATAGAATAAACACCTGCAATTTCCTTATTAGGTATGGGATCAATTTTTCTTTGAATTAGAGCTTTTAGTTTTGTAGTAGGTTTGGCTATTAAATTGATATCAAATTTCCTTAAGGCATATTTTAATCTTTCATATAATCTTGGTACGTAATCGAAGCTACAGATTCTAAGTTTTCTCATGTTTATTCTTTCTTTTTGATTTTTCTGCTTTACTTCATAAATTAATTAATTTATGTGCTGAGTGGAAAATCTGTTTTCTCTTGCAATGTGTTTAATTGTATTTAATTCATTTTGTAGATACTTTTCACTGCAAATATCAAAGGCTCGTTTTACGTAAAATCTGTAAGCAGCAATTTTATATTTGAAAGGGGAGTTACAGTCATAAAAGATGATGTTATTCGAACGGCAATGCTTCCTGTATACTCTTCTTTCTATTTTCCCTCATCCATATTTCTTATTAGTTCTGTTTTCAGGTATGGTAAAACCCCCTCATTTTCTACTTCTAAGGTGAATTTAATGTTTGTGTCTATTTCATTAACTTTCACTAAAAACTCATTTAAATTTTGTATGCCATGAACCCAAACAATAAACACATCTTCTATGTACCGGATCCATAGCGTTGGTTTTAATTCAAAAAATATTTTTTCATTATTTGATTTTCTATAGGTCTAAGCTTCAGCTCTGCCATTAAACCTAAAATGGGCGATCCCATTGGAGACGTTTGTCTGTAAAATTTATCGTTAAAAATAAATACATTATTTTGCGAGACTAAATTGATTGCTGATTTTAGTGTAATCTGTATGTCCTTATTAAAAGCTTGGATATTATCAATTGATTCTTCTATAATTTTCACACCCTCTTTGATATCTATTGATGGATAGAGAGAAACTTCATCTAGACTAGCAAGTATACTATTATGATTTACTGTAATATCTTTAATTTTCTTTATTAATGCTGTTGTAGAGTCAATTACATAATTCAAGGGCAGAATAATTGTTTTCAGAAATGGCACTAATGCTTTTTCAATTCCATAAGTGGGGGCTGAGTTTTTTGACACTATGAGCCTAAGGCAGGAGTCCTCTTTGTGATCCTTTAGATGACCAATCAACCTAAGGGTAACTGCAGTTTTATTAATTGTCACTATATTTTTCATCTCTACTGGGCATTTACCATTCTTCCCGTGCTTTACTACTCATATTTACTACTCACCATTAAATCCCGTGCTTTACTACTCATATTCATATTAGGATCTTTTTCAGTTGTACACATTTCGTCTCTTTGATGCATGTTTCCATTTTTCCGATGTAATCTTTAGTTACACTACAATCAGCAATCAATTTAGTCACGCAAAATAATGTATTTATTTTTAACGGTTAATTTTACAGACAAATTGAAGGAGCTCCAATGGGATCGCCCATTTCATGTTTAATGGCGGAGTTGAAGCTTAGACCTATAGAAAATCAAATAATGAAAAATTTTGAATTAAAACCAATGCTATGGATCTGGTGCGTAGACGATGTGTTTATCGTTTGGGATCATGGCATACAAACTTTAAATGAGTTTTTAGTGAAAGTTAATGAAAGAGACACGAACATTAAATTCACCTTAGAAGTTGAAAATGAGGGGTTTTTACCATATCTGGATACAGAACTAATAAGAAATATGGATGAGGGAAAAATAGAAAGAAGAGTATACAGGAAGCATTGCCGTTCAAATAACACCATCTCTTATGACTGTAACTCCCCTTTCAAATATAAAATTGCTGCTTACAGATTTTACTTAAAATGCAGGACTCCCAAATGGTCCTCTTTCCCCCCCTCCCTCCCAAAGTCTCCTTTATCCCCGTTTTTGCATTTTGGCCCCCTTAGTCCCTTTCTGTGGCTGGAAAAAATTTACTAATGTGGAAAAATCGGCACAAAACTCAAACTAGTCGGATATACCAATCCCAAAACTTTCTTCTATCTCATGCATGTTAATACTTGAAAATTAGCTATCACACTAACAAAATTAAACGGCAATTTATGCCCATCATGAGGATTCTATAGATATGAAATTCCATGCATTAGTTCTTGAGATATGGCTACCTACGAAATCGTGTAAATGCAGCAAAATTCAGCCTAGCAGCCCCACCTATTGGGTGCTTTGCACCAAAACCTATGTTAAACAAAACTACCAAGCAACCACTTACATCAAAGTCTAACTGAATCTGAAGTTTGGGGAAAATCCGTGCATTAGTTTTTGAGATAGAGTTATTGCGAAAATCATGAAAATGCCAGCATTGTAGCGCCACCTATTAGACGATTAACACCAACACCTAATCAGCAACAACTTGTGTTAACATCTAACTAAATCTGAAGTCAGATGAAAATTCGTGCATTAGTTTTTGAGATAGAGCTATTGCAGGAATCGTGCAAAATGCAGCACAGCAGCGCCACCTGTTGAGCGATTCACACCAACACGTAATCCGCATCAAGTCATATCAAGGACTAACTAAATCTGAAGTTTGATGAAAATCCGTGCATTAGTTCTTGAGATAGAGCCATTGTGGAAATCGTAAAAAATGCAGTGTAGCAGCGCCACCTGTTGAGCGATTTGCACCAACATGTAATCAGCATCAAGTCATATCAAGGACTAACTAAATTTGAAGTTTGATGAAAATCCGTGCATTAGTTCTTGAGATAGAGCCATTGCGGAAATTGTAAAAAATGCAGCGTAGCAGCGCCACCTATTGAGCGATTTGCACCAACACGTAATCAGCATCAAGTCATATCAAGGACTAACTGAATCTGAAGTTTCATGAAAATCCGTGCATTAGTTTTTGAGATAAAGCCATTTCGAAAATCATAAAAAATGCAGCATAGCAGCGCCACCTGTTGAGCGATTTGCACCAAAAACTAATCAGCATCAATTTGTATCAGGGACTGACTGAATATGAATTTTTATTAAATTCCGTGCATTAGTTCTTGAGATAGAGCGCCCACAAAATTTGTGTTACACACAGACGGACGGACAGACAGACAGACTCACAGACAGACATTTTGTAAAAACATGTTTTTCGGGTTCTCTGACCTCTAAAACATGTAAATCCGTCGAAAACCAGAATTCAAAAATTTTCATGAATCCAATACTTTCTTCTTGTAAAGATAGAAGAAAGTAAAAACTCTAAAAATCACAAAAGTTCAAATATTGCATTAGTACATATTACTACAGCAAGCTAAAACATTGTAACTGGAATTCTTTCATGAATGTCAAAAATTTGCCGCACAATGTGAAAAAAATGTTAAAATACACATTGAAAATATCACTAAAAATTCAAGTTAGAGGGCAAAATTTTACTACATTAAGTTAGAAGTTTCAAAAATTGCTATAGGAATGGATTGAAAAGAGGACAAAAATTTAATAAGTTGGGCAAAAAGATTGAAACTGGAATCCTTTTACGAACGTCAAAAAATCACATAAAAAATTCAGAAATTACTGTAATAAGCTTTATTGAAGAGAGGACATTTACTGAATTGGGCTAAAAAATTAAAACTGATCCCATTGACTTGTGGGAAAAAGTCTCTGCATAAAAATCGCTAAAAATTCAGAAAATCAGAGAAGTCAAAATGTACTATAGTAGGGCTAAAACATTGTATCCGGAATTTTTTCACAAATGGGGGAAAAAATCCTTGGGGGATGTAAAATTTTTTTTTTAATCGATAACAATTTTAACCAGAGGATGCAATTGTGGAAAGACAAAATGTACTACATTAGGGTTAAAAGTTTGAAACCGAATTTCTTTTATAAATGTCAAAAAATCACTGCAAAATGTCAAAAAATTTAAAAATCACTGTATAAATTCTAAATGAACTTTATTGTAAAGAGGACAAAATTTACTACATTCTGGTAAAAAATTTAAACCAGATTCCTTTTACAAATTTGGAAAAATTGCCATAAAACGTGAAAAAAGGCTAAAAATTACATGTAAAAAACTACTCAAAAATGTCCAAAAATTGGTTTCTCTATGTGCATAACTTTAGACATACAGCTACCTTCTTGCCAAATCTCAGCTCTATGTGCAGCGATCTCGTCAGCACAAAGACACATAGATAAACCTCTATCTTTATTAGATTAATTTTTAATACAATTATTCAATTTGTAAATAAATCATATCAGTTATAAATTTCTAAATGGGGAAAAAAGTCTGGGCCAGGATTTGAACCAGGGATGTCTTGGCTGGAGCCACCAATGCTCTAGTTACTGAGCCATTTCGGATGAATCTGGAGGACTAATTCACCCAGCTAACCCTAATGTTGCCATACTATGCTTTTTCTGATGAACATTATAGCTTATTTCAGCTTTTATTGGGTAGTACAAAGGAACTAAATTATTTTATGTTTGAGATTAATAATTAACAATATCTAATTAATAGTTAATCTAATTTTAATACTCAACAGGAGGTGCTGTTATGCTGTGCTGTTTTAGCTCGCAGGCTATCAAAGCCTGAGAGCTAATGTGCCCACCGGTTCTATATGTATGTATGTAACACGATAACTCTTGACAGAAATATCCGATTTGCTTTAAATTTTTTTTAGATTTCATTCTGATAAGGATTCCCTGATTAGTTTTGGGGGTTCATTGGTTAAGTATGAAGGGGGTCTGGGGGGCTAACTCCCCCCCCCCCTCCTTAACTTAGATAAATGGATTTTTCATGCAGAATTATCAGATTTTCTTCAAATTTTGGTGTACTGGTTAATTCTGATCACAAACTTCCCTGATTAGATTTGGAGGTTAATTGTTTAAGTATAAAGGGGGGACGGGGGCTAATATCCTCTTAATTTAGATAAATGAGTTTTTCTATCTGATTTCCTTCAAATTTGGTATGCCAGTTTATTCTAATAAGGCGCTTCCCTGATTAGTTTTGGAGGTTCACTGGTTAAGTAAAACGGGGTACGTTACGGAGGCTAATACCCCCTGATAAATGGGTTTTCCTATCCGATTTACTTCAAATTTGGTATACCGGTTTATTCTGATGAGGTGCTTCCCTGATGAGATTTGGAGGCTCATTGGTTAAGTATATAGATGTGAAACAGGGGGTGGGGGGTAATCCCCCCCTTAATTTATTTTTCAAGGGGCATTATTCTTTGAAATAAGAGTATACTTTACAATTAGTGTGAATAGGCTGTGAGCTCAATGCCATCAGTTTAACTGGGCACTTTTCTTTTTATTTATTCACTGATCACTGTTACTCCGTGTTAAATTCGAAGAAATGCACTATACTGTGTAATAGCTAGGGTGCAACTCTGTTAACAAATGATTTGATATTTTCTTAGATGCCTTAATTTTAATGTTTATATTTTATTGCAAGTAATTTTTTTGCTGTTATAAATATTATGGGGAGACATCAGTGAAATTCTTGAAAAAAATGATATTTTTTTTTTATTGGCTTAAAAATTTTTTTGAACCTTCCTGAATCCATTGGTATGCCCAATTTTTTTTTTCTGACCATTAGAAATAATTGTAAAAATTAAAGGGAAGACAAGACTGGGACGCCACACCTACTCAGGCTAAGGGAAGACACGACTGGTGTGCCACACCCACTCACATTAATTTTACTCTAGCATTTTATACTCATTTATTATATGTAACTAAACTTTATCTAAATGTTTATACAGTGAAATACGTTTAACACGAAAACACTTAACATGAAAAATCAGTTAACATGAAATGATATAGCGGTCCAAACAGTATACTATGCAATTTAATACATTTTTTTTTTCTTTTAACACGAAACAAAAATCGTTTAATACGAAAAAAACTCACTTTCGATCTAGTTAGTTTGAGTTGAAATTGGTGAATTTTATGTTAAAACCTCTGAATTTTGGGTGAAAATCAGTGAATTTTGTGTTTTTTTGTAAATTAAGTTATGTTTTATGAGCACAATGGCTGAGAAATCGGTCCGAAAACAAACTGCTATTTTGCTTCAAATGAAGATGAAGCTGCTTAATGCAGTTGATCAAAAAGAAGAACGAAAACAGAAATTGGCAAAGAGTTTGGCATTGCCAATTCTACTTTATCAACGATAATAAAAAACAAAGGATCCCATTATGTTAATGTTTGACCGCAGTATGTTTAAGCCAGAGAGAAAACGTATGAATACCGCTAAGCACGAAGATTTAGAGACAGCTTTGTTTATTTATTTCAAACAAGGTAGATCACAAAATGCTGAAAAAGATACTTAAAAAAAAAAAAAAAATTGTATGATTTCTCCCCCCCACCAAAAAAAAAAAAAACAACAGTATATATATATATATATATATCTTTTTTTTTACCTGCTTTTTGTTCTAATGGATGCAACCTACTAGTAGTTTAATAGAAAATCAAAATAAAATTTGACGACATCGAAAATATTTGTTCTTTTTTTTTTTTTTTTTTTTTTTTTTTTACAAATCTTTTAACACGAAAAGAAATTTCGGCCCCCTAAATTTCATGTTAAACATATTTCACTGTATATATATTTTAATTCATGTGTTTGCTAAAACACTGCATGAACATCACACAAATTAGAAGTGTCTAAGTTTTGTAGCTTTTTGAAAAATTGTACTTTTTATCTAAAAACCCCATTAACTCCTAAAGTGCTTGAGTGATTTCGATAATAAAAATTTTGTTGGTACAGTACAAATATAAGATCATATGTGGTAGACAGTTAAAAAAAAATTTAATCAGTTTCAGACAATTCATTTCTGAAAATAGAAAATTTTTGAAAAATTGCAGTTGCTCTAAAATTAGAAGTTTTAGTCGCAGAAAGAAAAACTGTCTGCCATAAGTCTTGAGCATTATCCAGTTAATAGGGATTCAGAATTTCACCAAAATCGGCCGGGTAGTTTCTGAGGAAACAGGTCTTAAAGCTTGAATTTCCCCCTTATAATTGCACTCATTTTTTGACTTCCCTCAAATACACTTTTCAGCTTTGTCATTTTGTAACACAAAGTGAAAGTTCAAAAAATACAAGTCGCTGTTCAGCACAAAGCAAAATACAAAAAGTTGGCATCTTTTGATTGAACAATAAGAAGGTTTTAAAAAGGTGTACAAACATTTGACTGACTATCGACACTCCAAACATCTGTTCTGTCGATACGTAATTAGAAAACTCAATTTGTCATTCGCAATGAGTGAGAATTGTGAATACTTATGTTTTTGGATCTCCTGAAAAATCGTATTTTCTTTGTAAAAATCCCATCATCTCATAAAGTACTCGAGTGATTTTGATATATATTTATTTTTGTGGTAGAGTATAAATATAAAATAACAGCATACATATGTGGCAGACAGTCTTTAAAAAAATGTAATAAAATTTCTGAAAAATTGCCATTCCTTAAAATAAGAAGTTTTAGTCGCAGAAAAAACTCTGCCATAAGTCTTGAGCATAATCCAGTGAATATGGATTCCATATTTCATCAAAATCGGTCAGGTAGTTTCCAAGAAAACAAGCTTGCATATTTCCCATAGGATTGCACCCAGTTTTGTCTTCCCTTAATAAAGCATCAATTTAAATTAAAAGCTCCTTTAAGGAGAATTATCAATGTGAGTACTGAATATTGGAATACTTCCTATCTTTTTGCAGTAGAATATTTAGCTGAGTATACTTTTTAGTGACTCATCTTTATAAAGATAACCAATTAACATATTTTTGGGGGTAATTTTTAAAAATTTGCTTGCATATTTAGGAAAACCCCATGCAGTATTATTAAACATGTTCCCCCAAAGTCCCCCTTTTTAATATAAATGGCTCCTCAAAGTCCATCTTTTTAATATAAATAGCCCGCCAAAGTCCCCTTTTAAAATAAAAATGGTCCCCTTTCCCCCATTTAGGAGACTAAAATGTGTTGGGAGCCCTGTAAACGAGCCTTTGATATTTGTAGTGAAAAGTATCTACAAAATGAATTAAATACAATTAAACACATTTCAATAGAAAATGGATTTTCCACCCAGCACATAAATAAATTAATTTATGAAATAAAGCAGAAAAATCAAAAAGAAAGAATGAACATGAGAGAACTTAGAATCTGTAGCTTTGATTACGTACCAAGCTTATATGAAAGATTAAAATACGCCTTAAGGAAATTTGATATCAATTTAATAGCCAAACCTTCTACAAAACTAAAAGCTCTAATTCAAAGAAAAATTGATCCCATACCTAATAAGGAAATTGCAGGTGTTTATTCTATCCCATTTCAAATGGAAATACAGAAGGAGTTAAGCTACATAGGTATGATACACTCGAAAATTTAAAGAAAGATTGGGGGAGCACATAAGAGATATCAAGTTTAACCGACCCTCTACAGCACTTTCCAGATTAAATCAACGTCAAAATTTAAAAATAGATTTTGAGAACGCAAAAGTTATTATACCTACTTCAGATTATTATGCTTTGAGAATTAGGGAATCATTAGAGATTTTAAGTAAAGAAAATAATGTATGTAACGATGTTTTATCCTATGACATACCTCATATTTGGTTTAATATTTTAAAAATATCTAACACTTCAGCATCGGAACAAAACAACTTCATAGACACCCCCAACAAATAATAGATTGATCCTTTTTCCCAGACTGGTATATAAATAGCTCAGTGAATGCGACATTCCAATGAAAGTATCCTTTGAAAATGATCGCGTTTGCGGTTGAAAGATCTGAAGAATCATCTTTTCTGTTATGATTTTTAACATAAATGTTTTTTAAGTTTTTAAAGACCAGTTCATTTTGTAACGGAATATTTTAATAAATTTTTATGCACCTTTTTAGTAAACAGTTTTTAATTTTAGTTATTTAGGTATGTTTTTTGCATTAAAATTGATTAAATAAAATGGTTGTTATTGCTCTTTTTATAAAATATTAAAAAAATAATTAGATTAATTAACAAAAAGTACTGTTATGGATATCTTGGATTCTTATAAAAACAATGTAAAGAAAATGTATTGTGATGCTCTCTGAAATGGAAAGCTTTTTGTCATTAAAAATTTTTCATGCAACATTTTTTATTAAGAGAGAAGCTTCACTTAAGTGGTTGAAAAATAATGACTTAAAAAATATTTAGCTTCGACTTTTTGCTGTGCTTTCTAAATTTGATCAAGTAAATTATTTTGTATGAAGAATTAATTATGTATTATTTTGTCAGAAAAATTAGTTTGTCCCAGCCCTATCCAAGGTTAATGAAAGAATATTGACCCAATCCTAACCTGTAGGCGAGGCTCAGAGTTCATTCTAGGCGTTTTTCGCGGGGCGGGCTGCCCTGCCTGCCCTTCTTTACGAAATTTGATGCCCCGATGCTCCCACTGTCCAAAATCCCCGCCCCGCGAGCCCTATCAGTCAGAAAATCGACCGAGGGAAAAATGCGCCCTTTAAGTTAATTTCATCGCCTATTTCAAGCAAACTCTAAACTATTTGTAAACATTATATAATGTCCTAGCCCCATTTTGCTCCTAATCTGTTCCTTTTCAATCTCACCCCCCCTCTCCCCCAACATCCTCATACAGACACCAATTATTCTCAGTAAAATTCCAGCACTGACGCAGTCATAAATTTCTCTCTCTCTCTGTCTCTATATCCCGTTTCTCGGCTACCATGAAAATTCAGCCGAAATAAGAAGGAAAAAAAAAAACCGGAAAGGTCCTTTGACGAAATTGGTTTTTTTCGGTGAACATTTCTCAAAATTTGTGATATAGTTTATGTCCAAATTTTAGGATTTATGACCGATTTTTTTTTTAATTTTCGGAAAAGAATCAACCCCTACACTGCAAAGTGTCATGAATGGGGTAAAGGGGTAGTAGCAAAGACTTTTTAGGGGGTGGGGTCACGGGGGGGGGGGGGGGGAGAGTTATTAGTTGATTATTTATCATTACATTAATTTGCCCTTTTTTTCTCTAATGTGCCCTTTTATGGCAAAGTGTACCCTGCCTGCCCTTGATTCTAGAATGAACTCTGGCAAGGCTTGTGCATGTACAGACCTCTAACATGAATTGTTTTAGTTTAAAATTATCAAATCACTATTTTCACCAAATTTAGAATTTTTCAAGGTACTGAATTCTCTTAAGTGCTTCAGTAACAAATTTAGTATCATATTAATGTGCATTGTCTTAAAATAGAATGAAGAATAAATTCTTATATTAAATAAATGTTCAATTTTTTCTCATTTTAATGCAGTCAGTCACCCCTACCCAAAAAAGGTACCTTATTGCAGTAGATATTCGTCCATGTATGTCACAGACTGTCTGTGGATCCTGTAAATGTGTAACACCATCCAATGTTAGTGAAATAGTACTTCTGTCTCTTATGAAAGCGGAACTGTCCAATGTTACTGTACTTGCGTTTTCACCGGAAGAGCTTGTTCAAGTTGATATCAACAACAAGATGACTATTTCGGATGTCAACGAACATTTAAGCAAGGTAAATTGTTTATAAACGTTTCTTCTTAAATTTTATATGTATGGATTAGTCCAAGTTGCTATTGCTTTTTTTTTTACACACTTTTATTTAGTTTAACTCGGTTCGTATATGTAAAAATGAAATTGTGTGTTCTGGTGACAGTACAATATTATAATTTTTTCAGAACTAACTTATCATGTAATAGATTAATATTAATTAAATTATGATTATATGTTGAGAAATATACTACAATTTACAAATCCTGAATAGATGGTTTAAATAATACTTTTTTTTGCTCTTGCTAATTGACATCTTATAAAGAAACTGAACAAAAATTTAAAATTTTAATAAATTAACTAGTTTGCGCTTTCTATCAAGCATTAATAAAAGTGGTGAATTTACCATAATTGGGACCACATACTAAATTTACATGTCGTGATGGAAATGTTTTGGGACAACATGATTTGTAGTCATGAATCTAGGCATGATTTGAATTCTAAACATTGAATTCATATAAAAATGTGTTTTTTTTTTTTTAAATACAAAACTGTTTTTACTTATATATATATATATATATATATTAGGGTGTCCCAAAATTCAATGTAAAAAAAATATTTTTTTAAAAGGTGGGTCTCACCCTCTAAAAAGTTTCTTCTTCTATTATTAACATATATGAAGTTAGAGCTCATTTGAAAAAGATTAAGAGGTCCCTCAAGGTCACACAAGTTCACTGATTTATGTAAAAATATGGAATTTTACTCAAAAACATAAGTTATGATCAATTATATATTATTTTATTTCTATTAATAGATTTTTATTATCTATTATAACTTATAAGAAAAAATATTATGAAAAGCATAACTAAATAGAAAAACAAAGCTTAAAACTGCACCTGCTAATTTTATATACATATACTTTCACCATACTCAGAAGCTTTCAATCATTGATAGTTCTGTTCTTGTATGCAATAACACTGCACCATTTTGGGAAAAATCAAGTTTGTTATTAAGACATAAACAGCATATCTTAAAAAATATTAAAGATTTATATGGCAAACAAGTGTGTTTAATGAGAAATAGAAAAAGGAATAATGCAAAAGATCAAGAGAATCAAAAAATGTATAGTGAAAATTTGGTTATGTTATTTGACATAAGTGATGATAATTCAGAACAGCTTATTAAAAATGAAGAGGATTCTCAGTTTCTCAAGTTACAAAGAGAATATAATAGACTGGGCAGCACAGACAATCACCTCATCGAGTTCACGGCTGAAATTCCAGAATTAGTTAAAACTCAATCCACCTATTAAAATGCAATTGGTCTGTCAAGTCCTATCTTGGTGGAAAACACCTGAAAACCTGATTTTAGTGGTTGACTCACAGTTTTAATATTGTATTTTCCTGCTCCCAGTCCTCCATGTTTTCATACCTTTGGGGGCACGAAAATACAATGATAAACCTACGAGTCAATCGCTAAAATCGGGATTTCAGGTGTTATCATTAAGAAGATTTATCCTTAAATGAAACAAGAAAAATTGACTGTTTACCAGTGTTAGTTTCCTCTCTAAAAGATAATAATATAAAACTTCTTGGAATTCCGAAGCTGTTATCTGGTACAGGGAAAGCAGCATCTAATGTTTTTTTTTTTTTTTTTAATTTTTACAGTCATGGAATCAGGTTATTGGTATGTGCTTTGACACAACTTTCTCAAATACAAGAAAAGTCAAAGGAACATGTGTTCTTGAATATAAAAATGGAAGAATCCTTCTGTGGTTAGCCTGTAGACGCATGTTTGAAGTGTTACTTTCAGATATATTTAAAGTATGTCTTGGACTGTCAAGTGGGCTTGAAATTATTATGTTTAAAAGATTTCGAAAAAAAAAAAAAATGGATTAAAGTTAACCACTCCACTCACAATATCAAAAAATTCATTGATAGCAGCCCCCGATGCTTTGAAATTTTTTATTACGAATCATCTTCAGACAGTTGCTAAACACTTCCTACAGATGATTACATGGACCTGTAAACCTTTCTGCTTTTATGATTGTAATAGATGTGAACAATATTATTTGGAAAACAGCTGCTCTCCACAGAACTCGATGGATGGCAAAAGTTATTCATTAAAAAATGAACTAATGTTGATGGAAATGAATAATTGACACCTCAAAAATTTCAAAGCCTTCAAAGATTCAATCATTTGTTTTGTGTTTATACATTCAATCATGGTACAATGTCAGTCTATTGTAGTTGCACCTGTGAATGGCATTTTAGTGATACAAAGATTGCATGAATATGATTAATGTACAACTACACAAAACAGGATTAAAGAAGATTCTACATCACTCCTGATATTTAAGTGAAGAACTTGCCACTCTTTGTTCATTTTCAAAACTTCTTAATGCCAAGGAGAAATATATAATACTAAAGCTGATGAAAAAAGAATTTGTACTTATTATAGAAACTTCATTTAAAATTTTTCAATTTAAATATCTCTTGCAGCTTCTTTCACACTGCATAAATAGATAACAGCTTCCTAAGTGTTTTGGTTAAGAAATTACCAGAAGCACATCCCTTTTAAAGGTGCTGAAGAAATTGTTAAAAATTTTCCATGCGTTAATGACTATGCTGAGTGAAGCATAGCATTAATTGAAATTTTTTAATGATGCAACAAAAGATGAAGATCAAAAACAGTATTTATTGCAAGTAGTTGAAATTTTTAATGATGCAACAAAAGATGAAGATAAAAAACAGTATTTACTGCAAGTAGTTGAAATGCAAAGAAAAAACTTTGAGAAGTGCAACCGTAAAGATCTTCAAATATGTAAAAATGATTAGTTATGTTATTTATAAAATATTATGCAACATTTTCCTCTTTATTGTTTTCTTAAATTTTACAGGTGTATTTTTCTATATAACATTCTCTTTACATTGCATTCTGATATTTTGGATAAAGTTCATTTTTAGTCACTTTCTTAGTAATTTTTCTTACATGTACTTAACTAAATATTACCAAGAGAGTTCATTTTTTAAAAACAGCATATTAAATACATGTAACATAAAAATATATATATAGATATTTTAAAAATAGTAATTTTGTAAGTAACTGTAAAATATTATGGAATTAAAACTATTTTTTATGCTTTTTGGTGACCTTGAGGGACCTCTAAATATTTTTTTTTTCAGCTGAAATTTTACTAGAGGTCTTAAGTATCCCAAAGGAAACTTTTTAGGGGGTGAGAGTCCAAATTTTTAAAAATTTATTTTTTTGGGACACCCTAATATATATATATATATATATATAATTGCTGGGAGAACCTAGTCTCATTTTATTCAAATAAAAACATACTAATTATGGAAAGAAACTATTTTAGTGGTTATTATGTGGATTAGGATTATGAAAGATTCCCATTAATCACTATTACTATTATTTGTTTTTATCTGTTATATGTAATGAATCCTGATCATAGAAAAGGGGCACACACTATTTATAACTTCTAGTGAAAGAATTTGAAAAATAATTGCACTGTTAGTTAGATAACTTTGTAAGGAAGGTTTTAGTATGTTAAATATCGTTATATGATGTTTGATTATCAAATTATGATGATTTGTGATTTCTCCCTCCTCCAACCACATAAAATTTAAAATATTTCAAACTCTTATTTATCTACTCATTTTTTTATTCTGTGATTTTCTATAATAATAAATAATCAATCCTGCCAATGGTTGCCAATCACCAATTGTGTTCAAAACTGTAATTTAATACACATTTATTCTATTCATAATATCGTTAAAAATGGTAGATCTCTCTATTCTAAAATAAAGTACAGAATGGCTTCAAAATACTGTTACACACAAAAAAATAAGAATTAATTTTAATCGTTTGGTAAAACAATTTGTCACTTTAAATGTAATTGGCAGTTTTGTATTATTGCAGACAGTTTTTGTATAAAACAAAAATTTAGAATTATTTTAATGATAAAGGCTAAAAGTATGATGGTTAAACAGCTCTTTGATCTTGGATTTTCTGCAGTTAAAATCGCTAAGCAATTAAAATGCCTTGTTTTTAATAGGACATTTATATATAGAACAGTTCATACAAAAGAATTGATGAAAAGTTACGAAAAAAACCCTAACTTTTGTTAAATAAGATGGCTGCATTAGTGAACGTGAGCCGTAGGCCTATGCAAGTTATCATAAATGAAGACTTGGGTATTCGCCCTTATTGCAAAAGAAAAGTTCAAGATTTGACTGCAGCAGAAATAATAAAAAAGTTACAAATATGCAAGAAATTGCTGAAGCAGCAGAACTGTAAAAGTATTGACATAATAATATTTTATAATGAGAAGCTAGTTTGCACTGAACAATGTTGAATGCTAAGAAGGATATTGTATATTCAGCAGCCTAATAACCTCTGATCTGTTAAGTGCTTTCAGAACAAGAATTCAGTTATTGTGTAGGCTGCAGTATTAAAGAATGGAAAATTGCCTCAATTCATTGATAAAGAACAAGATAAAAATCAATGAGCAATATTACATACAGGACATATTGGCTACACATTTATTGCCACTTGCTGACAGATTGTATCCCAAAAAGAGTTGACTATTTCAGCAAGAATTCTGCTTCTTTGCACTCAGCCAAAACAACACAAGCCAAACTCAATGTCAATTGCTCTAAATTTATCTTGCAAGAAGATAGTTTTTTTATTTGATCCTTTAGACTATTGTGTTTGGGGGATTTCAGAGGCTAAAGTAAATTCTAAACAACACAGAAGTTTGGACTCTCTCAAAGTTTCCATATTGCGTTAATGGGACAGATTACCTTGTAAAATGGTTCATGCCGCAGTTGGACGATGGCATAATAGATTGTCTTTCGTAAGTGAAAAAGATGGCAGCTGATTTGGATAAAATTATTTTGGGGTAAACTTTCATTTCTAATGTTCAACATATTGGTGTATGTATCATTTTCTATTTTATATCTTCTGTAAAATAAAATGACTCAGTATTTTTAATTGTATTTAGTAGCCACCTTGTTGTAATGCTTCTACTGCCAGAAATGAATCAATCATGTCCTTTCCTTTTCACTTTCTCTGCTTATCCTTTAAAAATTTTTGCATATGAAAATGGGTAGTTTTATAAAGAAATGTATGATAAACATGTTGAAGAAGACAGTTTTTAAATCAAAAAATTATTTTAAGCACTATTTAATGTTGAAATTATTCAAGATAATTCAGTTACTTAAGTTTTATAGGATCAAACTCTACGCATAGCAAATCAACATCTTTTGCAGTCTTACATTTTAATAGATTGTGTTCTGCAGTGTCCAATTACTTTTTAATTTGACTTTTTTTCTTTTGTTAAAATTTTTTTCTTTCAATATTTCCTTATCCGAATAGAGATTCCAATAGAGATTTACATTTTAAAAAGCCTGAATAATATTTCAAAACATGTAATCTCAATTTAAATATATATTTACACTTAATTAAATTATGTGTGAAAAGTATTTGATCATGTAAATTAAGTCATATTTAAAATGTTATATGCATTTTCATGTGTTGAAATATTTTTTTAATTATAGAGTATGGATAACAGTACATAAAGGAATGTTTTAAATCGGAAAATTATGTTATGAATAATGCAATGTTTATTATTTATTTAATTTTGATTAAAAAAAATATTTAAAAGTATATTTATTTTATTTTCATTGTAATTAATTAATATTCACCTGTTGTCTTATTTTTAAAAGTATAATTTGATGTCAATACATTATTTTTAAACATTAATTTAAAAGATTTTATATGTGAAAGTTGTACTATATTCAGAAGTTCATGTGAATTTTCAGTTGTAAGTCATGAATGTCAAAGCTTCTGCTGGTGAAAATGTAGTCATATTTAAAATGGAATCTCCTGAAAACTTAAATATTTTATTGCAATTACGCAAAATAGCATAAATTCCAGAAACTTTTCCATTCATAGTTCTTTTTTCCCATGTTTCTCTTGCAGGCAGTGACATTTTATTAAATTAAAAGCGTTTTTAATGCTTATCTCATTCACTGAATCCATTTCTTAAATTAATAAATGTCTTTTTAGTTTCTACATTTGTTGCCATTTTTAGGCCACAGGGTCAAAATATCCGT
Organism: Maratus speciosus; assembly: GCA_963932465.1. Classification (NCBI taxonomy): domain Eukaryota; kingdom Metazoa; phylum Arthropoda; class Arachnida; order Araneae; family Salticidae; genus Maratus; species Maratus speciosus. Next base: position 288,508,820 of record OZ010789.1, on the reverse strand, counting down.
ATATCAGATGAAAACCATGGATTTTTGATACTCATGTTACTCTCTCTATATATTAATATATCGAGTTTATACACTTTTTTTTTTACATCAATACATTGATACTTAGAAATTAATATTTTACATGGAAAATAAATAAGCATTTTCACATACATTACTAATCTAATCTGACTAAATTGATTTTATTTAAAATAGAAATAAAGTAGTTCTAATTATTGATTTAGTCATTTAATATGGCTAAATATTTGAAATAGTGTGAAAATATCCTTTATGCAGTCAGAAAAGTATTCCATCATAATTTATATGATTTTTGAATAAAAAAATTCTCAAATCTGCAATTACTGATTCTGTGAGACCTTTGTATTTATTAATACCTGTAGCTAGAAATCACAAAGGAATCCTTTGGAAATATTGAATACTCTAAAATATATTTACCTAAAATTTTATGGTTTAGGCAACACAATACCTTAGGTGTTGTTGCCACTTCTGCTTCAGATGAGAGCCTGTTTTCTTAAGATGAAAATACAACAAACGAGAAAAAATGCTGGAAATAATTTCATTTACTTTATAAAAATGTTAATATTAAAAATATTTGACGAAAAGCTTATAAGCCATTGTCAAGTAAAACATTTCACATAAACTGAAATAAATCATTCTATTTTCAAGTATCGATGCCTTGTACACAATGTATCAAAAAAGGCTGGACAAGGGCCATACCTGGTTGGCAAAATGAAGACAAACTTTCAACCAGGATGGCAAAATAGAATTTTTTTTAGATGCCGGCCTGATAAAAAAGAAGACAAGCTGGGCTGAGCCAACAAAAAAATTAAACCGGCCAGCCGGACTGTTAAAATACTTAAGTAGGGCAATGGGTGTGACGAAGGTTATTTATGAAGTTGCCGTGAAATAAAATAGGAAGAAGGATGAATAAATAAATATAACGTTCTTACTTATGATGAGAACAGTAGACACATTGAAGAGACAGCAGTTGTAAAAATTCTTCTTTATTAGTTGATTCACTTGAGAGGTGGAAGGTAATTAGGAGAAGTAGGTCACTGTACACATTCGAAGAGCGTTCCACGTAGAATTATTAAAACTTGGAAGTCATTCCATGATAAAGATGATTACTGGTTAAAATCATTTTTTAAAGAAGGTCTTGATGATAAAAAGTCCGAAATCAAACATGCGTTAACTTAAAAAAAACAAAGACCGAAGATAAACTTTTAGATATTGAGATAATAGCTATTGAAGAACATCACTCTTTGAATTTAGGCGCAAGGCCCGAAATTCAAACGACAAGTCACATTGTCAAAAATAATACATATTAAAACTTTCGTAAATCTTAAAATCTGATCCGATCTTAAAATCTTAAAATCTGATCCTAAAATCTGTTAAAAAACTGGCTGCATTGATATATATACTGCATAAAAGGGGTTTACAAAACTACATGCAGAAATGATTTAAATCCATTTGTTAAATTAAATTTACGTATTATGATTAAATCGTATGAAAACAGAGAAAAGAGAAACGAAACTTTACACGGAGAGAATGAAGCTCTAATTCGCCAAGCGAAGACACACCCCAATATGATGCGGTCGACGTCACTTGCAACACACCCTGGTTCTAAAAATAGATCAGGAAGAGGGGGAAAAATCTAAAATCAAAACGTTCTGTTATATGTGGTAAAAAGGGAAAAAAAAGCGATTTGAACGATGTTTTGCATTGAAAATAAATAGTTTAAAACATGAGATAATAATGCTGCATTACAATTTAAAAAATAAATAATAAATGTGATTGCTACATCACATTACCCCCATTTGCCGAACAAAATTTTGGATGACCAAAAGGTGAAAAAGGTAAATCTTGAAAGAGCTTTTTCAACAAAGGGAAAACAAAATTTTAAAAGTCAAGGAGCAAAAAAAAATGTAGAATAAAATTTAAGTACCATAAGAAAAAATTATTTGTTTAAGTGCATGTGCACATTTAGGGAACGTACATGTACAGTGACCTAAAGAGAAAGAAAAGAATATACATCAAGTAGTACATTCAAATTTCAATAGTATACATAACATGATAGTATACAATAATAATAATATCAAGCCCCATTGCAATCACAGGCAAAGAAAGGCACCTTCCTGTGTAAAATGATCTCTATAAATTAACATATTACTCTTTTATAACATTTTAAAATTTTATAATAAATCCAAAAGCTAAATAAATTTTTAGCCGAAAGAGACCACAAAAAAATTTTTGAATTCAATAAGATAAAAATAAGGTATACTTATGAATCAAAATTTATAAAGTTGCAAAAGTAAAGCAACATAAAGTCAGAAGTACCCTCTCTAAATATACTCTGACTGCCTAGGAAAAATAAATCATAAATTGAAACATTCGAAATGAAAAATCATTTCTACTAATCAATTTTCTCATAATATTGAAACATTCAAAATGAATAAGTCATTTCTACTAATCAATTTCCTCATATATTGAAACATTCAAAATGAACAAGTCATTTCTACTAATCAATTTCCTCATATATTGAAACATTCAAAATGAACAAGTCATTTCTACTAATCAATTTTCTCATAAATATTGAAACATTCAAAATGAATTAAATAAATCATTTCTACTAATCAATTTTCTTATAAATATTGAAACATTCAAAATGAATAAATCATCATTTCTACTAATCAATTTTCTGCATATTTATAAAAATAAATTGCAATGAGAAAGTCGAGAATATTTTACTTTTATATTCCGACAACCTAGGACTTGAATTTCATTAATCATAATAGTTAAAAAAATTGTCATAATCAGGAAAAATTTTAAATTACCAAACAAGTGTACCATAAAAATATTTAGTTTAATTCCTTCAATAATTTAATAGTAAAATTTGAATTTAAGTTTCTATGCTTGTAAAAAAAATATTTTAAATTAATTTTAAACAACAGTTGAAATTAAATTAAAGAGCTGCAAAAATTTAAAAAATATTGTAGAGTAAACAGACAATCCTTCATGATACCATGGCCAGTGGACACATTCAGTAACTCTGTAAACACATTTATACAAAACACAAAAATACAGCAGACTCCAATGCGCATAAGAGACCTCTGAGATCTTGTGCAAGAGATAATCAAATAATCAGCATAGAAAAAGAGAAAAAAAAATAGTGTATTTTACAGATGTAAAGAAGCTCTTGGTATAAACCACAAATGGTTGGATATGAATAGTACTGTGAACTATTCAAATACTTCTATTTTGTTGGGAAAAAAAGGCACAGTTAGCAACAACATTATCACCAATTATGAACATTTAGCAGAATACGGTGATATCTTGTGAAGGAAAAATTGGCAAACACTGCTGGCAAAAAAAAGGACAAACCATGGTGGCACATTCAGGAGTAACACAGCACTTAAGGATGATATTAACACAACACACACACCATGACGAGTAGAGGTCAAAATCGGTAGTCAAGAAGCACTTTTTAATTATGATTCTTAGAGAATTGTTGAAGATTCACTGACGAATACTTCAAAAAAGATGCGCTGGTAAATATGTTCACTAAGAATTTTGTGCTTTTCTTCGTATAAAAGGTGCAAATAAAAATTTTCTTCATTTAAAAAAATATCTTCATAATCAAATTTAAAATAATTTCTTGCATAAATTGAAAAAGTGAGGCATATGGCAGATTAAAAAATTTTGAAGCAATTGGGTTATGAAATAAGGAAAAGGCACTATACTAATAATTGACATATAAAAAATCTTCAGAAATAAGCAAATAAACAAACATTCTTGAGCTTAAACATTTTCTGTAATTCAAATAACATTAAATTTTATAAATATTTGTAGAATATGGTATAATGTAGAAGTCAAGCATTTCCAATGCGAGGATGAAACTTTGCCGCTTACCCCTACGTAAGGATGAAAATTTTCCGCTCACAAGTAAACGTTGACTGGGAAATTCTATTGTTTATGAAAAAATAATATGTATACTGATTTAGCTTCAAAACCAACTTCAAAAACACACTGGAGAAGATCAGAAAAAAATATGGATATTTTACTACATAAATTACTGAGAATTCACCAGGAACATCAAAGCCGAAAATGGAGCACAAATCTTTATTGGTTGCTGTAAATGAGGAACAGAATTTTTTTTTGCAGGTATGTATAATATTTTCAGTACTTTCAGAACAACATTTCCACACACCAGAGAAGCGTTTCAAAAAATGGATTAATAACAACACTCTTGAAGGCAACTTCAGCAGGTAAGCAAATGTGAATAAGAAAGATGAGTAAATCTATTGTTATATTTGAACATGTAGAATAAATTTTATCAAACTATTTCAGTCATGAGGATGATACAGGAGAATGAATTTTTTTTTTTTTAATTTCTTCTTTAAGCAAAAAAAAATATGTCATTAAATTTTGATGAAGCCACATAATTCTGGAAAATTGAAGCACTGAGAGTTATCATAAAAGTTTGTAGAAAGCAAACAGAGTTCTTGAAATTTTATAAAGGAACACTGCACTCACCAAACACCAAAATCGATATTAGCAGTCAAATCGTGCACTAGATGACAAAAATATCTTGAGAATAAAAGTGGAAGGTGGTACAAGAACACGTTATATATATATTTTTTTTATGAAAAGTTATTGAAGGTATTTTTGGAATAAAAATTATAAATTGATACATTTAAAAGCAGAGAAGACTTCAAAAAAATATGCAGGATATTTTACAGCTACGAATTCATGAAGAACTTCAGCTCCTTTGCAAGTAATAGATGAGAACAATTTCAGTAAAATAATTTAAACTTCAATAATTATCACAGATTCCAAGGGGAAAAATAATTTGCTTCAATAAATATCTTAATTTTCATAATATATCTTCAAATTCATTAAATATTTTACTTCAATATATTAGTGCCATAAAATAAAATTTAAAAACCCAATATGAGAATAAGTATAAAAACCATAGCCTCTTGTTAAATAAATTTGTTCTTAAAATCAGAGAACAATTTTTAGAATTCATTTCAAAATTTCAAAATTCATTAAATATTTTCTATGATAAATATCTTGTAATGCACCATAAGAATAAATAAATTAGAGAATAAATAAATAAATTTCTTGATTTTTAAAATAATATTTTATTCTTCAAAAATTTAAAAACAGCAATAATTTTGTCAAGACATATCTCAAAATGAAAACCAGTAACGGATTTTTTTTTTTTTTTTTTTTTTTTTTTTTTTTAATTATACTATGCTCAAAAATTTTAAATCATGGAATAAGTATTGCAAATAGAACTTGAGAACAAAATTTTCATTACGATGTTTGATCGATCTTCAGCCGTTAAAACAGCAAAATGTTCCATCTGAGAACAACAGAATATTATAATTTTCTTAAAATTCCATATTAAAAAATAATAATTTTAAATCAATTTATTTGAATTTATGTCAGTAATTTTCTATAAAAGTAACAAATCTCCAAAATTTTATGCAAAAGAAAATTCAGTTAGGAATAATTTTCAGGAACAAAATTTCTTCTAAGATTGAAAAAGATTACGTTTTCTTTTTATAAGAACAGAAAATATTGCAAAAAAGAATAACAGCAATTATAATGCTAAAACATTTTCAGAATTCCATTTAAAAAAGCAGTTCATCTATTTGAGAACAAAAATCTTCTTTAAAAAAAATGCATCAATCGTCAAAATTACGGCAACAAAATACAGTCATTAAGTTATTATTTAAGGCATTACGTTGTAATCGAAAAGCAACAACGCCGAAATGTTCTTTTTTGTCACGGAAACCAAATGTGACGAAGGTTATTTATGAAGTTGCCGTGAAATAAAATAGGAAGAAGGATGAATAAATAAATATAACGTTCTTACTTATGATGAGAACAGTAGACACATTGAAGAGACAGCAGTTGTAAAAATTCTTCTTTATTAGTTGATTCACTTGAGAGGTGGAAGGTAATTAGGAGAAGTAGGTCACTGTACACATTCGAAGAGCGTTCCACGTAGAATTATTAAAACTTGGAAGTCATTCCATGATAAAGATGATTACTGGTTAAAATCATTTTTTAAAGAAGGTCTTGATGATAAAAAGTCCGAAATCAAACATGCGTTAACTTAAAAAAAACAAAGACCGAAGATAAACTTTTAGATATTGAGATAATAGCTATTGAAGAACATCACTCTTTGAATTTAGGCGCAAGGCCCGAAATTCAAACGACAAGTCACATTGTCAAAAATAATACATATTAAAACTTTCGTAAATCTTAAAATCTGATCCGATCTTAAAATCTTAAAATCTGATCCTAAAATCTGTTAAAAAACTGGCTGCATTGATATATATACTGCATAAAAGGGGTTTACAAAACTACATGCAGAAATGATTTAAATCCATTTGTTAAATTAAATTTACGTATTATGATTAAATCGTATGAAAACAGAGAAAAGAGAAACGAAACTTTACACGGAGAGAATGAAGCTCTAATTCGCCAAGCGAAGACACACCCCAATATGATGCGGTCGACGTCACTTGCAACACACCCTGGTTCTAAAAATAGATCAGGAAGAGGGGGAAAAATCTAAAATCAAAACGTTCTGTTATATGTGGTAAAAAGGGAAAAAAAAGCGATTTGAACGATGTTTTGCATTGAAAATAAATAGTTTAAAACATGAGATAATAATGCTGCATTACAATTTAAAAAATAAATAATAAATGTGATTGCTACATCACAATGGGCTGGTATAAAAATTTAAATGAAGCTGAAAAAATATGAACTATTTTTAATGGATGTGACTTTCACGAGAATTAGTATAAATCTGCTGCATCAGCCAGTGCTAGTTTGCCAACATCAATACAGAAATATGACATGTCCAGCATAGAGATTGGCATCGGACAGTTACATCGTGTCTGAGCCCGGCCTTAAATTTTTTCTGCACTTGGTTTTGATTTTTTGTTAATAGCTGAGCCAGGCAGTATGTTTTGTAAAAATAGTAATAACAATAATGAACTTCTGTTAACGGAATCTTTGGAAATATACCTTAATAAATTACAGAAAAATATTTTCCAAAAATCTACTTTTTATTATACAGCTTCAAAAGTTATGATGTTTTTTACCCTCCTTTTTTTTCTCTTATTCTAAACTACATTTATATTTTTAATCAATCTTTATTTGAATGTTGAAAAATCTAAGCGTCCAAGTAATCATTAATGTTGCTATTGTGTATTTCTGTCTTACAAACACATAGTAATCCACAGTTTACTGTAAATTTTTCCATAAATATGCATGCAATGTTCTTTAAAAGAATCTTAATTGTATGTTAAGAAAAATCACATTCTTTTTTAAAAATTGAGTGGTGGCGGGCTCGATTTAATTGATTTTCACATAGGCTGGGTCTGTTTTCATTGAATTTAGTATGGGCCGGGTTGTGAAAACATTAACAGGCCATGGCCAAATTTTTAGTCTTTACGTCAGGCCTTGACCTGAAAGTTCCGGCACTTGAACACCTCTAGGCAGAGCTCACTAGTAATATAAAGATATAACATAGAACAGTACTTTAGTATATGTGTATTAAATAAATAACATCAGATTAGTGGCTTTTATTGATAAAAGGCATTTAAGATTTTTTTTTTTTCTAATGGAATATTACGCCTTGGAATGAATATGACACACATACATATATATACATACTATATGAATTTAATATCTGTATTATGTCATATCATGCATAGTTATATATAAATGCTTTAGAACTTGTCTTTAATATGGCAACTATTACTATTTAATATTTATTATGAATTCACAATGTTGGAAGGAAATAAAATTAGTTTGCTTTGAGGAGTGTTATTGATGTTATTGTTGTCTCAGATTATCTTCCAAGTATTGATAATACTACTTAAAGTAATGAAAATTCTGCTAATGGTAAGGGGGAATGCAACAAGTTTCATCTTTGTGCAAATACCATCTACATTTTTTTCCATTTCCATAATATTTTTGTGCTTTCAATAGCACTTTATACTAAATTTCTTTCCTTCGAAATTTAATCAAACTTGTCCACTATTAAAGACAAATTGATCTCAAAATATATTAAAATTTTTCAATTTTTTTGTTATAGGGAGCTTGGCAAAACTCAGTCTTAAGAAAGTTCAAATTTGCATGGAATATAATCAGTCCCGAAAATAACGTCGAAAAATGAAAAAAATTCCAATATACTATGACTTATTTATGTCATCATTAATCTTATACATTTTGTGTTGCATTTTTATATGGCCTATTTATATATACAGTTGCAAAAAACCCACAGATTTTGAGGGACGGGAATAAACTAGGGAATATTAGGGAATAAAACCGAAATTTTGGGGAATATTGGAAATTTTGCAGGAGTTTTGGAAATTTTGCAGGAGTTTTGACAGTAAACCGAACCAGTTGTTTTTTAATTTAACATTTTTATTTTTCATAATTTCAGGCACTGTTCTGAAAAGTTTAAGATAGATTTTTCATTATGAATTCCCAAAACTTATAATTTGCCGTTTAAAGTTTGCTAGCTGGCATATCTACTATTCAGGCATACTCTATATTATATTTCTAGCGAGTTGCATTTATTTTTCCATTGATTTCTTTTACTTTCATTCATTTTCTTTTTGTTCACATTGGCTTATTCGTAAAATTGGTCTGATGTTTACATCATGTCAGACAAGATAAGTCTGTCACCTGATTCTGTCACTTTTTACTTATCTACGATTAAAATATCAAATTACTTATGATATTTCAATTTATCTTAATTATTATTTTTGCAACTTAAGCATGTATTTCATTAGTTTTCATTCAAACTGTAGCTATTTTTCTATATTTATATTGTTTATGAATAAAACATTTTGTTACATTGAAAAAAAAAAAAAAATGAAATCATTAAAAATAATAAATTAAAAAATTTTCCTGCCTAAAACTTTCCGAAAACTCCTGGGATTTTTTTTAATTTCTCTCCCAAAAAACCCAGTTTATTCCTGGGATTAAACCAGAGTTGTATCGGTTTTAATCATGGGGGTTTAAACCAGTGGTTTAAACCGATTTTAACCGTCCTGGTCAAAGTCAATTTTGACCATTTTGACCACCGAAATTCACTATTCAATTTATTTACTACTAATTAAATATGTTTTACTAGCATATGTTAAAACTAAGTTAATATTTGTTAAAAATGTCATAATATAATAAGTAACATAACACCAGCAAATACCAAATTAAAAAAGTCATAACATAATATAACACCAAGATACAACACAATTGTTTTAATTATTTTTTTACACAAGCTCTTTTATGTAATTTGTATTCAATTAAAAAAACGATTACAAGTAACGATTTTTGCTGTTGTCTCTAAACTTAAGAAGGTTTCGTAATTTATTTTGGATTATTCCAAATGTAGAAAACAATCTTACTATTGATGAGGAGCTGGCACAACAGTTCATTAGATGTAGTAATGTGATTTCAACAAATTTTATATGAATGCCTTTAACCTTCTTCATTGCTGCCCACCAGACATTAGGGCCAAATGTATCTTTTACACTTTCAGAAAAATAGGATTTTGGATATGTTGAGGATTCTGCTTGAAATGCAATCACAAGAGGCAAAAAGGTAGGATCAGTATTATCGTGTAACCACTGCCTTGCTATTTCTTGCTCCTCTTCATCAATACTTTTACCCATGTAGACAAAATTCAGCATATGAGCCAGAAACTGAACCGGGGTAACATTTTTATTAAATCGAGAATGTATCACTTTAGAATAAGTTTCAAGATCTTTCTCTTTTAGCAATCTTAACCATTTGTCCCATGCATCTTGTCCTATGAGATTCAATTAATGTGCAGCACATCCATAAGAAATAAACAGTTCGTCTATGTGCATTTTGAAAATCTTCTCTTGTGTGTTTCATCTTGTTTTCATTGTCACTTACAAAACTTCTTACTTTATGAGCAAACTTGTTTTCTACCTCTTCTTTAGCATCAGCTGCTAGTTTTAAACAATACTGGGCAGTTTCCTTAGATGCCCCTGTATCAATAACTGAAAGGAAGAATGATTTTTTCCCTGTTGATACGCAATTGACAATGATAAGGCAATTATGGATCTAGCTTTCTTATTGTATTGCATAAGCATATTTTACTAATGAGCCTCATTAACGTGTCAGTGTATTATTTTTTTTAACTGTGCTATTACTTTCATTACTTATTAAGTTATTTTTAATTGCAAAGAAAAATTAATTATTAAAATTAAGACAATATTTAATAGTTTTGACCATTTCTGACCACTTTTGACCAATTTTGGACGGTTAAAACCACTTTTATCCAGTGTCTGATTTCAATTTTGACAGGTTAAAATTACAACCCTAGATTAAACCCGGATTATTTCCACCGTTTGCAACTCTATTTATATATAAATAAGCCATAATTAAATTGCTCTTCAATTTATGTGTTAAGTGGCGTAAATGGTGAGCAATTGTTTTGTGCATTTGATACATTGAGTGTTATCTCATAAAGACTATATAATAATTTGGATAAATGTAAATAAAGGTTGTCAGAAAATGCTTTGAAAATTTTTTATTTCTTGCCAAATTTAACCTTGCTACTTTCTGTATCACACCAAGGTCTTTATTACAAAAATTACCAAAATTGTAATGAGTTATGGAGCATTTAAAATCTGAGTACATATTTTGGAACATGCTATATTTTTGTTTAATTTTTTTTCTGATAATTAGTTTGATTTTAAATTTCATGAATTCTCAAAATGTTTTTTTTTTTTTTTTTTTTTTTTTCAGGTTACACCAGGAGATGTCAATTTATGTGCCGTTCCTCAATGGGCTATAACAAAAAAGAAACCCTTCGATCTCTTCTTAGTCTTGACAGATTCTGTTGACAGAACTTATCAGACTGGTTGGACCGAAGCTTTTAAAGAATATAAAGACACTTTGCATCTACCGAACACAAGGTTAGATTTTAGTGCTTATCATTCTTTAGTTTCTTGTTTTTTATTTTAAAAGTGAAAAATTCTTATTGCATAATTTTAGTTTAACGGCCGATCATCAATTATTTTCTCACTATGATTATGAAATGTGTTGTAAATAGACCGGAAAAGAGTATCAAACACATATGTGTTTTTTCTGTAGATTTTATTGAATATTTTTTGTTGCTAATTAAAATAAGATTACAAGAATTATTTAAAGTAAGTTATTAGGTTTAATTTATTCAGCATAAGATTTTTTTTTTTTTTTTTTTTTTTTTTTTAAGAAAAAGAGAAATTTTTTAAATTGTAATAATATTGGGAAATGATAAACATTTTCACCAAGATAATATGATTGTCCATAAGAGGCCACACTAGTCACGGAAAAAAATGCTCACACCAATGTTAATCCTATGGGAGTGTTCTTTACATATTTCTCCCTTACATTTTAATATTTTTAAATGATTTTTTTCTTACATAGAGTATCTGAGTTTGATATATTTTATCGTGTATTTGTCCTTTTTCAATTTTGGTTTCAGTTTTTTTATATGAGAATAATTTCACTTTTGGAACTAGTTCTAACCAGTTCCTAATGTGAAAGTATCTGCATATAAAAAAACTGTAGCTAAAATTGAAAAAGTACAAATGCACAATGAAACATATCGACCTCAGGTATCCCTTGCAAGAAAAAAATCATTTAAAAATATTAAAATATGAGTGAGAAATCTGTGAAGAATGCTCCCATAGGATTAACATTAACTTGAGCGTTTCTTCCTGTTACTAGTGTAGGCTCTTAAGGCTCCTCATCAGTCAAAACAAAAATTTAAATCTAATGTTAAACCTATGGAATGCATCCATATTTTTCGAATTCTTCCTTGGAAAATTAAATTCTTTATCTTCTATTTCTTTAAGCTCTTCTTGAAGGATGTTTCTTTCTTTTCTATTTGACAAAATGTTTCTAAAATATATACATAATTTTATATTTAAAGTTTTAAGATGTAAGTGAGGCAGACGTGTTGTAAATGCAATTTTAACATTTGAAATAAAACGAAGTAAGTATTATAAAAACATTTCGTCAAATAAAAAAGAAAGAAACATCCTTCAAGAAGAGTATACAGATAAAAGATGGTAAAACTTTTAATTTTCTTCTTAGAAATTTGAAAAATACAAATGCTTTTCAAGCCCATATGTTTAAAATTAAAGAGAATTTGTAGCTAGATCAATAACAAACCTTAAGAGGCTACTTCAGTCAAGCAAAAAGACCTGCTCACTAATGCCAATCTTATGAAAGAAATTAAAGATATCTCGTTCGAATATCAATATTTTTAGATTTTTTTTTTTTTTTTGTGTTTAATGGGTGAGATCAATCAGTACAAAGGCCGTTTTTTGCTTTTTCGATTTTGTTTATAGGTATTTTTAATGATGACACTTTCATTTTCAGAACCAGTTTCGAAAGTGAATGCATCCTTATAAAAATATCTGCAATGAAAATCTTAAAAGTAAAAAACGGCCTTTGTACAGATCAATTTCAGCTATCCACTGAAAAAAAAAAAAAAAAAAAAAAAAAAAAACATTTAAAAATATTGAAATGCAAACGAGATATCTTTATAATTTTTTTCTCCATAGGATTAACATTAGTGAGCGGGTCTTTTCGCGTGACTGAAGAGGCCCCTTAAGAAGCAGCTGGTGACAATACATAATAAATATTTGTTTTATTAACATAATATGCAATAATATAAGTTATATTTTAATAGGTTTTTGTGTATCTGAATTTATAGATTAAGTGTTCTCTTTTTTACATTTTATTTTCCCATAGTTTGCTATTTAATTTTTATTTCTTTGTTCACTACAAAAAACAAAATGCTCATTGTATTGCATTAGCTTCTTAATTGGAAGAATTTCTATGTTCGTTAAATCTATTAAAAAAATGGTAATCAAATCACAAGTAGATAATAATAATAAAAATATTTATTATGTGTAAGGTTAAAAACAAAACATATTTTCTTATATTTAGAAGTTACCTGTCATAAGAGAATAGGGCTCGAACTGGAAAAATCCACGAATTGGAATGCTATTTCAAAATTATTGTTCACTAACAATTAAACAAAAAAGTATAGACAAGTGTATATCTATACATACAAAAAGAATCTTAAAAAAGGCATTCAAGATTCTAAATAGTAATAAAAAAAGTTGCAAAGAGTACAATAAGTTATATATATAAAACTGTAATAATATGTTTTAATAATTATACAAACCGGAATGATATTTACTGTAAATTAACGAACAGGAACAATATTTGTCATAATTTCATGAACTGGAATATTGTTATGCTTTGCTCCTGTACATTTCAAGCCCTGTAAGGGGATAAAATTATCTTTGATTTCAAAACGTATGAATCTGTTTCCTGCCACAGGGCTGCCATTTGCAACTAAAATGCTGCTAAAAGAGACTATTTTTAGCATCAGGCGACTATGACTATTATTTTACTTTTAGCTCAAAACCCTTCAAAAACAATTTATCTTTGGAAAAACTAGAATTAAGAAAACTTTTCAAATTACAGCTGCTATTTTTGCAGGAAACAGATTTTTCAATTCCAGAGCTTCCAGCTCTTCCCCCCTTCCCCCTACTCTCTTTTTTTTTTTCTAAACCAAGTCTTTTTATGTGATATGTCAGTTTCTTGAGTTTTTTATTTTAATTTTTTAAATCTAAAATCTTCCATTTGAAAAAAAAAAGAAATTTTTTTCATCTAAATCTCACACAAAGATTTAAGTTGTCCAGATTTTGATGGGAAACTACTGAATTTTGGCTTTTTGCATCTATATGCTTTAAAGTTTATTTCTCCTAATTTTGTGTTGTTCTTAAAAGTATTTAACCGTTTAACCACCATATGGATTATACACAGATCTTCATTTCACTGTGTGAATTGTATTTGCTCGCCTCATAGCTCATAGCATAAAATATTTCATATTAAAAATTTAAATTAATGAATGATCTGAAAATATTACTTAGGAGTAAAATACATTTTATTAAATAAAATTTCTAGTTAAAATTATCATTTGAAAATTGCTGTGGCGCTTAGCATGGCTCAGGAAATTTTTTTAAAAACATTATGGCAATCAGCATGTTAACCTTTACCAACTATCCACCACACAACTGATTGTCATGTCATGATTACTGTTTTCAGTCTTTCTGCATCCACAACGTACATATTGACATCTATGCAATTACTTCATTAAAACTTTAAATCCCAAAATAAATAAAACCACACAGTATTTAGAGCATATCTGTTTTATCTTATAATTTTAATAGCAATTTTTATAAAGCAAATATTTTACTTTTAAATTTATTTATATGGCAATGTGAAATAGATGTTAATACTAGAACGCCCTACAATTTCGACATCCTAAAACAGCCGTCGGTGTCATTTCAACACCACTAATTAAATTATGCAAAATTGATGCTACAAATTGTATTTTAGAATTGTATTGAATCATTGTACTTTAATTAAGCTGATATTGTTACATTTTTACAAAAGAACAATGATTTATTTTATAGAAAAATTTATTAAATGATAGTAAATTTCACACTTAAAGAAAAGGAAACAAATGTGTTTAAAAAAAGAGAGAAATAAGTTTGTTAATTTACTTCACATTATAATATTTAACCATAAATTGACATTATTTGAAATATTTTATATCAGATACATTACTTATTTACATTTTTTTTTTCAGTAATAGTCGATTTGTTAGGTAATTTTTAAACATACCATCTTCATGTCCGAAAAGCAATTCTTGTCTGTGGCATTAGCTTTGCACAATTTAATCTCATATTTTCTGAGTTTAAGAGAAATGTTTTGGTTTAATACCGGTACATAATCTTGATTAGTGACACATTTTTTATCTTTTATATAATTTGAATGCAATTCATTTGCTAACTGTTGAATATAACATTTCCTTGAAATGTAATCGCCTGACATAGATTTGTAAATAAGCCAAGCATTTAAAACTGCAATGTCTAAAAGGATGTAAAATATATGTACAGGCCATCTCCTTGATCTGGATTTTACAGAATATTTTCTAGCCATCTGATCTAAATGTCCACACCATATTTGGTTTCATTGTAGAATGTTGCAGCTTCTGGTGTTTTATTTTCATTTCTTGCAATTGTAACGTTTGAATAAAGTGTGTTCAGTAGAATGATTTTCTTCCACTTTTTCCATTGATATATTAAGTATGGTACCGGTAGTTTCGTGTTTTCATGTATTCGTAGAATAAAGACTTTTTTATTTTTCAGACAATCTGGAATTTCTCTTCAAGCTCGATTCACAGTTTCTATTGCCACACAAGTTTTACATTTTATCAGATCTTTCGCTAGTTCCAGTGAAGTAAAAAAAATTATCAACTGTCACAATATGACTTTTATTTTTATATGGTTCCAGTATTTTTAGAACTATGAATTCAGCTATTGTTTACCGCCAGGTCCAGATTCATCTTTCCCCCAAATAAGGAAAAAAGTCACAAAGTCTGAAAAATAAGGAAATGAGTCCGAAAGTTCACTACCATCCGATTCATTTTAGGATAATTCTCTCTATAGATTTGCAATTTCCTCGGAACTGAGAATTTTTTTTGCAATACATAATTCCAAAAAAACTAGCCTTTGAAAGTATAAAATATCTCTTAGGAATAAAATGCTTTCAAATTCTTTGAAATATTATAATAAACACAAAGGAAGTAACTGGAGACATTTAGTCACCTGAATAGGACTAAACAATTTTTTGCCTGAATTAAATTTTAGCTTAATGTGTGGTGTGTATAAAAATCTGTAAGGAATATACAGGACTGTACAAAAGAATTCAAGAATTTTTTCATCTATTGATAAAAATAGTTGACAGTGAGTTTTCACCCTATTATGCGCTTTGTTACAAACCTAAATTTTAACATACTATGTAGAATTTATAAATTTATTTATCACATACAGGGCTGTGCAAAAACATTGTAGTAGTTTTCTGGCTATGGACAGTAATTGCTCAATCCTGTTTTTCAATATGTTATGCATTTTTAAAAACAGTTGCTTAGGTGTGTTATTAACCTTACTAAACACCAAAGTATTGTTAAAGTATTCTGGAATTTTTAAAAATACATACATAATTACATCTGGATTACTTAATAACTAACTAATTTACCTAACTACAGACATACACATATTAAAATTTTTTTAAAAACAATTAAAATATAATTAAAAATATATATAAACGTTTCAGCTATTTTCATAGCCCTCATCAGTAAACGAGCAGAGTCATAAAACAGCAAGAGCCACAGCAAACGAAAAAACAGTTAAAATCACTGTTTAAGTAGGATAGAATAATCAGCAGGAACCTGGGTCGCTTCGTTAATTGGCGATTCAGTTAAAACAGTCATCCACCCCTCAAGGAAGACACAACTAAAATATACGGGGCAATTGGCTTCCACAATATGTGCATTCTCAAAATCGGGGGCATGATCGAACTCAAGTGCATGAGCAACCAATCTTGAATTCAGAGTACCTTTATTAAAAGAATTTTTATGTTCCTTGAGTCTAGCATTCAGAGAGCATCCAGTCTCACTGATGTAAATCGAGCTGCAACCTTTACAAGGAATTTTATAAATGACACCATTCAAGCCATATTTATGTTTAAAACTACTGAAAAAATTACCAATGCGATTTAAAGGAACATGAGCTGTTCTAACATTAACATCCTTGAGTACGGCTGAAATTTTCTCCGAAATATTACTGTAATAAGGCAAAGATATAGTTCCTATAGGATTGACACACTGCACAGTGGGGGATTTGCCTATTCTAGCTGGCCAAAAGTCGATTTTTAAAAGTTTATCCTAGCATAATTTATTTTTTGCCTGTTATAGCTCAATAGTTAGGGCGTTGTACACTGCTATTGATTTTGATGTAAATATAATTGTATGGTCCATAGAGTAGTCAACAAAGTTTGTGCTTCTTAGTTAAGAATGATTGAATCAATCAATTTGAGTATTGTTCTTTAATCTGTTATTTGAAGTCAAATAAAATATACTGCTCTATTATGGATGCTTCCAAACAAAATATGGACTTTATTTTATTGGATTTATGTGCATAAAGTTTTCACAAAGCAGCTGTTATTTCATATTTAATGTCGCAAAAAACTCTGTATTTTTTTTATAATTTTTCAGTTTTAATATCAAAAAAGTTTTTGATAAAGCACGATTAAGCTCAATTTTTGACATGATTAAATAGTTTAGATTATTACCTTTTCGTTCCAATTTAATCTGTCTGCCCCTAGGTGCCCCCTCAGTTTTTAGAACTGTTTTTAGTTTATTAAGTCTAAATAAAAAATTTTGACATTTTAGTTCAAGTACAACTTTTTTTTTATCAAAGACTGCAGAATTCAAGTTAGTCACATAAATAAACTTTTGTACCATTATGCAATGGCAATAAGATTTAAAATTTAATGAAAATGTGAATTTGGTTGAAAATATTTTGTTTATAGAGGAAAATTACAATGAAGAGCACATGAAGTTTTGAAAGAATCAATCAATTTGAGTATTGTTCTTTAATCTGTTATTTGAAGTCGAATAAAATATAATGCTCGATTATGGATGCTTCCAAACAAAATATGGACTTTATTTTATCAGATTTATGTGCATAAAGTTTTCACAAAGCAGCTGTTATTTCATATTTAATGTCACAAAAAACTCTGTATTTTTTTTACAATTTTTCAGTTTTAATATCGAAAAAGTTATGTGATAAAGCATGATTAAGCTCAATTTTTGACATGATTAAATAGTTTCGATTATTACCTTTTCATTCCAATTTAATCTGTCTGCCCCTAGGTGTCCCCTCAGTTTTTAGAATTGTTTTTAGTTTATCAAGTGTAAATAAAAAATTTTGACATTTTAGTTCAAGTACAACTTTTTATTATCAAAGACTGCAGAATTTAAGTTAGTCACATAAACTTTTGTACCATTATGCAACGGCAGTAAGATTTAAAATTTAACGAAAATGTGAATTTGATTGAAAATATTTTGTTTATAGAGGAAAATTACAATGAAGAGCACATGAAGTTTTGAAAGAGTGAAATGTTTAAATTTATGACCAAATTTTGGCAAAAATTGCCAGTTGCATGTAGATATATCAGGACAAAATGATTTAAAATATATTACTTGGCTGCTAATTTTGAGTGGTTACAAAATTGATCCAGACAAATTATCTAAATTCAGATTTAGTACAATGCAAAACATAATGTAGGCATTTTCTCATGATATCTTATGATTCCCATTCTTTACATAAGGTTCCTCTGTGAGAGATAAATATAAATATACAACAGAATATGCAACATAGCAATTTTCATTAAAGCTCTCTAATGTTTGCCTCATACCATAAATTTTAGAAAAAGAAATTTTAGGATTTGTTATAATAATACAAAAATAATTTAATCACTTTAGCTTCCATACTGTTAAGAAAGCATTATTAAAATTATCAAGAAGAATGTAAAATCATGCGTCAATCAGATTATGGAACATTTTTCAACACATTCGGACTACTATAATAAAACTTCATAGTTTAATAATGTGAAAAACGATGTCTAAGTAATAATTTGACGTTTGAAAACACAGTTTCAATCAAAGTCGAAAAAATAGCTGAAAATTTTGTACATCCCTGTATATGAACTATAGATTTATTATATAATTCACAATATGCTAAAATTTAGAACTGTTAGTGAACGCGTAGCACAGTTGAAAATTCCTCGTTAGCAATTTCTGGCAGTAAGCGGGAATATACTTAAGATGTTTTGTGCAGCCCTGTATATGATTTATAGAATTTATACACACTAAATAGTATGCAATTTTTATAATTTAAAAAGGTGTTCCACAACTGAAAATGCACTTCCATCAGTTATTGTTCATGCACAGAAAAATATAACTGATTTATTTTGTGTGCCCCTGTATATGAAAGATGAATGGCACATCATATTCAATAGTAAGCATGTTATAGAGCACCTCGGAGACATATATCAATTTAAATACTTTTGAAAAAGTGTAACATGAACAATATACACCATAAACAATTTTTGTCCATAGACCGTAATGTAACATAATTATTTTTAGTGTCCCTGTAAATGATCGATAAATACTATCCATACCATACATATAGCAGTTATCTTGTAGTGCACTTCATAGCATGCATATAGCATGCATATGAATTTCAAAGTGCTTGAAATTATGAAACATCATTAAAAACCATCACAAACAATTTTTCCCCATAGACCGTAATGTAATGAAATACTTTTGAATGTCCCTGTAGCGAAATTATGGCTACTACACGCTACATTTTACAATACCTAACATTCAATAGTGAATATCAATAACATATTTCAATTTCATGGCGATGCGACTATACTGACGCCAAAAATAATTTTGGGCAGCTAGAATCGGCAAATCACCCATCATGCGCAGGTAAGGAGTAGGATACTGGTCTGATCTGCTTGTAAGTTCCGAAATAACTCTAACACACCAACGACATGGATAGTCGTTAAGACGTAAATCATTCAATATCTTACTAATTTCATCATCAAAACAACTCTAACATTATCAAACTAACTCTGTCACTGCAAAATCTCAAGGCTCTGTTGTACAAGGATCTGATGACTGCAGTTTTATGTGAAAGTGGGCTATTGGATTTAAAATTTAAATATTGCCCAGAGGAAGTACTTTTTCTATAAACAGAAGTTTTCAAAATAGGATTATTATTAACAATTTCTCTCTGGAGCAAAACATCAAGGAAAGGGAGTGACCTGTTATTTTCAAACTCTATTGTGAACTGGATTGAAGAGGAAAAATAATTCACTTTGTGTAAAATCTCCACAAGTTTATCTTCTTCAGCAATTATAAAAACATCATCTACATACCGCCTCCAAAACTTAATCATATTACCCAAACCGAAAATAAAATCTTTCTCCAAATACTGCATAACAATCTCTGCTACTCTCATGGACAGGGGGAGCCTATTGCAGTTCCTTTTAACTGTTTATAAAATGTATCCTGAAAAACGAAACAATTTGATGTCAGACTATATAAATAAGTCCCTTGATTTACTGAACGATGATCAAACTTACAGTATTGTTAATAAAGATTTAACTCCGAGTATTCAAAGAAACATGAATAACCTCCTGGGTGATTTGACGAAGTCCGATAAATTTTGTCCTACTCTTGCCAAAAGTCCTAAATGTTATACTAGTCTCGTTCCAAGAATTTATGGGTTATCGAAGACTCATAAACCTAATATTCCTCTTAGACCTATTATTGATTACAGTCACTCCCTTTCGTATAAATTATCTAGATTTTTGTCAGTTATTCTCAAGCCGATGACCGTCTCCTCTCCTTACAGTATTAATGCCTCATTTAAATTTCTTGATGATTTGAAGAGTTTCGTTATACCTCACAAATGTGTAATGGCATCTTTGGATGTGGTACCTTTTTCACGTTTATACCAATAAATCTAGCCTGCCTCACTGTTCAGAGCATGTGGACCGATTTTGCTAATGCTATTACAGTACAGGACCGATTATCCGGAATCCTCGGGACCGAAGGGTTTCCGGATTTTGGAATTTTCCGGATTTCGGGTTCTTTTCAGGATTTCCGTCAAAAAATCGCGGGAAAAATGCAATTTTCGTCAAAGAATCACGAAAAAAGACAAATTTCTTCAAAGGATAAAAAAAAACCTTAGATGCATTAGAATACAATTAGATAAATGAATATTTATATAAATACAGTGTGTATCAATAGTTTAAGCACAATAACAATTTTAAAATAAAACTTTAACTATTCACTTTATTTCAATATCTGTCTTGTATATGTTAATAATAGCAGTTTTAGCACCATATTCAATAAAATTATCTTTTAAATTTTATTTCAAACCACAGAGTTTAAGAATACAACAAAAATAACCGTGTCAAAAGTTTAAGCGTAAAATCGTTTTCATGCAAATTTTACAAACTCATGTAAGTGGTTGCTCACGCAAATGATTTCTGGTGTATAAGAAGCAGTCAGTTGTTGTTTTTGAGTTAGTACAAAATGCCCGAGTCGAAAGAATTTTTAGAGAAGGAGGTGATAAATATCTCGAGTATGAGTGCAAAACATAAGTTTGTTTCTGAAATAGCAAGTGCATTAAAACAAGGTATTTATCAAATTTTGGCTCGTAATAATGATTTCAAGCGAAAATTCTGTTCAGGAAGGCTACGAGTGATTACTTTGCGCGAAGACTGATGCATCCGAAATTTGGGTTCAACTGGTAATTACTCTCTTTCACAAATAAAACATGCAGTTGGAGGACAGATATCGAAAAAACTGTTCATAGAAGAGTTTTGGAATTGGAATACATCAAAAACCGTAAAATGGCTCGGTTACCATTTCAGAAATAATAACATAAAGAAGCTAGATTACAGTGGGCCAAAGAGCATATGTTATTTGGTAATAAGTAGCTGAATGTCACATTCAGTGATGAAAAAAAATGGAACCTCGATGGCCCTGATGGGTTTAAGTACTATTAGCATGATTTCCGCAAAGAACCTAGGAGTATATTTAACCGACAACTTGGTGGTGGTTGTGTAATGATATGGGGGGGGGGGTATTTCTTTCAACGGTCAGACATCTCTAGCATTCATCAGTGGTCGTGAAAACTCTAAAAACTATCAAGAAACACTTGCCAATAATTTGCTCCCTGGTTACTTTCAAGGTTTTGGTTATTTAAACATGATAATGCTTTGATGCATACCTCAAACTCAACTTCAACTTCGTTTAAGTCGAAAAAAGTATCTGTTTTGAAATAGCCAGCAATTAGCCCTGATTTAAACCCTAAAGAAAATATGTGGGGTATTCTCACTCATGCAGTTAATCCAAATGGAAAGCAGTATTCTTCAGTTAAAGATTTGAAAGATGCCATTGAGAGTGCATAATTTAAAATTGAACCAGAAACAATATAGAACCTCCTTCTTATCGATAGACCATATATTTAAAGAAATTTAGCAGAATGAAGCAATAATCAAATATTAATTGTTTTTATTTTTGTTCTACGAAAGACTAAAGAACTACTGTGCTTAAACTTTTGATACTCATTTTTGTTCTTTTGATAAATTCTATTATTTGAGATAAATTTTAAAGCATAAATTTGTTAAATATCTTTTTATAACTACAATTTGTAGGTCATGTGAAAAGGAAAGTAACTTTCAGTCAATAATAAAATTTTATGCTG
The DNA here is from genome assembly GCA_963932465.1 of Maratus speciosus. NCBI lineage: Eukaryota > Metazoa > Arthropoda > Arachnida > Araneae > Salticidae > Maratus > Maratus speciosus. The sequence continues at coordinate 288,486,552 of OZ010789.1, read as the reverse complement.
TGCTTAAACTTTTGACACACACTGTTTATATTAATTTGTTTTTAACCTCATCCTTTTCAAGAGTCCAGTAATATTGTTTATAACCATTTCAGGAGCAAAAACTGATTAAAAGATACAAATTTTTAAAAATGCACACAAAATTTGGGGTACTCAAAAATCAGAGGTCAGAATAATAGGCCCATTTCTTAATCAAGTCTCAATAAAAGGAAATCTCTTACACCTTTTCAATTTAATAACAGATTTAAATTGTTGAGAATAACAGTTTACAATCTTATATTTAATTCTTACATACTTATTTAACTGGCTCTATTTGACTCATTCGTGAATTAAAAAAATCAGACTTTATTTTATGCTAATTTTACCGTTTTATTTTACATACATTTATTTTGAAGACACTAAAGTTTTACACGTCTGTTTTTTATCAAATGCATCTTTTTCGGATAAAATTGTTTTTTGCAATCAGATTTCCTGCTTTAGTTAATTTATGTTTACAAAATGGAATCAAAGTTGTAGTTAATAATATACAATAAAAGTTTTCTTGTTTTCAGTTATCTCACATTAATGCTCAAGTACAAACATATTCAATTTAGTTTGAGAAAATCAAACTGCATTCTGATCATCTATGTAAGATGATAATGTTTCTTCGTATTATTATTTTTAAATAATTAATGTGTGATTTTGTAATAAAAGTATGAAAAGTGGTAAATTTGGGTGGTAGCATAAACTGTAGAATAAGATGTGGATTTTCATGAAGTAGTTTTGGTTATCATATTTATGTCAAACAAAGGTTTTTTTCCTTAAAAAAAAAAAAGAAACAAAAAACTGCAACTATTTTGGCAAATTTTTGTACAAATTGTAGTATTTTGGATACTATGTTTTTCATTAGCATTCTTAATTTAAGGCAATTAGGCAGTGATATAGCCCTGTAGCTAGAGTCAGGTGTGGTTGTGTAACAAAATTATTAACTAACCCACCCCCACCCCTTAAAAAAATCGTTTGATTTCTTTTCTTGGTGCTGATTTTAGCTTTGGTCTGGGAATACCTTTTTTGACTTTCAAAGTGCTGGTATATTATCCCATCTATTTATTTTCATATTGACAAAAGAAAATTGATTCAATTACTGTTAGATATTCTAGAAATCAGTATACATTAAATAGCTGGTATTATTTCATTGATTTGATTATCTTTATTATAGTAATTTTGTACTATGTATTTACATTATTATGTACACCTTATAACTTTTATAAAAAGTGTGAGTTTGATCTCAATCTTGAAGTTTTATTCTTAGTTTAGCATGAGGAGAGAGGAGATCTCATATCAAATTCAAACCCTGACCTGTTTTAGCTCGAAATTTGGTAGGATATAATTTAACTGAAAGTTTGTCGTAGGAATGTGCTTTGTTGTAAAATTCTTCAAAATAATATCATTTTCTTTGCACTGTAACTGTACTTCTGAATCAGTGTTTTGCTACTTCGGTTTGTTCACATTTAGCATTTTTTTTTTCTTTATAACATTTGGTGATAAAAGTATTGTTTGAATTGTAATTCAAGTTTTTTTTGCTACTTATGAAATAATTTTTACGAAAGACCAGCATACCACATTGCAACACCCCCCCCCCCCCTCCCCCGTCTCCCGCAAAAATATATAATATATCAAATTAACTGTGGTGTAGATGAGTTTAAACTCATTTAAATTGCCTTAACCTATCTGATGGATAGTTTAGCTAATGCTAAGATTGATAATATATTATCAGGCTTTAATGTGCCACAATTCAATAATATGCCTTTAATTAAATTTTTTTGAAATTATATGTATTTTCTATCTATAAACAGGCATGAGATTCTTCTGCAGATCTGCAATTTTCCACCTATTTGCAGATTTTTTGCCATTTTCTGCTTTCTAGTGTTCCATACTTAAAAAATAAAAACTGAATTATTATAAGATCACTTCTGTGTCTGTCTGTCACAGCCGTTTTTCTGTTAAACTATGGAACATGGAAAGATCAAATTTGGTAGAAGTAATGAAGATTATTGACTCACATATTTATAAATTATTAACCATTCACAAATATATTTAGGAAAAACGTAATGAGTGCTAATTAAATTACTTGAAAATAAAAATATTTTATTTTAATATTGTGTGAAAGCTCTTGTGATGCTGAACTCAAAAATACATTTGTTTTAATTTTAAGTATTATATTTTCAGAAATATCGTTGAAAATGTTGTGCAAAAATATGTCCCCCCCCCCCCCCCCCTCTATTTCCAAATCTACTGAAACTAAAATTATGAAAAAATTAGGGATAATAGAAGTTTATTTACACCTTGCAAGAAAACTATAGCGATTACACTAGGTCACATACTTTTTGAGAAAATCGCATTTTTCCGTTATACACATTTCACTAGGGAATTTGAAAATTTAAGCAAAAAGTCAGGGGAATTTAAAAATATTTCAAGTGATCAGGGAATTTTTGATGTAATGCTTTCAATCAGAATCTTAATTATCGTTGTAAATAAAAAAATTTTGAATTAATTATTCATCCAATCTAAAATTTTATATAAAATTTATGCAAACTATATAACAATAGCTTAATATGAAAAAAAAATTAAAAATCGTAAATTCATACAGCGCATACTTTTTTTAGCATTTATCTAAAGTTGCCCATTGTGGAGGGATTTACAACAATATATAAGCTGATTTTTACTGTCAAAGGTCAGGGAAATTTTTGAAAAAGGTCAGGAAAAACCTGGAAAAGTCAGGGATTTTTTTTTTTTACCAGACTTGTGTAGGAACCCTGTATAAAAATATTGTTGACAATGATTTTCGAAAAAACAATGTCAGTAATTAGCCAAGATATTTAGCCAAGATAGCGTTTAAACCAACCACCTTTAAAGACACAGACAGTTTGGACATGCATAAAGACACGGGCGACATATTCTATGCACCATCAGTTTTTAAAGCTTAGATAACAAGTTTTAATGATATATTTGTGCAATGCAATGTCCAGTAGTAGTATAAAAGCCATAAAAGTCAAATTGTTAAAAACGGACTAATTTAATTAGATTTAATCACATAATTACTGAGGATTTGCAAGCTATCTGGAAAAATACAGCATGTACCAAGGTAGCGTTGCAATTTTGAGACCTCTTTTCGAAGTGAGCTTAAGTTGTATAATTTTTTACAAAGTCTTATTGTTCTTTTAGCAATGATTTTTTGTAATATTACAGTTAATAATTAATTATTGTACTTAACCCTCTACGCACGAGTAATACTCACACTTGACCGATTATTAATTTTTTTCTTTGCTATTTTTTGCTTTTTTCCACTTTATTAATGTCTTTTTCCTGTGGTGTTAAAATTTAGTTTTCAGTGAATGCTACTTTTGCTAGAGAAGAGCAAAATAAAAAAAAAAAATGGTAAAAATTATGATTTTATAATCTTTTTTTTTTTTTTTTTTATAGTTTTTACAGTTTCATTTTCTGAAACTATTTTAATGCAATTCATGTAAACATACTTATAGAAAATGCACTATGACAACAGTGTTCTCACTAGATGTTTTTTGCAGCTGGGTGACAGGTTAAAACAGAAGGAATGTTAAAATTTGAATTGGACAACTAGCTAGAATTGCTGTGTAGAACCACTGCACCAGAGTTTAAAACTTGAAATATAAATTTCATTATCAGAATTACTTATCGTATTTGCATAAATTATTCAAATTTGATTTCTCCCTTGGCCCTCATGAAGCAGCGTTTAAACCAAAATATTGTTAGCTGATAAATTTTGTCAAGCATAAAATAGCATTCTTAATTTTAAATGATTTCCCATTTTATATGCTTTTCTTTATTTTTCATCTTTCTCCAATCTCATGCCTGCTTAAAGTAACCTAACCTTGGAGAGGAAAAGATATAAAAAAACCGTTTCTGTTGCATAATAATTTTGTAAAAAGTATTATGTAATATAATTAAATTTTTTCTGTGTATTAAAAGTGAAATTTTATTGTCATTTGTGTGTCATTTCTTTCTAGGTTTCTTATTGCTTCTTTGGCTGATCGCACTATTAACACTCCTGAAGACGATCCCTATATCATGAATATCATTGGCTTCAATGTAAAACTTCTGAAGATAATCCAGGATTTTGCTTGTGGTAACATTTAACCATTAATTGCCTTGTTAACCTGTAAGAAATTTGATCCTAGACTGTGCTTTATCCTGTCTTTTGTATGAATTCTTGGTTATGGATTGTAACTGTCAGTGGCCGTTGAAGAGGTATAGCAACCATTTTTGGTGAGGAGCAAAACAAGCCATATTTTTCTGTTGTGCGATAAGTGTTTTAAGACAAGAGAAACAGTACATTTCATTTGTACTACAACAGAACAAATACTCATTTTTACTGTTTGTTTTTATTCATGGTGTAACAAATACATTAGATATTATGGAACAGTTGAAAAAGGACTGTATTTTATATTGTAGATTTGCTAATGCAGTGTGTTACATATTAGCTAATGCTCCTGATAAAATGCTATTTTATAAACAAGCCCTTTTAACAAAATACAAAACTGTATGATTTTGTAATGTTATTTCTCTCATCTTTGGTAGCAATGTATGTTTACATTTTCATGTTCCAAATTTATTTAATTTATGTTTTGTTTATTATTATTGCAAGACTTTTACAAAATGGTTGAGTTACTTATTCTGTCAAGCTTTATATATATATATATATATAAATCCATAATTGCCACTAAATTACAATAAACATTAACATATTGGCTACCATATGTCATTGGCGTGTGATACAAAATACTTGAGATTTTTGCAGACTGTGGTTGCAAACATGTTAATAATATATTTTTTTTCTAGCTTTAATTATTAGTAGTTAATCTGTAGTGAACGTTCATCATAGAGTTAATTTTTTTAAATAGATTTATTATTGCACATCTAAAATATGTAACCCAACCAAAGAAAATGCAAGTCACTTGCAATATAGGAATCTTTTGTGTCTTTTAAATTTATTTTTAACTATCATACTTCATGTTTTATGCATACATACATATGTATATGTATATTCATTAATTATATCAGTAGGCACATATTGTAATTTTGCTGTTGAAGTTTATTATCAAAGCAAAAATTGTGACTGTCAAATGTCCTGATTTTTCTTTCACTAAACAAAACCAAAGAAAAATGTTTCCACTTGCAGCGTATGAAACCTGCTGTGCATATTTATTTTTCTTGTCTTTTTTTTTTTTATAATCTACAGTAAAACCTCCCTAAAGCGAACATGTTCCGTTCCAATAAAAATTGGTCTCTCCGAGAGGTGGTCTCTTAATGGAAGTCTTGTTTAAATCTAAATTTTAATTGTTGAAAAAAGGTAACAGTTAATGTTACTAAAATTCATTTTTCACATTAGGAAAAAATATGAAAATTTAAGTATCAAAACAAAAGATAATTACATAAGTTAGTTACTGCAGAGTTTAAAAAATGAATACATTGACATTTTATTAAAGGTACACATATATTAAGACAGACTATAAATACAATTAAATACAATAAACCCAACTGGAGTGAAAAATTAGCCAGGGCCAGGAATCGAACCTGGCCCTGACTAATTTTTTACTCCAGTTGGGTTTATTGTATTTAATTGTATTTATAGTCTGTCTTAATATATGTGTACCTTTAATAAATAAAAATGTAATTCAGACGTTAATTTATGTTCTTTAATACATTGACATTTGCTTTCATTTTATGGTTTTATCTTTTATAACTTTTATTTCCAAGTAATTTCGAAGTTCACTAAATAAATACAAATTTTTTTGGATGAGAACAATTAATGACAATTTCATTAATTTATATTTTTCTTTGAGAGTTTCTTGACAGAATAGGGCAGAGGAGTTTATTAACCGTCATTCTTAATTTGTCATCAGAGTTAATTCATTGCCTAAAAAGGCAGAAGGAGGTTTAAAAACTTAAAAGTTACCGGAATATTAAAAAACTTTGAACTTAGTTTAGAAGTTTGACAAATAATATGCTCACCGAAATTATTTTTCTAATAAAACCTTCTTCAAGCGACCAGGAAAGAAAATGGAATTTGCTTCATTTTCTTCGAAGAAATTGGTCACTCATGGAAGGAGTTCAACTGGGATGATCTCTGAATGGAGGTAAAATTAGTATTGAGTCTATGGGAATAAATTTCGTTCCATGAAAAAAATGGTCGTTGTGGGAGGTGGTCGCACATGGAGGTTTCACTGTATACATATTCATTAATGGAAGAAATAGTATGCAATGTTTTATTATTGAAATTTAATAAATTAAGAGTTTATTTCTGTTTCAAACTCTAATTTGGTTGCATTCATGTTTAAAGACTTTCCGTAATTTGTTAGACGTAAAAAAAAATTGAGTCATAAAAATCGCTTACTTTTTAAGAGAAAAATGTTACTCTGAAGTTACTGTAGCAAGTTTGTAAATATTTTATAACAAAGTCATCAGTTCTTTCCTTTAGAAAGTTAAAGAATTGCAGACAAAATATTTTCTCACATTTTTAGAGTATTTTTTTTTTCACATAATTTTTATGTTGAGAGTAACATTTCATAGTTTTAGATTATTAATAATTGTTATTGATGTATAAAATAATCTTATGCCAGTCATACTTATGAAATCTGTTGTTAATATTCATTTACTATGTCATCCCTTATTGTAATGTTACCTTTTGGGAATAAACATTTTACAATAAAATAAGTGTCTTGGTTTAAGAGGCTACTTCAGTCAAGTGAAAAGACCCACTCACTAATGCTAATCCTATGAAAGAAATTTATAAAGATATCTTGTTTGAATTTTAATATTTTTGAATGATTTTTTTTTTTTTTTTGCTTTGGATATATGAGATCGATCTGCCCAAAGGCCATTTTTTAACTTTTTAATTTTGTTTACAGGTATTTTTAATGAGGACACTTTCATTTTCAGAACCAATTTCGAAAGTCAAAACAACCGAAAAAACTGCAATCAAAATGAGAAAAATAGAAAATGGTCTTTGTACAGATCAATCCCAGCTATCTAATGAAAAAAAAATATTTAAAATATTCAAATGCAAAATAAGATATCTTTATAAATTTTTTTGCATAGGATTAGCATTAGCGAGCGGGTCTTTTCGCGTGACTGAAGTAGCCTCTTACGCTAAGTAACTTTTTTGTATTTTAGTTGATACATCAACTAGACATTGTTGCCTGTTAATTGGAATTTTGGTTGTTGTGAACCAATTTTTGCATTTATAAAACTTATTTAAAATCATTACAGGTAAGAATTTATTTATTCAATGTTTTAACTTTTTGAAAGTTTTATACGATGCATATTGTAAATGGTTACAATCTAAATTTTATAATCATAAAAAATATTAAGCATATTCCATTTTTCTTTTTGCTTAATTTTTTTGGACTTGTAAATTGAATCTTCACATTTATTGTAAATTTTCATTCGTAATGATTGATAAAAAAAATGTTTTAGAAAGATGTAAAGTCTTTTTATACCGAAAAAAAATTACTTCAGAGATTGCCATTTTGTAATTAAGTTAATAAATATTTATTTTGATATACACAATATCTTATCAACAGGGAGTCTTAACTCATTTTTTCTTGATTTTAAACCAATCTGTTCCTGTAATTATGAAAAGTGATTTCTACATGAATTTTATTTAAATGTAATACTTGTTACTTCTCCCGAATTGTGTTTGGTTTGTTCTGTTTTAAGTGATGTTCATTTTAATCATGTAAAAAGAGACTAACTATGTAACTTTTTTTAAAAATCTGAATTACCTCTTAATGGATCATAATTTCCCTTTACCATTTTATTCATTAGTAATTTTCATCCTTACTATGTATTTTATTAAGAATGTGTAAATATATGCCTTTGGAAATTGTTTATTGTTTTACTCATTTAATGCAATAGTTGGCATAAACAGTGTTAAACTGAATTCGAGTCATTTGCTAAATTGAATTGTTGTGTAATGTCAGTTTCAAATTAATGTTTTACCTACAGTCTGTTATTAAAGATAGTACAAAACATTACATATCTGCCATCTTTATTGAATTTTAAAATATTTTATGATATTTTCAACTTTGCTTTTCTATCATCTGAAAAGTAAGTGGAAGATACTTTTAAACACTTTTTTCAACATAGATGAAATGTGTATATGAACTCAGTGTGTCTGCCTGCCTGTCCGTGTTGTAACTCTCATAAATATACTCGGAATAATATGTAATGTTTATATGATAATAAGGTTCACATTAGAATGTTTGCTATTAAAAATAAAGTATGTAGCATTTATAGCTCATTTATAGGGACTCACACGATAATTCTGTTACATTATGATTAATGTGAAAAATTGTTTGAGTTGTGTTTTATTTAAATATCTCATTTCATTGTATGGAAAAAAAAAAAAAAAATCTTAATGATATTCTGTTAGTGTTGGAAATTGTTTCATAATCTATGCCTGATTGCATGATTTTTCATTCTTGTTTGATAATAATTTTATATGAAAAAAATTCAAATTACTCATATCAAATATACTCATTGAATAATATACTGAAATACCCTGAAGTGCCATTGAATTAGTGATGGCAAGTTAGTAACATGTTGGGCCTCCTTTGGTCTTGATAATGGCTTCCACACGATGGGGCATAGATTCAATAAGTTTGTGGAAGTGTTCCACAGGAATGGTTTGCCAAACCTCTGCTAGAGTTGTCCATAATTCAGTAAGAGTCGCTGTGCTCTATGTCATGCTTTTAATCCTTTCTCCAAAGCATCCAAAAGGTGCTCAATAGGATATATGTCTGGGCTTCTAGGTAGCCAATGCACAACAAAGAAGTAAGAGGAATGCTCATCCAACCAGGCAGTAGCCAACTGGGACCTGTGAGAGGTGCAGTTGTCTTGCTGGAATACTCCATTTCCATGTGCATGACAGGAATACATAAATGAATGGACGCAGGCCCTTATTGCATGGGCAAATCGGACATTGCCCAGGGGCTCCAGACCTCAAGGGGCCCCCATATCCATATATTAATTTATAAAATATTTACTTTTTTTCCCAATTCCAACTCTGAAAATTTTCAAATACAAAATACGAATTTCATCTTTAAAAGATTCTGCTAAACTTTCTGAAAAACAAATTTCATGTTGAACTCGCAGAGCTCAATGCTTTCTCAAAGCTAACCTGAACTATTTTTAAATAAGAAATAATAGTTTGATTTTAATAGATTGCTTTAGCATAGCAATGAATTTAATTGTGTTAGCAATGAATTTAATCATATCTAAACTTTAGTGGATGAAAATAATCAGTTCTAATTATCATGAAATAAATTTTCTTCAGTATTCAAAGTTTTTTCTTTTAACTTAGAGAGGAAAATGAAAAACATACCCAAAATTGCCATCGTTTTAGATTTATTGAAAAAACACTTTCTACTTGTGAAGTAGAATGTATTTGATTTGATATTATGTTGTGTGTAGTACAACTCAAAAAGATGTAAAAGAAAGTAATTTGATTAACATATATTTACAGTTAGAGTATTTGACACTCTTCTATAAGTTGAAGTTATTAATTTCATCTTAAAGTAACATAACAAGTTGCTAAAGTTATATAAAAGAGTTTTGTTCAGTACTAAGAAAAAAAGAGAATTTTTATTAATTAAGGTACTTAATTTAGAATTGGCGGAGCTAAGAATTTTCATCTATTTAAAGTCCAAGGTGCAAAAATATTATTTATGTATTACACATATGACTGACCATCAATTCTATTTGAATAATGTTGGAACGATTTGAATGGGGCCCCCTAATTTATCTTTGCCCAGGGCCCCAATTAGTCATGATCATGCCCTGGATGGAGGTGATTGCCCAGCAACTCTGCATACCAAATTGAATGAGAGAGGTTGGTAGAAGTACCAAAGATCCCCAAAACTTCCAAGAGTAAATGTCCCAGATCATGACTGAGCCGCCATGACCTTGTAAAGTTGCAACCTGGCATGCAGGATCCATGGCTTCATGAGCCTGCCATCATATTCTCAACCTCCCATTTGCATGAAGTAGTTTGAATTGAGACTTCACACTTGCTACACGTTTCCAGTCCTCTAGAGTCCATTTTCTGTGTTCTCTTGCCTAAGCAAGACATATAGCCTGATGGCGTTCATTGAGCAATAGTATTCTCGTGTGTCTCAGGATCCTGAAGCCCATACGGCGAAGCAAGGATTGCATGGTCAATTTACTGACTGTATGACTGCCACCCTGATTCAGCTGTGTGGTAATTTGAACTAATGTTTGGCTATGTACAATACGGCTGAGCTGTCTGCTACTACACTCGTTCAAGACAAGCTGTTCTTTGCAGTTTGCCCGATTGCGAGTATTATTTTCCACAATCTGTGTATTCTCAATATACTCTTGACACGGTCGAGTGGGAAAATCCTTATTAACTGACGATTTCTGAAATTGAGTAGCCCATGCATTGAGCGCTTATATTTGTCCACGATTGAAGTCGTCTATATAACAATCTTTACCCATTCTGGCAGTTGACACGAGTGATTCACAACAAACACAGTACTAGCTATATATGCAAATACCACAGCACCCTCACATGTACAGAAATGAGGTGCAGCACTAAAAAAATTCACTGCCTTTTGTTAATTAAATGGCACTTCAGTGTCTACGTAACCATTGCATTTCATAAGTGGTTTTCTGTTATTGTCACATTAATCCTATTATTGTGTTTTGAGAATGAAGTTTCTAAAGTTATGAGATTACATAATGATTTTATCAAATATAATCCCCCGCCCCCCTCTCTCTCTCCAAAAAAATCTCTCTCCAAAAGAACAGTTGACTTTTTGATTAAAACACTTATGATAGCTTGAAAAACACCTATTCAACTATTTCAGTAATTATTGAAACCATTTTTGCAAATGGTTAGCATAAGACATTTGAACATGCTCTATTGCAAAATTTTTTATTTTTTATTCAAGATTAAAAGCATTGAAGGTAATGATGTAGTATGATGAATATTCTATAATAATATAAAGGTAATCGTAAGAAATACATATACATAATCAAAAAAAAGGGAAAGTTGTATTGGTTTGTTATTATTATTAGACACAAAATTTTATTAACAAATGTATGCAGACGTTCTGAGTGGGCAAAATATTTCAAATTTCTATATACACTCTACAGCGAATTTTCAAAATCAATCCCCCCCCCCCCCCCCCACACACACACACTAAAAAGTGCAAACGTGGGTTTCGTTAATATTGGCATCATGGGAAAAATGCTTTTATTTGATGGAATTCTTAAGATGAAATTCTTCCATATGATAGGATTTTAGAAGAATGAATTCCCTTTTAACCAAAAGCTAAAAATACTACTTTGTATGCATGTATCAATTAAAATACCTGCACCCTTGTTTTAGTAACTTTTTTAAAATAATGTATATTGTTATTGTTATCCAGATGTCATGAATTTATTTTAAAAAATTGTGCAGGGAGATTTAAAAAAAAAAAAAAAGGCTTTTTAGGAAGCATAATTTTCTTCCTGGTAGAAATAAAAATTTTGAAAACTTATCATAAGGAATACATATTTTGTATTAATATGTTGAAATTGCCTTATTTTTAAAGAGAGGATTCATATCTGTAAAAAAGGACCTAGGTTTTAGAAACATCTACGTCTATCTGGGACCCCAGAGTAAAAAAGTCAAAAATTGTGTGTCAAACATGGCAAATGAGGTGCATTTGTACTATAACTAGTTTTATAAATATTCAGATCTTGGTGCAATAGCTGTTGCACTCGTATGCAAAAATGCATGAATACAAAATTTATTACAATTATACACATTAAATTCAGTAATACGGAAATAATATGACTCTATCTTAAATAGTACGTAATCACCATGGCAACATAGAATCACTACCTATCATGGGATATCATTGACTTAATTATGTATGAGAGGAAGGATTTAATAGAATGAAGAAAACTCCTGTTAATATATTTTAAAGTTTTTATTCGATTTTTATAAAAATTTGAAATGACTCGATAAAATTCTGCAACGATTATATATATTAAATTTCAAACCATTTGCTTGGGTAGTTTTTGCACTGTTACATGCAGACAGGCAGACCAGATGCCGATTATAGGTGCTACGTATTTATATAATTACGTATATGAACGCACCTAAAAAGTCTTGCAGCATCACTGGTTCTCTGTCATATCTCTATTTTATAAGATATGAATGTTGCTTTTATCTCATTCTAGTTAGTGTCTGGAAATTTTTATAAATGCTTTTTTTTTCTTAATACCAAGTTTAGTTGGCAGATGTGAAAGTGTATTTAGTGTTAGTATACCTCATAAATTCTTTACATCACTTATTAATGTTCGAAAAACTTTCATATGTACTTTAAATTTCCTTGGCAAGTTTAAATTACTGTTTGTACTTTATGAGTAATCTAAAGTATATATATATAAAACAAAACGGCATTTTAAATATATTTTAGGTGTCTTATTGATTTTAATGCATACACATTTTATTTGGTTATACTGATATTTCATTTGCCAGAGTAAACTCAGGATCTTCCATGTGTATAGTTAATTTGTGACTTTTTTTTATTGATACCTTTTCTGTGTCATATATTTATCATAAATTTGATCTTCAAGGTTATAGTGTACTCATCAAAGCTATATATAATTCATTAATGTTAGATTGTGCAAGTTTTTATGTTGTCTTAAAAATGTGTTATTGTGTATGTCATTTATTATTTTTAGTTCTGTTTCTTGATTTTAAATTAAATTGCATTTTATTTTTGTTGATACCATTTATTTGATGTTTAAATTTTAAAAATATAATTCAGCCATTTTTCAAAGCCTGGCCTTAAGACACTAAAAAAATCCTACTGTTCTGGAAGAAAGGAAGTTCTGAAATGAAGAGAAGATTTGGTGGGGTATAAACTTAGACCCTCACCTAAAGGTTAATTAACGTGAGACTAAAAATTCCCTTCTTTATTACCACCCCTTCCTATTTTTGCACTCTTTTGTTTAACTTCGTTCATGTATGTAAAGATGAAATTGTGCAATTCATTTTTCTTTTGCTTCCTGATGTTCTAAAGTTTTAGAAAGTGTGTAAAGTTGTGTGTTCTTGATGGCAATACAATATTTTCAAAACTTAATTAGATTCATTTTAATTAAGTTATGATTATACATTGAGAAAACAATTTAGATATCCTGAATAGATAGTTTAACTAATGCTTTTTTCTTTCCTGTTGCATATCTTAAAAAGAAATTGAACAAAAATTAAATTTTTTAAATAAATTCTCTATTTTGCACTACCTACCAAGCACAGATAAAACTGGTTAATTTTCCATAATCTCAACTCATGCCAATTTCACGTATTGTAACAAACATGTTTTGGAACAACATGAATTGTAGCTGCAAAATTAGGTGTTATTTTTAAGATAAACATTGAACATTTATAAAAGCACTGCATTCTTCTTCTTAACCGGAAATCCACTTTAACCGGCCGCCTTTTCTTTCCCAACATCAGGCAAAATTCAGAAATGAAAATTTCGGCTCTCATTTCTTTATGTTTAACTTGAATTTACATAATGTAGAATAATTTCAACTTCTTATAAAGGTATGTGACACGATTTTCAACAATTTAGTTTGTATTAAATATTGTTCATTATTTGTTATTAGTGATAATTTTTTTTCAATTCAGTTAATTACAACTGGTATTCATTTCACAAAAATAGAAAATATGTACTTTTTTAAAACTACACAAATTAAAAAACTAAATGCATCCTATGCATTTAAGTAATTAAATATGCAGTTATTTATTTAACTTTTTTGCTTCTCTGGTTTTTCTTTTAACCGGCTAACCATCGGTTCCGCTTAGGCCGGTTAAGCGGGAGGCTACTGTATTTAAAAAAAAGTTTATACTTTTATTTGTCAGTTGAATTGTCTTCAGCTTACTGCGAAGTCATTTGTACATGACCAGTTTTTATCAACTGGCAGGGCAGTATATTTTTATTATTCCCAATTCCTATAGTTCATTTAAAATTAAGAGAGAATTTAAATAAACATAAGAATTGTCAATTTATGCTATAGTTTTGCACTTTGTTCATTTATTTGGGGATTTTATAAAAATAAATTTATAAATATTTGATTTTAAAAATTTTTTTAGAAAAATTTGTAGACAAATATTTTAATGTATTTAACTAAGGTGTTAACTTAATGTAAAGGTTTAGTTAACTTAATGTAATTTAACTAAGCAAAATAATAATTACATTTAATTGGTACATTAATTTCACAAATTAAACATCTATTTTGACAAATTATGTATTTTTTAAATGCTAAGCTGCACATGTTTGGCTGGCATTTATTGTAGCCAAAGTATTACAAAATCTGCCAATTTGCCCATGTTTTCACTTACTTGTTTTCTCTGTTAATTTTGAATAGACTATAGCATTATTTTCTGAATTTTAAATTAAACTGCTCTTTTCATTTTTGCATCATTCATTAAAGAGTAGTTATATTGGAAAATATGTGTGATTGGTCATTAAATTGCATTTCTTTTGTTTTATTTATGTGTTTGGCCTTCCAAACTAACTAAAATAAATAAAAAGAATAAATGTAATATATTTTTTGTTAGTACATATGCTGAAAGAATTTATCTATCATTATTTTTTCTTTTAAGCCAGTTATGAAAATGCAATTTAATATTGTATAAAAAATTAATAGGTATATAAATGTACTAGACAGAAGAAAAAATATTTCTAAATTTTATTATTTGATTTATATATTATTGATTTTCTATCTTTTTCTTTTTTTTGGGGGGGGGGGGGGGGGGGAGGGGAATTTAAAATGAAAATATGTAAGTAAATATTGTTATATATAAATATTCATATGGGATTTTTTAAATATGGATATTATAAGTATGCATTTGTATTTGTGCACATAGAAAAAAGTATATGTCTGTGCTCTTCATAGTTCAGTACTTTATATTAAGTTAAATAAATGTTTTATAAAGTATAAGCACATTTTGAAAAGTTTGGCTATTAAGTTTATTATTACTATTATTATTTATTCATTTTGTTTTAAATGATTGACCATTTTAAAGGAGTCCTATATTTTAGTTTTTAACTTTTGATTTTCTCCAATTGAAAAGTTGTCTGCTTGTTTAATCTGTGATACTTGAACGTAGGGGCATATAGTGTAGTATTGCTTTATTGCATATATGAGAACATTTATATAATTACTGGATATTGGTATTGTATTCACTCTTAATTTATAATATTTATTTTTTATTATTGCATATGGATATATCAAACATTTATGATTGTATGTAATTTATTTAGCTTTCATAGTATTTTTCTCTTTTAGTTTTTTATTGTATTTAGATATTCTTATATTTAATGATGCATATTCATCAAACATGGATATTAGGAATCATGTTCAATGTAATTTGATTTATACTATTGTTTTTATGATTTTATTGATTGCATTTTTAAAAATCTTTTGAGGCTGCTTCATGTATGTTAAATTTTCCTTTTATACTTAATAAAATTTGTCATTGATGATTGGCTGGTTTAATTTTAAGCACTTTCATTCACATCTTTTCCATCAATTTCTAATTTAATTTAAAAAAGTTATCCCATATATATTGTTTTATTTAAGTACTACTTAAGTGAATAATTTTTGTAAACTAGAATTTGACTTGGGTAAGTAACTAATTCTAATATGTAGCTAAAATAGTCTTATGATTGTTGTTTTTTAGTTTTAATACAGTAGACTCCTCCAAATCTGCAACCCTAAAATCTGCAAATGCCTAAAATCCACTCATCATCACTTATGTAAACAATAAAATTTTCATTTCAGATGCAAGGAAAAAATTACAGAATTTTTTAGTTTTATATCATTCTGTATGTATTTTGATATGTAATTCTCGAAAATATAACTAAATTCATGGTTTTCATCAAGAAAGTATATACAGTACAGAACCATTTATCCGGAATACTTGGGGTCAGATGTTTTCCGAATAACTGGTTTTTCTGGTTAACTGGTTGTGCATTAAAGCAACATCCATTTGATAAGTTTTGTGGAATATGTGTGGTTGTGGCATTATTTCTGATTTTTAAATTATTAGATTATTAGGATTAAAATCAATGCAAGAAAGATCAAAGATTAGCCAGAGTTTAAAAGAAGGCAATCTATGGGAATCCCTCAGGAACAAAAATTCTTCTGCATAAAAATTTAAAATGCAACTAAATTTGATGACAACAAATACTAGATGTTGTTATCAAATTATACAATTGTTTCAAGCAAAGCCTATGTCAAACTGGCAGTGTATGACACCTTTTTGTGCAAAGATTCTGAAATCAGTCTATCAGAAATATCATTCTGGATAACTGGTTTTCCGGTTAACTGGTTTCCGGATAAATGGTTCCATACTGTATATATATATATATATATATTTTTTTTTTTTTTTTCTGAAAAAAAAAAAAAAAAAAAAAAAACCAAAATATTGTTGATATCACTGGTAATTGGTAATCACAATCTTTTTACCAAATATATTTTTGTATTAATCAAGCTTTTTTGATTATTTAGATTTAACTAAACCTGAAATTAAACTTCCTTACTTTATGATTTTGATGTGAATTAATAGGGCACCTTTAATGTTTCATGTTCAATTAATGTTTCATTGAATAATTCAAGAAAAATTTCTCATCTTTATTATGCATATTTAATTATACATTATTTTTTATTATTTACTTGACCTTTACTTGAAATAATTTAATTATTTTTAAAATTATCTTACTTTCTATTATTTTAGTTTATTAATTTACTTAATTATTTTAATATTTTACTATATTGCAAACATTTATTATAATAAAAATAGCAAATAAAGCCTTTGTGCAACAATATTAAAAAGCAGAAAAACCAACGTTTAAAATGCACAAATAATATATGAAAAGCAGCAAACAGCTGTTTCGAATCTACTAGCGAGATTCTTCTTCAGTGCAAAAGGAACAGCGTGCTAGAAAAAGCAAGGCTGAGCAAAATCATAGACAGAGACGCGCTGGCTCTTATACCCTATGCGGGTGGCGAAGGCGCCGAAACAACCAATGAGAGAGAAGCAGTGGAAACGACTGGGTGGACAAGTAGCGACATCTACCGGAGAAGTAGAGAAAAGAAACCAAAAAAGGGGAATTAAATTAACGCTTTCCAAATACTTGGAAAATCTGGAGTACTAGATAAGTCATTGACTAAAGAGAGAGAATTTTTAATGATATGGTAAGCTTCCCAAAAAATCAAGATCAAGGTTAGAAGAACATTTTTGGATAATGATGGCTGAGGAAAAATCGAACCTATGTTGAGAAGACCAAGAATGTTGAGCAATAGAAGAACGTTTGAGCTCCTGATTTTTAACATAACCTTCATGCTCTTTTAAACGAAATCTAAGAGCACGTTTAGTCTGACCAATATAAGAAAGACCACACTGACAAGAGATCTGGTAAATGCCCCAATTATCTAGGCGATCAACGGGGTGTTTGAGATTTGAAAAAGGGATTTTATTAACAGGAGAAAAAATAACTTTAAAATCAAACCTTCTTAGGATTTTAGCAACTTGCTGACTGATTTTAGGAAAAAATGGTAATACAACTGAAGTATTAGAGTTGGAATTAGAATGCTTTTCAGAATGGTCGGATTTCGTCAATTTCTTATAAATAGAATCGATAATATTAGAGGAATAACCACGATCGACTGCAATAGCTTTGAGGTAATTAAGTTCAGCACTAAGTAACTGAGGAGTGGAACAAATATTAGTAGCCCGAAAAACAAAAGTATTGAAAGCAGCGAATTTCTGGTTAGGGGGATGAGAAGAATACCTGTGAGGTGGGAGACTGACAGCAAAAGGTTTACGAAAGACGGTAGTCTGAAAGCCATTTTCACAACGAATAACAAGGACATCCAGGAAAGAAAGACAGTTATTGGTCTCAATTTCAGAGGTAAATTGAATGCAGGGATCAATGGAATTCATAATAGAGATTGTTATTCGTTGTGAAAATGGCTTTCAGACTACCGTCTTTCGTAAACCTTTTGCTGTCAGTCTCCCACCTCACAGGTATTCTTCTCATCCCCCTAACCAGAAATTCGCTGCTTTCAATACTTTTGTTTTTCGGGCTACTAATATTTGTTCCACTCCTCAGTTACTTAGTGCTGAACTTAATTACCTCAAAGCTATTGCAGTCGATCGTGGTTATTCCTCTAATATTATCGATTTTATTTATAAGAAATTGACGAAATCCGACCATTCTGAAAAGCATTCTAATTCCAACTCTAATACTTCAGTTGTATTACCATTTTTTCCTAAAATCAGTCAGCAAGTTGCTAAAATCCTAAGAAGGTTTGATTTTAAAGTTATTTTTTCTCCTGTTAATAAAATCCCTTTTTCAAATCTCAAACACCCCGTTGATCGCCTAGATAATTGGGGCATTTACCAGATCTCTTGTCAGTGTGGTCTTTCTTATATTGGTCAGAGATTTCGTTTAAAAGAGCATGAAGGTTATGTTAAAAATCAGGAGCTCAAACGTTCTTCTATTGCTCAACATTCTTGGTCTTCTCAACATAGGTTCGATTTTTCCTCAGCCATCATTATCCAAAAATGTTCTTCTAACCTTGATCTTGATTTTTGGGAAGCTTACCATATCATTAAAAATTCTCACTCTTTAGTCAATGACTTATCTAGTACTCCAGATTTTCCAAGTATTTGGAAAGCGTTAATTTAATTCCC
The DNA here is from genome assembly GCA_963932465.1 of Maratus speciosus. NCBI lineage: Eukaryota > Metazoa > Arthropoda > Arachnida > Araneae > Salticidae > Maratus > Maratus speciosus. Next base: position 288,467,753 of record OZ010789.1, on the reverse strand, counting down.
CTTTTTTGGTTTCTTTTCTCTACTTCTCTGGTAGATGTTGCTACTTGTCCACCCAGTCGTTTCCACTGCTTCTCTCTCATTGGTTGTTTCGGCGCCTTCGCCACCCGCATAGGGTATAAAAGCCAGCGCGTCTCTGTCTATGATTTTGCTCAGCCTTGCTTTTTCTAGCACGCTGTTCCTTTTGCACTGAAGAAAAATCTCGCTAGTAGATTCGAAACAGCTGTTTGCTGCTTTTCATATATTATTTGTGCATTTTAAACGTTGGTTTTTCTGCTTTTTAATTTATTATAATTTCAACTGCATTATTGCTATTTAAAAAATGTAAACAAAGCAATGACCAGAAATCTGCAAAATTCTAAAATCTGCACAACTTCTGGTCCCAAGCTGTGCGGATTTGAGGGAGTCTACTGTATTTTGATTCAGTAAAATTGATTGATTCTGTTAAATGGTAGTTTGTATAAGCAGTGCATACTTTGCATTTATTTCAATTATGATAAAAATCTGCTCAAAATAAATATTGTACTTATTCTCTTGTTATTATTAATTTTTATTTCTGTTTTGGGCATTTTTTTAGTGGGATGCAAAAAATATGCAAGCTTTTTATATTTCTCGAAGGAAAACAGAGCAATAAATAGAAATACATACATATGAAGTCTTCCTGATTTTCATATTTTCTTCCTGCTTCATGTAGAAAGATGAAATAATGAAGATAAATAAAATATTAAATAGATGAAATATTCTATTCCCAATTTTTAATTTTCCAATTTATTTCTGTTTCTCTCTATTGTAAAAAAAAAAAAAAAAAAAAGTCATGTAATTTTTTTCTAAAATAATGAACAAATCTTATTTATTTGCAAAATTTTATTGACAAATTTAGATTTGATTGGCTGCAAAATAGAGATCACATCCTATATCTTTGAATGATAAAAGCAAGTTGTGATTCAACCTCAGCATAAATTGTTCTGCCTTTTTGTAGAACAAACAGCTAGTCATGTTCAAAACAAGGGTATGTAAATCAGCAACTTTGGGAGTCCCGCACTCATGTAGTTTCCTTTTGAGAATAATTTGGCTGTGGCCCATTATTTATAACATTCTTGATTGGGCAATAAATGTTTGAAAGACACTTTTTTGGTGTATCTTAATAGAATGATTCCAATATTAGAAATATCCAAAGTTCTTAAATTTTATTTCTTTGCAAGCATATACAGGGTGTTCCTGAATTCATGGGCCAAACTGCAAGAGAAGATAAGGTACACCTAAAGAAGAAATTTTGGTATAGAAATGTGAGGTTGGAAATGTGTTGTCAAAAACAAGAGATGCGGAGGAAATGAAAACAAGAGTTTTATCAGGGTTCCCAGCTTCATGGAAAGTCAGGGAATTTCGAAACTTTCAGCTGTTTCTCGAACAGTTGCAGCAGTGACTGCAAGTATTGCAATGAGGTCCACAACAAGAGTCAATTGGTGTCTCATAGATGAGACATCTGGAACTTTTGAAAGGGTACGCCAATCACTTGCTAGATGCTGCCAGGCCTGTATCGATGTTGGTGGTGACACATTTGAGCACTTACTATAATTTTTATGTGAATAAAACACTTCTTTTCATTTCCTCCCCCTTTCTTGTTTTTTGCCAACACTTTTCATTTCCGACCCGACATTGCTACTCCAAAATTGCTTCTTTATGTGTACTTTACCTTCCCTTACAGTTTGGCCCATGAATTCAGGGAGACCCAGTAGAATTCTTCCAAAGCAACATTGCTGATTTTTGATTTATGGTGATGTTGTATTTAATGAGTGATTTATATTGTAATTTGGTGTAGTTTTCTTGTAAAAAGATTGCAAATCGTGATACTGTAAACTCCCTCAGATCCGCACAGCTTAGGACCAGAGGTTGTGTTGATTTCTGGTCTTTGCTTTGTAAACAGTAATTTCAATGTAATAATGCAATTAAAATGATAATGAATTCTTACAATATAGTAAAATATTAAAATAATTAAGTAAAGTAATAAACTAAAATAATAAAAATTGAGATAATTTTGAAAAGGATGAAATTATTAAAAATAAAAGTCAAATTAATAATGTATAATTAAATATACATAATAAAGATGAGATACATTTATCTTGAATTATTCGATGAAACTTGCCTCATAAAGGTATCCTACTAATTCACATCAAAATCATAAAATAAGAAAAAAAAATTCAGATTTCGCCAGACTTAATAACCAAAAAAGCTTGATAAATACCTAACTATATTTATTAAAAAGATTGTGATTACCACTGATATCAGCAATATCTTGAATTTTTTCAGAAATTAATTTATACTTCCTTCATGAAAAAACATGAGGTCAGTCATATTAACAAGAGTTACATATTAAAATACCTACAGAATGATATAAAAATAGAAAGTTCTGTAATTTTGTCACTACATGTAAACTGAAAGTTTCTTTGTTTACATCTGTGATGATGTGCGGATTTTAGGGAGTCTACTGTAATTATTTTTCTTTTATTATTCCTTCACTGTGATTTTTGGAACTGAAATGTAAAAAATAAAAATTTCTGCTAAGCCTGGCGCTCAGTAAAAATCTTCTTGATTTTTGATCCCTGATTCTTACAGTGAGAAGTTGGCAGATATGGAAATAACTATCATTTAGAAGGATTCATTTTACTATTTGTAACATTTTATTGATTGTTAAAGGATGTGCTCAAATCTGAACTAGCTAAGTTCTGATACATTTTTTAATTAAATTTTGTTTAAAAATCCATGAAATTAGTAGTTGCTCTTATTCAGAAACTATGTACATTGAACTGTTTTTTTTTTTTTTCGACTTTTGATAAAGGCAGAGGATTTCTCAGAAAATGTCAAAGTTGGCATTTTGAACTTGAACCAAATTTCCAGACATGACAAGGACAAAATTTACTATATTTGGCTAGAAGGTATAAACCGGATTCTTTTTACTAATGTGGAAAAATCACAACAAATGCAAAAAAAAGGGAGCCAAAAATAGCATTAAAAATCGCTGAAATTAAATAAATTGCAAGAGAAAAGGTTATCTATAATGAAATAAAAGATTAAAACTGGATTCATTTTACGAATGTTGAAAAACCCCAAAAACCTACAAAAATTTGTGAAAAATTCAAAAATCGCTGTGTGAATTCCAAATTAAACTTTATTGAAACAAGGATAAAATTAAAACCAGATTTATTTTTAAGAATACGGAAAAATCGCAGTGAAACGCACAAAAACCCTGTTAAATTGCATAAAAATCACACATGTTAAAATTTAGTACAGTAAGTTAAAACATTATAACAAGAATTATTTCTTGGAAAAAAAAAAAGAGAGAGAGTGAGTGTGGAATGTGAAAAACAAAAGAATCGGTAACATCAACTTGTGCAAGTTTATTCCCCCCCCCCCCCCCCCAAACAATGATAAAGACCCATATCTGGGGAGTAAACAAATAATATAAATGAAATCTGAAAAGAGATTTTCTGCACACCAAAATCATCGCTATATGGGAATCCTCCTAGTGGAAAAGTGAGTAAACAGGCCGACTTAGTATAATGCCCATTGACAAGTTAGCTTTGTCTGTACTTTAGAATTTAGTTTAAATTTTGTTTTCTGAATGTAAATAATATATTTAACCTTAGGGGTTATTAATGTACAGCTGCTAAAATATTTTAACATACCAAAATACTGCCAAAATAACTTGTATGTTGTAAACTGTTCTTTTTATTATTTTAAAACCTCTTTATTTATTTATTTATTTTATTATTGTTTAATCAACATAAATTATTCATAGAAAACCTAACATAAAAGTTAATTAAGCTTGTATATTATTTTTATTCGTTGTAAAATGTCTTTTTTCTTTGCTCTAACATTCCATTAAAAATAACGTTATAGTACACATATCATCTCAAAAGTTAAACTGTTAAATAGAATGTTTGGAAATTCTATCTGTAGAGAAAAAAAATTTCAAATACTGAAATTTGATTTTAGTGATGTCTGTTCCCGAACAGTGCTAAAGGAATTTGAAGAATCATTGGGCATAAAATTTGTATGGGTTATGATTTAGAGACTTTAAATAAAGCAAAACCTGTCAATAAGGAATCTTTATGCAACTGAATCCCTGCTTAATTGGAAAATTTTCATGGTCCCAGTAAAAGAAATATGAATTTTTCTAAAGGGAATGTGTACGTGGAAACCTGTTTAAAATGAAATTTTCTCCATTGCCTTATGATTCATCTTAGCAAGCTGCATTTAAAATTTAAAATTCTTTCATCATTCAAGATTTTGAAGTTTAAGGGTAAGGGTTTCCTTGCTTGTGAAGACACTCACGAGCTAATGCTAATCCTATGGGGAGGGATTTTTCTAATATCTCGTTTGCATTTTGACATTTTTAAATAATTTTTTTTTTTGCATTGGATAGCCGAGGTCCATCTCTAGAGCGCACCTTTTTTACTTTTTTGATTTTGGTTGCAGATATTTTTTAGAATGACACTTTCATTTTCAGAACCGCTTTTGAAAGTGAAAGTAACTTTATAAAAAATATCTGCGACCAAAATCAAAAAAGTTAAAAAGGTGCACTCTAGAGACGGACCTCGGTTATCCAATGCAAAAAGAATTATTTAAAAATGTCGAAATGCAAACGAGATATTAGAAAAATCTCTCGCCATAGGATTAGCATTAGCTCGTGAGTGTCTTCACAAGCAGGGACAGGAGCCTTAAGGGGACACAGTACCTTTTAAACTACTTTTTCAATTTTGAATAATACTGTAAAATACTTAAATATAATGTCACTACAGATATTAGGTACTATAAAGCAAATATAATTTCATATAATTAAAAAAAAAAAAATCTTGTAGAACAGCCTATTTAACTAAAATTTAAATTAAAAAAAATAAATTTAAATTCCCTACTACTTTTTTAAATATGAATATTTTTGCTTCAAAATTTTTTTCCATAATCTTAAAAACATACTACATAAAATTGTGCATGGATTTAACATTCAAGGTTATAGTTATTTTTTTTTTTTTAATTTTCAATTATTTTTCCTTGATTTTTTACTATACAAAAGAGTTATACACCTTATTAAATGTAATATCCCATACATCTAAAAATCCATGTGCAGTTTTGTGTAGTATAATCTAAGGAATATGGGGAAAAAAAAAATTGAAGCAAAAAAATTCATATTTAAAAAAGTAGTAGGGATTTTAAATTTATTTTTTTTAAATTTAAATTTTAGTTAAATAGGCTGTTCTACAAGATTTTTTTTGAAATTATATGAAATTATATTTGCTTTATAGTACCTAATATATGTAGTGACATTATATTTAAGTATATTACAGTATTATTCAAAATCGAAAAAGTAGTTTAAAAGGTACTGTGTCCCCTTAAATGGGTTCAAAAGGTGGACTTAGGCATATCACACACTGAACAGACAAGCAACAAAAAAGCGTAAGTCAAGACATTTCACCCTGATAACAAAGAAGAAACCAGTTTGAACGCTTATTTGTCGCATGTCTTATGTTTTTGTTTGCTTGTCTGTTCAGTGTGTGATCTGCCTTATATAACAAAATAGTGGCTCTGAACATGGTGAAAATAATTTGACTTTCAAATGAAGCTGTACACATTCTTGTGGATCTAAATGCGACTGCCGAAATCGCCTATTTATAAGCAAATGCAGCCAGAAAATGCATCATAATCAATATGCCATCATATGATTTATAAAATATTTTCATTTTCATAATACACCTTCAAAGTTTCAGTGATATTTGTTTCAATACTCCTTATATTTCTTTAGCGGTATTTTCTCAACTTATTTCTTAAATGTTTACTATAGTGAAATTTCCCATAATCATCCACAATGCATAATAACCAGCGTCGTAATATTTATTTACTCAGAAATACAGGGCGTCTCATTACAATCTGAACATAATTGTCGTTCTTTACTCAGATTTACCGCGTTTTGTGTGAAATGAAATATTATCATGAAAAGTGGTGGAAGTATATGACATTTTGCTAATTGAAAATGCATGAATTGTCAAGTCAATTTTATTCAAAAATACGGAGCACCAGGTTCAATATTGTTTGGATAAGGGTGGTAACGACATCTACCATTTCTTAAAACATCCTTACAAATCAGACAAATAAAGATCCGTCTGTTTCAGTTTTCATTAAAGTTTTGGGCAAAAATCTGAATTTGATTAAAGAGTTAATTAAATTAAGTTAAATTAGTTAAAGTTAGTTGCATAGTTAAGTAAATTTAGTTGCGGCACCGCATATCAGGCGTGTTACACACACACACACTTCGAAATCCTTTAGTTCCACCGCCAGGGGCTGTAATACCCCACAGGTACCTGCTATCTGCAATACCGTATAGCAGGCATGCTGTGCATGTGCTGCAAAATAAGTTATTTCCACATTCCACCACCAGGTGGCTCACTCTAGGAGGATGGGAAGAAATAGTGGTCACAGGGCTTTCCAATGATATATCACATGAGTGGTGTTGGCAAAATTTTGAAAAGTTCCCCCCTTATTGGACAAAGTAAGAGGAGGGGGTGGGAGGTGCATAACATGAAATAGTGGTCACAGGGCTTTGAAATGACGTGTCTGAAAAAGTTAGAAAAGCGATCCTCAGAATAAGAAGCCCCCCCCCCCCTCCTCTCTTTGAAATTTTATAATTTATAAATAATATTTATCTGAAGACTCCATAAAAAAAATTCGATCTAAAACGATATTTATTGATGTTATTCCTTTTTCCATGGCTTGCAGACACATAAGCTGCGATATGTTGTATTTTTACTTAAATATGTATATGAAATACTCTTTTAAAAGAACTTTAATTGCAGTTTATAGATGAGAAATGTCTGCACGTTTTTTAGAAATTGAATAGCATCAGGCCTGAATTTTTTTATTTGTTCCCAAGCCTGAAAATGTCTGTCTTTGCAGTTCTCTAACACAGGCTAGCTCTTTAAGAAGACTCAAATACGATTTAAAAACCTTTTTTTAAATCTTTGAAACAACAAAAAAAGTTTTGTATTAAGTTTAGTTTCTGTGTCTTTATTCTTTTATACGATTAGACTAAAAGACTTTCTTCGACTTTCGAAATTAATTTAGAGTCCCTGAAACCCCTTTCATCCAGGTTCTTTTGTAAAGAAGGTTCCAACTTAATAAAATTTCCTGGATAAAAAGAGGACAAATTACTTTGTTGTATGAATGAAATTCATTTTTTTTATGTAAATACTTTAGCCAATGAAATTTATGCATTATTCTTTACAAATTCATTTCCACAAAAATTTTATTAGTAATGAAATAAGCCTTTCGAAGCAACTTTAGATCTTCAATTTCGTGGAAAGAAATTTATTCCAACTTTTTTTATATCTGACTGACTAAGGTAATACAATGAAATTTCAGTTAAAGCAAAGTCTAGACGTTTCATTATTTTCATACAATTTACAGTTCCGACAAACTAAACTATTCTAGGTAGGCGTATGAAAATAATTTAATGGTTGTGTCGCTTTTTAAGTGAAAATAAAAGCCATACGTATATATCTATATATATATTCGTAGAGAATTGCAAAATCAGACAGATAATAAAGAACAAGAAAGAAGAAGCCTTTTGCTACACTACAAATTATACTACTATATTTACCTACCAAAAAAATATAAAATGAAATGCCGTACTGAGGTTAACTATTTAAAATTTTACCTTATAAAGAAAATCATTATTTATTTGACTGCAACGAGATTTATTTAAAAATTATCCGGAGGTTAAAGTAAAACGCTTTTATAAAATTCAACATAAAAAATTATTTATGCACTTCAATGAGTAACTTGTTATGAAAATTCTGAGTAAAAATCAGGCTTAAAAGAAATGCACATTTAAAAATATTAGGATGTTTTTATTGTATGCTGCGAAATTTGAACATTTAATAAAGTACAAGCAAAATCGAAATATTTTTAAAAACTAAATAATCGGTATAATGAAATAATAATACATAGAAATAATTTTGTAGCTATGAAATACACCCGAAATATTGAATTTTTTGGCTTTCTTCTATCTTTACAAGAAGAAATATTGGATTCATGAAAATTTTCGAATTCCAGTTTTCGACGGATTTACACGTTTTAGGGGTCGGAGAACCCGAAAAACATATTTTTACAAAATGTCTGTCTGTCTGTGTGTGTGTGTGTGTGTGTGACACAAATTTTGTGGGCTCTCTATCTCAAGAACATCTATCTAATATCTATCTCAAAATTTTTCTGCGTCCTGTATTAATAAATTAAAAAATATATATACATGCTTGGAAATTATTTAAAAAATCCTAAAAATTAGGTAGTTCTTTTTAACACTTTCCAAAAAAAATTGAAAAATGTTTATGCTCTCGGTTTGTCTGTCCTTCTGTCCACGCTCTAACTCACGTAAATATACTCTGATTTTCATGCAATTGTTAATTATGCTTACCATGACATGTTCGGTATTGTATGAGAAGTGTGTAGCAGTATTAGTTTATTTACAGGGGCGCTCAAAAGAATTCCATCACACTGGTATATGAGAAAAAATCATTTGCAGATTATTTTAATCACATTACTCTATCCCAAATGTATTTAAACTGATATGAATCACTAAATTTTACTACAATACAAGATGATTACGATAGCACTCATAGCATTTGTCGTTCATTTACAGGGACACACAAAAGAACTCGGTTACAGTACTGTCTTTGAGCAATAATTGCTGGAAGTGTGTTTTAAAATTCGGTATGCGCTTTTAAATTAACTAATTTTTTGCATGTTACTTGTTGTATATAAATTCTATGCTTCATATAGGTTGTACAAAAGAATTCACATACCATTCTTTTTATTAGTCAAAATTGTTAAAGGGGAATTTTCAACTGAGGTATATGTATTTCTTAACTGAACTAAATTTTGCAGTTAATAGATACAAATCTGTATATCATATACAGGGCTGCTCAAAGAATACGGATGATTTTCCGATTGTAGATAGGAACTGCTGAAATTGAGTTTTCAAATGCGTTATGCGTTTCCAAAAGATTCAATTACCAATCATCTTTCAACTTACGAAGCGGTGAAGTTTTGTTATATTATTCTGAATGTGTTGGAAAGTGTTTCATAATATATGCTTGACGCAGGATTTTTTCTTTCTTTTTTTTTAATGTTGAAATTTATGCATTTTTTATTTGTCTTATTTAAAGTTGCAATTTTCAAGTAAACCTTATATTTGAAAGAATAATTTTTTTTCTACTAGATCGACTAAAAACTGAGATTTTGCGATATTTAGAAGCAATTATACAGTATAACTTCAAAAATCCGGCATCATCCGGACAGAGACTATGCCGGATTTTTGAAGGAATACGCAAAGTAGTGACTAGAAATATCAAAAGTTTCTTATATATTCTTAACGATGCCTTTAGCCATAATTTAATTCATTATTAAGTGATAATTATGTAAGAAAAAGAGAAAATTAAATATAAAAAAAAACTTACTTTCATTGATATTTTCCATGTTACAGAAAAAAAAAAATCTACTAAAGAGTAAAATTATTTCTTCTCTTGTAATTTCGGAAACATCAATGTCAACTTTGTTTGCTACAATTTTTTTGGCCGTTCTTTAACAAGTCTTTTTTGTATTTTATACAAATGAAGATTGTCTATTTCGGAAATAAAGTCTTGTTTCTCTAAATCATACATTAATTCTCCAATCAAATCCATACATTTTTCTAGTGACACCTTTTCTTCTGCCGGTCGCTCCTTCTGAGCTGCTACTAGGATTATCGGCAATTCTATTTAGCACAGCGTCTGCGATCTCGCTGTCCGTTAAATTGTTCCGTGTTGACGCATTTCCGTTAATGCTTATCCAATCATCCATATCTCCCTTTTTTTTTTTTTTACACTTAATGCATTTTCAGATTTTGCGTGATCAATCAGCTCATAAATGGTCTTTTCACGGAAATGTGAAAGCCTGAAAATTCTTTCTCATCACTGAGGTCGACGTTGCCGAAAATTCATCCTGGTCATATATTGTGGCATGCATTCGCCAAAGTTGTCACCAAGGTTGTTTCCGTTGCTAAGCAACGGTGCAGCTCCCAGAAAATTTTGTTCAAAAAATCGTCGCTTCTGTCAAAAATAAATAAATAAATAAAAATAAAGCCAAATATTCTTTTTTTTACAATTTTACTTTCGATCTTGAAGTTTTTAATACAAAAGAATTGCTATTTTTCTTCTCCCATAATTTGAAAGTGTAAAAGAAAAAGGAAGGGGAAATATGGTTTTGGTGCCGGATTTTTGAAGTTACACTGTATATGATCAAATCGAAAAAGAAAGCTTGTCGAGAAATCTTGTATTACTTTTAAACGTAGCGTTATTGACAGACGGTCACGTCTGAGTTTTATAATATGAAATACTCCGATTAATGAAAGATCAAAACTCAGATTCTAATGTATATTTAACCGGAAGATGGTATCTGAAAATCTTATAATTTTATAAATAAAATATTAAGTTATTATTTAAGCTAAAATTGCTTAAAAGTTTGTACAACGAACTACATAAAATTGTCGATTTGAAAAACTGATGCATTATTATTCAAACTCAGTTTTTTACTTTATTAATATTTTCCCTAAAAATATATTTTTGAAGTTGTTAGCAACAAGCATGAAAATTTCATTTTTTTAAACAATTAGAAATAACATATGCGAAAAAGAGATTTTTAATCTTTAACATTCAGTTAAAGAGCTTTGCTGAAAATGAGCAGCTGCAAAATCTTGAAAAAGAAAAACTTCATGCTTGAAAATTTTGTCGATTATTCAAAAAGTTATTCTCCCATGTAATAACGAAAATCAGCGTTATTATTATTTTTTTTTCGCATCTGTGTTTAAGTTAAATGAAGTAATAACCCTATACAGTCGTAGGAGCAATATAATGTTGAATTAATATCATGAAAACTTTTCTAAATGAAAGAAAGTTAATAACTTTATGCGTAGTTCTGAAAGTTTCAGAATTTATTTTGATTTTATCGCATGTAAGAATGTACGAGATCGCATGTACGAGAAATAAATAAATGTTCTTTTTAATTTTGCGATAAAATCAGCTTCTTGTTAATAGAATATTTTCAGATTAAAATGCTAAACGGCAGGCTTTTGGATTTTCATAGCATTAATGTACAAAATAAATATTAACAGTGCAATATAATAATAATGTGTAATACCAAATTCCCAGTATCTATACTTATTTTGGAGATTTTTTTTTTTAATAAATATGAATTTACGTAGAATTAGTAGTTTGATAAATCAATGAAGTCATCATGAATATGCTTATAACAATTAATCTACTCGGCACTTGGCCACTTAAAATCTATAGGATATACACACATATACAGGATAGATATAATTAAACTTCCCCTATATACAGCATCCTACTGCGCAAACGGGTGAACGGAATGCAATGAAATTTGGTATATAGACTATACACGAGATGCGCTCACGGAATTTAGAAAAAAAAAATTTTAGTTCCAAAATGTCCACCAGAGGGCGCCTTTTCCGGAAAAACATTACATTTAACACAATAAACGGCCAAAACAGCTGGTTTTACATTTTATTACTCATAATTCTTGTTCTGGATCGTTAATATTGTTTCTGTATTCCGTTTTGATCGTTTATTGTGTTAAATCTCCCTTCGCGATTTCCCTGTACTATTCTAAATTACTATTCTAAATTACTACTCTATATTTACTAAATCCTTATTCTTAAACAATCTCTATCGTTAATTCCGTTAAATTCCCTTTAATTTAATGTCTCACTTGGCTAATTCACTTAATTATTACGCTTTTAGTATTCTTAAATTAAATGTTCCATTTCCGATCTTTCGCGTTTTAGAATGTTCTTTGGTAGCCATTTTATTCCAGCCATATTCTTTCCCGCGCTTAATTCCGGTGTTTTTTTTATTTTCTTATTCATCCGCTGCTCTGTCCGCTCTCTTTTTATGGCGTGATATCTTTACGTCTTAACTGGTTTAGAGCGCGTACTACGTCAATTTTGTATTCCTACGCGTAGGAAATAAAAAGCAGTTACACACGATTCTCCGGCAGAAATTGATGAGTTTTCAAAGTGTAAACGGCCTTCTGGCTGTGTGTCTGTCACTATGTAGTTCGTTCTAAAGATTTACCTTTTATGTAATCAAAATTATTACTAACGATTATAGATGTTGAATACATCGAACTTATCGATGGCACTGCATAGTATTTGTGAGAACTGCCGCCCGATGTTATTAAATAAAAACCTGTGAACAGGAATGCTTTCTTTCATTGTCTCCTCCTGGAGAAATTCCCACTCTTTATCAATTGTTTTTACCATTAGCCGCTCGACTACAACCCATCTTAAGTGCGAAACGATGAACGTCTATAAAGATTAAGCTGCTCAATTGAATAGGTGAAGTTGTTGTTCTACTTTCACTTACTACATTTTCTTACAGCGATTCTCCAACTCCATGCTACACCGTATAATGTAACAAAAGGTTACATCTAACAGAGCTAAATCAATTATGTAATAGAAATCGTTACATATATACACAACAGAAATAAAATTCTAATGCATATATAACCATTTATTGGCGACAATTACTGAAAATGGTTTCAAGAATCCATGAAAAACTTTTTACTCAATTAGATCATGAGAATATCGCATAAATCGAATAATTGTGTAAAATGGTTTTCCGAAAGCTCTTTTAATTTTAATGTTTTTTTCTTAAAAAAAAAAAAAAAACCCTGGTAAAATGAGTTCATATAAGCTCTTTTCTTCCAACTTTTACGCCTTTTTCCTACCACTAATTTTCAAGAGGAAGTTTTGCTTATTTAATCGCAGAATTTATAATGTTAGAATTAAATACGTTTGATATTTTGTTAGTAAATAGCGGTAGATAAAAAAGCCTAAAAATTGGCAGCTATGCTCAGAGATCGTTATACGATGCTATTCTGTTGTGTTTTAAAGATAAATTCTCTTGACTAAATAAAATTAGCTAATAATAATAATGATTTTTGTAGTTTTGTTATTAACATTAAACGTAATTAACATAATAACAATCATCCTGAACTATTAAAAATTTGCAGCAAACTGTCCAGTCATTAGACCACCCCCTTTTTTTTGTAGAAAATGGTTACCTAACCGTAATTTATTTCTATTCTGACCATAATTTGGTCATTAATATGGAAAGATACGCTTCATAATTTGATCAAGTAACCGTTATCTTTAATGATCGGAAAGTTTGCTGCACTTAATTTTTAATATTGTGTAAAAATTATTTAAAAAAAAAATGTAAAACTATACAAAACCTTCCAAAAGTAAGATGAATACTTTATATGTAATCAATGTTTCTTTGGAATCCAAATTCGCCATGTGCTTTCAAAATTGTTTAGTTAGATAACTCTTTTCATTTTAAGAATGGAATTTCGTAAAGATTTTCTGAAAGTGTTGGAAAGTATTTGATAATGTATGAGTAATGCATGATTTTTCTTTCTATTTTCCCCATACTGTACGCAATCAGTAATTTCCAAAACAGAATTTAAAAATAAATCCTAAGTAATATATTTTGTATACATATTTATACAGACTTAAGTTTCTTCTTCTTCTTTTTTTTCCTTGTTGTACAAATGTACTTAACTGTAATATTCTTTCTTATCTTTCATAGCTTAATGATTAATTAAGCACTTTTTCGAAATTTGTTAATGATGTTAATATTTTCCTTCATCAAACAGAAAAAATATTATTTTTTAAAAATCTTCACCTCCTTTTGAATTTACATTCTTTTATACATATCATTTGATTACAGTCCTCAGCAAAAGTTTAGACACTGGTGATATTTGATCTTTAAATAAAAAATACGAACACTTGGGCTATACAAATGGCTGTACTAATTTTTAAACATTTTTTTAAACATTTTAGGGCGGAAATAACGGTTTTAATGTCGGATTTTATTTAATTTAACCGAAAAATATGAAATTTGCTTAGACACTTTCGTAGTTTTTTGGCAACTATTCACAGTAAAACGCAAATTTCAAACTTTTGACGGCACATGCATAAAGTATTTAAGTGCACCTCGCAATAGCATTGGTTAGTGAAGATGCCGCGAGCTAGAAATTTTCAGCCAGATGAAGTAATTGTAGCATGGAAGCAGGGGCGGACTGGCATAGTTTGGCCCACCCCGCTAGACTTATGCATTGGCCCACCAATTGACAAATTGTTAAAATGTTTGAATACTGACTATCAACACGACCCTTTGCTCAAACTCTATTAAGATGACAACTCCAATTCAAGGCATATTAACATCCTTGTAATCATTTATTTTCAATTGGTAGTAATTTCATAGCGGAAAAAAAATCTTGTGTGGGGAGGGAGGTTAAGTTGCTTAATTTTTTTTTATTTTTTTAATATGTAAACTTCAAACAAAAGGTATACATGCAATAAATAAAACCTTTGGTAATTTTTCATGGGGATTTTGCAGTGCGTGTGCAGCACGCCTGCTTTACATTGCCGTTGGAAGTGGGGACCAGGTTCGAGGTTCGTCTGATTCACGATAGTTTTTTTTTTTTTTTTTTGAAAAAATTTCATTTTACAAGATCCTCCAGTACGTGCGGAGCATGCCTGCTATACGGAGCCGTAGGCAGCGGAGAGTCGGTTCGAAATTTAATAATAATTCAAGGATCCCAGCACAAAATTTTGCAGTGCGTGCACAGCACGCCTGCTATGCGGTGCCATGGGCAGCGGTGACACGGATCGAAGTTCATTCGTTTCGGGAGTGGATTTTAGGAATAACTTAGTTCTTGGGAGATACTCGTATAAATTAGAGGCCCCGATGGAAGGAGGGGCCCGGCCTGCTAGCTGATAAAGCCAGCTATTCGTAATCTAAAGATCATTCAACACTGAATAGGATAAAATCATCTAACAATTTTTGTCCTAAAGATGAACGCAAGCAGTTCTTTATAATTTTAAGTGTTGAGAACACTCGTTCACAAAATATTTGAGTGCGCGTTAAAGTCAATATGTACTTATAAGCTATATACAATGTTGAATAAATACGACCATCAGGGCTGCCACAAGAGACTATTTTTATATTCTATTTGCACAACTATTTTTAAAATACAAATTTTATAGTATATTTCTCTTTCACATGTTGGCAAAGTGTATTCAAAGATTTTTGTTTTGAAAAAGTGGTGCGAGATTGAATTAAAAAATAGTCGCCTGTGGCAGCCCTGGGCATTCAACTCGCACAATAATTCTAATGCACAAACTAGGCGTTTTTTACATTTCTTATTAACTTTACAGCGACTCTCATCATCTTTAATCAGTTCTGAATTGCTCGTTTCTTTGCTGTAAACGTCGAGATTGTAGCTGCAATAGCAACTGATCATAATCAGCATAGTGCCGGGAAATGTGCAGCAATTCTTTTCTGACATAGTCTTTTTGGACTTTCGCCAAGACAGACAAAGTACTAAGAGTTTCTTCAGTAAGTTCATTTAACAATTTAACCTGATTGAAGCGGCAAGGATTGAGCCTGGCAAGGTCTTTCATGAGCAAGTCATTTCCAGTAAATTGTGTATTCAACTGCTGAATAGTTGTGTCTAAGATCATATTATAAACATTTACTTTAAATACTTCTGATGGTGATCCGATAATACTTCTTGCATCATCGTGAGAACATTCACCACATCGACGTTTCGCTACAGATATTCTTTTTTTCTGTAGGAAACTTTCAATTTCAATGGTATATTCCTTTTCTATTAGTTGCTTTTGAAGATATTCCGCAAATTCAGAAGCATTTTTCAGAACCATATAAAAATTATTTATTTTGTGTAGTAGATTGGTTGTTAGAAACAGTTAAGTACTCCAGACCGTTTATCTGCAGATACTACGATGTGGGCGTGGATATATCGAATAGGTCGCTGAAAATGGTTGCCAATTTTATATACTGAAACTTGCACCAATTATCAAGCAGTGATCTTGCCGAAAAAAAACTTGTGACGGGAAATCGTCCATTTCCGTGATACCTTGTAGGTACTTAAGCAATGTTAAAAACATATGTCAATTTTCAAAATGTTTTGAAGACTCGTCAAACATGCTATTAAGAGTTCGATCCTTACTCCACCACCTAATAGCGTTTACTTTTATAATTGGCGAAGCAGCTTATTTCCACCTACAGACTCTTTATTCATTGAAGTCCATACTTTCATTCGCTTATATGACTCTGAGCTAAAAGTGAAAGTAGCTTGTATTAAGTCCAAGAAGTCTGTTGTCAATTTGAAACATTCTGTTGCATCTGTTAAGTCCAAATTTAGCACATGTGCATATCAATGCACACACCTTATATTTGGATTGTCTTTTTCAGTTCTGCCTACAAACCTTTATAACGCTCACTCATATTTGCTGCACCATCAAAAGAACTGCCAACTATTTGTGAAGAAGGGAGTTTAAACTTTTAAGTTCCTCGTTTACCTGGAGATGTAAGACTTCCCTTGTTGTTTTGGGGGAATCAACCAATTTTAAAAACTAACTTTCACTTTACCATGCTCTCGAATATTAAGTGCGAACTGCCCCATTACCGATATATCTTATATGACATCTACTTCAATACTGAATGAACCTAACTGTTTTACTTCTTCGGCAATGTTTATTTGGATCTGAATGGAGAGATGAGCAATTAACTTATTTATAAATGACTTGGACAGGAATATAATCAACCAACCTCTTCCATGTCGTTTAGGATTTTCATTTTGTTCTTTTTTCTGCTCTATTCTAGCCTCCTTCATACTTTCTTGATATCTTCTTTTTTGGCTTCTCTTGATAGCCTTTGCTACATAAGCGTGCAAAATTTGATCATATTTACATAGCAGCATTACGAATTCTAAAAAATTGCCGTGTTTAACGTCTCTATTATTCAAGGCTGCCGCTGGCTCCTCTCATTTTTCACTATAAGTTAATTCTTGCCTCCCAATATCCTTGATCTGTAAACCATCCCTTGATATATAAGCTAATCCTTGCCGATCTTTTTTTACTACGCAAATGTCCGCAGACAGACCCATCCCACTGGACAACTTCCCACCCTTCACTGACCATATCGCTCACCCGCAAGAAAAGTGACACATCTCGCAAAAATTCATTTTGCGTTTTTTATTCCACTAATAGGACTGTCATAGGTACATCTTGCTGCACAAAAAGTTTCGTAAGTGTAGTTATACGGAAAATCCCTTTAATACGCTATATGTCCATTTGTGACCACAGAAGAGGGAGATAAAATTACTCAACCATCCAAACCTCATCCTATGTATTCCTTCTTAAGGGTTTTACGCTTTTATGCAAGTTTTTACTCCTGAATGCAGAGCTAAGTGCTATAATTTCATGATACAATAAAATCATGCAAAGTTTCTTTTGCCTTTCCTGTGAAATTTACTTTTGTCGAGATGTGTCACTTTTCTTACGGGTGGGCGATATGTGCTTTTTGCATTATCCCCTATCTTTTGGCTTCAATACACAATGAGTAACTTGCACAGATCTTCCAAAGATTGCTGATGAGAGAGGGAAAGGAGAAATTTGAACTTACCCGATCAAAAAAAAGGGGGGGGGGGAGATAAAAATTGAGTTTAATAATTTTTTTTTTTTTAGTTTTATGGAAAATAAAAATGAAATGCTATTTTTTTGGCCCACTACGCTCGTTTGGCCCACCCCGCGATCGCGGGGTAGCGGCGTGGGCCAGTCCGCCCCTGCATGGAAGCTGAAATCGAAAGGGAAGACTGTTGCAGAAATTTCAGTTTTTTGAATCGTCCAAAGAAGTCTGTCTATCAAGTACTGTCTGAGGGTGACTCTTTCAAAGCAAAACACAGATCTGGAAGGCCTCGCGTGTCTACAAAACGAGATGGTAGAAGGACCCATAAACTGTCATCCAGACAAATGATGATTGCTACTCGCATTAAAAGTGAATCAGAGCTTTCTGCGTCAACGGATACGATTCGTAGAGTAATAAAAGAAAAATGTAATTTAGTTTTCATGAAAATGATAAAACAACCAGCCTTGAAATCTCACAACAAATTGACAAGAATGCAATGGGCTCGCAAAGATATGTCATATGGACCAAAGTGGTGTACTGTGACATTCAGCGACGAAAAAAAAAGCGGAATTTGGATGACCCAGATAGGGTGGAATACTATTGGCATGACTTGCGTAAACAACCTCGGGCTTTCTTCCGTCGTCAACAAGGAGGTGACTCTTTAATGATTTGGGCCCCAATTTGTTTTAATGCTCAAGTATCTCTGGAGAACCTCAATGGTTGCCATGCAGCGTAAGACTACATACATACAATGGAAAACAATCTACAGCCATTTGGTGAACTTTTAGCTGTTCCAAAGTATGTATTTGTGGAATGCATCCATTCATGTTGCATGCAAGACAAAAGTTGAATTAACTCTCAAAATATTACTGTTCTCGACTGGCCCGCGTGTAGCCCTGATCTGAACCCAATCGAAAACGTTTGTGGCATCATATCTCATAAGGTTTACTTAATTTTTTGACAATACTCCTCTATTAATGAACGTCGAACTGCTGTTGAACGTGTTTGGTACGAAATAGACTCCCAAGTGATACAGGATTTAGTTTCCTAGTCACATATTTGCACTAATTGCACACAATTTAGGAGTTGTTCGATTTTAATTTATGGTTATTTTTTCGTAAATAGACAGATTGTCTATACTTTTGCCACCATGTTAATTTTGTTTTTTTGTCATTATTTATTATGTAAAAGGTATAATTTAAAATTTATTGTTTGTGAATAAAGGATAAGTCCCCAGTAATATGTGACAGTTGAATTACAACAATTCGTTACATACTTCGCAGTACAGAACCATAATAGATCATTTTCTAAACTTTTGCTGAGCACTGTATCTTAGTTTAATATGATAATATACAAATAATAATAAAACTGGAGTAACTACACTCGACATTCCGAACACTTTATGGAATACTTTGCATTCAGATACAATGTAATCCAAAATTAACTGAAAATAATATGTAACTGAGCATACGCAATTTATTCGACTAAAGTACTTCAATTGGAGCTAATCTTCCGTTATCGGACTCACGGCCAAAGTCGGCATCAAACTTCACTCCTGGTAACAATTGGTTTCAAGTGAACTACAAGCCTTTTTTCCCCGAAAAGGTAACATTTTATAGTTTACTAGGGTGCAGAGCCCCCTGTTCAGACACCATAAATTCTAAAAACACGCTAATTTGATCGGTTTTAAAAAGATTACAGAAGACTGAATTATAATTTATTGAATTATTATTTTCAATTTCAATTTGAAAATGACGAAAAAAAAAAGGAAAATCCTTATTAGCCAGAAATCTAATAATCCCTATATTTTCTTTTTTGCTCATTCACCCCCCCCCCCCCCCACACACACACAAAAATGGAGTCATTTAGTTGCCATCTTTACACAACATCATTAAAATTATAAAAAAAGTAATATAAAAAAAATTAATTCAAATTAAAAAAATCTAATACCATTTTTGATATACGAGGATCAATACGGATAATTTGTATTAATTCCACCGCCAAAGGTTTCATATTTTAGGAGGAATAGCTGTGAAATATAATCAGCCGTTTCATTAGGATTTTATGTAATATATGGATTAGGTTTTAGCATATTTTTCAGAAATATTTCGTTTAGTTTTTTCTTCTAATGTAAATATTTTTTTCTTTCTTCCTCAACAAATTGATGCATAAATTTCCATACGCTTTTATTTAATAAAACTTTTTACTTCTTATTAAACAATGTAAAAATGTTTTACTGCGAGTAAAAAAAAGAAAAAGAAAAAAGAAGAAGAAGCAAAAAGATTTTACTAAATTAAGTCATTTTCTGGCAAAATATAGTTGTTGTATCGACATAAGATGAAAGTGAACAATAAAAATGATTTAATTGAGATAATAAGAGAAAATATGTATTACCTATCGTCACAAAATGGTTGAAAAAATAAATATAAAAGTAAAAAAAAAAAAACAGTTTTTTTAAAAAACACCCTTTTATAAGAGTTCATCTTGAAAATTATGCCTAAATTTTTTACAGCAATTCATGTTTTTTCCCCAAAACTTTCCGTTACAATACATTAATATGGCGTTGGCAAATTAATTTATCTCGATTACGAAAAATTTAACGTTTTTTTTAACGCTTGGTGGAAAACGCAAGCAAGTGGATTTATTAAAAAATATATAATTTTAGTGCTGTTTCTTTTATGAGATAGAGCAACAGTAAATAAAAACATGAAACATGATTCAAATTATCTCTTTAAAATTTTTCAACGAATAACAGTAAATTAATTAATATTAAATTATTAATTGATAAAAAAAGTATATTTCTAAAATATTACACTTCCTTTTTTATTTATAATTTATTTTCTACTTTTTAAACTTTGAAATGTTTCATTGTTGTAGTTTCGCAGATATTTGGCCTATTTTGGCGAGCGGTTCTTGTACATCATCAAATACACTGTTGTGGCGATTTGTCCCCTGTGAATTGCTAACAGAAAAATTGCCTTAAAATTGATGTATAATTGATTGTAAACGATTTGAAACCTCAATTTGTAATTGAGATTTTGAAATATTAAAATGTTGTACTGGCATAAGAAACACACCTTTGAATATAATTTTTATAATTCTAGCATTCAGGAAGTGTGTTAAAAATTATTACAAAATTTCATTTTTACACAGAAAAGCTAGCTTGAGTTAACTAAAACAGTGTAAAAATTAAGATACCAAACCATTCGGTCGATTTCTTAGAAAATATATGCAGTTCTTGCGACAGTGACCTAAAATATATTCATCAAATGGGCTTTATTCCAAATCTGGGTTTGAGGCTGAAAAAAGTCACGTGGTACCTGTAACTTACCCAAAGAACTTCTATCTGATAAGAAGGGAAGCTACTACTGCTTTCCGCATCAACTGTTTCACTGGCTGACGGGGATTTACATTGCGTCTACGGAGCTTTCCCTTCTTTACGCCAGAAGTTTTTACCTCGACCACGTGCTAATGACGTAGGTGGAATATTCTCCATTGGGAGCTTAATCGCAACTAACGACATAGAAAGCCAGTTCATGACTTTTAAAAAGTCACACGGAGTGGGTCCACCGCTCCCTGAATAATAGGCTTGAGCGCTGACACAAAAATGGCGGCTGCTGAAGGTGGATTTTTTTAAACGTATGTACGGTCCCCTAAATTTAAACACGAGCCTCTTATAAAAGATTTCTTTAACTTGTTTAATCTCATAAAAATAAAGCGGAAAGAACTTTTATTAATTATTGGTAGCAAAATGCAAGGGACACGTTGAAAAAATCCACCTTCGGCAGCCGCCATTTTTGTCTCACAAGGAGAGGGCCAAGCTTGTTAATCACAGATTCTGATTATTTTAATATATGTTGTAGGGTAGAAACCCCTTAGTGTCAGGTTCAACAGATTTTATCCAACTCTCCTTAGTTCTTGAGAAACCGGGGGGTCTAATAATAGTACACAACTTAAATACTTACATTGCAACCGTAATGATAGGTTGGTCGTAGCTCAGTTGGTACGGCGTTCATTAGCTGATCTGTGGGCCCAGGTTCGGTACCCGAAAGCACTACATTTGTTTTCCTCATTTTTTGTTTTATAAATATACTTGTAATTATAATTTAATAATTTCAATTACAAATTTTAATATCATACACCAATTATAATGTTAACAAACTTAAATTTATCATTTTTTATTTTTAAACTATTATTTCTCACCCTTTAAAGAGGTTTAAAAAGAAATTGGATCTATTATTGAATGCTAAAAATTCCAAAATCGTGACAAAATCTGTTGTGGTGCCTCCTAGTTATGATAAAATAAAAGAATATTCAAATAAAATAAAAATGAAAGCAAAAAGAAGATAAAGGTGAAAGTAAAAGAATTGAAAGCGCAAGCATACGTATTACAAATTTAAAAATCTTTAATATGCAAAAAATCGATTGTAATTTAATTCTGATACTAATTTTTAATATAATTATCCCTGTTACTTTAAAAACAGAATAATAATAGTATTATCGCATTGTCTTCCTTTGTTAAAGCAATGCGTAAATGATGTTTCTTTAAAATCACGAATCGACACAATTACTCAATATCATTGCATCGTTAAAGAATGTATGAAACACATTTTAAAAGTGATTTTTAAAAAATTAACAGTTTTATGATGTTTTATACAACTATTTAGTTAAAAGTAAAAATTTAAATAGGTTAAAATTATAATTGATATACAATATTATAAATTTTAATTGACAATGCGATTATTAATTATACTTACAAGTATATTTATAAAACAAAAAATAAGAAAACCAAATACAGCGAATTCAGGTATCGAACCCGGCCCCGCGGATCAGCCGTCAAACGCCATACCAACTGAGCTACGACCAACCTATCACTGCGGTTGCAAAGTAAGTATTTAAGTTGTGTACTATTATTAGACCCCCCCCGGTTACTCAAGAACTAAGGAGCGTTGGATAAATTCTATTGAACCTGACACTAAGGGGTCTCTACCCTACAACATATATTAAAATAATCAAAGTCTGTGATTAACAAGGTTGGCCCTCTCCTTGTCAGTCTTCAGGCCTAGTATTCAAGTTAGTGATGGGCGATAACGAGATGTTTTTCTCGATTTTCTCGATTGTATGGACATCTCGATATTTTTCGATTGTGTAAATTTTTTCTCGATGACTACAGTTTGCAAATTTCTTTTATAAATCATATATTATGTATTATATACGTCATACATTTATCAAGAATCGTCTGCGGGTGAACTGGAATGAGTCGATGTTAATAAAGACTAGGTGACATCGACCGCTAGCGGGCCCCTCCTTTAATCGGGGCCGCTAATTTATACGTAATCTTGTAATATGAAATCACGAACAGGTTACCCGCTATATACGGCACTGATATATGATAGCAGGCGGGTGTGGTGTGCACGCACTACAAAATCTTGTAAAAAATATAATATCGAAACGAATGAACCTCGGACCAGATCTCTTGGGGGAGGGGTCAAAGCGAGCGGAGGGGCACAGCAGCTGCATAATATGATTAAGTCGTCACAGGTCTTTAGGCCTTTCCAACCATATGTCACATGAGAAGTCTGGATCTGAATTTATAAAAATGCCCTCCCCATGGGGGCAAAGAGGGGGGGGGGGGTGCGGGAGGTGGATAACATGAGTAAGTGGTCATAAGCCTTTCCAACAATATGTCACATGAGGGGTCTTGGCTAAATTTAGAAAAACACCCCCGTGGAGGAAAAGTGGGGGGGGGGGGGCGGTCACCGGAGGTGCATTACATCAATAAGTAGTCACAGACCTTTCCAACGATATCACACATGTGGAGTCTTGGCTAAATTTTTAAAAGTGTCCCCCGTGGGGGAGTGCAAAATGGGGGGATGGACACCGGAGGAGCATAACATCAATAAGTAGTCACAGACCTTTCCAACGATATCTCACATGAGGGGTCTTGGCTAAATTTGAAAAAGTGTCCCCCCGGGGGGGGACAAAGTGGTGGTGGGGACACCGTAGGTACATAACATCAATAAGTAGTCACAGACCTTTCCAACGATATCTCACACGAGGGGTCTTGACTAAATTTGAAAAAGTGTCTCCCGGGGTGGGGGAAGAGTGGGGGGGACTGTCACCGGAAGTGCATAACATCAATAAGTAGTCACAGACCTTTTCAACGATATCTCACGAGAGGGGTATTGACTAAATTTGGAAAAGTGTCTTCCGGGGGGGCAAAGTGGGGGGGCGGCCACCGGAAGTGCATAGCATCAATAAGTAGTCACAAACCTTTCCAACGATATGTCATATGAGGGGTCTTGGCTAAATTTGGAAAAGTGTCCTGAAATTTCATATATTATAAATAATATTTAGCGGAGGGCTCCATAAAAAAATCCGATCTAAAATGATAAAAACGGAAAAAACTACCCTCGCAGTGGGGGAAAAATTGGGGAGGGGAGGAAGAAAGTCTCATAATATGAAAGAGTCATCCGAGAGCTTACCGATGACATATCACATGACTGGTCCAAAAAAAGTTTGAAAATTGCTCCCCCTCCCTCCCCCTGTGGGCCCACTCTTTCGCCCCGGAATTCACACAGCCGCCACTTTAAAATTTTTATGTTCAATAAATAATATTTACCGGAAGACTGCATAAAAAACCCACATCTAAAGTGATATTTAAATTTATTACAGAAATCGGCTACGGTTTTAAAAATTTCCCTTCCCCATCCCCCTTTGGGCGAAGAAAGGTTCATTGTATGAAAGAGTGGTCAAAGGGCTTTTCGATTATATGCCACAGGAAGGGTTCGGTAAATTTTTTATAATTGCACCCCGCATGAGTCCATTCTCACGTCCTCCTCCCTCGAAATCACCCGACCCACCTTCCTCTTTGAAATTTTTATATTTAATAAATAATTTTTATCGGAGGACTCCAGGTATGTGACATCTTGGTAGGGCTAAAATAAGAGAAACTTTGAAAATTAGGGCTTCATTTCACAGCTCATTGTCATGCCTCTTTCTCTATCTCGTCCCTTGGTACTCTCGATAAATTTTCTTACTTTTCGTCTTTGCCGAGGACGAGAGAAATCCTCGAAAAGCTTCTCATAGCGAAATGTTGAAAAGCGCGAGAGAAATCCTCGAAAGGCTTTTCATTGGGAGATTTCGAAAAGGACGAGAGAAACCAGCGAGAGGCTACCCATCGGGAAAGGTTGAAAAGGGCAAGATAAACTATCGAGAGGCTTCCCATCCCGAAAGGTTGAAAACCGCGAGAGAACCAACCATCGAGCAGCTTCCCATCTGGAAGCGGCGATATGCTGGGAAAATCATCGAGATGAGATTTGCCGAAATGCGAGATAGAAATGAAGCTTTCGGAGTCAAACTTACAGCATTTCTGGTTTAAGTCATAATTTCTCAAAGGAGTCCATCTGCTTATACAATCTATTTTTAGCTCACAGGCTATCTAAGCCTGAGACCTAATGTACCCGTCGGTTCTGTGTGTATGCATGTACGTACGTACGTACGTATGTATGTACGTAACGCGATAACTCTTGATTAAAATGTATGATTTGCTTCTATTTCTTTTATGTTCATTCTGATAAGGCGTTCCGCTGATTAGTTTTGACGATTCATTGGTTAAGGATAAAGGGAGTAAAGGGGGGTTATACCCCCCCCCCCCTTCCTTAATTTAGATAAATAGGTTTTCATGCAGAATTATTCGATTTGCTCCAAATTTCGTATACCGGTTTATTATGTTAAGGAGCTTCCCTGATTAAACTTGGAGGTTCATTAGTTAAGTATGAAGGGGGAAACGAGGATAGACCCCCTCCTTAATTTAGATAAATAGGTTTTTCATGCAGAATTATTCGATTTGTTCCAAATTTGGTATATTGGTTCATTATGTTAAGAATTTGCCTTGATTAGATTTGGAGGTTTACGGGTTAAGTATAAAGGGGGAGAAGGGGGCTGGACCACTCCCTTAATTTAGATAAATGGGCTTTTCATGCAGAATTATTCGATTTGCTCCAAATTTGGTATACCGGTTTATTATGTTAAGGAGCTTCCCTGATTAAACTTGGAAGTTCATTAGTTAAGTATAAAGGGGGGAAAGGGGGAGGGACCCCCCTCCTTAATTTAGATAAATGGGTTTTTCATGCAGAATTATTCGATTTGCTCCAAATTTGGTATACCGGTTTATTATGTTAAGAAGTTGCCTTGATTAGATTTGGAGGTTTACGGGTTAAGTATAAAGGGGGAGAAGGGGGCTGGTCCCCCCTTAATTTAGATAAATGGGCTTTTCATGCAGAATTATTCGATTTGCTCCAAATTTGGTATGCCGGTTTATTATGTTAAGGAGCTTCCCTGATTAAACTTGGAAGTTCATTGGTTAAGGATAAAGGGGGAGAAGGGGGGCTTGTCCCCCACTTAATTTAGATAAATGGGTTTTTCATGCAGAATTACTCGATTTGTTCCAAATTTGGTATACCGGTTTATTATGTTAAGGAGCTTCCCTGATTAAACTTGGAGGTTCATTAGTTAAGTATAAAGGGGGGAAAGGGGGGTAGACCCCCTCCTTAATTTAGATAAATGGGTTTTTCATGCAGAATTATTCGATTTGCTCCAAATTTGGGATACCGGTTTATTATGTTAAGAAGCTGCCTTGATTAGATTTGGAGGTTTATGGGTTAAGTATAAAGGGTAGGGGCTAGTCTCTCCCTTAATTTAGATAAAAGGGTTTTTCATGCAGAATTATTCGATTTGCTTCAAATTTAATATACCGATTTATCCCGATATGGCGCTTCCTTCATTAGATTTGGAGGTTCATTGGTTAAGTATACAAGGGCGGAAAGGGGGCAAGCACCCCTCCCCTTAATTTAGATAAATGGATTTTCATGGGGAATTATTCAATTTACTTTAATTTTTTTTTTCGATGTTCGTTCTGATAAGGAGCTTTCCTGATTAGATTTGGAGGTTCATTAGTTAAGTATAAAAGGGTTAAAGGGGTTAGACCACCCTTAATTTAGCGATATGTTTCTTTTTTTCATGCAGAATTTTCTGATTTGCTTCAAATTTGATATACTGATTTATTATAGTTAAGGAGTTTCCCTGATTAGATTTGGAGGTTCATTGGTTAAGTATAAAAGGGGCAAACGGGGGATATTTCCCTTCATTTATTTTTTGAGGGACATTATTCTTTGAAATAAGAGTATAATATACAATTAGTGTGAATAACCTGTGAGCTCAATGCCATCAGTTTAATTGGCACTTATCTTTTTATTGCTATTAACCGATGTGGGTTATGAAGCATAGTGGTTTATGTATTCAGTTCTGTATAGTCCTAGTTTCAAACTTTACTCTTAAATTTAGTGTAATTTTGCCCCGAATTTTCAATGTTTCTCTTATTTTAGCTCTGCCAAGCTGCCCCATACCTGGAGACTCAGATAAATACTATTTATTAAATATAAAAAGTTCAAAGAGGAAGGTGAGTGAATTCTGGGGGGCGCGAGATTAGACAAAGGGGGGGGGGGCGCTTAATTTTCAAACTTTTACCAAACCTCTCCTTGACATATCATCGGAAAGTTCTTTCACCACTCTTTCATATTATGAACCTTTCTCCTCCCAGAGTTGAATTCCGGAAGGGGGGGGGGGGGGGAGCGGTGCGGGGGTGATTTTTTTTTTTAATTGTAGAGATTTCTACAATAAATATCATTAAATGAGGTTTTTTAATGGAGCTCTCCGATAAATATTATTTATTAAATATAAAATTTTAAAAGTGGAGCTGCATGATTTCCGGGTATATTCTGGGATAAAAGAGGGAACCCACGTGGGAGGGGTAGATTTCAAACTTTTTTTGGACCAGTCATTTGATATATCATCGGAAAGTTTTCGGTTATTATCGGAAAGTTACTCTTTCATATTATGAACCTTTCTTCTTCCCTCCCTAGTTTGGCGCCCCGAGAGAGACACTTTTCGAACTTTTTTGAAATCGTAGCGTTTTTAAATATTTTAGATCGGATTTTTTTACGGAGACCTCCGATAAATAATTTTTAATATATGAAAATTTCAAAGAGAAGGATGGGCAGGGTATATTTCGGGGGGGGGGGGGGGGCGATAATTGGAATCCTGGGATTTGAGACTCTTTTCTATCTTTTGCTGACACCCCTCATGTGATATATCATTGGAAAGCTCTGTGACTACTATTTCATTTTATATATCGCCCGCGCCCCTCCCCTTACTTTGCCCCCACGCGGGGGCACTTTTCTAAATTTAGCCGACACCCCTCATGTGACATATCGTTGGAAAGTCCTGTGACCACTTATTCATATTATGCACTTTCCTTGCCCCTCCTCCCTACTTTGCTCCCCGCGGGGGTTCGTTTAATGTATTCCAGTCGAAGACTTTCTAAAAATGAGGAAATTAAAGATCCAATCTCAAATGACGTAGAAAATCAATAAAAATTTTTGATCCCTTTTATCATCCTTTAGTTCATGTTTTTGCCACTAGGGGTGCTTTTGATTCTTATTTCTTTGGCCATTTTGGTACTAATTGCCGAAAAATTCTAATTTTTTTTACTTAAACTCCCCTTACCGCTTCATAGCTACTCGCGTTTTTTCAGCTTTTTTCAACCAGGGGGCACCTTTACAAGACTTTTCCAGTCTTATGGCTCCTTTATAGCCTCCCTTTGGTTTGTTGTTTTTTTATTCCATCTGTTTTCAGTTACCCTATATTTAATAAAATCTGCCTTATATATATGTAAAAACAATGATTTCAATAATCGATTCTAGAACATCTCTTTTGTAGATTCTCGAAAGTAATCGAATGACTGTATCGATTGCGTATTTTACGATAACGATTTTTTTCGATTGGTAAATCGCCCATCACTAAGCCTATCATAAGCCTATCACTACTATGAAATTGTCGGCCAGAATAATAGTTAAGTTTTCCAATAACTGTTTTTAGCTTTTCTCGTTATAATCGATTGTAAAACATCTCGATTGTAGATTCTAGGAATTAATCGATGGCTGTATCGATTGTGATTTTTTACGATGACGATTTTTCTCGATTGTCGAATTCTCGAGAATCGCCCATCACTAATTCAGGGAGCGGTGGTGGATCATCTTTACACTGCGACTGGCACCAAACTAGGGACGTCGCTTACTACCAATCACCGTGTAAAGACGATTCACTCTGTGTGACGTTTTAAACGTCATGAACTGGCCTTGCACGTCGTTGGTCGCGGCTCAATCCACGCCGTAGGTTGAGCGCTATTGTGTTCACTCAGGTACGGTCGTAGAAAAAAAAAGTAAACACCCCTGCTAACTCTGTAACAAATTATTATAGAAGGAAGTTACAGGTACCAAATGATTGGGAATAAAGTCTACTTTTAAATGATGTAGTATATAAAATTTGCTTAAGGGACCATCTGCATATCAAAACGAACCCAAACTTTGTTTTTTTCAATGGAAATACCCAAGTTTGACACCATAAATGAATTCTACATACTTCAATTAGCCAAAATCCAAATTTTCACGAAATTCGTACGATTAGTTTCATTGAAATTAATTATATAAAAATGAGCCTATTTTAGGGGCTATTTTAAAATTGAAGTTCTGTACTCGATTGTTGAAATGATACAGAATGATTATGTCACTTCTATTAATGTATTATTTCTTGTCAATATGACATTTCACTCGCTTAATATGTTTCGACCATTTCCAGTCCAAATATTTCAATAAAATGAATAAAATATGTTTTCTCAAATTATGCTTTTCTGCACATCACAGATGATAGATGACTTAAACGATTATAAACATACACAATATGATTATTTTGACGTTCTTAAAGATAATTCGAAAACTACTTGGAATAAAAATTTGAAATTGAGAATTCGCATAAAGCAGGACATGATAAATATAAATCTATCAAAAAAATTGTAGATTGCAATTCATACTTTTTTCGAATATTAATTTCATAATTCATATTATAAAATTTTTAAAATTACAAATTCAATGTATTTATGTTTGAGTTTTTTAGTATTAGAGCCACACCCAAAATTATCACATTAAAATTACAATTTCAGGAGTATTAATAAAAATATGAAAATATAATTTAAAGTTAGAAGCTCTAAATTTTGAATGTTTATAATTCAAAAACTTATCATTCAAATGACTAGATATCCGTTTATTGGCGTAATTTGAACCGAAGATTTAAAATATGGCGTCAAAATTGGGAGTTGCCATTGAAAAAAACGAAGTTTGGTCTGGGTTTGATTTGTAGGTGGTCCTCTATAAGCAAATTTTATAAGCATAATTTAAATGTAGACTTTATTTCCAATCGATTGGTACCAGTAACTTTCTTCCATTATAATTAGTTGCAGAGTTAGTAGGGGGTGTGTATTTTTTCGACGGTTGTACATACATTAGAGATGAGATAGGTTGCCCGACGCGAGCTCGGTCTCAATTTTCATACCAGTTTTCGGGCTCGAGCTCATTATTTCTGAAAATGAAAATTTTATTTATTCGTGTATAGAAAAAATAAAAATAACTTTTTTTCCCCCTTAGAAATTACTTATACTTTTTGAAGTCAGAAACTGTGTTTTATTATTCTAGGGTTAGAACGCTATTTTTTTTTATTATTATTATGATATTTGCAGATTTATGTCTGGCATTGCTGGCGACGATCAGTTGATATGTCGTCAGTCAAAATATGCGCGAACAATGATTTTTTTTTTTTTTTTCCGTTTGTGACAGAGTATATTTTTTAATTGAATCGTTTATTTTTTGTTTAAAGATCTAAAGGTAAAGGGGAGAGAATATTTTCTTCTGTTTTTAATCTTCCAGAATGAGCTTGAAGTTTGAAAATTTTTTGTATTCATCAGATTTGCTTGTTCATTGAGGTCAAGATATGAGAATCCTTTTAACAGGCATCGGGGTGGTCATTTTTTTTAGTTACCACTAGTTTTTTAAAATTATTTTTACGATAGATCACTACAAGAAATGCAATAAAAGATTCATTACGAAGCGAGTTGCTATGACATTTCCAAGGTCAATCTAAAAGGAAAATTTTCATAAGGAAATAGTGGTGGTAAAAGTTTTGATTTAGTCTCAATAAAAAGAGACCACAACGAGGCCTTTTTCATACCTTTTCAGGGGCAAGTAATTGTGTTTCTGTAATGTTGGATTCACACTGGAATTTTCAAAATAGTTTATTAGAAAATAAGGAAATGTATACTCGCCAAATTCCAACATAACTTCCGTAAAATGTGAGTTAATTTAAACCAGGTTAAACATGTTTCAAACCAGAATTTTTAAAAAAAGAAATGGTATCAAACAAGCTCCACGTGGAAACGGGAAATTAAACCGCTAATGATACATCTAAAATATTTACTGGTTAGAAGACTGTTTAACCTAGTTTAAATTAACTCACATTGTACGGATGTTGAGTCGGAAGTTGGCAAGTATAGAAATGCAGTTTTACAATTTTTTCCCCCAAAGTTATAAAAGTAAAATTTAACTAAAAGATTCTGGTACGAATCTTGATTAGAATTAAGTGGGATATAATATATCCCACCGCCACCCAATGGGTTAAGCATGAAGTATAGTTTTATTTTATACCAAACTTTTCTTTTGATAAGACTGAATTTAAATTTTCATTTAACAGTTATTTCTATTAAGGTGCCTGCCTACCTCCGGAAGGGATTTTTTTTTACTATTTGAAAAATTGCCTGCTGATGTGCATTATATTATACAATATATAGTCAGGAGTTATGAATAACATGTAAAAATATGTATATATTTTAAATATTTTGATTTTAAAGCTCAAAACATACATAAAAACTGCTATAAAATGGCACTTTTGCAAAACATCAAAACTCAGATTTAAATGAAGGTATTTTTATTCTGTAAAATTTATTGTGATTAATGAAACTTTCTTGAGGTACTGAACCATTTTTATAACTATAACTATGTCATTAATAAAAATATAGAAGTTAACGTTTTTGCACACAGAAAAATTAAGAAAATATAAGACAATTAATAACTTGTATTAACTAAAATATGAAAAAATAACTAACTGTAATCATAATAGAGACACATTACCTAAATAAACTCAGGGGTGCAAGGGCTGCGCAACAAATGGCTGATTGCTACCACTAAATTTTTATAGTATTCCACACCTTATTTATTGTCAGCATTTCTCAGACTTAATAAGGCGAAGAATATTACTAAAATTTAGTGGTGAAAATCAGCCATTTGTTGCGCAGCGCTTGCACCCCTGAATAAACTCCTTTAGAGTATTTTTGAAAAGTTTCATAATGTTACAATTAATATTTTTCGAGTTATGATGTTTTGCGATAAAGCAAAATGTTAAAAATCTCATTTTGAGAAAAAGCAGAAAATGTAATTTAAACCAAATTTTATATATTAAATGAAAAATCTAATTTAAACAAGCTCCTGGTTTATAAAGTTCACCATCTATGTTATTTACATTAGTTATTATTTTTTCTTGATGGCTTTTAAACATTTTCTTTGTTTATGTGCAAATATTTACGGTCACTTCGGTAGGTGAAGACTAATATTAGTTTCAAAAACTTGCGACTGACTAATATTAAAATGCCTGTAACTCAAGTTCTAAGCAAGATAGAAAAAAAAATTCAAACTGATTTAGAAAGCTAAAATGTCAAGTTTTAATATTAAATTAAATACAAGCATTCCCCCAATTACGTAAGTAATGCGTTCCGTAAACTTTTGCATAACTCGAATTTTACGTAAGTCGAATTTGTAAATTCCTTTGGTAAAATTTCGTCAGAAACTGCAATATTTATTATATATATATATATATATATATATAATATATACATTATTTACACAGTATTATTTTATAAATAAAGTAACTTGGATATAAACGATAAAAGTATGAAAAAATATAAAAACGAACTGAAAGAACACTTTTCAAATAAAAAGTATCTTGCGAAATATGGTATTTATAAATTTAACATTGATGAATTAATTTATATTAATTTTGAAACTACATCAAACGAACAGCTCTGAAGCTGGAAGGAAAAATACATTCGTTCCTCTTCACCGAAACTTTAAAATTAGGTTTCGTTATAGTTTGAATTCAGGTAACAAAGTTGTAACGGATAAACAGAGCTTTTTTGGCTCATTTTAACCAGATTTGTGTTTGCTTTGTTAAAGATTTGATTGTATATCCCAATAAAAATATAACTATGTCTATTATATAAAACTATATTATTGTTGTGGTTTTTATCTGCATATTTTGTTTATAAAACAAAATTATCAAAAGCATGCAAATGCGTATCACACGCGCTAGTATGTTCATGAATACAATTTTCGAAATTTCTTACGTAAGTGCGAATTTACGTAAGTCGAGGGATACCTGCATATAAAATCTGATTTTTGACCGTTTAAAGGTAGGCAGGCACCTTAAGAAGTTGTACAAAAATGAGATATTACTTTTTAAACAATTTTTAAATATTATGCAATTTTTTTTCTGTTGTATATTTTTGGTATTGGACTTGGGGTCTGATGACACAAATTTCTTCGGGTTCGAATTTAAAATTGCCGGGCCCGGGCTCCGGAAAAAGAGCCCGAACTCATCTCTAACATACATGTATAACGACATAATCTAAAAACCTAAAAACAGGAAGAAATTCTAATATACAAATTGCGCACACATACATATGGAATAGGTTTAAAAATAGCGAAAACGGATTCAGGGAACCTTAGATTGTAAAAATATACCAATATTTCCATAATTAGCTTTTTATTATAATTAGAATACTCTCCTTGCACTATATGTGTACGGAAAGTAAAAAACATGAATAATTTAAATGTTGATTGCTATTTAATGTAGCGTAATTTACTTCTTCAAATAAAAATCTTTTGCCGCGTAACAGCTGTTTAAAACCATTTTGAAAGAATGTAACTGTCAGGAGTGGTTTAGATAATTATTTCAGTTAATTACTTTGTGTTATTGGCTCGCAACACACTTATATCAAAATATTATCCAATAATTTTTCTGCTTCTTTAAAATGATAGTAAAAATATTACCGAAAGAATGTTGTAACATGGCTTCTTCGATATTTGTGAAATATTTCATTCGGATGAGAAATATGAAATGTATTGCATGAATCAGTTAATGTATTTTATCGATATCAAAATATTTTCGTTAGTACAAATGATTATATTTTTTCCGCAATTAACCAAAGAGACATATTTTCTATCGAAGCTTACATTACGAATTTATAATAAAGTATATAAAATTACATTTGTTTATGATAACAGAAAAACAAAACGGCAGCAAGTATTAACCCTTTGTGATTCAACAACTCTGATTTGAAAAAATATATACTCAGGTGTGAGGATACATAATTTTAAGCAAGTAAAATAATAATAATAAATAAATTAGAAAAAAAAAATAAAAAAAGCAATTTAACAAATTACAGCGGCCATTTGGAAAATGATTTTTTTCAAAGACTAAATTTAAGACATAAAAAATCGCACGGAGTTGATCATACATTACGTACGCCATGAATTAAACATTAATAGTGTTATTACACGTAAAAATTGCAAGCGACAAAAATCGCCTGCGACTCGTCAGATTTCCTGAAACTTACGTATTATCCACCTGAAACTTACGTATTATCCAAGCATTTCATTGGCTGTTCGGGAAAAGGCAATTCCGTCATCAGATTTCCAAGAAATCTGACGACCAATTTAAATGAAATTTCATTCTTAAACTTCTAAACATCCCACAATCTTATTTTTTACACCGTCGTATAGAGAAGAAACTGTACTTTTAAATGCAATTTGTTTGAAAGCTGTATCTCAATTTGTTTCTGAGTTATTAATTTTTTTTTTTGTAGTTTTTATTACTTTTTTGCCATAGTGGCAACAGAAGTATCCATCTCTGTTGAAAGTAAAGGGAGAATACAGATTACTGTATAGACCAATCAGAAAACGAATAAAATGCGGATTCAACCAATAAAACGCTTCAGATATGGTTTTGATTTCCTATCCTGGCCGAGGACAATAACCATTTTTCCAAATGGTCAAAAAATTATTGACTAAAAGATACTCCAGAAAATTACACATTTCTCATAAATAGTGTCAATTTTCTAATACAAAATTGTAAAGTATACGAATTTACCTTTGTAAAATCTATTTTTGGACGTCTTCTGCCTTTTTAATTTTATAAAATGTAAGAAGTTCATTTTAGTAATAACGATGCGAAACTGCTCAAATGATAAATAAAACTTTGGCATAAAAAATTAACTCAGTATCGCTGTCTGTTGAGAATTCGATGAACAATTTATATTAACTGCTGTGCAGTAAGATAACAACAATAAATAAAATCGTCTTTTAAGTCCACGGCATAAGTAACATTGACTTTTCGGTATGTTGCAGTTAAAAAACGCGGTGATAGAAAGTGTTAAATGTTAGTTTATATGTTATATTACTTTCCGAACAAAAAGTGTAAATAATAATTGTAAACATGATTTGTGTAGTGTGAGTGAGTCAACACAATAGCTCCAAAATGGTACTTCCGATTGAGGTCGCATTTGGCGAATATGTTATAGATCACTGTTGCAAGAACTGTAGCGATTTGCATAAAAATTGGCCAAAGGTTTACGCGCTAATTCCATTTTAAAGCTTATCGGCCCTATGTCACTTCCCATGTGATAACGAATTTTATTCGTTTTTAAAGGAGCACTTTTAGCCGTAATTTGATAACGTGTGCAAAAGAAAAATACTACAAAATTTACTTTTTGAAATCTGCCCACATGGCAATTTTAGTTTGCAGAAATTTTGCAGCAATCTTGCTTTGCAAACCTGCAAAGTTGCAGCAAGTTCAGCATGACAAGACTGAAAGTTCATAACAAGACTGCAGCAAGATAACACAAACGCCGAAGTCACCTCATTTTGAAAATGCAGCTAACTTGTCGTGCAAGTTAAATTCTTGCTGTGTCAAATTTATTGAAAATTAACGGCAAACATGTAGAAAAATTTAGTTCTGTCATAACTAAAGTACTGCAAATTCTTTGCAAGCTAGTAAAAAATTTATCTTTGTCTTGTCAAAAATACTGCAAACTTATGGAAAAGTAGTAATCTTGTCATGCCACACTACCTGTTTACAAGTGTTACACTATAAGTTTAACACCTTTAGGTCTATTGATACATATGCACTGTCAGAAGTAATGCATATGCACCGTCAGTGCATTGTTTTTATCACCATTAACAAATAAAGGTAATTTTTGTACTCTTAAATTCGAGTCTTTTTTGGCATTTGATATGTATAGAGTTTTAAAAAAGCGGTGCCAATCGAATAAAATTTGTGTAAGGGATGCAGTCCCGAAAGGGTTAAAAATCATAGACTCGAACGGGATTAAAAGCAAAAATAAATTAATTAATTAATATCAATTAAAACGATATTTCAGAAAAATCCAATAATATTGGGAAAAATTCATTTAAAATTTAAAATTTTGAATAAAAATTTAAAATGACCGAAGACGTAAACATAAGTTAGTAAATTAACATAACGTTTTAGTTTGTAAGAATTTTTATACGAAATAAGTTGTATATTATAGATAATATGTTACTTTACAAAACATAACTTCATTTGGAGAGTTAAAATAATAAATAGCCTTTTCTCGGTTCCTTAACTTAACCAACCAATGAAAATGAGATTCCGTAACAGTAACAATGATGTGTGTGTCTTGCCTTTGAGTAGCACCCAATTTCTGCAATTTATGCGCATGTACTGATTGTCTGTTCTCTCAACAAAGGGATTTTTTGCTTTCGTCACATTCGTGAATTAAAGACACTCTTGCATCAGTTTCACAACAAACTACTCATGCAAGTGGGCGATGGCGAATTTCTCCAGTCAAATTTGTCACGGCAAGATAATATCAGAACAAAATCACACTTGCTGCTAATGTGCATGCTATCTGGCTAATGGTGCGAATAGAATATAAAAACAGAATCATGTATAAAAAGTTAACGTGAGATCAGGGTTAAAACTATTTTCAAACCATTTTGCGTCCGATTTTAAAGGGAAGTGTGCCAGAATATAAGTGATAAATTTTACGGTTATGTAATCAAGCCTTATTACCTTTGAAATAACTCTAATTTCAAAACGGGAGGTCCTGTTTTCTAATCTAGTCGATTCCATTGTGTCAGAAATGTATTATTTTAGCTTTCCGGGCACGCAAACCAGTGTTCGGAAAACTGAATAGAGTCATTCTAGATTTTTTTTTTAAATTGTAGCCTTAAAAAAAAATCTTGACAACAGCTGATTAAAATTAGCTTGAGATAACGTGTCTGCCAGGAGTAGTTTAGATAATTATGTAATTAATTCACAACACATTTATCTTTAAATCATATTCACTAATATTTCTTCCTCTAGAACAGCGGTTCCCAAACTTTTATTCGCCGCGCCCCACCGAGGCATCTGTAAAATGACGATGTAAACCCCCACTCTATAACTTATATCTATTATTTAAAAGGGGAACATGGAGCGAGCTTAAAAGAACCTTAACAATAACAAGTCATTTAATATTTTCCGATTAGGGTTTAAACTATTTCCAAACCTTTTTGCCCCCGATTTTATTGGGAAGTGTGCCAGAATATAAGTGACAAAATTTATGGTTATGTAATCAAGTCTTAGTAGCTTTGAAATAATTCTAACTTCAAAACGGGAGGTCCAGTGTTCGAATCTAGCCGATTCGAACTACATTTCGACATCGATTAATTTTCTGGGCACGCAAACCAGTGTTCGGAAAATCGAATAGGGTCATTCCAGATTTTTTTTCTTTTTAATTGTCGCCTTAAAAAAAAAAAAAAAAAAAAAATCTTGACAACAGCTGATTAAAATTAGCTTGAGATAACGTGTCTGCCAGGGGTAGTTAAGATAATTATGTAATTAGTTCACAAAACATTTATCTTAAAATCATACTCACTAATATTTCTTCCTCTAGAACAGTGGTTCCCAAACTTTTATTCGCTGCGCCCCACCGAGGCATCTATAAAATGACGATGTAAACCACCGCTCTATAACTTATATCTATTTATTATTTAAAAGGGGAACAGTTTTCACATGGAGGGAGCTTAAAAGAACTTTAACAATAACAAAGTCATTTAATATTTTTTAGCTTATCAAACAGGAAATTTTTCCGTTACAAATTAAATATAATTTTAACATAATAACTCTATAAAAGCAATGAGACCATACGAGCGCGCCTATGTCATAAAGAATGTTAAGAGAGATTTATGCCATAAAGAGTTTTGTTGTTTCCTGTCAACTTATTTCAGTGTAAAATAAAGTGTTATAAGTCGTCTGCGTTTTTGTCTTCACAAAATTTCTTCAAGAAGCTCCCACATTTGGCATTAAATTTAACACGGTTTATACATTTTATAATAGATTTTAATAAAGAACTAGTGAAATATTTTTTGATACACTAAGATTTTCTTTTAAATAACGAAGATAAATGAACACACACAACAACAAGAACAAGATGCATCTTTCCTCCATTTATAACACACGTGTATATTTAAAATTCAATTTATATGTCAGGATATATATTTATTTAATGTGTATGAGTGGTGCACTAGAGCCATAAAAAATGTACTGTTTACCCATATCCTTTTCTGATGCACGTTGATGCGTTGTTTGTAGTACCTCGTTCAGATATTTCAAATATATTTAAATTAAATGTGTTCAAGATAGTCAGTTTTTAGGTAGATTTCGTATGAAATACTACCTATGTTGGAATTTCTGAAAATTTTTTGCAGATCTACACCGATCATGACCCATAGAACCCAAAACCACCCTCAGTAAAAAACTTTATCTATCTATCTATCTATCTATCTATCTGTCTATCTATATATATCACTTTCTTCTGGACACGATAACTTTCGTAATTCTGCACCAATCTCTTCCAAACTGATATATAAAATCAATGGGCATAAAATCTCGGTCAAGTTCGTTAATGGGCAAAATCGGACCAAGGGGATGGAAATAGGGAGGGGTTTTGTGAAAACCGAAAACCCCCCATAACTTCTTAATTTTTGTACATATCAAATCAGTTTACAGTTTTTATTACTTCTAAAAATAGGGCCAAAATTTTATGTATCTCAGATTTTTGATAAAGTTAAAAATGGGCTCAAAGGGCGCAAAAAATAGGGTTTTTGGGAGAAAAAAATTCATAACTTCGTCAATTCTCAAGATATCAATTCCAATTAATTTTATTATAAATCTCCTTAATATTATCTACAACTTTTATATTCACAAGTTTTTGATGGGACCAGCTCGTACCGCAAAAGAAAAAAAAAATTAAAAACGAAAACAAAAAGAGGGTTTGAAGAAGTAAAAAATCCGTAACTCCGTCAATTCAAAAGATATAAAATCCCCATGAATTTATCACATATCTTCTTAATATTGTCTACAACATCTATATAGACAAGTTTTGGATAGGACCAATTCTTACAGCAAAAACAAATTAAAAATACATAGCGGTTGAAGAAAGAAATCATCTAAGTAAAGGTGTATTCAAATCCAAACTGCTTATTTTCTGACTCATTTTACAATTCATTTTTGCTCTCAAAGGCTTCCAATTGATACGTTTTCTTACTCAGAAACTATATAATGTACCGTAATAATCGATTTTTTGATAGAGGCAGAATGTATTTTTAAAAATGCTGTTAAAGTGGGCATTTTGAACAGAATTTCCCGAAGCGGATTGTGTTGGAAAAATCATTGCATTAAGGATGCACTCAAATTCAAACTGCTTATTTTCTGACTCATTTTTAAATTCATTTTTGCTCTCAAACGCATTTAATTGGTAGATTCGCTTATTCAGAAACTATATAATGCACCGCAATGATCGATTTTTTGATAGAGGCAGAATATATTTCAAAAAATGATCTCAAAGTGGGCATTTTGAACGGAATTTCCCGAAGCAATTGTGTTATCACTTTCTTCTGGACACGATAACTTCCGCAATTCTGCACAAATCTCTTCCAAATTGATACATAAAATCAAGGGACATAAAATCTCGGTCAAGTTCGTTAATGGGCAAAAGCGGACAAAGGGGATGGAAATAGGGAGGGGTTTTGTGAAAACCGAAAAACTCCCATAACTTCTTAATTTTTGTACATATCAAATCAGTTTAAAGTTTTTATTACTTCTAAAAATAGCGCCAAAAATTCATGTATCACAGATTTTTGATAAAATTTAAAATAGGCTCAAGGGGCGCAAAAAATAGGGTTTTTGGGAGAAAATAATTCCTTACTTCGTCAATTCTCAAGATATCAAATCCAATTAATTTTATTATACATTTCCTTAGTATTATCTACAACTTTTATATTCACAAGTTTTTGATAGGACCAATTCGTACCGCAAAAAAAAATTGAAAACGAAAACAAAAAAAGGGGGGGGGGGGTTGAAGAAGAAAAAATTTCATAATTCTGTCAATTCACAAGATATAAAATCTCCATGAATTTATCATATATCTTCTTAATATTGTCTTCAACATTTATATAGACAAGTTTTTGATAGGGCCAATTCTTACAGCAAAAACAAATTGAAAATACATAGCGGTTGAAGAAAAAAAATCATCTTATTAAGGGCGCATTTAAATCCAAACTGTCTATTTTCTTACTCATTTTTAAACTCATTTTTGCTCTCAAACGCATCCACTTGCTAGATTCTCTTATTCAGAAACTATATAATGTACAGTAATGATCGAGTTTTTGATAGAGGCAGAATATATTTCAAAAAATGATGTCAAAGTGGGCATTTTGAACAGAATTTCCAGAAGCGATTGTGTTAGAAACGAAAAATATTGCCCTACTGAGAAAATAATTGTTTATTAATCAAGTTTTAATTAATTGAAAGAAAAATAAAAACACATGTCGCTTATAAATCTTTTCAAAAAACATGTCAGAAAATCGTCACGTTTCAAAAATCATTCATATTTTTTTTTTATTAAAAATGAATCTGAAAATGTGCCAGAAAATTTCGAGTTGTTGAGCATGGAAAAGTATTAATTTTAATACCGCCTTAACATGATTCTGATAAAATCAGATATTATATAAAAAGGAAATAAAAACTCGTCAAATGCAGACAGACAAAACTGTTAAAGTGGATTTATATCTAATAATGATTTAGTTTTTGTTGGTGAAATTAGTATACTTAACTTCGAAATCTACCTCTGCCTGTAGGCCGATCCGGCAGGGATTTTTATACCTTTAAGTTTTCTCACGTATAAAAGTTTTTTGTAATATATAGCAGGACATATGAGAACAGAGCTATTATTAAAAAATAGTCGAAAATAAATAGTTAGAAAAGTTGTAAAATACAATAGTAACCAGAAAAAAGATACAGCTTTTTAAAAAAAGAATGTTTGAGGAATAATACTCCAAAAAATTTTCATATAACTAGGACTTCCCTCAGAGGGATTAGTCTGAGCGATATTGCTGAGAACATAGATTTAATAATAACATGTGGAAGCAAAGAAAATGAGATGTTATCTTTAATTGTCCATATACTGCGATAAATTGAAATGATGAAAATAAACGAATCGTAGAATTACAAAATCTTATACATAAATTCGTATACACTGTTTAAAAAAATGGGAAATCGAACCATGCAAGAAACTC
Organism: Maratus speciosus; assembly: GCA_963932465.1. NCBI lineage: Eukaryota > Metazoa > Arthropoda > Arachnida > Araneae > Salticidae > Maratus > Maratus speciosus. The sequence continues at coordinate 288,426,496 of OZ010789.1, read as the reverse complement.
ATGAATGGATATAAAATTCAAAGTACGAAATATATTAAAAGTAAAATAGAAAATGAAACACTAAATTACTTATATCGGAATTTTAACTGTATAAAATGATGTCAAGAGCATAATCAGACGCTCCGCACCAATTTGAGTAACTTTAAATGACAAATATATGATGTTTAAAAAGAATGGACTATACTTTATATGGTGTGTGCTCCCCCGGAATAGTTAATATTGTACAATATCTGTTTTCCACGGATGCAATGAGGTTGTCGATAACATTTAAGGAATTCTCTCCTCAAAATCTGATATAGTATCAAAGTACCGAATACATCAACAGTGGCATGCAATGCTTCGTTAGAGTGTGTTTTAGATATGCTCGATCAGATTTAAATGATGAGTGTATGCTGGCCACTGCATAAGCTGTATTGTTTTGTTTTCAAACATATTCTGCACAAGTTGAGCTGCATTTAGCATGTATTAAATAAAAGAAATCGGCAATGATTACAACATAAAGTATGACACGAGATCTGAATATATCGTCTGCATAACTTTTGAGCTCTTAAAGTGTGATTTGAAGTAATTTACAAATCCATACGTATTTATTCAGCAAATCATGCAAGCTAAAATACGATATATGAACTCGATTACAAAATTTCACCAGAATAAGTTAATATATAAAAAATATACTAATGATAATTGAGAATATGATCTTATGATAAAATGTCTAGAAAAATGAATCGGATAAAAAATTCATATCACATTTAAAACGGCACTTCCCTCTGTTAGTGGCCTTGGCGAGAGAGAGAAAAGCCTAGAGAAGGAACACTTTAACAAGTACTTTCGGGCAACCTACTCACTGTTTCATACAGGTCTTTATTCAATATTTACACAATTTATTTAATGCTAGGTGGGTAGCTATCAGTTTTGTTGCATTTAAATCGCATTTTTTGCAGCATTATGAAATATTTAAAGTTGCTGTACCTAGTAATTCCAAATTAATGGTAATTGAGATCGCTTTCCGTTAATTTCATCTTTTTAAATTTTAAATTTTTTAGAAACCATTCATAGAGACAATTGTATATTTTAAAACTAACCCGAAGCAAAATTTCAAGATTTCGGGCTCAGCAGTAACAGAGAAATAGAAAATTTTTGAAAGTTTTTTGTTTCTGCACTGTTTTATATAGCGACATTTTTAGAAATTGTTCTATTGCGAGAATTTACGTCATGATAAATGCAGCCATGTCAATTTTCATGTTTAAATTCCAAACAGTTCTATGTTCTTCGTTACTTAGATCATCTTTAGATCTTTTTCCGCTTTGTTTAGTCTTTCTACTTTTTAGAATTCGTTCTACAACGAGCATTTACATCTTATTAATTACTACCATGCCAAAGTTCTAGTTTCTAACCCCAACAGTATCCCAAAAATTTCAGTATTCCAAATAAATCATAGTTTAGAACCTTTCTAGAAATTTTTACGTTTATCCGTCAAATTGAATCTTTTAGAGAGCGTTCATTACAAGTATTTACATCTTAAAAGTAACTACCGCACCAAATTTAAAGTTTCTAACCCAATCAATATCGCAGAAATCACAATTTTAGAACTTTTTTGCTCCTGCAGCGTTGTAGGTTCTTGCACTGACATAAAATAGTCTTTTTTTCGGAGCAGAGATGGCCACCAACATTTTTTTAAGTTGGTTATGTAGTTTCAGAGATAACACCTCAGAAACGTACAAGCATTAATAATATTTTATACTTTATAATATTATAACGCTTTATAATATTAACATTAGATGTACAGATACAAAAGCCATTTATCTGTTACAAACTAAAGTGCCGGCGTTGCCCAGAATTTAAAGGATGTTTGTTCTGAAAAATCAATTTCAAAATTTAACACACAACACAAAACAAACATTAAAAAAAGCAGTCAAAATATTGTTATACCGCCAATATTTCCCTAATCGGGTTTTTATCATGCTTCAATACATTTTTCACACTCATATGAAGTTATACTATATCCACCATGCCCTTTATATTTCCAATATGACGTAATATTTTCCTCTTTCACGTGGAAACCTTGAAATAGAAAAGTTATGAAGTTATATTCACTTTTATTTAAATTCGTCAAACCATTTATTTCATTTTCATATTTCACGTGAATATCTTGCAATAGAAAAGTTATGACGTAATATTCTCCTTTTTTTTTAAATTCGGCAAACTATTTATTTCATTTTCATTTTTCACGTGGAAATCTTGCAGTAGAAAATTAATTGTTGTAGTAATAATTTTATTGTGTTTTTTAATTGTTGGCAACTGCTATAACGAAAAATGTTTAAATTTGATAAGAAATTGCTGTTAAATTGGTGGTTTTTTATTAATTAAAAATTAACTATAAGTTATTTCGATTCCGGATTACTTTAGTTGTCTCGGCCATGTTTTAATACACATGTACGTATCTCTTCACAATTTTGGCTTCCAAATTGTGGATTTTTTATAGAATTACAAACAGACAGATAGACAAGTTTTCATTTTTATATATCTCTCTATTCTATAAAAAGTAACTAACGCTGTCACCGCCGCCGCCGCCGGTTTTGAATTTTTTGTGATCGGAGGTTTTTCTTCGTTAATATTAAGAAAACTATTGCATACAAATATATGAAAATCGGTGGTATTATAGCGAAATGTTTGATCAACACACTAATGCATATAATTTTCAAATCGAAGAATTATTTTAAGAGATATTTAATGCTAAAGTTGGACAGAATCGTTCCATTAAAAAAAATTATAAGAGCAAAAGCTATACATGGGAATTTAATCATTTTTAGATCATTTTATTCAATAGAAGATCCCGGTCTGCAGATTTCATTAATTTTTTTTAATTTGACTCATTTTTTGAGGTTTTATTTCTATTTTAAATTCAAATATTCAGCATTTTGACAGATATTTGTCTAAGCGAAGTGAAGGCTAATACTCAGCGAAATATTACTGTCCGGACACATTACAACTACGATGGATATTAACGCCATGCCCTACTAAAAAAAAAGCCTAATAAAAACCTTTCGTCAAGCATAACTCAAAAAATATTTGTCGGATTTCGTTTCTGATTGCACCAGAAGGTACCTATGAGGGCCACCTACTGAATGCACCTACTATGAAAAATAAGTTCCAAATCGTTTAAAAATTATATTAAAAAACTGATAAAAAGCACAATTTATCTACATACGTCACAGAAATTTAGTGTGCGTCACTTTCACTTGTGGATGTTTTAGTAGACAACTGGTTTGTACACATGGAGCAAATAAAAAAAATACGCACGCAGCGAGGCGCGCAGTAATATTGAATAGATCAGTTTCAACCACGTGATCACAAACCTTGCAACAACCCGTGGCAACCAGTTTTGATGGGCAAACAGATAATAATTCAGTACTCCGTACCACGGTGACCGTTTTTAGCCTGTTGTATGACATACAATTGTGGATGATTAAAGCAAAAGACATGAGTGTTTATTGCTCCGGGAAGTTATCTTTCTCTGGATGTCTGTCTGTCTATCATACAGCATGCAATTTTCTTGTGAAGGATGATATTATTATGCAGTAAAACCTCCATAACGGACACACCCGATTAGTGGACACCTCTATTTAGCGGGCATTTTTTCGATTACCAACCCTTAAATAACTGTACATTTTTTTACTCTCAGTAGTGGACACCTGCAAATGGAGGACAAATTCTGCAATATCGAGGTGTCACCTATTCAGAGGTTTTACTGTATATATTATTGATAGTTATTTTACAGGGCCGCACAAAAGAATGAGTATATATGAAACGAATATAAACTAAATTCGGGATTGGTAGATCGCTGATGGTAATGTAATTTTAGGATGTTGTTACAGTCATCTGCAGTATGTCTTTAGAGTTTCGTTCATCTAACGAAACCCTACCTGTCTCACTCCTTTGTCTGTCTGTGTGTCTGTCCGTCTGTCACAGAGCCCGTTCTCAGAAACTATATATGTCGGAGATTTGAAAATTTGCATACTTATAGCTGAACACTTGCGATAACACGATAAATCATAAAATTTTGAAAAAGTCATATTTAACCCTCCAGTCTCTAACTTCTGTATTTTAAGCAATTTTTCTAACTCAGCCCCTAATTAAGTTGGAGACATGAAATTTTGCATACTTATAGCTGAACACCTCACATCAAACGACAAATAATAAAAGTTTCAAAAAGGTCTAATATTTAACCCTCTGGGCTCTAACTTATGTATTTTAAACAATTTTTCTAACTCATCCCCTAACTAAGTTGGAGACTTGAAAGCTTGCATACTTATAACTGAACACTTCTAATAACACGATAAATCATAAAATTTTAAAAAGTCATATTTAATCCTCCATTCTCCAACTTATCTATTTTAAACAATTTTTCTAACTCAGCCCCTAACTAAGTTGGAGACTTGAAAGTTTGCATACTTATAGCTGAACACTTGCGATAACACGATAAATCATAAAATTTTGAAAAAGTCATATTTAACCCTCCAGTCTCTAACTTCGGTATTTTAAGCAATTTTTCTAACATAGCCCCTAATTAAGTTGGAGACATGAAATTTTACATACTTATAGCTGAACACCTCACATCAAACGACAAATAATAAAATTTTGAAAAAGTCTAATATTTAACCCTCTGGGCTCTAACTTATGTATTTTAAACAATTTTTCTAACTCAGCCCCTAATTAAGTTGGAGACATGAAGTTTTGCATACTTATAGCTGAACACCTCACATCAAACGACAAATAATAAAATTTTGAAAAAGGTCTAATATTTAACCCTCTGGGCTCTAACTTGTGTATCTTAAACAATTTTTCTAACTCAGCCCCTAATTAAGTTGGAGACATGAAATTCTGCATACTTATAGCTGAACACCTCACATCAAACGATAAAAAATAAAATTTTGAAAAAATCTAATACTTAACCTCTAATATTTTGTCTCGCGCAATTTTTAAATTTAAACTGTTTTGCAAAACTATTTTTTCTTCCTTTTGCGTAATAAGTGTAATGCAAAAATCCACAATTTGGAAACCAAAATTGCGAAAAGATAGGTACATATGTATTAAAACATGGCCGAGACAACTAAAGTAATCCGGAATAGAAATAATTTATAGTTAATATTTAATTAATAAAAAACCACGAATTTAACAGCAATTTCTTATCAAATTTAAACATTTTTTGTTATAACAGTTGCCAACAACTAAAAAACACAATAAAATTATTACTACAACAATTAATTTTCTACTGCAAGATTTCCACGTGAAAAACGAAAATGAAACAAATGGTTTGACGAATTTAAATGAAAGTTAATATAACTTCATATCTTTTCTATTTCAAAGTTTCCACGTGAAAGAGGAAAATATTACGTCATATTGGAAATATAAAGCACGTGGTGGATATAGTATAACGTCATATGAGTGTGAAAAATGTATTGAAGCATGATAAAAACCCGATTAGGGAAATATTGGCGTATTTTAACATTATTACTCCAATTATAAATTGAAATAAGTTCATTTATAGCTGTATTCTTTTGCGTCTGTTATATGCATTTATACATTTTTATATAGCGTTTTCATATGATTCATTCATACAACATTTCGACTGCTTTTTTTAATGTTTGTTTTGTGTTGTATGTTAAATTTTGAAATTGATTTTTCAGAACGAACATCCTTCAAATTCTGGGCAACGCCGGGCACTTTAGTTTGTAACAGATAAATGGCTTTTGTATCTGTACATCTAATGCTAACGTTATAAAGCGTTATAATATTATAAAGTGTATAATATTATTAATGCTTGTACGTTTGTGAGTTGTTATCTCTGAAACTACACAGCCAACTTAAAAAAATGTTGGTGGTCATCTCTGCTCCGAAAAAAAGACTATTTTATGTCAGTGCAAGAACCTACATCGCTGCAGGAGCAAAAAAAGTTCTAAAATTGCGATTTCTGCGATATTGATTGGGTTAGAAACTTTAAATTTGGTGCGGGAGTTACTTTTAAGATGTAAATACTCGTAATGAACGCTCTCTAAAATGTTCAATTTGACGGATAAACGTAAAAATTTCTAGAAAGGTTCCAAACTATGATTTATTTGGAATACTGAAATATTTGGGATACTGTTGGGGTTAGAAACTAGAACTTTGGCAAGGTAGTAATTAATAAGATGTAAATGCTCGTTGTAGAACGAATTCTAAAAAATCGAAAGACTAAACAAAGCGGAAAAAGATCTAAAGATGATCTAAGTAACGAAGTACATGGAATTGTTAGGAATATAAACATGAAAATTGACATGGCTGTATTTATTATGATGTAAATTCTCGCAACAGAACAATTTCTAAAAATGTCGCGATATAAAACAGTGCAGAAACAAAAAACTTTCGAAAATTTTCTATTTCTGTGTTACTGCTGAGCCCAAAATCTTGAAATTTTGCTTCGGGTTAGTTTTAAAATATACAATTGTCTCTATGAATGGTTTCTAAAAAATTTAAAATTTAAAAAGATAAAATTAACGGAAAGCGATCTCAATTACCATTAATTTGGAATTATTAGGTACAGCAACTTTAAATATTTCATAATGCTGCATTTCCTCCGCAAAACATGCAATTTAAATGCAACAAAACTGATAGATACCCACCTAGCATTAAATAAATTGTGTAAATATTGAATAAAGACCTGTATGAAACAGTGAGTAGGTTGCCCGAAAGTACTTGTTAAAATGTTCCTTCTCTAGGCTTTTCTCTTTCTCGCCAAGGCCACTAACAGAAGGAAGTGCCGTTTTAAATGTGATATGGATTTTTTATCCGATTCATTTTTCTAGACATTTTATCATAAGACCATATTCTCAATTGTCATTAGTAGATTTTTTATATATTAACTTATTCTGGTGAAATTTCATAATCGAGTTCATATATCGTATTTTAGCTTGCATGATTTGCTGAATAAATACGTATGGATTTGTAAATTACTTCAAATCACACTTTGACAGCTCAAAAGTTATGCAGACGATATATTCAGATCTTGTGTCATACTTTATGTTGTAATCATTGCCGATTTCTTTTATTTAATACATGCTAAATACAGCTCAACTTGTGCAGAATATGTTTGAAAACAAAACAATACAGCGTATGCAGTGGCCAGCATACACTCATCATTTAAATCTGATCGAGCATATCTAAAACACACTCTAACGAAGCATTGCATGCCACTGTTGATGTATTCGGTACTTTGATACTATATCAGATTTTGAGGAGAGAATTCCTTAAATGTTATCGAAAACCTCATTGCATCCGTGTAAAACAGATATTGTACAATATTAACTATTCCGGGGGAGCACACACCATATAAAGTATAGTCCATTATTATTAAACATCATATATTTGTCATTTAAAGTTACTCATATTGGTGCGGAACGTCTGATTATGCTCTTGACATCATTTTATACAGTTAAAATTCCGATATAAGTAATTTAGTGTTTCATTTTCTATTTTACTTTTAATATATTTCGACTTTTAATTTTATATCCATGCATGGGTGTCTTGAATGATTTGATTTCCCATTTTTTTAAACAGTATATACGAATTTATGTATAAGATTTTGTAATTGTACGATTCGTTTATTTTCATCATTTCAATTTATCGCAGTATATGGACAATTAAAGATAACATCTCATTTTCTTTGCTTCCACATGTTATTATTAAATCTATGTTCTCAGCAATATTGCTCAGACTAATCCCTCTGAGGGAAGTCCTAGTTTTTACATATTTTTGAAAATGGTATTAATTTAAACTGTTGCCAACTGTATAAACAGCTTAAGCAATAATGTTTGCTTCAAATAAAAAAAAAATATTTACACGTTACTATTATAAACAGAAAAAAACTTTCAAATTATAATTAAATAAATAGGTATAAAAAGCAGGTACTTATTGGAAATTACGCCATAAAAACTATATTTACATGTGAATTTTAAAAGAGAAAGGATATTGTAAAATAAATAAATTAACATGCGTTAGAAATCTGAAATAGAACAAATTACGTCACATTACACTTATTATGCAAAATGAACAAAAAATAGTATTGCAAAACATTTTAAATTTAAAAATTGCGCGAGACAAAATATTAGAGGTTAAATATTAGATTTTTTCAAAATTTTATTATTTGTCGTTTGATGTGAGGTGTTCAGCTATAAGTATGCAAATTTTTATGTTTCCAACATAATTAGGGACTGAGTTAGAAAAATTGCTTTAAATACAGAAGTTAGAGACCAGAGGGTTAAATATTAGACTTTTTCAAAATTTTATTATTTGCTGTTTGATGTGAGGTGTTCAGCTATAAGTATGCAAAATTTCATGTCTCCAACTTAATTAGGGGCTGAGTTAGAAAAATTGCTTAAAATACACAAGTTAGAGCCCAGAGGGTTAAATAATAGACTTTTTCAAAATTTTATTATTTGTCGTTTGATGTGAGGTGTTCAGCTATAATTATGCAAAAAGTCATGTCTCCAACTTAATTAGGGGCTGAGTTAGAAAAATTGCTTAAAATACACAAGTTAGAGCCCAGAGGGTTAAATAATAGACTTTTTCAAAATTTTATTATTTGTCGTTTGATGTGAGGTGTTCAGCTATAAGTATGCAAAATGTCATGTCTCCAACTTAATTAGGGGCTGAGTTAGAAAAATTGCTTTAAATACACAAGTTAGAGACCGGAGGGTTAAATATGACTTTTTCAAAATTTTATGATTTATCGTGTTATCGCAAGTGTTCAGCTATAAGTATGCAAACTTTCATGTCTCCAACTTAATTAGGGGCTGAGTTAGAAAAATTGCTTAAAATACACAAATTAGAGCCCACAGGGTTAAATATTAGACCTTTTTCAAAATTTTATTATTTGTCGTTTGATGTGAGGTGTTCAGCTATAAGTATGCAAAATTTCATGTCTCCAACTTAATTAGGGGCTGAGTTAGAAAAAATGCTTAAAATACAGAAGTTGGAGACTGGAGGGTTAAATATGACTTTTTCAAAATTTTATGATTTATCGTGTTATCGCAAGTGTTCAGCTATAAGTATGCAAACTTTCAAGTCTCCAACTTAGTTAGGGGATGAATTAGAAAAATTGCTTAAAATACATAAGTTAGAGCCCAGAATATCAGACATTTTTCAAAATTTTATTATTTGTTGTTTGATGTGAGGATTTCAGCTATAAGTATGCGAAATTTCATATCTCCAACTTAATTAGGGGCTGAATTAGAAAAATTGTTTTAAATACATAAGTTAGAGCCCAGAGGGTTAAATATTAGACTTTTTAAAAATTTTATTATTTGTCGTTTGATGTGAGGTGTTCAGCTATAAGTATGCAAAATGTCATGTCTCCAACTTAATTAGTGGCTGAGTTAGAAAAATTGCTTAAAATACAGAAGTTAGAGACCGGAGGGTTAAATATGACTTTTTCAAAATTTTATGATTTATCGTGTTATCGCAAGTGTTCAGCTATAAGTATGAAAACTTTCATGTCTCCAACTTAATTAGGGGCTGAGTTAGAAAAATTGCTTTAAATACACAAGTTAGAGCCCAAAGGGTTAAATATTAAGCCTTTTTCAAAATTTTATTATTTGTCGTTTGATGTGAGATGTTCAGCTATAAGTATGCAAAATTTCATGTCTCCAACTTAATTAAATTAGGGGCTGAGTTAGAAAAATTGCTTAAAATACACAAGTTGGAGCCCAGAGGGTTAAATAATAGACTTTTTCAAAATTTTATTATTTGCCGTTTGATGCGTGGTGTTCAGCTATAAGTATGCAAATTTTCAAGTCTCCGACATATATAGTTTCTGAGAACGGGCTCTATGACAGACGGACAAACACACAGACAAAGGAGTGAGACAGGTAGGGTTTCGTTAGATGAACGAAACTCTAAGAACATGCTGCGGATGACTGTAACAACATCCTAAAATTACATTACCATCAGCGATCTACCAATCCCGAATTTAGTTTATATTCGTTTCATATATTCTTATTCTTTTGTGCGGCCCTGTAAAATAATTATCAATATTATATACAGTAAAACCTCTGAATAGCGGACACCCCGAGAATGCAGAATTTGTCCTCTATTTAGAGGTGACCGCTACTGAGAGTAAAACATGTACAGTTATTTAAGAGTTGGTAATCGAAAAAATGTCCGCTAAATAGAGGTATCCGCTAATCGGGTGTGTCCGCTATGGAGGTTTTACCAGTAAAACTTCTGAATAGCGAACACCTCGGGAGGGCAGAATTTGTCCCCTATTTGGAGGAGTTCGCTACTGAGAGTAAAAAATGTACAGTTATTTAAGGGTTGGTAATCGAAAAAATGCCCGCTAAATAGAGGTGTCCACTGGTCGGGTGTGTCCGTTATGGAGGTTTTACTGCATAATAATATCATCCTTTACAAGAAAATTGCATGCTGTATGATAGACAGACAGACATCCCGAGAAAGATAACCTCCCGGATCAATAAACACTCATGTCTTTTGTTTTAATCATCCACAATTGTATGTCATACAACATGCCAGATTTGATACAACAGGCTAAAAACAGTCACCGTGGTACGGAATACTGTATTATTATTTGTTTGCCCACCAAAACTGGTTGCCACGGGTTGTTGCAAGGTTTGTGATCACGTGGTTGAAACTGATCTATTCAATATTACTGCGTGCGTATTTTTTTTTATTTGCTCCATGTGTTTAAACCAGTTGTCTACGAAAACATCAACCGGTGAAAGTGACGGACACCAAATTTCTGTGACTTATGCAGATAAATTGTGCTTTTTTAAGAGTTTTTTCTATATAATTTTTAAACGGTTTGGAACTTATTTTTCATAGTAGATGCATTCAGTAGGCGACCCTCATAGGTACCTTCTGGTGCAATCAGAAACGAAATCCGACAAATATTTTTTGAGTTATGCTTGACGAAAGGTTTTTATTAGGCTTTTTTTTAGTAGGACATGGCGTTAATATCCATCGTAGTAGTAAAGTGTCCGGACAATAATATTTCGCTGAGTATTAGCCTTCGCTTCGCTCAGACAATTATTCTGGCAAAGATTCCATTTTAAAATTTTGGTGTAATTCTTTGACCATTCTAAATCGCCAAGGTGGTGTCGCTCGACATTTTTTATTTTCCTAATCTTTTAACCAAGTGTTCCTCATAGTTTTTTGAGTTTAAAAACATGGTTAAAAATTTTTTTGATCATGCAGTTTTTTGGAGGTGGCCAATTTTAATAAGCTACATAGCCATTTTTGGGCGAAAAATGTGTTTTACGGAAAATGCTGTAACTGCTTTATTTTTCTACCTATCAAGATGAATCAAAAACCAAAATGTTCAGCATAAAATTATCAACATTTTATGTACATATAAAATTTTATTTAGACTTAAGTATCTAGGCCAAGAACATGCTTAAAAACCGAAGAAAAAAAAGGTCAAACAGCACATTTCGCTGCCATTATTTTTAATGAAGGCGATCAAACTCACCTTAAATATCTTTTTCTTACACAGACCCGTTATAGGACTACTTATTTTTACAACTTTCAATCGTGAAAACCTTTTCCTTTTTTTCGCACAGCTCATCAAAAACTGTGTTAAGTCTGTTTTTGGCAATTTTCACTATTTAATATCTCAAAAGGCACTGACTAAAAAGTTCTGAAAACGAAGGATAATAAACAACTTTGTAATATAAATTGTAGACTTTATGGTTGAGACTTTACTGGTTTTTGAATAACAGTTCACTAAAAATGCACCCCTCCCCCCCTCATTTTCCTTTTGTTTTGTTCCAGATACATAGCATTACAGGTACTTTTTGCTTAGGTACTTTCAAATTGACTATAAAAACACATTTTATGCATTATCGCTTAGTTAAATAGGGCAGTGACACTTTTTCAAAACTTTCTTGAAGGGGGTGAGGGAGGTCTTTTGATTGTATTGTGCGCAGCTGAGGAGCACCTGATACGGTTTTGTTCTGACGTTTATGAAATTAGTCTAAGTACTCGCTAAAAGGTTACTTCCTTTCACGAGCGAAAACTCTTCTCGCAAAAGAAATTTTATAAAATATCTCGTTTGCATAGCCATTGGCCCTTGCTTTTTACGAGATATTTTATAAAATTTCTTTAACGAGAAGTATTTTCGCTCGTGAAGTGAAGTATCTTCTTAGCGAGTACTTAGGCTAATTTCAAAAACATGTCAGAATAAAACTGTATCAGGTGCTCCTCAGCTGTGCACAATAAAATCAAAGCACCCCCCCCCCCCTCCCTTCAAGAAAGTTTTGAAAAGGTGTCACTTCCCTATTTAACTAAGCAATAATGCGTAAAATGTGCTTTTATAGTCAATTTTAACGTACCTAAGCAAAACGTACATGTAATACCATGTATCTGGAACAAAACAATAAGAAAAATGGGGTGGGGGGGAGAGGGGTGCATTTTTAGTGAACTGTTATTCAAAAACCAGTCAAGTCTCAAACATAAAGTTTACAATTTAACTTTATATTACAAAAATGTTTTTATCCTACGTTTTCAGAGTTTTTTAGTCAGTCCCTTTTGAGATATTAAGTAGTGAAAATTGCCAAAAACAGACTTAACACAGTTTTTGTTAATGTGTGCAAAAAAAAAAAAAAAAAAAAAAAAAAAAGAAAAAAAAAAGAAAAGGTTTTCAGGATTGAAAGTTGTAAAAATAAGTAGTCCTATAACAGGTCTGTGTAAGAAAAAATATAATTAAGGTGAGTCTGATCTCCTTCATAAAAAATAATGGCAGCAAAATATGGTGTTTGATCTTTTTTTTCTCCGGTATTTAAGTATGTTTTTGGTCTAGATCCATAAGTCTAATGAAAATTTTATAATTACATAAAATGTCGACAATTTTATGCTGCACGGTTTGGTTTTTAATTCATCTTGATAGGTAGAAAAATAAAGCAGTTATAGCATTTTCCGTAAATCATGTTTTTCGCCCAAAAATGGTTATTTAGCTCGTTAAAATTGGCTACCTCCAAAAAACTGCATGATCAAAAAAATTTTTAACCATGTTTTTTAACTCAAAAATCTATGAAGAATAATTGGTTAAAAGATTAGGAAAATTAAAAATGGCGAGCGACACCACTTTGGTGATTTGGAATGGATTGACCCTTAACAAATCCCCCCCTTTTTTTTTCATTTTTCATTTTGTACTTATTACATTTATTTTTAATCTACAACATTATTTTTTAAAATTACACGGAATGGAGCACAAATTTAGAATCGCCCATCTGAAAAGTAAATTGTCCCCTGTGGGGCATACGCCCCACGTTGGGCACTACTGCTGTAGAATGTGCTATTAAAATACTATTCAAAAGGTGTTGCTGATGTTACTATTTCTGATATTTGCGCAATGTTTCAATTGAAAGAGTCATATTCAAAGTATTGGAGGAAACAATGTATTTTATTGATCTCAAAAACTTCTCATTATTGGATATGGTTATTTTTTTTTTTCACAAATAAAATAAAACGAAGGAATTTGCCAAAATATTTAACATGAATTCATGAAAAACCTCTATTAAATTAGATTATAATGGTATCGCATTATGTAAAACGACTTTCTGAAAATAAGCCATCTGTTTTTTTCTTTTTAAAAGAAATTTTTATTAATGAGTTCATATACGCAGAAAACATTCCGCATTTCTGCTATTCTCTTTTGAGCACATTTTTCTTCAGATTACATAAAATTAGCGTGATAATAACACACCGACAAAATAATAATTGTCTGAGTTTTGTTATTAACATTAATTGTAATTAACATAGTATCAATAATAACCCTATAAAAATTTAAAAAAAATGTAAGGTTATGCAAAGCCTTCGAAAAATAAAAGTAAATATTTTATATGTAATCAATATTTTTCCAGTATCAGAATTCGTTAAAGAAAACACTAGATATTTATGTTCACATGCGAACTTTCATTTTTACATTACATTTGAAATTACTTTATGCTGTAGATTTTATTTATCAACAAGAAACAAATTATAGTAGTAGTTATTTTGCATTCCGATCATAAATGATAAATATTTACTTTTCCATGATAACATAAATTCATATTCTGAAAAAGAATAGCGAAATCAATCAGAAAGATTTTCAGGCGATATACTTTTTAATAGCAAAATATATAAAACGTGTAAAATGTACATAACAGGGTTTTAATAATGGATATTTTATAATGTTATAAAATGTTACAGGTATTTTATAATCTTATAAAAATGAGGTGAAACTAGTCGAAATTAGACGAAAGAAGGATTTGTTAGATTGAATTTATAATAAAATCTACAAAAATTTATAATAAAAAAATCTTACATTGGCTCTTCTAACTCTTAAAACAAATATTATTTTAAACCAAAGTTACTAAGATACCATTTTCATTAACTTTGTTCGTATAAGTAATCAGTAAAATGTAACCAAGATAATTAATTATCAAAATATTAATCGAGGTATTATCAAAAAATCAATTGAGGCTGTGATCTTCGCTATAACGAAAGGAATTTCAGCAAAAATTACACCACTTTGACATAATCATAATTTTTCTTTTCAATGAAATTAGAACATAACGTCATTTTCACCATCGCAAAATTTAAATGCATATTGCTCATATTCATATTGACCATTTGAAAATATTTTAAGAAGCAATAGATTATTAATAAATATATTTCCCAAACTTGCGTCATGTTTGCCAGGTACAATTTTGCATGTGGACATTCGCAGTCTTGATCTCTTGATAAACCGGGTAGCGACCATTGTGATGTCGAATCACATATATTTTTCTTAAATTACTCCTTTTCTCTAAATTTCAATTAAAACTAGTCTTTCATTACTTATTCATTTTATTCTAACTTTTATTTCAGTTCCCATTATATTTTCTCTCCAAAAGAAAAGAAAGAAAAGAAATTTAACATATACCTTTATCACTAAAATGGCTCTCACATAATTAGAATTTATTTGGACTAGTCACGTTGACTAGATAAAAAAAGAATAAAGATCGACTTTGATTTCGATCAGTAGAAATAACTCTTTGCTCTCTGCTTATTTTTTGAGTTTAACTTCCTTGTTTAACCATAAGCATTTCCAGTACATAAGGTCTGTTTTGTCTTTCACGCTAGGCTCCCAAAACTTTGCTTCTAATGTTCAACTTGGCGTTCGAATTCTTTTTGGCTCACTGTTTAGGACTGCTTCTCTGATTACCCTGCCACGTAATTCAAAATTCTCTTAATTGTCCAAAGCCTAACAGATAATTTGTGTTCATAGGATATTCATTTTTCATGTGCTCTTTTCGCCAATTGTATGATGCCAATGTGTGTATTACAGAATGATTAATTTAATTGCTGACTCTCGCTTCATGAGCTCAGTCATGTAAAAAAAGTCTTTAGAAATTCTATCAGACACCCTCCCTGTCCAGTTCTGTATGAAATGCTTTAATTATATTTATCTACTTCAAATAAATATATTTCGTAAAAAGCAATTTAAAAGCATTTATTTCTACAATGATCGCAGCCTACAGTTATTTATAAAATCCAGCGAATGCATTAGAAAAGAACCTGGTCATGCATATAGATCTGCAAATAATTTAAAGTACTGAACTATATTATAACCATTACCTCAGAAACCATATCCACGTGGAGTTCAAGGAAAAAGTTCCTACATTAGATAGAACACGATTAGCATATTACAATGTAACTGGTCTGTTGTTACGAAATATTTTGGTAGGGACCGCTGCCTGACTAAATTTTAATGGTTGATTTTTGGTTCCAAATCACCTCATCAAGTTCCCCGACGAAAATCCTGCATTAGATAGAATTTTCTATTAGCATATTACAATGGAACTGGTCTACCACGTCATATCTTGTTGGAAACCGTGGTCAGACCAAATTTTAGAGGTATCTACGTCCCTAATTCCCTCCTCAAGTTCACGGATGAAATTCTAGAATTTTATTAAAACGGAACATATGTTACACGTCATATCTTGATGGAAGCTGTGGTCAGACGAAATTTTAATGGTTGATTTTTATGCCCTCAATCACTTTCTCGAGTTCACGGATGAAATTCCGAAATTAAATAGACATTGATTAGCATACTGCAATGGAACAGGTCTGCTACGCCATATTTTGGTATAAACCGAGGGCAGATCCAATTTTAATAGTTGGCTTATAGGCAGGGATGAGATTTCCGCGTTTTTGCACACCAGTAATTTGTTAGAGAGAATGTTATTCTATTTAATTGGAACATTTTTGCGATTTAACAGAACAACATTTCCTCTAAGATAAGACCGGTGTGCAAAAAAAGCGGAAATATCGTCCCTGCTTATAGGTCTTCAATTACTTGATCGACTTAAGCGATATACTTGATGTCAAATTAAAGCTAAAATGAGACACCACTAAAAGAAAATCGTTGAGAAACTTTATCTTTTCATACAATGAAAAGGGGTATCTAAATAAATAATTTAGAAAACGCATATGTGATAGAGATGTTTCTCGTTGTGGGAGTCTTCTTCCCTAAAAACTTGAGATATTGATAAGTAAATGGAAATATCATTTGAATTACTTAAACGAGATTTTTTAGATTTTTCCGTAGTGGAGTACGAATGCGCGAACAACACAATAACTCAGGTACAGAAGATTCACTAATACTTGTAGCGTAATAAGGAAACTTTAATGAAAGTTTGAAGAGACACATAAGTGCCTGGGGAGTGACCCCCCTTACACACAATCAAAACTTAATCTTTACATTCTGAGAAGCAGGCAAAGAGTGTTCAGTTTTACATTTTCATTCGTAAAGTTTTGGCGATATATAGATATTGGGTAAGACACAGATCTTGCCAAGGGGTGACCGTTACATTGGAATACATGGGGTAGTTTAAATTTAGATGAAAAGCCTAATAGACGATAATTAGCCAAGCGTTAGTCCGTGAGAAAGTAAGAAAGAATCCGAAAGCTGTCAATAGCATTGGAATGAGTGCGGTAACTTGAAAGGCGACTTAAGTTTAAAAGTACATCTGGATATTATTATCTAACCGCTGGTTTAACCAAAGTTTTGACTATCTCTTAGTAAAGGATCGAATTAAAAATCTGACAGAGAGAAATTTTATAGGCAGATGCAACGCGAAAAGAATGACTCTTTCGAAATGAAATGGCTGTGAATAATATTCTTTTTTTTTTATTTTATTTACATAGCTAAAAGAGCAGAGAGAGAGTTTTCTGGGAACGTTAAAGTAATGTGAAAAGGAAAGTAGATTAATTTAAAACTTAGATATACAAAAAGAAATAGAAAGGGAATTTTTATATTGATAGTTAGTATTAAATTTTAACTCTCTAGGGATCATATGAATTACCTTTAAAGAATAATATATGTGATATCAAACGATATCACATATTTCCCCCCAAAAACCGACCAGCTTTGAACGCCCAGAGATGGGGAAGGGAAAAGAGAGGAAAAAAAAAATCTGTGTCTTCTCCAAAGAAATAATAAAAACTTTACATGAAACAATACAAAACAATATCTTGAAATTGCAAATATATATATATATATATATATGATTATGTATGTCATGACTTAAATATGCTTCATAATGTCCTTTTTTATAAAGGCTCAGTAGAAGTTCAAAAAGGTTCACGTGAACGAGTCTTATAGACTATGTTTTAATAAACAGTATTCTTAACTGTACTTGTGCACATATTAATTCAACAACAGGAATTTTTTTTTTTTTACCTGTTTTGTATTTTGTGACGTCACATTAAAATAAGGTACCATTATCAATAAATTTGCAAATGTTTGTTAGAAACTGGTTGTCATGACCAGTATTGAGAAGCTTTAAAAGAAGCTCTATAATTCTTCTCAAAATCTTGATCCATTTCAGATCATAAAAATAAGTGGACAAAAAAAATAAACACAACATATAACTAATTAACATACAGTATGTAAAATAGCTAAATAATATTTATAAAAATATGAATAAGCGATATAGATGGGCACAGAAATGTAATTGGGGCACCCATTCAGGAATGTTTCTCAGCACAAATGAAGTGTGTGACCATAGAACCATAATTTTAAATTGAACACAATTTCTGAGTGCAGTGATTAGAAGAGCAAAAGAGATGCATTAATTACAAAACAAAAGTGTCCAATATCAAAATATAAAATATTTAAAAAAATTCTTATTTTTTTTGTGAGTAGTAGTCGTTACCTACTAATAGCAACTACAAATACCCCATGCAGTGAGCCCATTTATTTATCAAAGTTTTAACTTATTAATATGTCGAGATGACATTGTGTTAGTGAGTATCTGTACTATGGATAAAGATGAGGAAATTCCTAACAATTTACTGCAACTGAACAGCATTTGTGATTTAAAGTAACTGTTTTTTTTTAAACACATCGTCTGGCTTGTATGATTTAAAAGTGGTGTGTATCGAAAAAAAAAACACCTTAAAAGTATTATATGAGAAAAGAAAATGTATTATGTGATTGTAGAAAAAGTATATGACAAAAGAGAAAAGCAACTGCTACAAAAGTATAGAGTTGGATTAAAATGTCAGTGAAGGATTAAAATTATGTAACTGTGAAAAAATGCCAAACTGTCAATTTGCAATTAGGCAAAGTGATGATGACATTACTGTGTCATGGTATTTAGAACCAAGAAATTAAACGATAATTTAATAACTGGTAACTTTTAAAATGTGAGAAAGTTTAATGATGAAAACCTGGTGTAACATAAAACTAGAAAAGAAAAAAAAAACATGAGCCTAAAATAAAAAAATATGCATAGTATGTGAAGAGGTAGTTTCCTATATACTGAGAAATCTTTGTTTTTAAACAAAGTGATGGTGACATCAGAATGTCATTACATAACAAAATATCAAAAAGCAAAAAAAATTAGGTGTATGCAAAATGTAAAGTTTAATAAATGTTTATGTTGCAATGTATCATGTAAAATTAAAAGTAGTCCTGGTATAGTGAGACATAAAAACAAACATACAAAAAGAATGTTAATGTGCAAAGGTTCAAAAACTTGAAAAAAAATGAATATTTTCAATTCAGTATGCAATGTTTAAAAACAAACAAACATATATGCATGATTAAAAATGTAAGCAAATCTCAATGAACTAACGATGTATACGAGTATCGAAGCAATGTGTGTCAGTGAACAAAGTTAAAATTAAATGACATAGTTGCATGTGTAAATGAATACAGCAATCAAAGTATATCAATGAACAAAAGTGAAAAATTATTTCAAAGACATAATGTGTAGGGGTTCTTCACTGACTAGTGAAAAAGTAATACAATGAACTAAAGTGTGTGTAAAAGAATGAAACTTGCTATGAACACATGTGTCTATCAAAACTATTATTACAATGAACTAAAGTGTCTACCAAAACAAAATTGGTATGAACTAAAATGCAAAACAAATCACAAGAAAGAAAACAAACTATGAACTAATATGTGTAAGGAAAAATTCTATGAACCAAGTATTGTCATGAAAGAAAAAAAAAATAGTGCAATTGGTCCCTGAAGTACACAAAAAATTGACAATGCTATGAACTCGTGTAAAGTGTTTTTTCTATGAACTCAATGAACTATGAACTCAGTTGTGTAAGCTATGAACTCAGTTGTATGAACTATGAACACAAACTCATTGTGTACATATGGAACCAAGAGCATTGTATCACAAGCACAAAAAATGCTTAGCCTAAAGTTAAAACAAACAAACAAAAAAACAAAACAAAGAACTGTGCTTTTAAGTAGAGAAAAGCGAAAAGGACAAATGTGACCAGGAAAAGCTTCTTGTGTGATAAAAATGTAAACATTTGTACTCAACCTTTGAACTAAAACTATCTAAACAACTGTCTAAAGTTTTATACCGAATTTCCAAAAAAATATCCAAAGAAATGTAAATGTTGTAAAAAGTGTATAGTGTTGCTGTGTACCCTTCTGATTAAAAAAAACCTCTTTTTACATGTGAAAAGAAAAAAAAAACAAGAAAAAATGAACCGCATGAGAGAATTTTCACACAAAAACAATATATTTTTAATCATCCGACCATTTGCGCGCCGAATAGTCCGATGAAAAAAATATATATATAAAGCAGTACACAATTAATTTCTAAAAAAAAACAAACCTTTAACTTTAAAGTTAAATGTAAATTAAATTATCACTTATGCCATATGGTGAAGCAGTAAGATGTACCTAAGTGTATAAAAAGTGAAATATTAAAAAAAGTGATTTTTTTTTTTAGAATCCTTCACAGTGCTGTATATATCGAGAGAAAAAAAAATTACTGTATGTGTGTGAGGGGAGGGGGAAAAAGAAACCCCAAACTCATGAACTATCTGAAATGAAACACATGAACAAGTGTGTACGCAAGCATACACAACGTGTAAGTAAACACATGAACAAATTGTATTATTCCACATGAACTACCTGTAATAATGTACCAATGAACTAACATTTTTTATGCATTTGCTAACAAAATATACGGACAGTATGTGTGTAATAACCCAAAACACTAACATATGAGTGAGATTCAATTACATAATTAGTGAGTTAATCACCAAAATGTAATGAATAAGGGTTAATAAAATCAATGAACTACGTGTAATGTGTGAATGAACTCTGGTTAAACTGTAAACCAGCCACAATGAACTATGTGTTATACTCAATGAACTGCTTGTGAGGGGGGGAAAAAAAAGGAATACTGTCGAATAGATCGTTAGCAAAGTACAATGTGTAAAAAAACAAATTGAACAAAATATGTAACTAAACTCATGAACTAGTGAAATGTATGTATACGAATGAACAAAATTGTATTCTAAATGAGCAAATTTTGTGTAACATAAACAAATATCCAACATATGAAGTACTTGGGAAAAAAAGTTGAAAAAAAATATAAGAAATCCAAATCTTTCCTAAAAGTGTTCTTTTCAACAAAAATGATGTAAACCGGAGAAGTGAATATTATCTTTGAACCACAATGTAATTTTATTTTTAAAACGGGCATGCATGGGCGACTACTGCTATCAATAATGGTTCTAGAACAATTCTGAACACTTTACAACAAAAAAAATTCTCACTACCAAAGAAAATCAAAATTAATCAAAATTATTATTTGTCACACACTTCTCTTTCTTTTACCTAATGCATTCGTGAAATTTAAATATAAAACGAAATGGGGAAAAGTCAAATTTTCGGAAAAAAATATGGGTAACCTAAAATTGTCGCATATTATATGACACAACATTTGAATTTAATAAACTTAAAATGCACACAATATAAACCTATCACATTTAAATAAAATAAAAAAAAACTTGAAATAATACTATAAGCAAAAAAATAAAAATTATGATAACATATGAAAGCATGAAATATATCTAGATTGCTTTAATTATTAAACTTTTTTTTTTAAAGCAATGGGAAACGAACATCTATCTATATTTAAAAAGACTTACCTTTGATAAAAATAAAAAAAAATGTTAAACACATATAGTCAAATTAAAATATTCTGCACAAGAACCAAATAATTGATGGCACACGAATAAAAACACAATACTGAAATTTAAATATAAATTTCCATTTTTTTAGTTTTCATAAATGTAACCCTGCATAGATAAAACATAACCCTTGTAATGAAAACTTACTTGTCATTCAAAGCTAATTAAATATACTGAAGGTGTTATTAGCATAGTTTAAACAAGTGACATCCATGCAGGGAAAAAAATGTATGTAAAAAAAAAAAAAAACCAATTTTCATAACTTCCCTCCTGATATACTAACTTGGGGTGAAAAGAAAACAAATTACTAAAATACAGTAATTCCCTCATAAGTAAAATAATCAATTATAACTCCAATAATGTTGTGAACCACATTAAAAAGTAAAATAAAAGATAACCATACAAATAGAATAACTTGAATAACTTTCTCAATTTAAAAAATTGTTCATTGCCACAGTTTGTGTTATATGTAAATGTATCGTGGCTCTTGTAACACAGTTGTAAATTGGCTTTAAAAGAGTACTTTCAATCAATTATTTTTGTTTTCATTTCTTTTTTTTTCAAGAGAAATAATAAACAGTTCTCAAAATAAATAGTGAAAAGAAACAATCATAATCGCAAGGTGCGTTCCTATAAAAGCGTTAAATATCTTATTCATAACCAGGTAATTTATACACAATTTGTATAAAATATCAAGACCCATTTTTTTTAACTTTTTTTTTATAATGACAATTTAGTTCAAAAATGTGAAGTCTTACTATATCTGTAAAGCATAAAAATGTCGTAAAACTAGACATTTAAAAAAAAAAAATCACATCACGGGAGCGACAACTGTATTTTCGAACTTGTTGAGACATATTTCACAAATAAATTTTGAACACCGATGACTAATCAACCGTGTAGCAATTATTCTTGAAATCACACCACGTATGTTAATCGCAATTCAGTTTCACACCTTTTTTTTTTTGCAAGTACACGAGTACTTCTTTGAAATCTTGAATACTCAAAAACAGATTCACACACATCGCGCGCACAGGCACTATTCGAAAACTGACACTTTATTTTTCTCAAGTAGAAGGTGAAAATTCTCCGATCAGGCGAAAATGACAGACGAGTCGAAAATTCTTTAATCATCCGCTTTCTTATACCCTTATCAGGCGAGCGCAGGAGAAAACGGAAACAACAAACATCTTTTCGACTCAAACGTTGACATCAGAGACCAGCGTATTTGAATGCCCGTAGATCACGTAGCACCCCGTCGGCGATGAAACGGTCGACACACAGGGCTCACAGACCCGGATGAATGTTTCCATATAATTGTTTCTATAAGTGTTTCCATATAATAAGTAATCCAAAGAGCGAAGATTCGTAATTTTTTTTTTAATAGACCAATGCTGAATAAAAGCGAGGGTCACTCCCAGCTACAAGTTTTAAAAAAATCTTCTTCCTTCGGCACCAAATTTTGTGATAGAGATGTTTCTCGTTGCGGGAGTCTTCTTCCCTAAAAACTTGAGATATTGATAAGTAAATGGAAATATCATTTGAATTACTTAAACGAGATATTTTAGATTTTTCCGTAGTGGAGTACGAATGCGCGAACAACACAATAACTCAGGTACAGAAGATTCACTAATACTTGTAGCGTAATAAGGAAACTTTAATGAAAGTTTGAAGAGACACATAAGTGCCTGGGGAGTGACCCCCCTTACACACAATCAAAACTTAATCTTTACATTTTGAGAAGCAGGCAAAGAGTGTTCAGTTTTACATTTTCATTCGTAAAGTTTTGGCGATATATAGATATTGGGTAAGACACAGATCTTGCCAAGGGGTGACCGTTACATTGGAATACATGGGGTAGTTTAAATTTAGATGAAAAGCCTAATAGGCGATAATTAGCCAAGCGTTAGTCCGTGAGAAAGTAAGAAAGAATCCGAAAGCTGTCAATAGCATTGGAATGAGTGCGGTAACTTGAAAGGCGACTTAAGTTTAAAAGTACATCTGGATATTATTATCTAACCGCTGGTTTAACCAAAGTTTTGACTATCTCTTAGTAAAGGATCGAATTAAAAATCTGACAGAGAGAAATTTTATAGGCAGATGCAACGCGAAAAGAATGACTCTTTCGAAATGAAATGGCTGTGAATAATATTCTTTTTTTTTTATTTTATTTACATAGCTAAAAGAGCAGAGAGAGAGTTTTCTGGGAACGTTAAAGTAATGTGAAAAGGAAAGTAGATTAATTTAAAACTTAGATATACAAAAAGAAATAGAAAGGGAATTTTTATATTGATAGTTAGTATTAAATTTTAACTCTCTAGGGATCATATGAATTACCTTTAAAGAATAATATATGTGATATCAAACGATATCACAGCATAATACAATTGAATATATATATTTAGATATTACAGTCCATAGATTATAATAAAACATTAGGATTCTTTTGGGCACTTCTCTTTATAACATATATCAACCGGCCTAAGGGATCATACTTTGACCCCATTAATTTTGATGTAATCTCTACTGGACATGCATATGAGTTTGAAATGGATATCTGCAAACTATCAGAGTCAGAAGTAGTGCTACGGGTGCTTCTGTAAAGTTCTTTATTGAAAGAAATACTGCTTTTTATTATTAATTCGTTAATCTATAGTGAAAGTGATAAAATCCACGTATTTATGTGAGAGAGACCTTTAAAAAAGTCACATTTTGTTAATAATATTTGATTTTTTTAAAAAGTTAAAATATGCATAATAAAACGCGAAAATGATTTAAGAAAATCTCGAACCACTGTGTTTGTTCTACGCTGTACAAAAAGACAAATCTTTCTTAATCTAGAAAAATATAATATAATCACGAACGATAATATACAAAATCTTCTTCGATATATCCATGATTTTGAAAAGAGTTCTTTAAATTAAAACATGAATACATTAAATGATTCTCAGTTTTTATTACTAAAACTAGCGAACTTGACCGGCGTTGCCCGGGTACGTCAAAAAACAGCAGGATTTACGAAAAAGCTCTGAAAATCGCAATAAGATATCGCGAAAAAATTTTAAATCGCTTCTCAAATTTTGAAAAGAGAAAAAAATATATATATTGTGTTCGAAAATTGCAAGTTGATTCCTTTCACTAATATGGAAACATAGTAGCAAATCGCTAAAATACACTAAAAATCACATACAAAATTCCCGAAAAATTCTACAATTGCTATGCGAAATCCGAATAAACTTTATTGAAATGAGGGCAGAATGTACTTTAGGTCAAAAATGGAATGTCAAAAAATTGCAGCAGATCGCGAAGAAACGTAAAAATCGCATTCACAAAAAGTTCAAAAATCACGAAAGACAAAATTTACTATAATTGGATAAAAATTTCAAATCTAATTCCTTTGACCTGTGGGCTCTCTTAAAATTTATGTTTTGGAAATCATGCTAAGCATTAGATCGTGTTACATTTATTTGTAATTAATTTACTTGGACTCTCTTAAATATAATTAATATAATCCCTTAAGTTAATATTAGTTTTTGTTGCATTAAAATATCTCAATTTGTTCATTTTCTGTAAGCAAGTAATCCATATTGGTTTACAATGGAAGTCTATGAGAATTTGGCGAAATATTAGAGATATCGCCAAGAATGCGTCACTTTTGGCGACTCATTTTAGTCGCCAAATTTGGCGATATAGCGCCAAGTTGGCAACAAACTTGGCGGCATTTGGCGACAAAATTGTGTCCCTCTACGGTAACCTACTTATAGGTATGGAACTGCATTAAATGCTGTTCAATAATTGCATAAAAAATTCGCTAAAAATTAAAAAATCGCTGCACGAATTCCGAATAAACGTTTTTGAAAAGAGAACAAAATTTACTATATTGGGTTAAAAGAAGGAAACCATATTCTTCTCACTTATATGGAAAAATCGCCTCAAAACTTAAAAAAGTGCTAAAAATCGCATAAAAAATTAAATTAAAAAAATCTAATCAAAAAATCGAAAATCGGGCTTCGAGGTGCAAAACTTCATATATAGACGTATCTTTTCCCCAAATTTTGTAGCTCTACGTGCAGTGGTCTCTTCAGAACACCGTCGACACACTCACTCACACACAAACTTCTTTCTTTATTATTATAGACTAGCAGGCCCGCCCGGCGTTGCCCGGGGTTTGTAAATAATAACCTTAAACAAAACTTAAGTTCGTATGATTTTATATCTTTGGAAATTCTTTTAAATGAACCTAATTTCGGAGGTCCCATTGACTTCCGCAGCGTCTTATGTGTTCCCATCAAAGTTCTTTCCGAACGAACCTGTAATGTAGATCCCCACTACCTATGACAGCATTTACCGGAAGTGCCCGCACGTGCCGGAAACAATCGAAAACCAAATTGAGTGAGCCAAACCTCGTAGGAATCAAGCCCACAAAATAGAAAAAAAAGAATGTACCATTAATGTTAGAAAATGTTGGTAACTAAAGTCTAAGATCAAATTTCATAATCCAGAAAGTAGATGAATTGTAATCTAAGTTGAAGGCAGCAAATCCCGTTGAATATGGGCCCTTAAACCTGGGGAAATAACGCGCCCCCAAGCGGTGGAAGATGCCTCTTCACCTTGTAAATTTCATGAATTACTGTTAGGATTAACACGACATTTAATAAACGGATGAAATCCCTTATCTAAGGTTACCTTTAAAGTAATGCGATTTTTAATTTACGGCTATAGTGAGTAGACGTAAGTTGATGCTGGAAAAGGAGATTAATGTTCGAAAAAGGTGGTAGCTGAGGTATAAAAAAAGACCGGGCCCTGGAGGCTAGGACCTTAACTGGAATGTAATTGGGTATAAGAAAAATTTTTAGGGCTTTTAAAGTAGCGGGAAGACGCTAAAACTATGTTAAAGAAAACTGCAATAGAATAGGATAGTTTTTAAAGAAGCTGCAACAAAGGCTCCCAAGAAGACGATTAATATTCAAGATTGGTGGTAGCTGAAGTCTGCAAATTTTTGTATGTCGTTCATGTAGTAGCTGGAAAACTTAAAAAGTTGTTAGGAAAAAAACGTTCGTGAATCGGACCATTTTTAAGACAGCTATAACAGGGGGCCCAAAAGGGCCCTAACATAAAAACATGTTTAAATGTTTTAGTACTTAGCGTTTTAGATCTTCAATTAGTCAAAATTAATCATAGGGCATGAAATAATCATTATAATAATATTTTAAAGAAATGTGCAAAAATGGGATAAATGCTTAAAAAGGGGCCCTAGAGCCTCATAAAAATATGAGGGCGTTGGTCTAGGGGGAAAAGTCCAAGATTCAATTTTAAAATTGTGCAATGAGAAGGTTAGAAAATTAGGATGTTAAAAATGCATAGCGCACAAAAAATTCAAGGGCGTCCGGATCGGGCCCTATAGGACCCCAAGGGGCCGCAGGATTTTTACTGGAATATAGAAACTGGAGAATAACTAAATGGAAAAATGGTTCCAAAAATGAAGATCGGATTAAGAGGGGTAATTTATTAATAATTTATAGTTCAAAAGCTTCAAGGGGCCTTGTATCGGGCCCCAAGTGGGAAGGGACTAAAGTGACCAGTAGTTTGGTATAAATACACTTTTTAGTAGTTTTTAATGTAATCTGAGGACGCTAGCACTATGGTAAAGAAAACTGAACGGAATTCGATTAATTTTTAAAGAAGATGCACCAAAGGCCCCAAGAAGAAGATTTTTATTGAAAATTGGTGGTAGTTGAAGTCTGAAATATTTTTTTGTCGTTCATGTAATAGCTGGAGAACCTAAGATGTTGTTAGAAAAAAAAAAGCTAGTGAATCCGACTATTTTTAAGAAATCATTAGAAAAGAGGCATGTTATTAACAATTTAATGCACTAAAACGTCAAAGGGCTCTGCACCCGGCCCCTTGCAAGGGTGCCAGGGTCGTAACTGAAATGTAGAAATGGGGCAGAAACTGAAAGGAGAATTCCCCCCAAAAACGAAGAAGATCGGATAGAAAAGAGGCATGTTATTAACAATTAAGTGCACTAAAACTTCAAGGGGCCCTGTACTGGGCCCCTTGCAAGGGTGCCAGGGACTTAACTGAATTGTAGAAATGGGGCAGAAACTGAAAGGAGAGTTAACCCCAAAAACGAAGGAGATCGGAAAGAAAAGAAGCATGTTATTAACAATTTAGTGCACTAAAACTTCAAGGGACCCTGTACTGGGCCCCTTGCAAGGGTGCCAGGGTCTTAACTGAAAAGTAGAAATGGGGCAGAAACTGAAAGGAGAATTCATCCCAAAAACGAAGAAGATCGGATAGAAAAAGGCATGTTATTAACAATTTAGTGCACTAAAACTTCAAGGGGCCCTGTACTGGGCCCCTTGCAAGGGTGCCAGGGCCTTAACTGAAATGTTGAAATGGGGTAAAAATTAAAAGGAGAATTCATGCAAAAACGAAGAAGATCGGATAGAAAAGAGGCATGTTATTAACAATTTAATGCACTAAAACTTCATGGGGCCCTGTACCGAGCCTTTTGCAAGGGTGCTAGGGTCTTAACTAAAATGTAGAAATGGGGCAGAAATTGAAAGGCGAATTCATCCCAAAAACGAAGAAGATCGGATGGAAAAGAGTCGTGTTATTAACAGTTTAGTATACTAAAACTTCAAGGGGGCCCTGTACCGGTCCCCTTGCAAGGGTCTTAACTGAAATGTAGGAATGGGGCAGTAACTGAAAGGAGAATTCACCTCAAAAACGAAGAAGATCGGATAGCAAGGAGGCATGTTATTAACAATTTAGTGCACTTAAACTTCAAGGGGCCCTGTACTGGGCCCCTTGTAAGGGTGCCAGGGTCTTAACTGAAATGTAGAAATGGGGCAGAAACTGAAAGGAGAATTCACCCGAAAAACGAAGAAGATCGGATAGAAAAGAGGCATGTTATTAACAATTTAGTGCATAATAAATAACTTAAAGGGGCCCAGGGGGCCCGGCCCTTAAAAAATTAAAAATTTGAGCCTCATGTGCATCAGGACCTGTCTTGGACTAATCACTCCTGAATTTTCAGACTTTGTTTGATTGACAAAGTTTGTTTGATTGACGGAAATATTTCTGAGTAGTTTTTATAGAACGTTTTTCTGATTCATGAATAACTGGGAAGAGGTTACTGTATATCAGCGTTCGTGGTTAGATTATATTTTCCTAAATTAAAAAACACCTGTTTTTTTTTACAGTGTACAAAAAAGTTTTATTTATATATTTCTCATAAAATTTTCCTATTTTACAGCTTAAAATTTTAGAAAAGAAAAGGAAATCAATATTGTATATTTAGGTATTTTTTTGAAGCCAACGGTTTCTGTAGAAAACTTTTAATGTGTATACTGTCGTGCAATCTTTCATTTTACCAGAACTTTCAAAATTAATTCTATTCAACAATTTTTATTTATCCAAAGAGAAACAGTATGCAGTAAAAGAAAATTTGTTATATTTATTTTTGTGTATTAAATAAATGTATTTTCTGCGGAAAAGCAACCGTGATATATCTATGTGAGAATTTTAGGTAAAGACTCCTTTTTTTCTACAAAATTGATCTACTCTCTATCTAAAAAACGCGTAATGATTTTTGTAAACATTTTTGAAACGATTTTTGTAACACTTTAAATAGAAGGATTTTGAAGCGAGGACGTTAACGAATTATAATGTGTTGTTATAGTCAGTCACCTACAGAAGTTGTGGGATACAGAACGTATTTTTTTTTTTTGGAGGGGTGGGGCTTAGATTTTCCCTCCGTAATATAAAATCTATGTAATAACATATAAATGTGATGTTCAACTGGCATTCCATGTCCATGTTAAGGGCCGGCCTTTTTCGTAAGAGTCCACGTGCAAAAAACATTTTTGGGCACTAAATTACTTTCAAAGGTAAAAATTTGTCTATTGGTAGTCCCCATATAAGCGCCGAGACTAAATGCTGGTCCAGATGTAAACTTTTTAGGGAAACTATTTTAATAAAAAAAAAAGGTTTTTTAGTCTCGCTGTGGTCCCCTGAATGTTTGTAGAACCTGGTACATTGCATCCTTAATACTTTAATTGTTTTAATTTTAATTTAGTTTTCTTACTTAATATACATTTTTGTAGAATATAATTTTCTGTTTTCGGGGAGGGGGAGGGCGAGGTGGAGCACCACCCCTAGCCCCACTTTGGATGCGCCTCAAACCTACAGCATGATTCCTATTAGAGATGTCGTACCTACAATTTACGGTTATTTCATAGATCTCCACAAAAGAATTCGGATATATTATCATCTGTATGTTGCAATTGTTTGAAAAGCATGAAATTATACTATTTCAAACTCAATGAAACTCCTATATTTTATTTAGCTAAACCATTGCATGCATGTTCTCTAATGTCAATGCTGAAGTTGTTTGTTTAATCCTAATTCTCAACTATGGTGTGCGAAGGAACTCGGTCAACCCCTTGAGGGGCGATGGTATTATAAAACCACTTAATTTTAATTTCCAAATGCCACGATGGCACCAGCATTTTTGGTTTATTATTTATGCGAAATATTGCTTTTTCCTATTTACAAAGAAATTTGTTTTCAAATTCCAGTGTTATTCATTAACTTCAACATTTTAGCAATGGAATTGCTTTGTCCCTGAAAGTGTTAAGTGCCTACACTCCTCAGCAGGGATGTAGTGGAGGGTTATACGGGGGGTATACGCCGTATACCTTCTGGATATTTTAAAGGAACACAGTATATCCTCTGTTTTTCAAGAAAACTATAGTATATACATTCTAGGGCATACGCTCTGCCTTGAGCGTATACCCTCTGCTTAGAGCGTACGCCGTCTATTTTTAATACGACTACACCACTGCTCCTCAGCATACGACATTCCACTAGCTAATATTAAACCAATATGGAAACGTTCTCCACATAAATTCTTCTTTTATATTTCGGTATTTTTAAATGATTCTATTTGGATGGGTTATTTGAGTTCGAAGTTTTACGTGAGAGGGGAGTTCTGTAATTTTCCCATTTCTGTTGCAATCTCATTCTGAGGGCACTTAAAGATTTCGAAGCGGTGAGGATCAAGGTAATTTCCTTTCATATCCTTGAGAAATACATACCAGTAAGATTCGATTTTTTTTTTTTTTTTTTTTTTTTGACAACAAGAGCTTTCGACCTCAGATAGCCTATGAGAAAAAATAATATCATGAAAAACAACTCGTAAATGATCCCGACAAGCCACAAATCTAAAACGACAGTCATAAAAATAAGTGATATCACACAAAAAGAAGCAATATAGATGGGCATACTCCGAGTACCGTATAAAAATCTATCACTACTCATATTTAAAAATATTGAAATGCAAACGAGCAGTGCTTCAGCATTACTGCAGCATCATGGGCGAGATTTTTTTTAGGTAGCTTTCTTTACAAAAAAGCTACCTATTGCAGCCGTTCGGAGGAAAGCGATTTCAAAAAATTTTGGTATATTTTCATCGATCATGACCCCCAGACCCCGAAACCACCCTCCGTTCAAAATTGATATATATATATATATATATATATATATATATATATATATATCTGACCTATGTCACACTGTAACTCCCGTAATTATGAACCGATTTCGTTATAATTCGGTGTGTACATAGTACATACCAATGTCTCGACCGAGTTCGTTGGCCAGCTTCATCCGCCGTTTTGTTTCAAAATGGCGGCCATTTAAAATTTTTAAAAAAATTTAAAACTTGAAATGTGGTACCAAAAATTTAAAAATGGAAAAATATTTTTTTCTTATGTATTTGACCTTTATACAAAGATTCCGGAGCAGTTTTTGTTTTGTCTATATCTTAAAAAATGGCTGAGTTATAGCATTTTAAATTTCTAGCGTGGCTGACATTTTGAAACGTCCTGAATTTTGTCACGCGATAAAAGGCGTATTTATGAACCGATTTGGATGTAATTCGGTGTGTACATAGTACATACCAATCTCTCGACCGAGTTCGTTGTCCAGCTTCATCCGCCATTTTGTTTCAAAATGGCGGCCATTTAAAATTTTTTTAAAAATTAAAAATTTGAAATGTGATACCAAAAAATTGAAAATGGAAAAATATTTTTTTCTTATGTATTTGACCTTTGTACAAAGATTTCGGAGCAGTTTTTGTTTCGTCTATATCTTAAACAGTGGCTGAGTTATAGCATTTTGAATTTCTAGCGTGTCTGACATTTTGAAACGTCCTGAATTTTGTCACGCGATAAAAGGCGTATTTATGAACCGATTTGGATGTAACTTCGTTTATACATATTACATACCAATGTCTCGACCGGTTTCGTTGGCCAGCTTCACCCGCCATCTTGTTTAAAAATGGCGGCCATTTAAATTTTTAAGAAAAATTTAAATTTGAAATGTGGTACCAAAAATTGAAAATTGAAAAAATATTTTCTGATTATGTGTTTGACCTTGATAAAAAGATTCGGGAGCAGTTTTTGTTTCGTCTATATCTTAAGAAATGGCTGAGTTATAGCATTTTGAATTTCTAGCGTGGCTGACATTTTGAAACGTCCTGATATTTCTCACGTAATAACAGGAGTATTTATGAACCGACTTGGATGTACCTTGGTGTGTACATAGTACATACAAATATCTCGACCGAGTTCGTTGGCCACTTCATCCGCCATCTTGTTTCAAAATGGCGGCCATTTAAAAAAATAAAAAAATAAAAAAAATTAAATGAGATACCAAAAAATTGAAAGATGAAAAAGATTTTTTTTGTATGTGTTTGACTTTAATACAAAGATTCCGGAACAGTTTTTCTTTCGTCTATATCTAAAAAAAAATGGCTGAGTAATAGCATTTTGAATTTCTCTTGTGGCTGACATTTTAAAACGACCTGATTTTTGTCACGCGATAACAGGCGTATTTATGAACCTATTTGGATGTAACTTGGTCTGTACATAGTACATACTAATGTCTCGACCGAGTTCGTTGGCCAGCTTCATTCGCCATCTTGTTTCAAAAGGGTTGCCATAAAAAAAAATTTAATTTAAAATTCAAAATGAGGTATTAAAAAATTGGAAAATGAAAAAGATTTTTTTTATGTGTTTGGCCTTGATACAAAGATTTCGGAGAAGTTTTTGTTTCTGAAAATTTGTTCTTTTGTTGATATCTTAAAAAATGGTTGATTTATAGCACTTTGAATTTCTAGCATGGGTAACATTTTAAAACGATCTTGTATTTGTCACGCGATAACACACGTATTCGCCTATTTCGATGTAAGAAGGCATGTGGATAGTATACATCAACACCTCGACCAAGTTCGCTGGCCAGATTCATCAGCCATCTTGTTTCAAAATGGCGGCCATTAAATTAAAAAATATATATATATTTAAAGTGAGGTGCAAAAAAATTAGAAATTGAAAAAGGTTTCTTTCTTAAGTATTTGATCTTGATATAAGGATTCAGGAGCATTTTTTGTTTGTCTTTACCTTAAAAAATGGCTCAGATATAGCAGTTTCAATTTCTATTGTGGGTGACATTATGAAAAATCTGATTTTTTGCATGCGACAGCACTCCTATATATTAACCGATTCCGATGTGAGTGAGCATGTGCACAGCAATTACTAAGGTCTCGACCAAGTTCACTGCTTAGCCTCATCCACCATGTTGTCTTAAAATGACAGGCATTTTAAGAAATTGCCGAATTAGGCAGCCAAATATAAGTTACTTTAAAGAAAAGCAGCTTGGATAAAGCTGACTAATTTCGCGAAATTCTCATTCATTATATTGATAAAAATTAGTATTGAATCTCCCATATTCGGTTTCCACTAAATTGAGCTTCGTGTGTTTGCATGATATAAGTTGGCTTTTTTTAAATAAGGATTATGAAAGCTACCTCTTCCTCCCGGCACTGGCCGGAAGGACTTTTTTTTTTTCAAGCGTTCATATGAATGGCGTTTTTAAACTATTCAGTTTTAGCCGGATATTTTGTAAATTTTTCACCCTATTACATGGAGATTGAAAATTCATCATATTCAAACATAATAATATTAAAGAGTAGTCAGGCAAATATAATATTATTAGAATGTACGCTATTTTATTAACAAGAAAGTAAATATTTTATTTAAAAGTAAGCATTGTAACTGTGCCTTAGTTCGAAAAAAAGGGAAAAAACTGATGCTTCCAAAATGCGAAAAACATTTTTCTTTAGTTTACTGTTTAAGATTCAAGAAACTACTCTTTTTATTCTCTTGTTACCTTTTTATTTTATTATTTTAAGAATCTTTTTCTGACTTCTGTTGTTTTCACATTTCCTCGAGTTCCTTCATTTATGCAAATGTTTTCTGTGAGGATTGGTGTTGCTTTTGGAAATATTGTTTACGGTTATATATTCAAAACAAAGATTTTGAGTTTAAAATTTCTTTTTTTTTTTTAAGTAAATGAATTATAGTGTTTTATTTTTGCGTGCATATTGTTAAGTAAAAGATCTTTTTCTTACTTCTGAAATTTAAAATTTTGAAATTTTAAAACTTAATTGAGCGAAAGATTTGTTTATTTGTTTCAATAGCCTAAAAATGCCGTGTGATCGTTGGTAAAAGCTTTTCGATCAGAAAAAGGAAGTAATTATTGAATTAGAAAGGAGATATTACTATTGATTCATTTATGAATGCTTTTCATCTAAAATAAAATTAAGCTCTACTATCTTTTCCTTTAAATTAATAGATTTATTAAGTTTTAATTGATTTAGGATAATGGAAGATTTCTTAATAATCACTATCTTTTCCTGGTTTGGAGTCTCTCTCAAGGGGATAAATCCAGACTCCCCAGGTTAGAGAATATATGTGAAAAAATATTATTAACCCCCGGCACAGTATGCTATTTTTTTCTTCCCGTTTATTTTGTGTCGTCTCCAAAAAATAACGTTACCTTAGAGAAGCCAGCCGTAAAACAAAGCAGTACGATTAATTATTCTATAGCAATTTTTTAAACTTCTAAGCATTGCACATTTTCAATTTTTATACCGCCGTATTGGGGGAAAAAAAGTACTTTTAAATGCAATTTGTTTGAAAATTGCATCTCCATTTGTTTTTGAAATATTATTTTTTTTGTAGTTTTTGGAGCCATTTGTTTAATATTGGCAACGGATAAACTCCATTTCTGTGGAAAGTAAAGGAAAAATAGTTGTAAAATATTAATTATATTTTTTTGTTGGCAGTTTTTCATAACAACCGAAAGAAAATGTAATTAAAATACGTGCTATTTTGAAAAAATATAAGCGAATGATTTCTGTTAAAACATGGAGCTATTATAAACATTTAATTTTAAGTATCTATATTAATGTTACAAACAAATGAAGGCCTATGAATCATTAGAGAGCCTTATTTTTGTCGAGTTTCTTTAATGACGGCATCTTTTTGCTGCATTTGTGTAATATTTCGCGATAGTGATGTCTTATGCATATTTTACTGTAGATTTTTAAGAATGGATCGTAAATGTGGAACTCTTAAGCGGATGCGAATGACGTCATTTTACATAAAATAAAAGCGTGTGCTGTAAGTCTTAAAATTGAAATATGTTTTGTACTATTTATATATACATATATTTTTTCCCCCGGGGGCGACACTAAATTCTGAAAAATCAGAATTACTGTTTTCTAGTATATATTTTTTCTGTTGTTAATACCCCTTTTTCTCTGCACATACTAAAGGCACAGCGATGAATGAGGTATTTTTCGAAAGGTCCTTATATACACTAGAACACGTTATTTGGTAAAAAGAAAATTAACAGTTAATCAAAAATTAATGAAAAAACGTATCAGCAAATATCATGCGGCGAGACAGACTCGCACGGGTTTATAGTTAAAAAAAAAAATAATATCTCTAATAGATTTATTACACGATATATATTTTTTCAGAATACCCATTAACAATACTAAAAATCATATTTATATGAAAAATAGCAATAATGCGTTGAAATCGCTATTTACATTCAGCCTTTTTGATTTTGTTTATTTCAGTGGTTTAAGCTCGTACGGTTCGATTACATTCGGCGCATACACGATCGGTCTTAAATTCGTAATTTATTTATATTTTATTCTTTTATTTATTGACTTATTAACCCGCCCGGCGTTGCATGGGCATATATTATTAAATAAACCTTAAATTTGTATGATTTTATATCTGCTGCGCACGAGCTGCGAAATCCGTTAGTTCCATTTTTCACTGCGAAGGGCGCATTCTGTTCTAAACAATCCACCTCCCGCGCAGATCTCCGATATGTGTCCCCTTTGCCTTCGGCACCGTATAGCAGACATACTGCGTATGCGCTGTAAAATCCTTTAGAACCCACTTTCCACCATCAGGGGACGCCGTATGTTCTATACAAATATTGGACATGGGTCCCGCCGCCTGCAGCACTGTATAGCATCGTGCTGAGCACGTTCTACAAAATCTGTTAGTTCCAATTTCCATCGCCAGGTGGCGCACTCTGTTCTAAACAAACTTATATCCGAACGAAAATCCGCTATTCAACCATTCCGTAGTTATTCCTTTAAGACGTAGGAATTAAAAGTTTGGCTGGTTTCCCGTAATCGATAGGATTGTATCTGATTGAAAAAAAAACCCCGATGTCAGGTTATGCCAAGGGAGGACCCATGCAATTGTGTAGGTTCGGTCTTATCGCAGCGTTTTTTTGACTAAACCTACATAATTGTGTATTTGGGATTACGTGTGTAATATTTAAATATTAAGTTTAAGCAAAAAACGTTGTTTATTAAGATAATTTTCATCAGCCAGAAGGAAAATGTTTGAAACAATTTTTGCTTTTGGACAGACATAAATAAACATCACATTTCTCGCATCTCACTCTTATACTGCTGGAACAGTTTTGAAACTGACAACTCCTAGCATTTTTAAGATCGTCGAAACAAGGTCGGTGACTAGTTGCATCTAACCTCTTACATCTAACCTCAGATCGTATCTATATGGGTGCTTTGTAGAATTTGGATCTGCATGATTCAGCAATATCATCTTTAATCTCTTCTTCTTCACTGTTGCTGAGGACAGCCCTTGGTCTTTTCTTTCTTGGTAATGGTACATTCAACAGGCTCTCAGCCGAACTTAATCGAAACGATAGTAAATCAAGTGTTTTTTACGGGGTAACTTGTTTGCTTTGGCATCTCGTTTGTAGAGAAACCACGAATTTATTACAGCCAGGCCAAAGAAATGAAACGTTGTTTTCGAGATCCACTTTCTTGTTTTAAACTAGATTCGATTTGCCTCCATTTGCTAATCGCAAATCTCCACACCTCCCATTGATGCGTTGTAGCTAATAACGCTGGCTTGACAAAAGACATCGACTTTCAATTATTCTTCCTTCGACCACCGCATGAATGTCTGCAGCGGGTTACGTCCTGTATACGTCGACGCCAGTAGAAGTTTCTTATTGTCTTTCCACTCGACCACTACAATTCCATTTTCTGAGACGTGCTCATAGATATAGTAAAAATAACTTATTTTACTAGATCTATGGACGCGCTCAATATTCTCATCCCTCTTAAGAGCCGCTGGCTTGACAAATGGGATGACCTTCACTCTATTTGTTTGTGCCTGTTCCTTCAAATTTCCTTTTTTAGTTTTCAGCAGCGGTATTGTGTTCAAATACCGATCGAAGTACATAAAACTAGGTAAGGACCACAGCAGGTCTAAGCTTAGATCCTTGTTGACCAGGTCTGTACTTTCCCACAGGTGTACCGCAAAATTTAAAACTATCCCAGATGATGCTGTTACAGCAAAATTCTTCACCCCCACATGATTTGGTTTGTTTTTTACATACTGCTTTACTGGGGCACGTCCTAATAAGGGAATCATCTGCTCATGTATGGAAAATTTTTCCTGATCTCTTCGTAAATTCAAGCAGATACTGCGGAATTTGTCGAGCATTTGCTGAACTTTCCATGATTTATTATTCCTTCCTGGTGGTTTGCTAGTTTACTTGTTGTGTCGACCAAATGGAATGAATTTTTCAAATTTAAAAATCTATCTCGTGGCATGCATGAAACTCATATAAATACACTATATGGCCATTGATGATCGGACACTTTAAATTTTAGACATTTTGTCGAATATTTAAAGATACATTTGTCGGATTTTTCTGGAACTTTAGGATTATGAAGAATATGTTCGACTTCATATTTATAAATGACGATTTGATCAGAAGGACAATTAGGGGCCCAACAAAAAAAATCAAAGAAAAATAATGATGTTTGGGATCGCCTTGTAAAATAAAATGCACGAAATGATCTATCGCTATAGCTTACGAACATATGGATATTGTACAATATACACTGGGTTTTGTAATGATATGAACATTGTGCAAGTGCATCTGTAATAATTGAGCTCTTGGTTTTCGTCTGCTCGAAAATGGAGATCAAACATAAACTGCACTAAGGAAAATTTGCATTTTTATTTTTTATGTGTAATTTATTGTAATGTAATTAATGTAAAACACATACAAAAAATATAAATATATATTTATAATGTAAAATTATAATAAGATTAATTTGGATATAGGCGAAGATTATTTTAATGATTAATACTGATTAAAAAACCCAGCAAAATTTACATATGTTTAAAACTAAATCATGCTATATAGAGTAGATATTCTTCCGAAATTTCGCTTCACTCCTCCCTCCCTTGCAAACACACAAAGTATCAAAGTTAAACACCTTTAAAATACCTTAATTTTTTTACCTTTTCTGTTCTATTCTTTTACTTTATAGTAACAATAAATAATCAGTCATGAATTTTATTAACAATTCCTTCATTTCATTAGAATTTCGTCTAAATTCCCCTCTTCCAAAATTTCACTTGCCCTGTTTGCTCCTCTTCCCTTTACAATACCCAAAGTTTAAAAACTTTCAAACTCTTTTTTTTTAAAACAAATTTCTGCTCTATTGGTCACTTTATTGTAATCGATCATAAAAAGTTTTTCTCCCCCACCCGAAATTGACGTTTCCTCTTCCCCCTCCATCACCACCTCTTACCAAGCCGATAAAATTTAAAGTTTTTAAAACTTCTTAGTTTATTATTTTGTTTTACCTGTTTCGATTTTCGAACAGAAGGAAAGCAAGATCTCCCTAGCACATGCGCAAATTTTGTGATTCTTAGTTGCTGCAACATCCGTTCCCCATTTAACCCTTTCGCAGGCGGTGTCCTTAAAAAAGGACACCTAATTTTTATTTTACTGGCACCCAGAATATTTAATTAAAATTTTCATTTTATAACATACTTGAAAATAAGTAACTTCCTATTTTCTAATCAATTCGTTTATAAATTGTGGTGTCAGTTCATCATTTCATCAGTTTATAAACAGAATTATTCCGCGCCGGAAAGGTCTGAAACCGCATTTAAAAGAGATTATGAGACATTCGTTTAGCTCGCGAAACGTTTGGATTGCAGGGTGAGGAAAAAATGTTTTGTGACTTCGAAAGATGGGAAATTTAACCCTTAAATACGTGATTTTTTATTTTGTTTCGAAAAAATTATATATGATTCTCTGAAAGGTTTATTACACAGGAAAAATAATGAAAAAAAATCACAGATACATTTTTCATATAATACGCCAATCTTTTCTATTTCTACTGTTGCACATCTGCAACACAAGTAAAAACTACTGTCGTGTGGTTGTTTTACGCTAAAATATTACAAATTAGTAAATATTTTAAGAAGTATGTCTCCAAGTACCTTATTTTATATAATTATTTATTTTATAAAACTTAAACTTTAACCCTTTAATTCCCATGATAGAATACGTTCGTAGAAATTACGTAGTTCAGAGAATCTGACTTTTAACCAGAAAGTTTCAATGGTTAATTTTGCTTTATTTAAATACGGAATGTCTGTTATTAATTAAAAGAGATATTGCTATTTTAATTTTCCGGTGTGAATTAGGTATATACGAATAAAAAAAATCTATTACATTCAAAACACTGTTGTTTGCATATATGCAAAGCTGCGCACTAAAGAGTTAAGCTTATAACAACATCGCAGTAACACTTCAAAGAATTGCTAATAAAATGAAACGTTCAAAGACTGTAATTTTTAATTTCTTACTGAATTGAATACAATTATTTATGTTACTACAAAATCTACAGGGAGGCTAAAAATTCTTACGAAGCGATGCGAAAATTTGATTTTTCGCACGGTTCCAAGTAAAAGAATGACAACAAAGGAAAGGGGAAGCCAGATAAAGACGCCAGCATCAGTATCGACTGTACGAAGAACAATAAAAATGTCGGGAGTTCTTGAAAACGTAAAACCCCGTCGGTGTTCGCGTTTAACAACTGGCAATAAAAAAGCCCGCATTCCGTTTGAAGAGAAACACCTGAAGCAACAAACGACTTGTTCTAAAATTATCTTCAGCTCTGACAAGAAGTTTAATTTCTATATTCCGAATGCATGGTATTCATTCATATTGGCATGGTCTTCAAAAGGAAAAGGGCGTATTTTACACGCGTCTGTTATGTGGAGGCTCTCTAACGGTTTTGGTTGCTTTTTTCTCGGAAGGTAAACTTAGAATTGCTTTTCTAGGCGAATAAACAAAATAGACGTACCTATATTCACATGTTAGAATTCCATTTGTTGAACCTCAGTGAACAAATTGACTGGCTTTAACGAAATTTTAAACAAGAGAATGCCCAAATTCACTCTGAAAAAGACACAAAGAAGTGGTTTGAAGAAAAATAAGATTCTCAAACTTGATTATCCAGCCAATGGTCCAAACCTAAACACCATGAACAACGTTTGTGATATTAACCGGCGCAATATATAACGAAAAATGGTCAAATCGTGCAGTATAACTTGAAAGGTAATTAAAATCTGGAATTCGGGAGATATGACATGTTTTGTCACTTCGACAATTTCGAAATTCTGTGCTACTACATTACATTGCAATTATTAAACACAAAAGAAGCCCTACTGACATTTAATATTTCTATAATTTAAAAAAATCTGCTCTGTTCTAATCATTTTGCTCCCAGGACATGTCGAGTAAAAATTTAA
Organism: Maratus speciosus; assembly: GCA_963932465.1. Lineage (NCBI taxonomy): Eukaryota > Metazoa > Arthropoda > Arachnida > Araneae > Salticidae > Maratus > Maratus speciosus. The sequence continues at coordinate 288,385,925 of OZ010789.1, read as the reverse complement.
CGTATTGTAGTATATTTATAACAATTGTTTAAGAATGTATCTTTATGTTTATATTGGCTATTTAGTTTGATAAATTAAATTTATATGCTTTATATATGGATTAATATAATAGCCCTTTTTTATTTAGACAATTACATGATCGTTTCTATCATTTTGCATACAAAACACCTGTGTCTTTTTTATTAAATATGTATTGCGTCCTTAATTTCTACTGCAAAAATTATTTTTCTTGTTGTGCATTATCACCATTACAGATCATCAATTTAGTACGGCCTGAATATATGCCTCATACACAAATCATAAAGTAATGCTTGATATTATTTGCAGCCACCAATACCGTGTTTTAGTTTATTTAATGTAATTCAATTTAAAATCTTGTAAAAATTACTCCACTGCACTGTACTAGAAACTTTTTTATTTAGAAAATATAAAAGTACTTTCAAAATATGGAATTAATTTTTCTACAGCATAAATATTAATAAAATTTGTACATAGATAATCCCAGATAGCATGAACATTAGCAGCAAGCTTGATTTTTTTCTGATATTATATTGCCGTGACAAATCTGAACTGAGAAATTCGCTGCAAATCTCCCGCAAGGTATACCATCACCCACTTGCATGAGTAGTTTTTTGTGAAACTGATGGCAAGACTGTCTTTAATTCACGAAAGTGACGAAAGCAAAAAATTCCTCTGTTGAGAGAATAGACAATCAGCAGAAACGCAAAAACAGCAGAAATTTTATTCGGTTGGTACAAAACAAGGCTCGAATTGAAAAGTACAAATATTACCCTAAATTGTTTATGGTGGTAAAAACGATGCATGCATCTTAACGGTGCGTATGCATCTATAGGCCTGATCAGGTCTATGGACTCCTTCGAAAGGGTTAAACGTTCAGTGTAACAGTTGTAAACAGTTAATGTGGCATGGGAAGATTACTTCTTTGCAGTAAGTTTGCAGTATATTTGATTACTTGTTTGCCGTTAATTTGCAATAAATTTGATACAGCATGAATTTAACTTACACTACAAGTTAGCTGCAAGTTCAAAGTGTGGTGACTTCGGCGTTTGCATTATCTTGCTCCAGTCTTGTTATGAACTGTCAGTCTTGTCATGCTGAGCTTGCTGCAATTTTGAAGGTTTTCAAAGTAAGACTTCAGCAAATTTTCTGCAAACTAAAAATGCTATGTGGGATGTGTTATTCTATTTGAAAATACTCAACTATTAATTTCACTTTTTGCTATATTTTGTAACAATTTTATTTCCTTCTTTAAAAAATTTTATTCAGATGATTTTGCGTAATATAAATTACGATAATATTGAATTTCTTTTAAGATTGATGCCTTTATACAACTAATATAAAATTTAATTTCGATTAATTTTTTTAGATATGTGAAAGATCGATTTTATCTTTCACAATGCCTTTAAAAATAAGAAATACTGTAAAGGGCTAAGTTACAGACAAAAATACTGTCGTTTTCTAAAATTTTGTTTATCTTTTTAAGCTTAAGCCATGCATATATATTAAAGAATTTTAACGAAAACAAATTATTTTTGCTTATCTGTTGGGTCAACGACATACACTATCAAAAATATTTCATTCAATATAATTATCAAAATTTATGGTTTTAATTCCGAATTAACCAACTTTTTGACATGTTTCTGACACTAGAAACTTCATAAAACATATAAAGGGTAAGTAAGAAATGTGATTTCTTACGTCAAGAATGAAAGTTCGAAAGAAGTTGAAAGATAAAGTGTTGACATAAGCTATCAAGAAGTCAGCAATGTAAAATGAAAAATATATATCTTTCAGTAATTCTTAAGTTTTGACTCACTCATGACTTTTATAATGCGGAAGTTAAAAAGAAATTATTAGAATGAAAAAAAAGGTAACACGGGAATAAAATTTACTTTAAAAAATATATTTTTTATTTTTGAAATAGAAAACTTAAAAAAGATGACAAATTTTGAACTTTATTAATAGAAATATAACTTTTATAGGCCATAGACCGATTTTTTTCAGTACCTAGCAGGAAATAATGTGAAACTTTTATTAAATATTTCTCTCACTTATACCACGCTAATGTAAATTTATCATTAACCTTTTTCTCTTTTTTACACTTTTTAACATAGTTGAAAAGTGTTTATAACTTCGCATTGTCTGCCTGCCGTCTTGCCGTGCTCTTACTGTCGTAAACATACTCGTATTTGTCGCGTAATTTTTTTTGTGGTATTGAGGTTTACTATATAATGTTTTCTATTGAAAATGATGTATGTAGTCTTTATAGTTCATTTGGACACACAAAAGAGCTTCGTTACATTATAATTAATGGATGAAAATCGCTTACGATATATTTTAACTACGTTTACACATTTCAAGCATAATGACATTGGTATGCGTCATTAAGGTTAACTATAACATGCTTTCTTAGGAGTATAAAATAAGTCGCATTTATAGTTTGTTTACAAGGACGCACATATGAATTCCATTATATTATAATCTATGAGAAAAAAATGATTGTGATATATTTTTACTGTGTTACGCAATTTCAAACATAATGACATTGATATTCCTCACTAAGGTGAACCACAACGTGCTGTCTCAGGAGTATAGAATTAGTATCATTTATAGTTTGTTTACAAGGACGCATATATGAAATCCGCACGCACATATTGTTTGATTCTCTATCAATTTTATGCCGAATAGATGGCGCAACCTGTTCCACTATCTCCTTTTCTCCTCTGAATATGTAATGAGTACTGATTTGGTTTTCTGCAGTCGAAGTAGAAATGAAAAGGCTGTTGTACGTGGCTTGCCGCGAGTGATTTTAAAAGTAAATGCTGCTTGTAATTAATTGTGTGTTATATTAAATAAGTTGGTTTTAGGTAGATTTCGTAAGAAATACTACCTATTGCAGTCGTTACCACGGTGCGACTTTAAAAAAATTCCTTCATAACTTTTCATTACATGACCCCAGGGACCCAAAACCACCCCCACCTAAAAAGTTTATATATATATATATATATATATGTATGTATGTACTAAATTTTGTCCGCACGATAAAAGTCGCAATTATGCACAGAACGTCTTCAAACTCGCCAACAACTTTAAGATGGCTAATTTCTCGGCGGGGATTGAAAATGAGCAAAATCGGTCCAAGGGAATGGGAATTGGGAAGGTTAAAAATTTTGAATACCGTCTTAACATGATTCTGATAAAACCAGCTTTTACACAACAATGGCAGGAAAAAATAAATATTTTTCGTTATAGCTGTTGCCAACAATTAAAAAAAAGCAATAAAATTCTCACCACAACAATTGCTTTTCTAATGCAATGTTTTCACGTGAAAAATTAAATTAGATAAACTGTTTGACGAATTGAAAACAAATTGAATATTACGTCATAAGCTTTCTAGAGCAAGATTTCTGCATGAAAATTCAAAATGAAATAAATAGTTTGACGAATTGAAAACAAATTGAATATTACGTCATAAGTTTTCTAGAGCAAGATTTCTGCATGAAAAATCAAAATGAAATAAATAGTTTGACGAATTAAAACAACAACAACAACAAAAAAAAATATTGCGTCATATTGAAAATATAATGGACCACAGCAGGTGAATATGTAACGACATGTGAGTTTGAAGAAACGTATTAAAACATGATAAAAACCCGAGTATGGAAATATTAACATATTTTAACACTTTGAGGTTCTCTGAATTTGATTTAGCCATTTTTAAACCTATTCCATATACATGCGTGTGTGTATTCGTGTATATTAGAATTTTCACAAAATGTTTAGCTCCCTAGAGCTCATTCTTAGCGAAGGAACTGGGTTTATCTTTAATCTTGATTTAAGTTTTGTTGGTGAATTTAGTACTTAACTTCGAAATTTACCTCCGCCTGTAGGCCCGAGCCGGCAGGGATTTTTTGAATAAGCAGCTATTATTTAAACTATTATACACAATATAGATGTACAGAGGCTAAAATGGAAAGAGTTACATTTGAGGGGGTTTTTGAACTTCTAGATATAATCAAGTCTAAAGGAAGTGAGGAAAGATGGTTTATTGAGTTGGATCATTGAAGATAGATCAGATCATTTTTTGGTGACCCGGACGCGATGAATATATGGCTTTTGATGAAATTTAACACAGAAAGAGTGGAATAAGGGTGAGTTTACCTTTTATATGAATGCAATTAAAGTTAATAAAGATTTTGTTTCTTTGGAAATAAAAGAAGAATTATGCTATTTTAACTAACTTTTTAATTGATTTTAAACTGTTTAATTGCTTATTATACTGTCAAAGTAAAGATAGCATTGAAGAATTTGCATATATTTGAACCTGTTATAGAACCCTTTGATTTAAATACATTGATATTTTTAATTGAAAGTATATATATTATAAAAATGAATGATATTGATAAAACAAGAAAATTTCGTGCGACCGCACGCAGTTTAACCACAAAACTGATATCTAAAATAGAATCAACTTTAAATGAAGGGGTTGAAGCTACTGTACCTAGTTTAAGAGTACTGTTGGAACAGTTAAACAAAAAATGTGAACTTTTAGTAAAATATGATAGTGAAATTGAAGTGCTTATTACTAAAGAGGATGAGCTGGAAAACGAAGTTGTTACAGCTCAGGAATATCAGGATAAAATAATAAGCTGTAAATGTCTAATTGAGGAAAAAATCAAAAGTGATTCTAGTTTTAATGAAAGTATAAATTTTAAAGGTTCCTATAGTATATCACCTAAGACTAATGTTAAACTCTCGAAGTTAAGCATAAATAAACTTTTTGGAGATCCGAGTAATTGGCTTGAATTTTGGAATCAATTTGAAAATTCTATTGATAAAAACGACAGTTTAATCCTGATAAATAAATTTAGCTATTTGAAATCCTTGACTGGCGGTTTGGTATTGAATGCCATATGTGGTTTAGCATTAACAGGTGAAAATTATAAAATTGCAATTGATATTTTAAAACAATGTTTTGGTAAGACTGATCTGACCATAAACTCTCACATGGGCAAGTTATTGAATCTTGAACGTGTTAGGAGTTCTTCAAATGTGGGTGCGCTTAGAAAACTTTATGATGAGATTGAAGTTAATATTAGATCTTTGGAAACACTCAATGTCGTTTCTGGTTCTTATGGTCCCCTTCTTTATCCAATATTATTAAAACTGTTTCCTGAAGACCTCACACTGGAATTTAGTAGAAGGCAAAATTCAAAGGCTAATTCGAAAATAGAATTTGATGTTAGTGAGTTACTTGACTTTCTTAAAATTGAGATTCAGTACCGGGAACATATTTATTCCTTGAGTGAGAGAGGCAATTCAGTTTCAGTTAATCAAAATATTAATAGGGATAGAACCAGACGTTTTCAGAATGATAATTATAAAAAAGCAAATCCACCCACAAGTACGTATGCAACACATGCAAGTTATAACTTAACTGTGTATTTTGCGTTTCTAAGGAACATGGCTCAGAGCAAGGTCCTATTGGCATCGCACAGAGGAAAATTAATGCTAAAAAACGTGGACTTTGTTTTAAATGTCTTCGTGGTAAACACATAGCTAAGGATTGTTGGAGGAAAAATACGTGCAATATATGCAAGCAGAGTTGGCACAATACACTTTTATGCGAAAAAAGTAATGAAAATAAGGAGTTTAAAAACTTCCAGGCTAACACTAACATAGAAAATAAAAGTAATGATGCAATATCTACAACTGTTTCAACATGTAGTGCAAACAATTTAAATAACTCAACTGTCTTTCTGCAAACTTCCACTGCTATGATTTCCTCAAAATTTAAAAACATATTGATTAGAATTTTAATTGACGGAGGTTCTCATAGATCATTTATAAGTAAGGATTTAGCTTATAAATTAAAGCTTCCGGTTATCGGAGTTGAGAAATTACAAATTCATGCTTTCGGTGAAGAAAGACCTAATACGAGTGAATATAATTGTGTCAGGGTCAATTTGCTAAATCCGCGCAATCAAAATGTGAAGGCTACTGTTAATGCATTAGTTGTAAATAAAATTACAGGAGCCGATGTGGTGAATATACCAAGTGGATGGGTAAAGACAAAATTAAAAAGATTGCCCTTTGGTATTCGGACAATAATAAAATGCCTATTGATATGCTAATAGGTGCGGATAAATACTGGGAAATAGTAACGTGGAATATTGAGCGTTTAAGCAAAAGATTGGTGGCTCTTGACACTATATTTGGGACAACTCTACAGGGTCAAGCAACTTTAGATGCTAAACCTAATCCTTATGTTAGTGTAAATAAAGTAATAATTGATGAAAATAAGGAAATATTAAGTGCTATTAAGGCATTTTGGGAACTTGATATGTTAAGAATAAAGCAAAATGAAAATGTAACTAACGAAGCCGAAAATAGTGTGATAAAGGAATTTGAGAATAATATAGTGTATACAGATAAGCGTTATGAAACCAGGTTACTTTGGAAGATGGAGCCAGAAAATTTGGATTTGAACTATGAAATTGCTATACAACGTCTAAATGGGTTAAATAGAAGATTAAAGCAAAATATTTGGTTGTTTGAGCAATTCGAAGAAATATTAAATGATTAGTTAAATAAAAATATTATTGAAGAATGTAATTTTAAGGTTACTGATAAAAATTGCTATTTTATGCCACATCATCCAGTAATTCGCAATGAAAAATCTACTAAGGTAAGAATTGTATATGATGCCTCTTCTAAGGGTAAAAATAAATTGTCTTTGAATGACTGTTTATTAAATGGTTTGAATTTGAACCCTAATATACTAGATGTAATTTTAAAATTTAGAGAAAGCAAAATTGCATTTACCGCTGATATTGAAAAGGCATTCTTACAGATTGGAATTAATGATGTTGATAGAGATTATCTAAGATTTCTGTTTTCTGGAGATTGTACTATTGATGAAAATTTAAAATGTTTTAGAATGACACGTGTAGGTTTTGGAGTTAAATGTTCTCCATACATTCTTGCTTCTGTTATTAAGCATCCTATTAAGAAATTTGAAGAAAATAATTTTGATGCATTTAAAATGCTTAACTCTGCGCTATATGTAGATGATTTATGTTCTGGAGCTGATTCAGTTGAAGACGCTCTTAGACTTTCTACAACTGCGGTGAACATATTGAAAGAAGCTAGTATGACTCTCAGAAAATTAGAAACTAATTAAGAAGAGTTAAGAGAGAGTTAAAGGGAAAACAATATATTGCTGGGTGATGAGGAAGGCTCAAACAAATTAGCAAAAATATTGGGGATAAACTGGGATACACGTACTGATAATTTACGTCTTGATATTAAGCCCTTGTTACTGGCATTAAATAATGTTAGTGATACAAAGAGATGTGTCTTGAGTTGTGCTACAAAGTGCTTCGATCCTGTTGGATTTCTTACTCCCTTTACAATGAGAATTAAATTTTTGTTACAAGAATTGTGGGTAAAGGGTTTGGACTGGGATGAAGTATTTGACAGCGAATTAAAATATAAGTGGAATGAGTGGTGTTCTGAGGTGAAACATTTGACTGAATTTTTCATGCCGAGGTATTTTTTCAATATGAATGATAGTATTATGCGAGATAATATTGAACTGCATGTCTTATCTGATGCCAGTTTGAAAGCCTATGGCGCAGTCGCTTATTTTAGATATGTGACCGAGAATAATAAAACAAATACTACTTTCGTTATGTCCAAGACAAGAGTCGCACCTTTAAAGAAAATAACCCTTCCAAGAATGGAATTGTTGGGTGCTTTAGTTGCGGCTCGAATGGGGAAATATCTGCAGGATATGTTTTCTTTAGTACAGATAGTACAATCACTCTTCATTGGATTAAGGGATTGCCATCAAGGTGGAAACAGTTTGTTTGTAATCGTGTCTCAGAAATACAGGAATTAACAATTCCTCAAGATTGGAGACATTGTGATGGTAAGAGTAATCCTGCTGATTTATTGACCAGAGGATGCTCTGTAAAAGAATTGCTTGACAACGAAAATTGGAAAAGTGGGCCTTCATGGTTAATAAAAGATAAAACTTACTGGCCAAAAAATCAAGTGGAAGATGAGAATATTGTAGAGATAGAGAATAAAAGAAATAATGATTTTGTTCTTGTGAACACAGTTAATACAGATGAAAATTTGAATATTTTAACTAAATTCTCTTCATGGGCGAAATTAGAAAGAATCATGGCTTGGTACCTAAGATTTAAAAATAATTCACTTTCTAAGAATCGAGAAATTGGAATTTTGACTACAAAAGAAATAAGTTTTGCTACTGAGTTAATTATAAAAGCAATACAGGCTGTAGAATTCTCATATGAAATACAATGCTTAGAAAGCCAAAGGCCTATTAAGTGTCACAGTAAAATTCTTTCTTTGAAACAATTTTTAGCTGAAAAGAAAATATTAAGAGTTGGTGGAAGACTTAAGAATGCTGAAGTTTCAGAAAGCTGCAAACATCCTATTATACTGCCAAAAAATAATCATATTGCAAAAATGATTAAACAGCATTATCATGAAAAATATTTACACGGAGGAGTTCAATTATTATTATCTGCAATAAGACAGAATTATTGGATTGTAAATGCAAAGTCTGGAATAAAGAAACTTATTTGGAGATGTATGAAATGCTGCAGAGTTAGAGCCAAGAAAACGTCTCAAATAATGGCTGATTTGCCAGCAAATCAAAAAATAACTTCGCTAAAAAGATGGCAATTAATTCAGCAGTTGTATTAGTCATTATGGAAACGTTGGTCAAAGGAATACCTATGTCAACTACAACAGCGATACAAGTGATACTCAAAAAAGAGACATTAAAGTTAATGATTTAGTAATCATAAAAGAAGATAATTTGTCTCCCCTTCATTGGAAACTTGGAAGAGTGATCGAAGTTTACCCTGGTACCGATGGTAAAGTTCGTGTAGTAAAATTGAAAACTGTAAATGGTGAACTCAAAAGACCAATTATTAAGATTGCAATATTACCTATTGAAAATGAAGATTAGTGTTTAATAAGACATTGGACTGTTACTTTATAAACTGATTTCTTTCTTTATTATTACAGTTAGGACTTCTATTTAAGGACATTAAAGAAATTTAAATTAGAAGCAAGGAATTTATAAGTAAGATAACATATTTCTGTAATGGTGAGTTTAAACTTTTCTTGTTGTTAATGTTAAAAGTTAAGTATTTGGTAGTCAATTTGTATTGAATTATGTTGTGTTTTGTTAATTGAATTTTATATGTATTTTATATAAATCTTTTAATTGTATGAAACGTGTTCATCGGGGGGCTGGATGTTTGATTCTGAATTTTATGCCCAATAGATGGCGCAACCTGTTCCACTGTCTTTTTTCCCCCTCTGAATATGTAATGAGCACTGATTTGGTTTTCTGAAGTCGAAGTAGAAATGAAAAGGCTGTTGTACGTGGCTTGCCGCGAGTGATTTTAAAAGTAAATGCTGCTTGTAATTCATTGTGTGTTATATTAAATAAGTTGGTTTTTGAATAAGCAGCTATTATTTAAACTATTATACACTATGTAGATCTACAGAGGCTAAAATGGAAAGAGTTACATTTGAGGGGGTTTTCGAACTTCTAGATATATTCAAGTCTAAAGGAAGTGAGGAAAGATTATTTATTGAGTTGGATCATTGAAGATAGATCAGATCATCCGTTATATTATGTATGAACTATGCGGAAAAATCGCTTCTGGTATATTTTGTCTAGGTTACGATATTTCAAACATAATGACATTGATATTCCTCACTAAGGTGAACTTTAACATGCTGTCTGAGGAGTATAGAATAAGTATCATTCATAGTTTGTTTACAAGGACGCACATATGAATTCCATTACATTATAATGTATGAAAAAAATTGTTTTTGGTATATTTTAACTATGTTACGATATTTCAAACATATTGACATTGATAGTCCTTACTAAGGTGAACTACAACGTGTTGTCTGAGGAGTATAGAATTAGTATCATTTGTAGTTTGTTTACAAGGACGCACATATGAAATCCATTATATTATGAACTATGCGGAAAAATTGTTTCTGGTACATTTTAACTATGTTATGATATTTCAAACATAATGACATTCATATTCTTCACTAAGGTGAACTTTAACATGCTGTCTGAGGAGTATAGAATAAGTATCATTTATAGTTTGTTTACAAGGATACACATAAGAATTCCATTGTATTTTGATGTATGGGGGAAATTGTTTGTCGTATATTTTGTCTAGGTTATGATATTTCAAACATAATGACATTGATATTCCTCACTAAGGCGAACTTTAACATGCTGTCTGACGAGTATAGAATAAGTATCATTCATAGTTCGTTTACAAGGACGCACATATGAATTCCATTATATTATAATGTATGAAAAAAAAACTGGTTTTGGTATATTTTAACTATGTTACGATATTTCAAACATATTGACATCAATATACGTCAGTAGTGTGAACTAAAACGTGCTTTCTGAAGAGTAAAAAATAAGTAGCATTTATAGTTTGTTTATAAGTATGCACATAAGAATTCCATTGCATTATGATGTATGGGGGGGAAATAGTTTGTGGTACATTTTAACTAGGTTATTATATTTCAAACATAATGACATTGATATTCCTCACTAAGGGGAACTTTAACATGCTGTCTGACGAGTATAGAATAAGTATAATTCATAGCTTGTTTACAAGGACGCACATATGAATTCCATTGTATTACAATGTAAGAAAAAAAAACGTTTTTTGTATATTTTAACTATGTTGCGATATTTCAAACATACTGACATCGATATACGTCACTAGTGTGATTTAAAACGTGCTTTCTGAGGAGTAAAAAAAAAGTAGCATTTATAGTTTGTTTACAAGAATGCACATAACTATTCCATTGCATTATGATCAATGGGGGAAAATTGTTTGTGGTATACTTTGTCTAAGTTACGATATTTCACACATAATGACATTGATATTCCTCACTAAGGTGAACTATAACATGCTGTCTGAGGAGTATAGAATAAGTAGCATTTATAGTTTGTTTACAAGTATGCACATATGAATTCCATCGCATTGTGATGTATGGAGGAAATAGTTTGTGGTACATTTTAACTAGGTTATGATATTTCAAACATAATGACATTGATATTCCTCACTAAGGTGAGCTAGAGCATTTTCTGTCGAGTATAGAATAAGATGCAATTATAGTTTGTTTACAACGACGCACATATGAATTCCATTATATTATAATCTATGGGAGAAAATTGTTTTTGGTATATTTTAACTAGATTACGCTATTTAAAACATAATGACATTGATATTCCTCACTAAGGTGACCTACAGCATATTTTCTGACGAGTATAGAATAAGTAGCATTTATAGTTTGTCTACAAGGACTGCATAAGAATTTCATTACATTATGATCTGTGAAGATATATTGTTTGGGATACATTTTAACTGGGGTACGACATTTTAAACATAATGACATTGATATTCCTCATTAAGGTGAGCTACAGCATTTTCTGACGAGTATAGAATAAGCAGCATTTATAGTTTGTGTACGGGGACGCAAATAAGAATTTCATTATATTATGATCTATGGGGGAAAATTGTTTGCGGTACATTTTAATGCTATTACGATATATCAAAGATAATTAAATTAAAAAGGTTAATTTACGTGCACTACAACTTTTTTTATAGATTATAGAGTGCATTGCATTGATCGTTTATTTAAAGAGATAAGAAGAAGTGACTGTAATCGATAACTGCTGGAAGTACGTTTTCATCAGTAGCATGCATTTTTAAACTTAACTAGTTTTTAATGTATTACGGGTTATGTATATATAGTCAAACGCATTTAATGCGAGCACAAGTATACGATTAAAATGAGCAATTTGCACGGTAAAGAACAGTTCCACATTTAAAACATATTAAGATTAAATCGCTTTTTACCAGCGACAAAATCAAAATCACGGCACATAGTAGTAATCATTTTACTTATGTTTCTATTTTAAAGATTTATTCATCTTCGCAAGGGTATTAGGATTAAGGGTTAATACGATAACTTTTAAAATTCCCTTGCTTTTAGGTTTGTCGTATCAGCAGAGTTCGGCTGTATTTGTTAAATCTTATACAGAACTGAGCAAAAGAATTTGAACGGATTACTAGATATGAACAACAATTCCTGAAAGAAAATAGATTTTTATTGCGGTATTTGCTTTTTAAATTGTTTATTTAGATAGCTTATTTCATTTTATGAAAAAAATAAAATGTCTTAGCAATATTATGATATCGTTGGAAGTTGTTTGACAAGCTATACCCGATCCATGATTTTTCGCTCTCGTTTAATTTCACTAAACTTTAATTTTTACTCTTAATTCATATTCTTAATAATAAAAAAAAATTCATACCATTTACGATGAAATTTTATTGTATAAAATAAAAATCGCATTCTAAAACTATTGCAAAACTGAGAATGTCAAGTTTTGTCTCATTTTATTGTTGATTTTACTAACTTTTACTCCAGAGACCATAATAGAGTTCTTTTATTCTTTCGTGAAAGTAACTGCCCTTCATATTTGTTTAGCTATCAATAATTAATTCTTTGCAATCTACATTTTTTCAGACACAAAAAGAGATTTTAGATAACGATAACTACCTTTTAAAAATATTTAAAAAACAATATAAATTTTGGAAATAAAAAGCAGATATGGTAAGTATAAGTATGTTTTATTTAATAATACTTTATATAAATACTAGCTGGTTAACCCGTTCTGTGCACGGCAGTTCATGAATTTAATTCTAAAACCAAAATTAAAAATAACTATTCGATTTGGTAAAATATTTTTCTACTACTGCGCATTTTTTTAATGAAATTTAATTTATTATGTTACTATGGCAGCAGACGATAAAACGATATCTTTGGAATAAGGGAATAAATAGAATCAAAAGTTTTGTTGATGTTTGTGATAAAATGTTTGCCTTTATTTAAAAAAAAATTGTGATAATAAAGCGCAATTAAATAATTTCTGGAGCTTTTTAGGATTTCAGCGGGGCGTACGTAATATGTATATATCTAAATATTTGAATGTGAGGTAAAAGAATTATCGTAATACTCGCTACATTTTTTTAGTACTGCAGCGTGGCGTACGTAATATGTATATCTCACATTGGTTAAAGAACTCGCGCGTTTACGTGTTGAACACAAAAAAAAGGATTTTATTGTGAACTTTTAATTGCTGGCAGCTTCTATAACGGAAAATGTTTAAATTTGATAGGAAATTGCTGTTAAATGGGTAGTTTTTTATTAATTAAAAGTTAACTATAAATTATTTCGTTTCCGGATTGCTTTAGTTGCCTCAGCCATGTTTTAATATACATGTACATAACATTTCACAATTCTGGCTTCCAAACAGTGGATTTGTATTGCATTACAGACAGACAGACAAATTTTCATTTTTATACATTAGATGTTTAATATTCAATTATTTATAAATTGTTATTTATTTGTTTTCATACATACACAAGTATAATAATACAAGCAAGTAGTTAAATTAATAAAAGAACGCACTAGTCGGATCTTGCCAATCCCAAAACTTTCTTCTATCTCATACATGTTAATACTTCAAAATTCGCTAGCACAGTGCCAAAAATTAAATGAAAATCTAAGCCCATCACGAGGATTCAAAAAGTATAGGTTTGTTGAATTGTGTGCATTTAAAAAGTGATATAAGCATTTCATTTTTCAAACAAGTCATTAAATTTCGGCACCCACCCAGATAGCATTTTTCACTTGCAGAAAAATTGCAGTAGTCTTGCTTTGAAAACCTGCAAAGTTGCAGCATGACAAGTCTGAAAGTTCATAACAAGACAGTAGCAAGATAACACAAACGCCGAAGTCACCACATTTTGAACTTGCAGCTAACTTGTAGTGTAAGTTAAATTTATGCTGTATCAAATTTTTTGCAAATTAACGGCAAACAAGTAATCAAAAATACTGCAAACTTACTGCAAAGTAGTAACCTTTCCACACCCCACTATATGTTTACAACTGTTACACTACAAGTTAAGCCCCTTCGGAGGGGTCTATTGATGCGAACACACCATCACCATAAACAAGTTAAGGAAATATTTGTACGTATCAACGCCAGCCTTCTTTGGTATTTGATAAGTATAGCGTTTAGAAAAAGCGGTGCCAGTCGAATAAAATATCTACAATTTTTGCGTATGTGCTGATTATCTATTCTCTCAACAGAGGGATTTTTTGCTTTTCATCCCTTTCGTGAATTAAAGACAGTCTTGCCACCAGTTTCACCACAAACTACTCATGAAAGTGAGGGATGGTATACCTTGCGGGGAATTTGCTGCGAATTTCTCAATTCAAATTTGTCACGGCAAGATAATGCCAGAAAACATCAAACTTGCTGCTAATGTTCATGCTCTCTGGAGCATCCTCTTAAATGTCTGCAACGAAAATTCTCAACCCAAAGAACATAAAAGCAACACCTGTTGGGCAGTATAAAACCAAGCCATAATAAGGATCTATTTCTGTAAAAGGGTAACACAATATGAAATCTGATTAGTGCATTAGTTTTTAACCATTTATGCCCCGACGATACTTTAAAGTACCACTGTTTTCTATCCTAATTAGAACACATTCGTTGAATGCATTCGCAATGGTAATTTTAGGAAAGAATAGTAAATACTTTCCTTGACCATCATTAGATAGCAATAGTAGCTCCAGTAAGCTGAAAATTAATCAGGAAGTTATTTTGGAGCATGTGTGTCTCAATTTTTCTACTATTTTGTTGTCTGACGTCATCCGTAGACATGTTTCCCTAACTTTTGCTTGGAAACATCTGAAATTTTAAATGTAAGGTGATCATATTTTTTTTTTCTTGTTTTAAATAGATCACTTGACAATATGTTATGCTAATAAAAAAAATAATATTTTTCAGTTTGTTTCGTCTTTTTTTTTAAAGCCAACCAATCGCTAAAGGTTTTTTACATTGTAGCGATCTCATCTCACATGATCAGTGTAAAGCGAGTTACTAGTTTAGAGTAACTGACTTGACCTCTGGCTCGACGCTAGCGTTCTCGCCTCCTGATCATGACACTCGTGGCTCGTATCCAATCGGCGCCACTTTCTCAAAATTTAAATTGGTCCCAAACTATTCAAATACCCTATAGTAGGGTATAAAATATTTTTCAAGTGCAAAAACTCCAAATTATCTTGTATTCCTTGTTCAATACAAAGAATAAAAACTTTTTTCATTGGATGGACCAAAGTAACGCAAAAACCAAAGTAGCGTTACTAATTTACTTGACAGTACTAAATCAAGAAATTTTTTTTGGTACAGTTCGCACAATTAAAATATATTTCATACGATTGCTCATATTTCATCAAATATATAACGTATTTATATTATAATTGCACTATGTTGTTTCTAATATATTTTGGAAATTTTTCTGATGATGGCGTTGAATCAGTTTGAAAACCGTGACCGTATTTCTTTAGATGTTCGACAAAATGTGTGATACTGAAAGTGTCCAGGGATTTTTGGCAATATAGTGTATGTATATATAAAGTAGAAAAACTGCAAACATTTTTTTTTTTAAAGGGCTTTCATTATTCTCTAAATAATCATGAACTTTTCAACCAAAAAGAAAAAAAGGCACTTCAATTATTTGATTTTGTATTAAATTAAAAAAATTGGCAATTTCAAAATTTGCCAATAATTTAAAAAATCATGTTATGAACAAAATACATTCGAAAATCTCTTGAATTTTTTAAACAAATCATTGTACCTCTATGAATATATACGTGCTATTCTTGCACAAATGAACACGAATGTTGTACAATGTCTATATAGACATGTATTATAGGAACAGATCTTTTCGTGCACTTCATTGTACATTATGATCTCAAATATGATTATTATTTTCAATTTGTTGATGACACCCTAATTAACCCCGGGATCAAATATTCATTAAAAAATATTAGATAAAACATATTCTTGATATTCCTGAAATCAAGTATTTCTTTTCTAATTCTTCAAGTATTTATTTAGAAATTCGACAAAATGTGTAATATTGAAAGTGTCCAGGGATTTTTGGCAATATAGTGTATGCATAGATAAAGTATCAAAAACTGCCAACATTTAACCTTTTATACCTCAAATTATGAATTCGTGAAATTTTGTCTTGTAAAGCATTTTTCGTGAATTTTTGACACTACAGTAGAAGATTTACGTAATCATTTAATAAATTTTAGAAGGATTTTGCCAATTAAAATTAATTAATTAAATTTGAGTTTATAGGGATTTTATGCAATATTTGTAACTCCACTCAATCTTTTATTAAAATGTATTTTTAGTATTTTATAGAATTAGGAAATGCACAAATACAGTGCACTTACAGTAGAAATAAAGAAATATTTCCTAACTGAAACTTCCCTCCTCCACCACCCCTCAAGTCTTTCCATGTAAAGAAATCTGAAAAGATGCAGAGGCAAAAGAAATGATCCCTTTAAAAATATTTTGTTTTGTGCAACCAATAATGCTTTTGGAACAGGATAAATAAATTATCTATAACTCATTTTGAACTGTATTAGTATAAACAATTTCATGTTTTTTTCCATTAAATAATACCATAATTTTCATAATAATAATATTTTGTTTATTAACTAACAGAGATTCCGTGATTAACTAAAGCAAAGAATACTACTTGAAAATCACGGTAGATAATTTGAATAAAAAAGTGCTAATACAGACCATGCCGTGGCCTTCAGTTTTGCAAGAAATCAATGTGTTGATTTCATTTAGTGCGTTGTGTCTTTAATCTAATTATAGAATAAATCCTTAAGAGTATTTTGCAAGATGTTTTTATATAATACTTGAAAGCCTTGAATAGATTGGTCACTTTGCCGAGAGACACCGACTTGTCTCCCTCTCGAAACTCCGAGCAGGATTTACCATCCCCGTAATTTATCAATGGCTCTTACGTATGACTGGTTTAAGCATTATGGGGAAATGGTTCAGCATTACTTTCAAATTCCGAATTTTCTTCTTGGTTATGACAGAAACTCTAAATTTAAACAAGGCTAAGATTACTATTCGAAAATAATGGTATTCTGTTGATGAAGATTGTGATTTGTTTACCTATGTACCCCTGCCAAGCTGTCTCCCTTAACCCTTTATGTACTGAATTATGAATTCATGGAAATTTTATCTTCTAAAGCATTTTTCGTGAATTTTTGAAACTACATTACAAGATTTACATAATCATTTAATAAATTTTAGAAGGATTTTAGAAGGATTGAAGGATTTAAAAGAATGACTTAAATTTGAATTTAGGGATTTTGGGTAATATTTATAACCCCACTCAAATCTTTTATTTTAAATATTTTCTTAGCATTTTGTAGAATTAGGAAATATACAAATAAAATGTTCTTACAATAGAAATATAGAAATATTTCCGAATTGAAAAATCCCCTCCCCCCCCCCCCCCAACGCCAAGAAAGCTGAAAAGATGCAAAGGTAAAAGAAATCATACCTTTAAAAATATTTTTGTTTTGTGTAACCAATAATGCTTTTGGAAACATATAAAGTAATGCATCTATAACTCATTCTAAACTGCATTACTACTAATCGATGTCTTAAATGAATTTTATAACAAATTATTTTAATGGTACTTATAAGTACCGTCAGTAGATAAACAGTTAATGTGTTACACTTTAAAATACATACAAGCATTTCAGAAGCAACTTATTATATTCAAACCACTCTTTTTCTAATGTTTTCTATTTCATAAAATAAAGAGAACTTGAGGTATCACGAACAGAATTGTGTGGTACGTCATCTATGTTCATGTTAATTTGCAGATATCTTTTCTGCGAGTTTGAATTATCGTAAAACAATACATTGCATCATTGTAATATCAGATCTGTAGATTTTTCTGTTAGCTTTCTCTCTATGTGTTTCAAAAAGGCCAAACTTCAGTCATCCTATACAACACTTACTTGATACTCTACAAGTACCTACAAGATACTGCGAAGTAGGTGTTGCCCTATACGACCGTACCAAAGCATTAACCCTTAAATGTACGATTTTTTATTTTGTTTCGAAAAAAGTATATATGTTTCTCTGAAAGGTGTTACACAGGAAAAATAATGAAAAAATTCAGAGATACATTTTTCATATAATATGTCAATTTTTTCTTCTGTTGCACATCTGCTATACAAGTAAAAACTACTGTCGTGTGGCTGTTTTATGGTAAAATAATGCAAAATAGTAAATACTACAATAAGTATGTCTCCAAATACCTTATTTTATATAATTATTTATTTTATAAAACTTAATCTTTAACCTTTTAATTCCCATGATAGAATACGTTCTAGAAATTACGTAGTTCAGAGAATCCGACTTTGTACCAGAATGTTTCAATGATTAATTTCGCTTTATTTAAATACGGAATGTCTGTTTTTTAATTAAAACAAATATTGCTATTTTAATTTTCTGGTGTGAATTAGGTATATGCGAATAAAGAAAAATCTATTTAATTCAAAATAGTTTGTTTGCATATATGCAAAGCTGCGCACTAAAGGGTTAAAATCCCTTTCCTTCTCGGGGAATCAGATTTTCCTTCCGCAGAAATTTAGTTGGCGGTTTCACCCACTGTGAATTTCCATATCTTTGCATTCCGCTCTCGATTTAAAAAAGAAATACGTATAGATTTTAAACTTTGCGTGATTTCGTGGAAGTAGAAATTTTAGAGGGTGGTAAATTTAGATGAAATCTTCAGCAAAAGTGAAAATTTTCGATATGCAAAAATTTTAAAACTTAAAAAAACAACAACAACCCTGCTCTGTTTGCTATTTTTCTGAAGTAACAATTAAAAAATCTGTTGTCTAAATTTCAATTTTTCCTGCCCATTTTTCAGCATATATAATGCTGAAATATTTATATTAATTTTTTTTCAATATTCGTTAAAACAATAATCAATCATCTAAATTCCCCCTAATTTTTTTTACCCCCCCCCCCCCCCCCTTTACACACAACAAATTTCAGTTTGTAAGTAGTACATCTTAAAGTTTTTTTTTTTTTTTTTTTTTTTTTTTTTTTTTTTTTTTTTTTTTGTATTCACATATCTTTATACACAACATTTGAATGGCTATTCTGAATATGTTTTAGGAAAATTAATCTGTTTCTTTTTGAAAATGGTCCTCAAATCGCTGGTTTATTTTCTTTTGAAGAAGAAGAAGAAAAAAATTATTTGTATTTTTTATTATTTTGTCTGTATGATGCTATTTAAAGAAAAATAACCTAATACTTATAAAATTCGAATATGTTGTTCAAATGTAACACAGTATTTATCCATTTAAAAATGGGCATCTTCTAAAAACCCCTACACTTTTTTTACTGAAAAAAGTTGAAGATCCAGTTATATTATTGCCTAAAGCTGTTACAATAATATGAGAATGTAGAAAACGATTTTTGAAAAGCTTTACATAAAATAGGTAAAAATTTTAGACTCAAAAATATATGATTTAAATAATATACCTCACAAAAAAATTTAAAGAGTTGCATATTAAGACTGCTCTCAAATTTCTTCCTCAACAACGCATTTTTTTCTGGCACATAATTAAGAATCGAATTGCATTTTCCATTTTTCATAGATAAATGACTTATAGAGTTGTAAGCGATTGTTGTCACGTGACGACAGGTTTTTCTCCTTTCCCGCGATGTCAAATCCAAAAATTCTGTTTAAAACCCCGACTTTGACAGTATTTTCTAAAAGATATTCTGCTTTTACCAAAAAATTAAAAACACCATTCGAACATAGTTTATTAATAAGAACACCTGTCAATTTAATATGTTTCCGAACAAAAATGAATTCAGAAAGGTATTTGAGAACAGCCGTGAAATTTTCTGACACATACTTAAGAATCGAATAGTTTTTCCTAAATAAATGATTTATAGAGCTGTAAGCGATTGTTGTCGCATGACGACAGGTTTTTCTCCTTTCCCGCGATATCGCATCCCAAAATTCGGTTCAAAACGCCAAATTTGATAGTATTTTCTAAAAGGTAGTCTGCTTTTACCAAAAATTTGAAAACATTGTTCGATTACATAGTTTATTAATAAGAACACCTGCCAATTTTATGTGTTTCAGAACAAAAATGAATTCAGAAAGGTATTTGAGAACACGTATTATTTCAATTTTAAAAGATAAACATAACTTATCGAGATTCCTACGGAGAGGTTATTTTCAGAAACTGGCCCTGACAAGGTCGGTGTTTCGTTAATTTCATAATGTATAAATCATTAATTTAAAAGAATTTGTGAACGAAAAAAATCTTACACTGCAAGCAACAGAAAATCAAAACAAAGAAGTGTATTTCGCCAAGCATGATTCCCGCCAAGAAACATCAAATTTATGCCTAAGTCTCTGACCAATCAGATTGCGAGATACAGTGTAGATGGCAAATCTTGGTTGGGAAAAAAAATATACCAGCAAGCGCGAACTGATTTCTTTGTTTTTGTGCCGTTCTTATCATTTAGCACTCGGCTACAGCGCCTAGAAAATACAGTGTGGAAAACGGCTACAAAATAGTGCTAAAAAATTGAATCCCATAAATGTACAACGATGCTGAATAACAAGATGTCGATGGTAGCGCCATCGTAGGGATTTCAAAACGATAGTCATTCTAAAAGAGACTCTTTAACCTATTTCACGTCATTCCTTAACTAAATTAGCTTATAACAGACCAAAATATCTTATATTTATAGTTTCCGATATTTAACATTCTATAACTTTTGAAAACACAGTGTTTATATTGAAAAGAGTTACGAGATGGCGCTCGTATCAGCATATTGCCGCAGAACATTGTTGGAGATTTATGGGATACAAGTTTTTAGCACTTTTTAAAGCATTATAGGAATAAACGTTTTCCACACTGTATCTTCTAGGCGCTGTAACTCCGCTGCAGAAGCTCGCATAATTTTATGAAATTAGAAAAGACTTGTAAAGCGTCATAAAAGAAGCTTAGTAAGCCAAAGTATTAAACGAAAAAAAAAAAAAAAAGAAAAGAAAAGAAAAAAAAGCGGACAATATTAAAAGTAGTGGTAGAAATGTCTTTTTGTGTTCATTAAAAATACAAAATAAAGAACATGGAAACGTTTTGCGGAAATAAAGAAAAAAAGTTTTTAGTAATCCCGTTAAGGATTTAATTACTAATTAAATTACGAAAAAAAATCCATACAACGAAAATGTAGTAGTGTTCTTTTACAGAAATCCATTATTGCATTCAAAAAGCATTTTTAGTAAATTTTCTGGAAAAAACGAAAAAAAAAAAAAAAAAAAAAAGAAATCTACGTGCTCTTTAAACAATTTCTATTTCTTCGTACCAAATAACATTTTAATTTTTCAAAATAATACATAAAATACAAATCTTACAAAGTTCTCTTTTAGAAGCTTTGAGAAAGATTTTTAATTTAAATTATTCTCAAATGACATTTAAAAAATAAATTTTGAGGTACAATTTCCAATAAGAAAAACATCCTAAAACATTATGAAGATTTGTATATTATATTTAGTGATTGAGTTAATTTAAGTTATATTTAATTATAATTTTTTTAATAAAAGGATAATTGGATCTAACACTTTAACTAGAAACGGAATACTTTTTTCACATTCGCAATATTTTAAAATATCTTGAAATTGTTAAAACGTACATATATTTATTTTACCTTAAAGCTATTTTAAAAATTTCAAACTTATTCTAAATTTTAATTCTTATTCAAAAAGTTTTGATTCCCGAGGTATTTATTTTTTACATTTAGTCGAAGAAAGAATTTCTGAAGCTCTTTTACTTTTGAACTTTTTAATTACTTGTCATTGGAATATTATTTTTCTTTCACAGTTATTCGGATATAGTATTTCTAAGGCTCTTTCATCTTTTGCATTTTTGAATGTGTTTTTTTTTTCTTTCACAAATATATATAAATGAAATGTGAAGCACTGCATAAATAATCGGTCAAGAACGCGTTTTATTCGTGTACAAAGGGTTCCGTACAACAAATTTATTAATTACTAACTGCGATATTAGAAAAAAAATCGTTGCTGAAAGAATAAAAATATTTTCTAAAAAACTTGGAATTATTCTAGGAATTGTTTTTCAATAATTGCCTTCAATAATTAAATTCGAGAGGAATGAAAAACGACGAGTATTTGTATTATAATTCGCGTTATGTAAATCAAGGACTTTGCACAAAGTTTAAACTTGGCATTGTGCCAAGAGCGCTTCAAAAGAAGGTAGCAAAGTTGCAACGCTGCCTTAGTCCGTATCGTGTTTTTCTAAACAGGTTTTTAATAGATACCTGGGCTAATTACCGAAAAATATGTTAGAAAATCATTTATAAACATTTCTTGCATGATTCGGCGTCTATAGGCATTTCGAGCATCCATCAACTCTACCGCTCAATGCCCGAAAACTGAAGTTTGTGTGTAACGGAAAAATGAGATTTTCTAAAAAACTATGTGACCTAGGATAATCGTTATAGTTTTTCAGCAAGTTTTAGATAAACTCCCTCTACCCCTGATTTTTTCATAAACTAAGTTTTCATTAGATTCGAAATAATGGGAGTGGTGTGTGTGTGGGGGGGGGGGGGGGAGATATATTATTGCAGTACATTTCCGACGATATCTCTGAAAATATAATGCGTAAAATTAAAACAAATATGTTTTTGAGTTTGGTACTACAAGATATTACGAACTTTAACCCGCACGATAACACAAGCACACACATTTTTTTCTAAGTAATTTAATCCCCTCTCCTTCTAATTTTTTACTAAAAATATTTATTTTCGAATGGCTAATAATCTATAAATATGTGGGTCAATAACCTTTACACCTTTTCCAAGTTTGAACTTACCACTTTCCATGGTTTTCGAGAAAAAACAACTGTCACAGATGTGCAGAGAGACATACGAGTGATCTTATAATGGTTCCGTTTTCACTTTTTAACCCTTTAACCGTCTGGCCCGGATTTTTCCGTTCCTAGAAATCATGTTAAAATGGCTGTAGACCAAAATATTTTAAACAGAATTTTATTTTTAAACTTATATAGAAAGTAGTGATATTAAAGATATTATAGCATCAAACTGAGATTTAAAAAATATATATCCTGGGATTTACAAGCATTTTTATAAAATTACTGCAAAACCCTCGGACGGTGAAAGGGTTTTAAGTACGGATCACTAAAATTGAAAACTACGGCATAGTGCAATCTCAGTAATTAGATTATGTAGATGAGGCGTTTTCAAAGAGTTTTGTATGAAAATTCATATGGAGTCTTTCAAATATTATTAACGTTATATAAAATTTCTGCATTTAAATAAGGCAAAGAATAGTACATGGATTTAATGGTAGCTGTCAGAGTACAATCTGTGCTACATTGTCATCTATGCCCATGGCCGGCCCAAGGCGTGTGCGAAGTGTGCCCCCGCACGGGGCGCCAACCAGATGAAAGGGCGCCTATAAGAGCACCGATAAAAAATATTTTATATTCTGCGTTTTTTTCCTTTTATATTTTCTATAGTTCGGTTGGGGCTCCAGAAAGTATTCTTCGTGATGTTTAAAAAAGTATTCAAGGCCGCTAAATTTTTGCATGCAGACAACGGCTTTTGTCCTTTGCTATTAATGCTCAGATTGCTTTAGGCATACTGAGAAAAGAACCAGAATCGCGAACCCCAGGGACTACCCGATTCAAATATGCTCCCTTCGCGGGATGCTAATTAATTTCGACTTTGTGTAAGGTTTATCGTGAACTCTATCACTTCCGGCTATTTAGGCGCATTATTTTAGATCCTATCCCACAAGGGAGTCTGAGACTGGCCCCCAGATGACAGGAAAAAAGAAACCATTAGGAGCTTGAAGGTGCAGAAATTTTAGAATGAAAAACGGACGTCTTTGAAGAAGTTTTTTTTAATTTCATTGTCTTCAGGATATGAGCTCATCTTCTGCTAATATTCAATAGGGCTAGTGTCTGAAATTGAATCCATTGCCAAAAATGAAAAAAGGGCATGTAACTAAAGATAAGTATGTAAAAAATTCTTATTAAAATGGCCATAGTATCGAGAAAATACGATTTGGTCGTTCACTAATTATTTTATAAAACTGCTGTAAATGGAATGTTACAGGTAGAAATGAATCAAACCAAAGATTTTTCAAGCAGCTTCATTCATTTATTTATTTCGTTTATATGAGTAATTTTCATGAGAATGTGAAACAAAGTAGAATATTTAAAGTTACAATGCATGCTCGTAGTATTTGAAAATTGCGAGTTCTTGAAATTATGAAGGACGTTGCATCATAAAATGAGAACTTTCGGAACTAGGGCCCGACTAACCCTTATGGCTCCCTGGTAAGTGGGGCAAAGATTCAGATGGGATCCCCTTTAACATGCTCTTAGCCTGAATTTCTAATCATCAGGGGTGTGTGTGTGTGTGGGGGGGGGAGGTCTGCCTGTAAAACGCCGAAAAAAGGGCGTTTTTTAGCAATTTTTTTGTAATAGAAGTGAAGATTTTCGTCCCAGGTTTTTTGCATGTTACTTGTTATCATTTGAAGAACATTTAAATTATTTTAAATAAAAAAAAGAATGATGTGGCTCCAGTTTCGTGGGTGGATGCCCTAGCATGCGAGCCGTGAACCTTCCAATTGGGGGAATCCGATAAATCGAAATTCGCTTGCACTCAATTTCCGTTAAGAATTATAAGTAGATAATACTGCCTGGAGCTGCAACAACTTTGAGATAAAAAAGTTGAAAATCAACAAAGTGTCAGCGATTTGAAAAATATATATATATTTCTGACCCCTTTTTTCGCACTTTACCGCGTTTCTAAAAAAAATTATTTTTTATAAAATTGGCTGAAAGTGGTCCAAGCTCTAATAAATTATACCACCTTTAATAATAATAAAAAAAATAGCAAGATTGGTTTAATAATTTTTACGTTCTCATCCCGTCCAGTTTGAAAAAGTCATTTTGCGTAAAATACGTTTATAATGCTCCAAAACAGTGTAAACTTACGGATGCGTTGAGCTAAAGCACTAAATAACTACGAAAGGTCTTCGGCCAATTGGATAATCTACAGACTGTAGGAAATTGAAAAATGTAAAAAAAGAAAATCGATTTTTTTCAACCGAAAATAAGCAAATTCCCTTAAAAAACGATTTTGGTGGTTGGGTTGGCAAGGCATTTTAGAGTTGAGAGCCTGGACAGCTGCCTCGTTTGCTCTTGCAATAATGAATCTCTGATCGGAAAAAATGTTTTCTTAGGCTCATATCGTGGCAGGCGCAGACCCCTCCCCCCTTACCTGGGAATATTTTCGAGCAAATTACAATTAATGAACTGCATTCCAAACTTTAGTTTATTTTTCTTTTAGCGTTTAATTACTCCAATATTTATCATCTTAAGCGCGGGAGGGGGGAGGGTCGGAGTGCCCTTGGCGAAAAAGAGATTAAACTATTTCCATTCTTACTATAGGCACACATTTGTTCCAAAATCTCTTCCCTTCAGGGATTTTGTTCAGCCAGTGCCCATACTATGTTTTTTTGAATTTATGTACTGGCCCAGTTTTCCGAGACATATGATCTAAAAGGAACACTGAGCTGAAAGCCAGTAAAAAATAACGTCATAAAAATATATAATTGCATTATAATGGTGCACTGTTGCATTTATCATTAGAGATTATTTATTAGTAAAATATAGTCTTTGGCCCATTATAATATAAATATTTCGCAATACTAGAATTTAAATAAGTGAAATATTATTAATTTAAAAATAAAAATTTTTGGAAATTTGACTGATTTTTTTTTTCTTTAAGAGGCTTTTCAGGAATCAGATTATGTATTTGATACTGAGTCAAATTTTGTCTAAACCAAAAGGGAATTCTATTCAATATTACAGAGATTCTTCATTATTTTGTGATAATTTGCATCTTAAGTTCTGGAAGAACGAAATCTGCTTAGGGGTAAGGTTTCTTTGGGATAATATTGTGCTAGGCCTTTTTATAATATATACAGACTTATGCCCAAGCACAATTTTTCTCTTGTTAATTTATTATTTAAAATCAAGCGAAAAAAGTACATTTTACACTGCCTCTCTCAACATTTTTTAAATCATCCAAGATAATGAGTTGTTTTTTATTTCAAAAGAGTGGGGCAAAGGCGCTTCCTTGCACCCCCCCCCCTCACACCGGTGCCTATGACAAGTACTTTATTATTAGCTAATCTAATAAACAGAAGTTGGGTAGAATTACTTGATTTCTCATTAACGTGAGCTAAGTGCTCTAACGTAAAGAATAAATCAACAAAAGCTTAACAATACAGAATTGTAGAACTGAACCCTATTAAATAATAATAATATTAATAATTTATCTCCATATAAATTTTATTTAGTAATCGTCTTGAGAAAATCTTTCACTTAATACATTTATCGTTAAATAACTTTTTTTTTTTCCTTTAGTGTTCGCTATATTGCTTTTTTTTCATGATGATTTGATTTCCTACACTAATACCCTATGATTTAACTGGATTCATTCAATTATAATGACACTTTGTTTATACAATTTCAGTGCGGCGCTAAGACGTAAATTCTCAATGCTTAAACATATATAAGGGACTTTCTTTGGAATGGTTTATTTAGTTCAGGCGTATGGGCGCCAGTAGAACGAAATCCAAGAAGGGGTAAACTCTTTTGGGGACATTTTTTGTTAAGCGTATTCCTTATTATTATAAATACAACTCTTATTCTCAATCATAGTTTTCTCGTAATGTTCAATTCTTTTAGATTACTTTAAAAAAAATATATATATACTATTTTTACCCTTTTTGGTAAAAATCATCACAGATAAAGAAAATTTAGTTTTAAAGGAAGAGAAGCAGAACCATTCCAAAAATGAAAAGAAAGAATAAGAATATTTATATTTCCAGGATTCGCTGAAGAGAAAACTGGGTTTTCCCATTTTTCAACAGTTTCCAGTTTCCACCATGAAAAGTGAGCCGTTTACGAAAATAGATACATTAAATATGAAATGTATTCCCACTTTTTATGTACTAAATAACGAGACACGATTACAGTCTTGATCTTACATAGTTGCTACTTACTAGTAGTTCTACTTCTTTAATTGTCGAAGTATTCCAAACAGCATTCTTCTAACAAAGATTTTTATTTTAACTAATTAACTTATTATTGTTATTTTCGTCCATACCACGCGTTGTGTTTTACTTTTGGATCATAACGTGTTACACATTAAGAGTGGTAATTACTGTAAAATTGAAATTTCCCTTATGAGACTTAATTTTACAATTTACCAAGCTCAATGATGGGATTAAAATTAGAAATTTTATCAGGTTTTGATGCACTTTAAATTAATATCTTAAATAATTAATAATAGTACGCATAAAAATTACTAATATTGAAAAAAAAATAAGAACACAAGTATTTTTTCTTGCGTGTGTGTGTGTGTGTGTGTGGGGGGGGGGGGGGGGGTGCGCCCCGATGGGTGCTCGCACGGGCGCCAAAATGTCCTTGGGCCGGCCCTGTCTATGCCTCATGACTTTCCCGACAAAACAGTAAATCATAAGTTTTAAAACTTTCGCTGGTGAATATGACATCATATTTAAAATTAAATGTCTTAAACATTTTATTACGATTACACAAAATGGCGTAACCTAAATAAGCTTCTTAGTACATAGTCCTTTTTTCCAGATTTTTTCTTTCTTGTTTTTTGAGAGAGGGGGGTGGTATTTTATTAAATTAAAAACGCTTTAATGCTCACTTTACTAACTAAATTCATTGTTTAAAATATTTATTTTCAAATGGCTATTGAAGTTCTAGATTTGAAGCATTTTTTTCTTCTTTTTAACTCCACTGGGACAAGCGCCCTTTTCAGAATTTTTAATATTTTATCATCAATATTTCTAAGTAGAAATTTTTGCCTACTTTAATCTCAGAAATTCTGCGATTTAATTAAAAAATTGCCTTTCATAATTACTGCTAAGAATAATCAAGGATTATATGCCACCCTATATACAGGGTGATTCAAAACTTATTGTTCAAATTTCGTTGGGAGATAGGGAATACGTCAGAAAACCGATTTCACCTAGGGAAGTATGTCTGCAAACGTCATCTAAATAAAGGTTAAAAGAACCGGTAAGAACAAAATTAAATGAGAAGTTTCCAAGCGTCAGATAATGAAGGCGTTCAATAAAGGTCATTAACCAGTTTTTTTGAGTTTTTAAAGACGTAAAAGACTTCATGGATGTCCAAAGGAGAAGTGGAAATGGGAGAAGAAATAATACTAGCTTTAGGAAAGTCAAAACAATGATTATGATGCAATGGAAGGTTGAGTACACACATCGCCCTCTACATACGCATGCGTACATTTGCAGACATACTTTCCTATGTAAAATCGGTTTCCTAACGTATTCCCTCCTCCCCCCACCCAGAAAATTTGAATGATAAGTTTTGAATCACCCTGTATCACGTATATGACACGCTTGTCGAAATGACTTAAAAGGAGCAAATTAATGTGTTTTTAGAGACAGCTTAATTTAAAAGAGGGTTGACATGCGTTCTTCGTAGGAAAGCAAAGCTCCCCAGATAGTTATAAAAAAAAAAATCACTCGTGTACCTGTCTGTCCGTCTGTTACACCCGTTTTTGTCGAAAACTATGGAACTTGGAAAGTTCAAACTTGGGAGAGCTATAAAGGCTATTGACCCACGGTTATTAGCCATTCATAAATATTTTTAGGGAAAAGTGAGGGGAGAAATTAGGGTGCTAATTAAGTTACTTGAAAAATGTGTTCTTTTACTTTATCTCGTGTGAGGTATCATTCAAAAGATCTCATAACACCGAACTCAAAAATACATTAGTTTTAATTTTAATTATTATATTATCAGAGATACCGTCACAAATATACTGCAGAAATATGATGTACCAATCCCAAAACTGTCTTCTATCGTACACGTTAATACTTCAAAATACGCATCACAGTGGCAAAATTAAATGGAAATTCATGCCCATCATGAGGGTTCTAAAGATATGAAATTCTGGGCTTTAGTTCTTGACATATGAAGATCGTTAAAATCGTATAAATCAGGCAAAATGCAGCATAGCAGCGCCACCTGATGATGGTTTACGCAAAAACCTAAGTCAATGTTTAATTGAATCTAAAGGTTGATGAAAATCTGTGAATTAGTTTTTGAGATAGCGTTATTGCAAAAATCGTGAAAAATCCAGCATATAGCAGAGCCACGTATTGGCGATTGACACCAGAACCTGATCAGCAACAACTTGTGTCAACGTCTAACTGAATCTGAAGTTTGGTGAAAATTCTTGCATTAGTTTTTGAGATAGAGTTATTACGGATATCGTGAAAAATTCTGCATAGCTGCGCCAAATGTTAGACGATTTACACCAAAAAGTAATCAGCACCAATTTATATCAGGGACTAAATGAATCTGAAGTTGATAAAAATTCGCGAATTAGCTCTTGAGATAGAGCTATTGTAGAAATCGAGAAAAACGTAGCATAACAGCGCCACCTATTGGTAGATTTACATCAAAAAGTAATCAGCACCAATTTAGATCAGAGACTAACTGAATCTAAAGTTGTATTAAATTTCGTGTATTAGTTCTTGAGATAGAGTGCCCACAAAATTTGTGTCACATACAGACAGACAGACTTACAGACTCACACATAGACATTTTCTAAAAATAGTCAAAATCGTGTTCAGGACCTTCTAAAACATGTAAATCCGGCTCGAAAACCGGATGTCGAATTTTTTCACGAATCCAACCTTTTCTTCTTCTAAACATATGTAGAAGAATGTAAAAAATGTTTTCCACGTGTGTTCTATAAATCTTGAAATTTTGGATTGGATCCTCTTGTCATATACATAATAAACTAGTCGGATGTGGCAATCCAAAACTTTCTTCTATCTCAAACCCATTAATATTTCCTGAAAAATAAAGCATGTTAGTGCCACCGGTTGGGTTATTTATACAAATATCTAATCAGAAAACAGCTTATGTCAAGTTGTAGCTGAGTCTGAAGTTCGGTGGAAATCCGTGCATTAGTTTTTGAGGTAGAACTATTGCGGAAATCGTAGAAAAATATACATAGAAGCGCCAGCTGTAGGTCGATTTACTTCAAAAACTAATCAGGACCAATTTATATGAGGGACTAACTGAATCTGAAGTTTGATGAAAATTCAAGCATTAGTCCTTGTGATACAGTTTTTGCGGAAATGCTGATAAAGGTAGCCTAGCAGCATCATCTGTTGGGCTATTTGCACTAAAAACTAATCAGCGCCAATTTATACCAGGAAGTAACTGAATCTGAAGTTTGGTGAAAATTCGGGAATTAGTTCTTGAGATAGAGCTATTGCGATAATCATAAATAATGCCGCATAGCAGCGCCACCTGTTAGGCGATTTACACTAAAAGGTAATCAGCACCAAATTATATAAAGGACTAACGGAATCTGAAGTTTTATAAAATTCCGTGCATTAGTTCTTTAGATTTAGCTATTGCGGAAATCGTGAAGCATGCAGCATAGCAGCGCCACCTGTTGGGCGATTTACACCAAAAAGTAATCAGCTCCAGTTTATATCAGGGACTAACTGAATCTAAAGTTTTATTAAATTCCGTTCATTAGTTCTCGAGATAGATCGCCCACAAAATTTGTGGCACACACACACACACACAGACAGACTCACAGACATATTCACAGACAGACATTTTGCAAAAACTTGTTTTTATGGTTCACTGACCCCTAAAACTTTTAAATCCGTCGAAAACCGGAATTCGAAAATTTTCATGAATCCAATACTTTCTTCTTGTAAAGATAGAAGAAAGTAAAAATAGTAATATACTATATCGTAACAAATTTTGTTATTAATTTCCAAAGAAAATTTCCTTGTTCTGGCAACGTATAAAAAATTTAAATTTCATTTTAAAAACTATTAGAAACTACAAATATGAAATCAGCTTCTTTCTACTTTAACTATCCAATTTGAATATCTTTCCGTGTGAATCGCAGTGCAACATCTGCAAAATTTTAAATAAAAAGAAAAAGAATATTTTATCAAACTCTTGCTTGAAGAAGTATCTAGAATTAAAGAATGCAACATCAGATTAGAATTTCTATTACTTAAGATTGAATCACCTTGTCGAAAGTGAATGTGAACAGAATAATTTTAAATTAAAATAAAATTTTCACTTCCACGTATTCAATTGAATCAACTGCTAATGGAGCAATATGAAATTTTAAACAAGAAAGAAAAAATCATGCGTCAAGCATAGATTATGAAAAACTTTCCAACACATTCAGAATGATATAACAAAACTGCACCGTTTAAAAAATTAAAATATTATGTCTAATTCGACCATATGGAAACGCATAACCCATTTTAAAATCCAATTTCAGCTATTCCCATTTAAAATCGGAAAATTATTCGAATTTTTTCAGAAGCCCTGTATAGGATATATAGATTTGTATCTATTAACTTCATTCATGCCGAAATTTAGTTCACTTAAGAAACAAATATACTTCAGTTGAAAATTCCCTTTCAGCAATTTCCTTTAATAAGGAAAATGGTACGTGAATACATTTGCGCGGCTCTGTATATGAGGTATAGAATTTATGTATAACGAGTAACATTCAAAAGATTAATTAGATTTAAAAGTGTATACCAAATTTTAAACCGTACACTCCAGCAATTATTACTCAAAGACAGCACTGTAACCGATTTCTTTTGTGTGTCCCTGTAAATGAATAAAAAATGCTATGAATGCTCTATTCTAACATGATCGTAGTGAAATTCAGTGATTTATATCAGCTTCAATACAGTTGAAATAGCGTAATGTCATTGAAATACACTGTAAACGATTTTTACCCATATACCATAATGTAATGAAATACTTTTGAATGCCCCTGTAAATGAACTATTAATCTTACATACTTCATATGCAGTACCAGACATGCTTTGGTGACCCTAAATAACCATTATCAATTGCATGAAAATCCGAGTATATTTACAGGAGTTAGAGCATGGACAGACGGCCAGTAGGACAGACAAACCGAATGCTTAAACACTTTTCAACTTTGCTGGAACGTGTTAAAAAGTATATCGAGCTCTTGCTGGGAAAACTTTGCTGTAGCAAATGGTTTAAGGTCAGAATTTCAATTTCTTAAAATTTAATCGAATTATTGACAGTGGATATGAAGAGATTAATTTTAACTAATAATACCTAATTGTTTGATTTCTAAATATTCAAGTTAACCAACTATTAATAGAGTAATTAAAAATATGCATACCAAGTGTCTCATGAATTTGTTAGTATTTCAAATATTCATAAAAAGTGAAGGACTTGGTTTATTTGAATGCGGCTTGTGACAAAATTATTCTCATGGGGGAGGGGTATTATTATTATTTTTTTTTTGGGGGGGGGGGCAAAAAAAAAACTTCTTAGTGACAATTTTTTGTCAAGAGAGGCGTTTCAAATTCAGATCACAAAAATTTCGTGGAAAATTACGTTTATTTGCATGAAAATGCAGGGTGATCAAAAATAAATGCCCCTACTTGAAAACCTAATGAGTGATTAATTATAATAGATATGAAGATGGAAAAAGTGGCACAAATAAATGGTGGCTTTAAATTTCATGCATTGTAATTTAAAAATAGTTCATACTTTTGTCAATAGTTGGCAGTGCGAAATTCCACAAGCTAAGAATACGCAAGTAAATTTAAAAATTCAAGCCTTTTTTCGGGTTTCAATCGCTAAATAGAATAAATATCAAAACTGGGGATGTTTTTAATGCAGTGGTACATGTTAGTTTGGGCATTCTTATAGTTTAAGACAGTGCAGAGCTACCTAATGAAGAAATTTTGAGCTGTTTGTAAAACTAGAGTGTATGAAATTTGAAAGCTACCAAATATAAATTTCCTCTTTTTCATTTTCATATTTATTAATTTTGATGAATTATTGAATTTTCAAATTGGGGTGTTTATTTGTGGTTACCTTGCATCTAAAAGCGCTGAGAAGTAAATGTTGTATGAATCCACCACTACAACGAATTACATTTTGTACATTTTGTGAGTGAGAACACCGTTAGTTGAGGCATGTAGCATATCCGGATGGATGAAGGGGATTTCGTGGCGTATGGTGTTCTTTAACACCGCTAAGGAAGCCGGACTAGTGCGGCACACTCGAGATTTTACGTAACCATGCATCCAAAAATCAACCGGTATTAAATCCGGTGAGCAAAGGGGCCAAGTATTTTTAGTGTAACAGCTGATTAGCCGCTCTTCAAGTGTACTTGTCAAGAAATACATCAGTGGAGATTTGATATGAAGAGTTGCCTCGTCTTTCATGAAAATTACTCTGCGTAAAGAGATTACACTCCAATACCCTTTATATGTTTTTCTCCTTTCGCATTTTCAAGTATCGGTCTTCAGTTATTTCTCTCTTTTCTTAAATAATGGCTTCCGCAATTTCTTGTGATGGCGGACACATAGAAATTAACTGCTATGAGGTAATATTTGCATGGAAATAAACGCAATTTTGCACGGAATTGTGTGATTATTAACGTTGAAGTGACAAAAATTTTCGCAAAAAAAACCCTCTGCACGAGAATAATTTTATCGCAAACCGTATTCAAATAAACCAATTCCTTCACTTTTTTATGAAATGTTGACAAATTTATGGGACACCCAGTATGTATATCGAACTTATGTATATTAAAATTTGCTCGATATTAATAAAGTAATTAGAAATGAAAATGAATGTCAGATGTAAATTTCCAACTGGGCGAAAATTACATCTGATATGATTTATTTACCAATTAGAATAATTGTGTTAAAATTAGTCTAGTGTAATTACGTATCCAGCGATTTCTGGAATTCCATTACCTGCGATTTATTCTGCTGAGCTGAACCAGGTTTCTGACCAGATGCTATAATCAATAAGGTTATCTGGGTGAAATAGTTCCACCAGATTCATCCGCGATAGCTCAGATGGTAGAGCATTGGCAGCTTCAGCCAAGAGATCCCTCGTTCGAATCCTGGTCCGGGCATTTTTTGCCCAGTCGGAAATTTACATCTGATATGATTTATTTACCAATAAGAATAATTGTGTTAAAATTAATCTAGTGAAAATGAATGTTTTATTATTTTGCAAAGACAGGTAAAAAGTCAACTATCCACCTGAAGATTTTTCACCCTTTACCTGAGGATTATTTATAGCCAATTAACTTTTAAACCAGTGACAAGTGTTGTGAATTTAGCGTATTTGTTAAGATATCTACCAGAAATTTTGAACTGTAAAAATCGTCTTGTTTCAGTGTTGCCAATCTCTGTTAAGTAGTTTCCCTTAGACACAACATCTTTAAACTTGATTGATCACCATAAATAAAGTTCCAATAAGCTTTTTTATATAAATAAAAAGTTAAACATGGGGACATGAATGATGCTATAAAAATACTCATCCCTAATCAGAACAAAAACTAAATATTTCTAAATATGAAACAAAGAGAAGAACAACTTACCTTCATCCATGGTGGCTAGTTGAACTTTAGTTGCTGTTGCAATGGAAATAATTTTACCAACGCCACCTAGTATCTGTTAACCTAAATGTGTGTATAGAGGAACTGAGATGATGGCCAACATCAGGGACAAATATATTTACTACAATATTTTACTATAGAATTTATTTTAATAAAAGAGAATTATGTTGTTACATACTGTATATATATAGGTATAAATATATAATAGCAAAAGTTAATAATATTTATAGAAACGTTTACAGCATACATTTAATATTGGATATTTGTACCTGGGGACAGGGACTGAAATGATGATTTAGTTTGTTTAAAACTTAAAATTAATTATTTATACATCATCATATGTCCATTTATCATTGGTAATTGTTATAACAAATGTTACAATATATTACATCTTTCTATTTTTGGTTTTTGTGTAATTAACGGAATATTATTGGCAGTGGACACAAATTGTCCAATTTTCAGATATTGACCCATATGCGCTAATGATGCAAATGAATTAAGACATTGCTTAAACAGACATAGGCAGTCATAATGGATACTTTTCTAGTATAGGGGTCTTGGCGAAATTGAGAAAACGGACTTGCGTAACAAGAAAGTTTTACGTGCATGTTTTCTGTCAACTTATTAACTGTTTCAAATACATAAGCAATTTTTTCAATATTTATACAATTTATTTAATATTGTAACAACGTCTTAACGAAATAGCATTTCTGGTTGATATGGAAATTCTTTTCTTTTGAGAGAAGAACAAAAGAATCTATTTCCACCCCGAAGGCGATAAGCTATGGAATGTCCGGAACGAAGAGGAGTTTGTCCATACCTTGCTAGGGGAAATGTGGAGAAGAGTTAGTCAGTGCTTCGAAGAGCTATGAGAAGATTGCTCTGGTAAGAACTCCGAACTGGACAGAGTTCGGTTTTTTTTTTAGTTGTGAGTACGTGGCTATTTGCATTTGAAGTGATATGCCAGGATTGTGGCTTGTTGAGTTCTAGTGTGGGGAGAACTGATGTAATTGATGTATTTATACATAATTTACTTTTTGTATTTTTAATTAAATTTGTTTTGTTTTTAACATTGAGTTGAGTTTTTAATTCAATTGTTTTAGAGTTGTAGCTATCTTTTCTATAGTTTTCACTGACGAATCGAGCGCCATGTATATAGTTTTATATACAAACAGAAGTAAATTGTACGTAAAAAACGATAATAATAATACATATACATAAAATGTTTATATATGTGTAATGTATAAATACCTATATAAACAAGAATAAAAAGTTCATCAGGTTTGTTTTCATAGCTGTTTATATAATTTAGGAACAAATCTCACTTTCTGAAATCAGAATTATCCCAATTATTTAAAAAGAAAATGATAAGGTCCCTAAACTGGAAAAGTACCGCATATTACATATTTTTGATAGACAAGCTGTGCAACATACTAAGTTGGAAAACAATAAAAAATATAGCTGAATGAATGGAAGATATCTTATCTTTTTGAGATATTTTGTCACTTTGAAATGTTTTATAATTTTATGCTGCTTCGTCCATTTCAGTTGTTCTACCAATTTCAGATATTTTATCAGGCGTTTTATTACACGGAGTCGGCAGCAGAGACTCCCGGTGTAATAAATCCCGCATCTCATCGAGTTCATGGATGAAATTCTAGGATTAGTTAAATCATGATTCGCATATTAAAACTCAATCGGTCTGCCAAGTCATATCTCGGTGGAAAACACCTGAAAACCCGATTTTAGCGACTGACTCGTAGGTTTACCATCGTGTTTTCCTGATCCCAGTCCTCCATGTTTTCATACCTTTTGGTGCAGGAAAACACAATGGTAAACCTACAAGTCAGCCACTAAAATCGGGTTTTCCGGTGTTTTCCACCAAGATATGACTTGGCAGACCGATTGCGTTTTAATATGCGAATCAAGATTTAACTAATCCTAGAATTTCATCCGTGAACTCGATGAGGTGATTGTCTGGGCTGCCGGCTTCCGGTCTATATCCCAGTCCTCCATGTTTTCATACCTTTTGGTGCAGGAAAACACAATGGTAAACCTACAAATCAGCCACTAAAATCGGGTTTTCCGGTGTTTTCCACCAAGATATGACTTGGCAGACCGATTGCGTTTTAATATGCGAATCAAGATTTAACTAATCCTAGAATTTCATCCGTAAACTCGATGAGGTGATTGTCTGGGCTGCCGGCTTCCGGTCTATATCCCAGACCGATTGCGTTTTAATATGCGAGTCAAGATTTAACTAATCCTAGAATTTCATCCGTGAACTCGATGAGGTGATTGTCTGGGCTGCCGGCTTCCGGTCTATATCAGTCTGCAGTGTTTTACCATTTCAAAATAGATTTGAACACCAGCCTTTAATTTATACTTGGTCATCAAAGTTAAGTTTTTCAGAAGTTTATATTAGGAAAATGCTTAAAAGTAAAATTATAAAATAGTATAAAAGATTTTACACAGAAAGACATCTGAAATTTTAAAATTATATTACCAGTAGCTACATTGTAAGCAAAATATCTTACAAACTGAAAATACTACATATAAATATCCATATACACAAAGTAATAGGTACTTTTAAATGTAACTGTATTTTTAATTTAGAAGTATTTCGAATTCAAAGTTTGCGAATGAACGTTATATTCTCAATTCTCCAGACGGATCTAATTTGAAATTCACCAGGAAGTGAGCGTTCAAAAGTTCAGTCAAAGTTAAACAAACTGCTAGTCATGTGTTGCTTCGTTTATGAGCTACTGAAAGCACTGTGTCTTAGAGAAATGTTTGAGAAGGTATTGAACTTTGACACATGGAAGTTAAATTTAAATTTTAGGCGAAACAAGAAAAGAGATGAAGAATCTCAGCTGAGCTGACACGTAAATATTTGCTTTGTCGGTCAGAATATGATAATATTGGCTGTGTCTGAGGATATAGTGAAAATAATTTCACAAGTGGAAATTTAGAATTTAAATAACATTATAAGAGGAAATGTATGTGAAATATTTAATATTTTAAATTGTTTCATTTAATATTACATCTGAAATGCAAGTTTTACTTATGTTTGAATAGATGGTGATGAGTATTAATAATTATTTCTAGAACATTAATAGATAATTTACATAGTGAGAGTTCTGTAGAACATATTTTCTTTAATTCCAAATCGTTATATGGGGCATTCTCAAAATCTTTTGACTTTCGGGAGTGAAAATCTGGTGAAATTAAGCTTGCTAAAATAGCATTTTAATCTGATAGACGAATGCCTTAATGATTCGAAAGAAAGAAAAGATGGTCAGCAGCGAAAAATGTTTTATTTAACTGAGGTTTAAGTTAAACTTGCGAGTTTAATTTTCCTTACCATTTTACCACTATAACTTTCTATTTTCTTCTAATGAATTTGTATAGTATCCACAGGACACTCAAATAAGAAATAATAACAATGTAGTATTTTTAGTACAAAATTTTGGTATAACATTGTCTTAAAGGGGTGTTAAAGAAGGAACGGACGGAAAAAAGGAGATGGTATAGGAAAAAAGGGACGGTAATGGAAAAAAAAAGGGATGTAAGGATGGGACGGTAAGGAAAATTACCACTATTTTTAAACAAATCATGTTAGGACTAAGTGGTAGCCACAATGTTCATTGATTTTTAGAAACATTTATTTACATTGGATTAAAAAATAATTATCTCGAGAAGGGCAGGAATAAACCTTGGGGGTGGTAAGACTACCAATAAAGTCACTATGCTTGAAATTGATATTTAAATACTGATTTAAATTCTGCAGTATATATCCTGTCAAAGAATCTTAGACATTCTTTCTCTAGCATACATTTCTCTAGCATGAGAAAATACTTGAAAAAATTCTGTGGCTGCATCTGAAGTGATTTTCTGTATAAGTTTAGAAAGAGGGATGTTAAGGAATCTAAAACCCAGGGACAGAGTTAAAAAAATAACACCAACCATAAAAATGTGTGCAGGTTAATTTTTTGCTGCATATTTATATAAAACAACTGTCCCAGTTTCGAAAAAAAAAACAAATTGCGTCGAATTACTTTTATTGAAACAATTTTGTACAGACAGCTCCAAACATAAAAATCAGCATCAGAGACACGGGACGGTATAGGGGTTTTCCTGGTATTTGGACCCCCAACGTCGTCCAAAACTTATTTATCTCGTTAATATTGTTATGCAATCATGCAATGGGATGTTTCCCAGTATATGAAATAAAAAAAATACAAGAATATGTAATAAAATAAAAATTATTATTCAGGGACTTAAAAGTCAAAAGATTGTGAGAATGCCCCATATGGCTTCCACTGGTGAATATTTTTTTTTTAATTATTTTGCCTAACACTATGTTAAAAGAAAAATTTTCATGGTAGATTAGCAAATCTTCCAAGTATTAATATTGTTTTAAAAGAGTGGTAGGAAAAATAATACAAAAACAGTCACTGTTGGTTAATACATTAATTTCAAATGCTAAAAGGCGTAAAATAAAACTTTAAAACCAGTAGAAATACGTTTATTTCGACCGTTGACATGTTATCCGCCCCAACCCACCGACCGAGTGAATGAAATGAATATGTAGATGTACGTGTAGACTAAATCGTATCTACAGACCGAGGAAAGGAATATATTGCAGAATCTCTGCCGTCGTAACATGTCAACAGTCGAAATAAACGTATTTTTTCCGGTTTTAAAGTTTTAATTTACACCTTTTAGCATTTGAAATTAATATCGGGTCGTTCGGAAAGTCGGGCCCGTTTGGGAAAATCAATTCGTACTAGAAAATTCTATCATTTAATTATTATACATTGATTCCGATATCTAATGTCTAATAATTACCGGGCAGAATTTTCCGGTGCGAATTGATTTTCTTAAACGGACACGACTTTCCGAACGACCCAATATATTAGTATAAGGTGTTATTTGCTATAGAGCAAATTTAATGTTAAAATGAAATAAAAAGATACAATGCGTTTTGAAAGAATTGAGCTTTCTTCATCAAGTGGAAAAGAGACTTGCTATCAACATGAAAACAGGAGCAGAAGTGAAATGGAGTAGAATAGAAAGAAAGAGAAAGGGACACGTGTGTGTGGTGGGGTTTACAGTCCATAGGCAATCAGGAGTTAAAAAAAAATTAGGAGTTGACACAACAAGACAGAAATAGAAGTATGAATAAA
Source organism: Maratus speciosus (assembly GCA_963932465.1). NCBI lineage: Eukaryota > Metazoa > Arthropoda > Arachnida > Araneae > Salticidae > Maratus > Maratus speciosus. The sequence goes on along the minus strand of OZ010789.1, from coordinate 288,346,079 downwards.
ATGGAATAAAAAGGCAGAGATAAAGGATGGAGGAAGAAAATAAATAAAATAAGAACTGGAAATCATAAAGTAAATAAGAAATATTAATGTTTAAAAGAAAACCTTGCAATCGTAAAAGGGTTACTTAGTGCGTAACTTCTTATTTTTTCTATAAACGTATTATAAATAAGATATTCTATAGTTGAAATACGTTTAAATTATTTAATAAGTTATCGCATTCGGATTGAATGAAAAACAAATAAAAACCTATTTTATTTTAATGCTTTACAAAGGCAGAAGCTTGAGAAACAATATTTATTACCAAATACGCTTAAAACAAAATTTTTAGTAAAAAGATTTTTCTGGATTCTTTAATATCTTGACTTACTCCTTATTTAATAAAATCTTGACGTATTTGCATTTTTTTTTTATTGATAAATGGATCGAACGAAGCGTTCCAAAAGCCACAGAGACTTGTTTCCTTCCGTTGCCATTTTTTGTAAAGTAATTTTTCATCCATATCATGAAGTTATTGAGGCAAAAAGATGTTGAACGGAAATATAGGTTTTCCTTTAAAACGAATGTGAGGAAATACGGTGGGAGAAAATGAAAGCTTATTTAATATGAAGATATTATATATTTACGCAGACGATATTTGAAATACAGGCGACTTGGAAAACATCCGTCTCTGTCTGTTATTTTAGTTTTATGCATGACTTGAAATGAATTATTGGAACAGGAATATCATGTGCTAATGTTTCATTTTTTACGATGAGAGTGCCTTTTTCTAACAAGGGAGGTCTCTTATAAGTCGCATACTTAGACTGTTTTTTTTTTTTTTTTTTTTTTTTTTAAATTACGGAATATTCTTGTCATGATGATATATGGGGCATTCTCACAATATTTTGACTTTTGGGGAAAAAAATCTGGCGAAATTAAACTTGCTAAAATAACATTTTAATCTGATAGACGAATGCCTTAATGATTCAAAATAAAGAAAAAAGGGTCAGCAGCGAAAACTTTTTTATTTAACTGACGTTTAAGTTAAACTTGCGAGTTTAATTTTCATTACCGTTTTACCCCTATAACTTTTTATTTTCTTCTAAATTTTTACTTATAATGAATTTTCATAGTACCCACAGGGCATTCAAATAAGAAATAATAGCAATGTAGTACTTTTAATACAGAATTTTTGTATAACATTGTCTTAAAGGGCTGTTAAAGAAGGGACGGTAAGGTAAAAAAAGGGGATGGTATTGGAAAAAAGGGACGGTAAGGATGGAACGGTAAGGAAAATTATCACCTATTTTTAGGAAAATCATGTTAAGACTAAGTGATAGCCACAATGTTCATTGATTTTTAGAAACAGTTGTTAACATTGAATTAAATTATTATTTTTAAAAATTTACCTCGAAATGTGCAGGAATAAACCTTGGGGACGGTAAGACTACCAATAAAGGCACGATCTTGAAATTGATATTTAAATGTTGATTTAAATTCTGCAGTAAATTTCCTGTCAAAGAATTTTAGACATTCTTTCTCTAGCATACTTCTGCATGAGAAAAAACTTGAAAAAAATTCTGTCGCTGCATCTGAAGGGATTTTCTGTATAAGTTTAGCAAGAGGGACGGTAAGGATGAAAAACCCAGGGACAGAGTTAAAAAAATAATATCAACCATAAAAATGTGTGCAGGTTAATTTTTTGCTACATATTTATATAAAACAATTGTCCCAGTTTCGGAAAAAAATTACATAGAATTACTTTTATTGAAACAATTTTATACAGACAGCTCCAAACTTAAAAATCAGCATCAGGGACACGGAACAGTAGATGAGTTTTCCTGGTATTATGACCCCCAACATCGTCCAAAACTTATTTATCTCGTTAATATTGTTATGCAATCATGCAATGGGATGTTCCCCAGTATATGAAATAAAAAAAAAAACACAAAAAAGTGTATTAAATAAAAAAATATTATTCAGGGACATGAAAATCAAAAGATTGCGAGAATGCCGCATATATGTTTACAAAAGAAATTCTTGCGGAATCTCTTAAAACCGCCAGAAAAAAAATAATGAAAATTTCGTTTTTTTTGCCGATTTACCACCGGTTGGGGACACAATAAAAATTTTTAAATATACGCTTTTATGCTAAATGCTCTTTAAGATAAAACTTTCTCTACTCTTCATACTAAACTAGTTTAAGTAAGTTTAACTTTAATAAATCCATTTATATTATTACAGATTTGTCATATACAGTAAAACTTCCCTAAAGCGCCCACGTTCCGTTCCAATAAAAAATGGTCGCTCCGAGAGGTGGTCTCTTAATGGAGGTCATGTTTAAATCTAGATTTTAATTGTTGAAAAGGAGGTAATAATTAATGTTACTAAAATTCATTTTTCACATTAGGGAAAAATATGATTTAAGTATCAAAACAAAAGTTAATTACATAAGTTAATTAGAACAGAGTTTAAAAAATGAATACATTGACGTTTGCTTTGATTTTACGATTTTATCTTCCATAACTTTTATTTTCAAGTCCTTTCAAAGTTCATTCAATAAATGCAACTATTTTTTTTTTTTTTTTTTTTTTTTTGGACGGGAATAAATTATGACTATTTCATTAATTTATCTATTTCTTTGAGAGTTCTCTGACGGAATAGGGCAGGGGACTTTATTGACTGTTATCTTTACCTTGTCATCAGATTAAATTCATTGCCTAAAAAGGCACAAAGGGGTTTAAACACTTAAAAGTTACAGGAATAAATAATAATTCTAAACTTAGTTTAGAAGTTTGATGAATAATGCGCTCTCTGGTATTATTATTCTAATAAAACCATCTTCAAGCGACCAGGAAACAAAGGAATTTGTTTCATTTTCTTCAAAGAAATTGATCGCTCATGTAGGGAGTTCAACTGGGGAGGTCTCTGAATAGAGGTAAAATTAGTATTGAGACTATGGGAATAAATTTCGTTCCATGAAAAAATGGTCGTTCAGGGAGGTGATAGCTTAATGGAGGTGGTCGCACAGGGAGGTTTCACTGTACATTTATAAGGTAAAGCTAGGAGAGTTTGCGCACAATTCATAGAATAATAACAAAAAATCTAGATTTTAATTTTCTATTAAGCCATCCATGAATAATTTTGACTTCATTTGTTCTATATCCATTTGCATTGCTATTACGTTGTTACACTGTAGTTTAATACAGCAACTATAATAAAGCCAAAAAAGCTATTTTGCGCAATCTCTCCTTACAAGATTGGTGTGATTGCGCACATGGGTAGAAGAGATTCTTATTAAAAATAACTACAATTAGATTATTGACAATATTAATTACACGTAAATACATTGTTGTAAGGTTTTTGTGATCAATTATTGTATTTGGAGTGACTATTTAAACCTAATGATTAAAGAATCGGAAAAAAGAAAGAATTTTAAAAACAATTAAAGAACTTTAATTAAAGAAAAAAAATGTTAAAGAATCAGAAAAAGCAAGCTCAGACAAACTTGCAAAATAAAATGAGGTTACTTGAGAACACGTTTAACTTAAAATTAAGTTCCTTTTCATTTCTACAGTTTCAATGTTTTTTTTGTTTGTTGACCGAAATTGTTGTCGTCCACAATCGAAAAATGTGCAGTTCTCGTGCAACAACCTTCTGCAAAATCAATTTGACTCCGATTTTATTACTATCGGAGGTAACAAGTGAAAATTCTTATTTCCATTGAAGCAACGACTTTCTTCGATATCGAAATGTATAGCCACAGCCTTCTTAATTTGGCAATTTGGCCTTTACTTTAAAAATATACTTAAAACTTATTCAACCCGTGAAACTGTTTAAATCTAAATAAATTATTTTATCGTTAAGTTTAAATTCATTAACCAATGTGCATTTAAGCACTCACTTAACAAACAATTTTCAAATGCATATAATCTCTTGCATTTGGCAAACAAATGTGCTGCTTTCCAAATCGGGTGGCGCGTTCGTTTTCTCAAGCCAAATACTCGAAAGTATTTATTATTATTATTATTATTATTATTACGGATATTTTACTGGGATTCCGCAGCTAATTGTGACTGATCCTTTATTAAGTAAGTATCATTAGCACTTTTCTTTTTTGAAAAGGTTTTGAATATGCGTTTTCAAGAGAACTTCCTTGTAAGTGACATGGAAGAACAGCCGTTTTCTTAATAATGTATAAAAGCAAGGGGCGCACAGTTCTACACCAATGTTCGAATATGTTTCTTTGTCTTATTTAATAGCTGAAAAATATCACATTAAGAGCAGGTAAGATTTTTAATCTAGAAAAAATATTTGGCAAAAGTTTTTATTTGAAACTTTGATTCCATACTCCATTATAATGCTGATTTTTTTTTTTAATCGGCTAGCGGTTTCAGAGATTATTGCCTACAAACAAAAAAAAAAAAAAAAAAAAAAAGAAACATAATAAAATATTAAAAAATATTTAAAAAAAGGTATAAGTAAAAATTTCAATCACTGCTTTACGATAATAGGATTTCAAAGATTATGTGAAAAGTTAGCCATATATATATACTTTTTTTCATTTTTTTTTTAAATTTTCTCTACCAATATCACTATAAAAAGTATTCGAAGTCGGGAATCATAAACTTCCCAGTTTGCACATCCTATGTAATGTGTTCTTAAAAACTAACTGTTTCTTATTTAAATGTCCTTCAAGAACTCTGTTATTTTATATCATTCTATTTAACAACAAGATAAAAAGAACGGATTTAATTACTGTTTTACGACAGTAAAATTTCAAAGTTTACGTGATATATTTGTCAGATGTATTTTTTCCCTCTTAATTTTCACATTTGAATCCACGTGTAAAAAAAAAAAAAAAAAATAAATAAATAAATAAAATATGGAATTCAGAAATCGTAAGCTTGTCTGATCTTCAGTAAAGTACGTAGAGGTGCTTATTTTTGAAACCTAAATGAAGTGATTATTTTTATTCCCAAATATTGGTTCTCAAAAATCCGAAGGATTGGGATCTCTGAAAGCAAAATTCTGCATTTAAATAAGGCGAAGGTTCGGAAATAGTGGTACCCCAAACTAACCACATCAACGTACCCAAAAAAAACTCTGCTTATTTCGTATGAATTCGAAATTTACATTTGATTTCTGATATAAATATTCTTCGAAACTAAATGTTTCTCACTTAAAAACTTCTTCAGCAACTCATTTTTAGATGCGTTCGTAATTATATAAATACGCATCACCTATAGTCGTCGTCGATCCGTCCTCCTGTCTGTCCGCATATAACAGCTCAAAAACTACCCAACGGAATGGTTTGAAATTTAATATATATAAATGTTGCAGAATTTTGTCGAATCATTTTGAAATTTTATGAAAATCGAATTAAAACTTGAAAAGATATTAATAAAAGTTTTCTTCATTTTATTAAATCCTATCATACGTAATTAACTCATTGATATCCCATGATAGGTGATAGTGCCAGGTTGCTATGGTGATGACGTTTTATTTTAGATGTAGTCCTATTATTTCCGTATTACTGAATTTAATTTGCAGTTGAGCGCCGAATATCCGAACAAGCCGGAACCGACCCTAGTTTGGATAAGCAAAAGTTCGGATAAATGGACAGAGAATTTAAGGGATGTTCTTGACTATATTAAAACTTTCACACTTTATCCGGGCTTCGGACTGGCAGCACCAGTTAGTGCTAATTGCCTGTTTAAAAAGGGTTTTTTTTGTTTACTTTTTTATCATTTAAAATTTTCTTTTTCTCTTTTTATCATTTTCGAAACTCCAGAGATTATAATTTAAGGAAAAAGCTTTCGATTGTTGCTTCTTTCAAAGAAGACGTTCTTTTCAATGCTGCCATATCTCGAATTCTTCTTAAGGGGTCAGGTAATCTTTGAAGCGTCCAAAAATCAATTTTTTTAAATAACTTATAATTAAATATGATTCTTTAGGGAAATTTAAAAGCAAACCCCATACAAAAATTCGCATTAGAAGAGAAGTTATGTCTAAAACACTTTGAGCTTTTGCTATATGATCAACGGGTGATGCAATCTTTAAAGCCAATTTTCTCAAAACAACGATTTTGATCATTGCGCGCACGATTTCTGAAAAACGGTTACGTAGAATTTCACGAAATTTTTGGTGGATGTATTAAACGCACTGAAGCACAAAATGGCCTATTATTATGCTTCTCTAGTAAGAAGTTTAGAATTCAAGACTACTTTAGTATAAAAAAAAATCTCGATATTTCGAATTACTTAAAAAAAAAAAAAAATCTTTTCTCGGGATCAAAAAGTTTTATTTTTTTCATTGTAGGTCATTTTGAAAACACTTTATATCTGTACTCATTTAAAAAAAAATCTTGGCTTGTTTCAGCCATTCAAATGGGAAAAATCATGCGCGCAATGCATGCAGGAATAATTCTTTCGTAAAAATTGTATTATCTTTAAAAATAAATAAAAAAAAACTAGATATTTGTATACCTTTTCTAACAACTTTAATTGATAAAATAAATCGTTCCTAACATGTGTTTTCAATTTTATAATTAAAAGTTAATTTAAGAGTGACTGCAATTCTTACAGAGATCACTTTTCCATGCACTTTATTGGTTCAAATGGTACCTGACCCCTTAAATACGCTAGTTGAATAGGATCAACGTTCTTCTGCCGTAAAAGCCATTAAAAAAAAAAAAAAAAAAAAAAAAAAAAAAAACATATCTAATTACCAATCTATATTTTTGCTAACAGATGGGCTAGAACTGCAAAAATATGTGGATTGCCCTTAATTTTCTAAGGGATATCTAAGGGATACGGCCGCTTATTTAATGGAGCGGACCATTTTTCATCAAATAAGGCTGTTGCCCGTGAAAACTGAAGGGCAAACGCTCATAAATAGACAGTTTTTTCTGAGCGTGCTGTTTCCAAACACTCAAAGGCTTTGTTATGTGATGAACCTGGGTCCTTTTCAGAGCATTCGTTTTCATTTCATCAATTATTTTTTTATCTTAAATATCATCCACAATCTCATCATCATTAAAAAAATTTTTTTTGAAAGAAATAAGTTGTTCGGATAATTGGAAGTTCGGTTAATTGGAGTTCCGATAATCGGCGCTCTACTGTATATATAATAAATATATAAATTTTAAAGCAACGTTAAAAACGCCTGAATAAGCAAACTTTGAGCAGACTAGTTTCGGTAGCGTTTAGCGCACAGTGCAAAGAATAACGGAAACTTGCCGATTTATATCGAGGAGAATCGGATTCAACTGAGAAATTAATTAATCAATGGGGAAACAAGAAAATGCGGGTACCAGCCAATAGGAGGATAGTATAGGTAATGCCACCAAAAATGTGAAAAATAATTGGTAGTAATTAAGCAAAAGAGGATTTTATGAAATATTTCCAGCAATCTGATAAAGAGGGAATAGCGAATTCACTATTAACAATATCTTAGTAATTTTTGTAGATATAAAATACTTCAAGAAAGTAAAGTTTGTGTATAGAAGTCGATTTAGAGATGATTTTGGCTGAATTAAAATCAAAAAAGTGGTTCATCTCCCAGCAATGTTTAGCAATTGAAGATTTATTGGTTTCCTATTTTTGAATATATTGTTGGTGTTCTTTAAAACGAAATTTTAAACCCCGTTTGGTCTGTCCATATAATATCAAAATTATATATTAAAATAATCTTCCCTTTCATCCTTTCAATTCTTAATTTTTCCCTAGTTTATTGTTTTTTAGTCTTACCTCCAGCTCCGTTTAAATCATTAGAAGAAATCTTATGAAACCTTTAACATAACCCCTTTTATTTTAATACAATCCCTATCTTTAAAATTCGCAATAGTTACAAAACCCCCCTTCCAAAATAACCGTTTAAAAACCAGATGCGTACTTAGTTCGATGCTACTAGCGGATCTTTTTCATGACCATATATGGGTATTGATCGCAGGCCATATTCGCCGAGAGAATTGCAAGCTTAACAAAAACCTTAAATCATATCCTTTTTTGGTATTGAGAGTTTCAATCCAAGTACAATATGTTTTGTCTATAAAACCGCAGTATGAAATTCTTATGGGATTTGGAATTGAATTCAAGAATAAAGGCGATAAACACGCCAATCTTTATATGAAGATCTCCCTATCAGAAAAAAAGTGCTGTAACCCTATTGGCGATTTATTTGGCGAGAATATGTAAGTCAGAAGAAATGTAATGTATCTTCCTCGCTCTCACTTCCCTGCTTGCAACCGCCTATGTAATCCTTCCTCAGCACCCTCACCTCTGAGTCTAATAAAATAGTAATGATACGAAAAAAAAAAAAAAAAAAAGAAAATAAAAAATTAAATAAAAAATAAATAAAAAGAAAAATAATGGTGCAGTGACCAACGGAGGTGAGGGTAGCTTCGCTTCCACCTGCATTTCGCTGATTCCAGATGCGGACCTTTTCGCCGGATCGAAGCACGGTCAACGAGAATAAAGTCCTGGAGTGATGCCCCCCTCCTTGCCGTGACATCGCTTCGCAGCTGCTTCGTTTCGGGAATGCTAAAGATTGCTAGAAACCGCACCGCTTCAAAAACTGCTGAAACACTGATGTCATCTTGCTAACCCTTTCAACTGGTGTACCTGGTGTACCGTTTGTCGGTCCTGGGAAATAACCGCACCTTTCCCGCTTACTTTCTTCAAGAAAAGAACATTGACGTCCGCTGTGTGTGTTCCCCCCTCCCCGTTTCGATCCGTATTCCAACAGCAAAGATTTCTTCGACTGCAAAAAAAAAAAAAAAAAAGGAAAAGAAAAGAATCGCATTTTATTCATCGCTTCAGCACGGATTCTGCGTGCCTTCCTCACACTCCTGCTATCTCCATACCCATTTCGATACAGTGTTATCTTGGTGAAATATAAATGCAACAACAACAAAAAAAAAAGGACTGTTTCTACTACTGAAGTAATCAGTGATGAAGATTTCTTTTTTCATCGGCTTAAGCAAATGTGTTTACACATATTATAAATCTTCAGTTCTTTTTTCGTTGGTTATTTTACTGTGACAAGGAAAATATGCAATATTGTTCGCACATACACTGATCGGTAAAAAAATTCACAGTGGCAAAAAAAAAAAAGATGCACAAAATACATATGAAAAATGATCAGTTACATAATCTCTGGATCACCAATTTAGTTACAAAACAAAATATGATTTCCAATTTTTGTTTGGAAATATTTGGTTTAATTTAGATACATGATTATAATGTTATATATATGTTTAGTTTTTTTTTTCACATGAAAGTAAGTAAAAAAAAGATGAATGAATAATTAACTATTTTAAAGTAGTTATAAGCTTTCGTAAATTTTTTCCAGATTGCATTAAATTAACTTTAAATTATAATCGTGTATCAGTAAATAATATTTTTATATGTGATGGTATTTTTATTATTAGTATTTCTGCAATATTTATCCTGCTATCTCATATTCAATTTTAATTTTTCTAAAATATTTTATGTGTTTTTGATAAAAATTTCATTTTCGAAGATACTTATTTAGATAAGTGAGATAGCCGTTTAGACAAGGTAAGTGGTAATGAAAATAGTTTGAGAGTCAGTAATTTTTGCATGCCTATTCATAAAGTTATCTGAATATTGAAGTTACGAAAATAACATTGAAATTTTTCTTTTGTTGAATATATATTTTAATACTTTTCAGTACAGATGCAGAAGATTTTAAAATAATTTCTTTATAACATATACATATGGAATTTTCGGCAGCTTCCATATGTGCAGATTTTTTAATTGGTGTCAACAGTTATATGACATATACTTCATTCTGACTCTCATATGCAAATATTTTTATATTATTATATAGTATTTAAACTATGGTATATATATTTTTGATAATCATAATTACTGTATTTTTGGTATATTTTGATATATATAACATTTGCAGTGCTTCCCCGCTTAGATATATATTGTTCCCTCTCCTTTTCTAACGGTTTGTTTTGATTAAGTCATACATATACATTTTTGGGCTGACATGGCTAATTCAAAAATAACGTTCAAAACAATTACTTTTGACGGAGATCCCAATCTGGTTGATTTCTTTTTCAACCAAATAAAAACATTGGCCAAAGCCCATGGTTGGAAAGAACCAGAATGTATACAATTTATTGGAAGTAAATTAGCCGGCCCCGCGTTAGCGTTTTTCACGCAAAACCCAGCCATTTATAAAGCGGAAAAATTAAAAACAGTTGAAGATGAATTCAAAAAATTTTTCGCCCCCCCCAGTAAAGCATCATCATTAGTTCAATTGAATAACCTAATTCTGTTGCCGCAGGAAACAATAAGAAATTTCGCACATAGAATTAATGTACTTACAAGCCGTGTGCACGAAACAATCAAAGATAGAACCGCGTTAAATGAAATAAAGTTCACGAAATTTATTTCGTCCATTCCGGCGACAATAAGAATTAAACTGCAGGAGGAAAATATTTCGGATTATGACGTCGCGGTTGAAAGAGCACAGACATTACAGGACATTATGCAGAATGAAAGCATCCTGCAGTCATGTGCACCAACAGCGGCTACTGACTCGATTTCAACACAATTACAATTGCTCACAGAAAAAGTTAATGCCCTCACACTAACAAACACTGAAAAGGACACAAAAAAAGACACATTAATTAATACCCCACCCCCACACGATGAGCAACATAGAGAGCAGTATCCAAAAAAAGATTATTTAAAAAGGAAGCATACTGTTTCTCCAAGATACAAGACATCTCATAAAAAATCCACGTCCCCCCCTACGTGCCAATTGTGTGCAAAACGCGGCCATGTCGCCAAACATTGTTTCAAATGGCGTAGAGCGAATGCGAATAAAAAAAATCAGAATTATAAATATAACAGAAATTTTAGAAGGGACGACTACAATCAAAACAATGCTAAAAATTTAAACTCTTACTGAGGCGCAATTCGGCTGGTGTGCTTGTGCCTCAGCATAACACTATTACATCAGCAACTTCGAATGAATTCACATGGACTGTTGACCCTTCTCTTCCTAAACTTTCTCAGGAAAGACTGGTCAAATCCGTCGCTTCTCAAACGAACATTGACGTTAAGTTGTCCAAGAATTCTGCATCGCAGACAGTGATAAACAAAAGTGATATGGCCTCACAAACTGCCAGTTTATGCGATGACAAAGTTGCACTAATTTGCAATGTTAACAATTCCACGCCAACACTTCCCCTCATAAAGGCCTCCATTGCAAAACAGAAAACAAATCTATTACTGGACACAGGGTCCTCGATTTCGCTCCTTTCACAAGAGTTATTTAATCAAATTAAGGACAAACTAAAATATAAAAAACTAGGAACTGGCGTCACTATTAAAACTGTAAACTCGAATGTTAATTTCACCGCATGCATTAAAACTTCCATTCGCATACATCAAAAATCATTTTCACACAACTTCTACATTGTTGACATTCCTAATCCATCTAACTTTCAGGGTATTCTAGGTTTCGATTTCATTCACAAAAATAGGATTATCATTGATATAAACAGAAATAGGATGTCAACAAATGAGTTTAGTATACCATTACTCGATTCAGCCACTAATGAAAATGAATCCCACCATCTGGAACACTATAAGCAGCCGGAATCTCAAACATTCTCAAAGGTCATTCGTCTTGCTAATAAAATTAAACTGGAACCCCAGGAAACCAAATGGATCTCCATAAGTTGTGATTCGCTAGACCCAACAAAATATTACTGTTTTCAGAGTCACATGAAAAATAACATACTCTGCTATGATAGTATTATAGGGCAAAGAGATAACGAATCAGAAAAAGAAGATCAGAACATCAAAACCAAAACTCCAAATAAATCACAATTCTATATTTTCATGCAAAATTTGTCTTCTAAGCCTATACACGTTAATAAAAATGCAAGAGTTGGAAATTTATACGAGATAGAAGACATTATGGAACCTGCACAAAACAAAAACTTTAACCAAATTATGAATTCATGCGAAAACAACTCTAAGTTCAACATTAAACCTCAGGATAACTTACACGAATACATTTGCAATTACATTCAGGCATCGAATGAGATGTTAAAACAAAGACAACAGGATCTCACAGTGCAGGACTTTAAATTAGAGCATTTACAAGAAAAACAAGCGAAAACTTTAGGAGATTTATTACTCAGTCACTACGCATCATTTTCCAAGTCTATGAAAACATTAGGTCACACAGATAAAGTTGTTCCAAATTTAAAATTCATAAATGATTACCCCATCAAAACACTTCCTTTTCCCCTCCCTCAAGCACTACACCGAGAAATGCAAGAGCAAATAAATCAGCTTTTAGAAGCCAACATAATTGAGAGAAATTGTTCGGAATGGGCTTGTCCCATTTTGCTCGTTAAAAAGAAGGCAGATGAAACTGGAAAACAAAAATACAGGTTGGCTTTGGATTTGCGCATGCTTAATTCAGTCTTACAAAGTTCATCGTATCCTTTACCGAAAATCCAAACCATAATTTCTAATCTATCTGCATATAAGTATTTCACTTCCCTTGATTTCCAGCAAGCGTACCATCAGATCGACCTCCCCGAGCAATTTCAAGATCCTTTAACATTTACATCCATGTATGGAACTTTTCGATACAAACGCTTGGTTTTTGGCTTAAAGTCCTCAAGCGGATTTTTCCAAAATTTAATGGATACATTAATCGATGAATTACAAATTGATGGTTTATTTGCATATCAGGATGATGTAATATTTGGCTCGAATTCATTTGAGGAAACTTGTTCAAAACTAGACAAAATATTACAAATACTAACAAAATATAATCTAACACTGACTCCAAGCAAATGCACATTCCATAAAACAGCTGTTGACTATTTAGGATTTCACATTGAAAACCACTCAATCTCACCTATCCATTCTAACATTGTAAAAATAAATTCCTTCCCTACACCAACAACTAAAAGACAGCTAAAGAAGTTTATTGGTCTGGTAACGTTTTATAAATCACTTGTACCATCATTTTCTGAAATTATTCAACCCCTCATTGACTTAACCACACCCAAAGCTGCATTTACATGGACACAAGATCACCAAAACTTATATGATAAAATGCAGAGAATTTTTTTCGATTCACCGATGGTTCGTTTACCAGATTGGTCAAAAACATTTTATGTAAACACCGATGCATCAAAAATAGCAATAGCTGGAGCATTGTTACAGGAACATGAAGGACAATTACTTCCCATCGCCTACTTTTCCAAATCCCTCAAACACGCAGAAAAACGTTATCCAGCATTAAAACTAGAATTAATGGCCATTTATAAATCTGTCATTGCGTTTAAATATTATCTATACAACAGAAAGTTTATAATTTTGTCAGATAGTGCTCCTTTAAAGAAATACAAGAAAACATGTAATCCCGCTGATCTAACCACACGCTGGTTAACAGAACTTTCTGAATACACATTTTCATTTGAACATGTCCCCGGTTCATCTAATGTACTTGCTGATTATCTATCAAGGTGTACATTTGAAAACAACACACAAGACCTAACGTCAAATCCTGAACTTATTAATGATCCACATGCATTACCAATTGTAGATAATGACATTTCGGTTAACACTGATCAAACTTCAGAAAACAAACCACAAACATTAAACTACTTAATCTCTGGTAAGCACAAAAAGAAAGACCCTTTACTCGAAATCTCAAACGACACTTTCGTTTATGAGCAGAAGAAAGATCCAAATTTAGCTATTATTTATGAGGAAATTATTAAAAATGGAACATGTCAAAAATTTCCCACATATTTCATTCACCCCGACACTAAAGTTCTTATGTATAAAAAGGAAAATATTTATAATGATACATTTTCATACCATATTATAGTACCAGATTCACTAAAGGCAAAAGTTTTAACGATATGTCATTTATCTCATTTCGGATTAACCAAAACTTATGAATTTGTAACAGCTAGATATTTTTGGAAAGGAATGTATGCTGACACTTTAAATTTTGTGGCATCTTGTACCAAGTGCCTACAAGCAAAACATCATCGAACACCACCCGCTCCATTACAACCCACATACACGCCTACGCATCCTGGCCATACTGTAAGTGTCGATTTGGTCGGCCCATTTTCAAATGGACAATCTGTTTTTACAGTGATAGACCATTTTTCTCGACATCTTGAATTATTCCCTTTGCGTAGCACAACAACTGACAAAATTGCAAAATGCCTATTTCAATATATTACTTCTTTTGGAAAGCCTTCTACAATTCTTAGCGATTTAGGAAGACAGCTAACTTCTGACATGTACAATAGATTCAATGACACATTAGGTATAAAAGTACTCCACTCCAGTGTCGCGAGGCCACAAAGTAATGCGATTTCTGAAAGAGTGAACAGATCAATCAAATATTCTGTTAAAACCCTACTTCAAGAAGGCCATACTTTCGAAAATGCATTACTTATACATAAATCTCTTTATAACGGCTCTACACATTCATCTACTAAATATTCCCCTAATTTATTACACTTTGGAAGAGAACTTTCTTTATTATTTGATACATTTGACCAAAGCATTAATCAACCTATCCTTGATAAAGGCATTGAAGTTTATCAGTTGTTACACGATCTAAATTCAATATACAAAAAAGCATACATTAACATCAAAAGTTCGCAAGAGAAAAGAAATGAAAACTTCCAGAGACATGCTAAACTAAGAATAGTTTTAGAGAAAGATATAGTGTACCTCAAGTCCGTAGACAGATTTAAACCTAAATACACAGGACCATTTATTGTGGTACACAAACATTCTCCAGTCTCTGTTTCCATCAAACGTTTACACTCACCTGATGCCTCAGCATTCAGAGTTCATATTGACAGAGTAATTGTAGCTCCACCTAGGAATGATCATTTATTTGTACGTCATGAGGACAACATTAGAAACTCAGTAAACACTTCCCCGAGATATAACTTAAGACCACGAAATTAATTTTCCTTGCAATATTGTGCAATTTGATATTATCCACAATTGCGTACATTGATCGCGACTTTGTACGTATGTTGTGTGTGAATTTTCTTTGAGAGAGTCCTTGGCTGGTCCAAGGTCTCCCTTTTACAGAGAGAGTTTTCACATAGCAATTTGTGTGAGTATCACCGTATGGGGTGTTGCCAATATTGTTATCCACATTTTTTTTTTCTCTTTTTACTAATCATAACAGTAATAGAATACAAATTTAACGTAACAGTTTGGGTTTTCGTAAAGATAATAGTTAGTTTCGTTTGATATAATATGAAAATATAGATAAAAAAAAATAAAATAGACATAAAAAAAAAAAACTGCATTTTTTCAATTTCACACAACTCATGACTACATTTATCTTTATTTACCGATTTTGACAAACAAGTTTCTCATTACTCTAGGATTGTCAGTACTTTTTGATATATACATGATGTGTATATAGATATATTTTTTTATTTTTTTTAATTCTGCCCCGTTGAAGTGAAGGCCCGTTCAAAATTTTTATGCCCCGTGGACCTGTAGCTTCATTGTAATGAGAAACGACTTCGGATTGATGCACACATCATCAATTCATTTTCAAATCCCCTGTTTATACGAATATACGACGCGTGCTCCTTCTTGAAATCAAACGATTTCCGGGGAGCAGAGAGTCCATAATTGGGCTCTCAAAAATATTCCCTCCTCACCTAGGGCTAGGCCATAAGCTGATGCCATCACATTGTCACTTGACAAGATTAAGGGCAGCAACCTTTCTATGGATCGCGAGTCGCTTTCCTTTTTTTGGCCTGTCCTGTGTGGATACACAAATTTTTTTTGCTTTTTACTTACGAAGTCTCTTACATTTACATAAACATTTTTCATCATTTACATAAACATTTTTTTTCCATCGTCAACATCCATTCATCTTATATCATTATTCTGAATACATATTTTATATACTCTTTTATACGTTGTACAACTTCTTATTGCATTATGTTTATATTTTTGTTCGAACAAATACTGCTTATTTTATATATGTTAAGGTATACCTGCATCTGCAATTCCATTTTGCATAAAGACTGGTGTTAAAGTTGCTTTAAAGAACATTTACCAGTAAAATGCCTATTCATTAAGAACTGTTCCGGAACATAAAAAAAAAATAGGCACACATATAATCATGGCACCTTACAATTAGAAGAAACTGTTGCTTGTTTCAAGTTTTTTCGGCCATGTTATTTCACATGAAATTCAGTACTTTCAT
Organism: Maratus speciosus; assembly: GCA_963932465.1. Taxonomy (NCBI): domain Eukaryota; kingdom Metazoa; phylum Arthropoda; class Arachnida; order Araneae; family Salticidae; genus Maratus; species Maratus speciosus. The sequence goes on along the minus strand of OZ010789.1, from coordinate 288,329,813 downwards.
GTTTATTCTTATGTCGTCATTTATATATGTCTTTTATGTAATTCTGAGAGAGATTTTCATATTTTTTTCAATTACCAATGCAAACAATTTCAAATCCCAAACAAAAGGGGGAAATATATAATATCAAAATTATATATTAAAATAATCTTCCCTTTCATCCTTTCAATTCTTAATTTTTCCCTAGTTTATTGTTTTTTAGTCTTACCTCCAGCTCCGTTTAAATCATTAGAAGAAATCTTATGAAACCTTTAACATAACCCCTTTTATTTTAATACAATCCCTATCTTTAAAATTCGCAATAGTTACAAAACCCCCCTTCCAAAATAACCGTTTAAAAACCAGATGCGTACTTAGTTCGATGCTACTAGCGGATCTTTTTCATGACCATATATGGGTATTGATCGCAGGCCATATTCGCCGAGAGAATTGCAAGCTTAACAAAAACCTTAAATCATATCCTTTTTTGGTATTGAGAGTTTCAATCCAAGTACAATATGTTTTGTCTATAAAACCGCAGTATGAAATTCTTATGGGATTTGGAATTGAATTCAAGAATAAAGGCGATAAACACGCCAATCTTTATATGAAGATCTCCCTATCAGAAAAAAAGTGCTGTAACCCTATTGGCGATTTATTTGGCGAGAATATGTAAGTCAGAAGAAATGTAATGTATCTTCCTCGCTCTCACTTCCCTGCTTGCAACCGCCTATGTAATCCTTCCTCAGCACCCTCACCTCTGAGTCTAATAAAATAGTAATGATACGAATCTGGATTATTTAGTTACAAAAGGTAAAAATGTGTACATTCTAAGTTTCATGGACACGCAATAACCTATAACTCCGTTAGAGTCCAATATAGGAAAGACCGCACTGGCAATTAATACTATAGATACCCCATGAGTTGTATCCCGATGAGTTTAATATATATATATATATATATATATATATATGTAATAAATTTTGTATTGCATGAGAGTGCAACAGCTATTGCACCAAGATCTGAATATTTATCAAACTAGTTATAGAAGTAATGCACCCCATTTGCCACGTTTGTCGTACAATTTCCGACTTGTATTTTTTTTTATAGCACACTATTTAAAAAGAAGATAAACCGGCAGTTTTTAGAATCAACAAGCAATATAATAACACCACCACTATCAGTGAGAAGCTGCATCATTTTTCTTTCTTGGCATCTCATAATCCCGCAAATGCAGCATCATAACATAGCTTTCATTTTTCTACAAAGAAAAACAGATATCTTTTCACTGCATGTTATTACTACGTAATATTCGTGTTTCGAGTCAATACCGCTGAGCCATTGTGCTTAATGCATATACATTATAAAATGAGAGCTATTGTGCTTAATGCATATACATTATAAAATGAGCTTTCCTTCATTTCTATTAACCATTCAGTTTAATCTAATCAAATTACATTATTCTTTTCAAATTTTACTATGCCTTTTATAAATGGACGCGCGTCTTCATAATGTAAGACTATTGGGTGTTTCAGTATTTTAAAAAATGATGTAATAATGAATAAACTTTCATATTTAAATGCTTTTGAAAATATTCATAACGTTTTCATGTTAAAGATAAAAATTCATAAGCTTATTTTAAGTTAATGCACAGAATGAATAAGTGATGTTTAAAATTTTTCATTACCAATTCTTTTCGATTTAATGGATTTCTTCTTCACTTTTTATGACATAACTGTGGAGTCAATGCGTTCAATTTTGCCATATTTTAAATGTAACGTTCTCCTTATTATTATTGACAAATAAATGACGTTTTCCTTTTTTATAAGTATAAAAGTAAAAATAGTTTAAAAAAATAGTAAAAAGTAAAAATTTTTATATTTTATAAGCATTCAATGTTCATCTTGAAAATCATTACTAATTTTTTGGCAGTAATTCAATTTTTTTCTCAAAGATTTCCCTTTATAATACATTAAATCGGCGTAGCAAATATCGGCACCCGATTATGAAAAATTCACTGCTTTTTGTAAGGTAGGTAGAAAGCGCAAATAAGTGAATTTATTAAAAAATATGTAATTTTTCTTCTGTCTCTTTTTTAAAGCAGGGCAGAAAAAAGGAAAGAAAAAAATGAAACATTATTTAAATTATCAATTGATAAAAAAGTATTTTTTTAAATATTACACTCCATATTTTTATTCATAATTTATTTTTTCTTTTTAGGCTTTAAAATGTTTCATTGTTATAGTTTCACAGTCATTAGACATTTTGACAAGCATTTATTGGCGCATAATTGAATTTATTGTTGTATCAAATCGTATACAAATGTAAGAGTTACAAAAAACACTTGAAGATTTCTCATCTGTGGCGAGCTAGAAAAAAATACCTAAAATTAATGTATTACTTTATACACTCCAAAAAATAAGGCTAAATGACCGAACGCTTTCGATTCTACACGTTTTATCTAATATCTATTGAAATTCTCGGCCAATTGTCCTTGAACTTTTAGGATTTAAAGAACATGTTTGACTTCATTTTTTCAGTGAAGATTTAGTCCGAGGGTAACTAGGGGGTTAACCATAGGCGTAACTTGGGCTCTAAAACTAGGGGGGCAAAATTTTAATTAAATATTCTCGGTGCCAGTAAAATAAAAATTAGGTGTCCTTCTTTAAGGACACCGCCTGCGAAAGGGTTAAATGGGGAGCGGATGTTGCAGCAACTGAGAATCACAAAATTTGCGCATGCGCTAGGGAACTCTTGCTTTTCTTCTGTTCGAAGATCGAAACAGGTAAAACAAAAATAATAAACTAAGAAGTTTTAAAAGCTTTAAATTTTATCGGCTTGGTAAAAGGAGTGGGATGGAGTGGGAAGAGGAAACGTCAATTTCGGGTGGGGGAGAAAAACATTTTATGATCGATTACAATAAAGTAACTAATAGAGCAGAAATTTGTTAAAAAAAAAAAAAAGAGTTCGAAAGTTTTTAAACTTTGGGTATTGTAAAGGGAAGAGGAGCAAAAAGGGCAAGTGAAATTTTGGAAGAGTTGAATTTAGATGAAATTTTAATGAAATGAATGAATTGTTAATAAAATTTATTACTGATTATTTATTGTTATTATAAAGTAAAAAAATAGAGCAGAAAAGGTAAAAAAAAAAAAAAAAAAAGGGTATTTTAAAGGTGTTTAATTTTGATACTTTGTGTGTTTGCAAGGGAGGGGGGAGTGAAGCGAAATTTCGGAAGAATATCTACCCTATATAGCATGATTTAGTTTTAAACATATATAAATTTTGCTGGGTTTTTTAAACAGTATTAATCATTAAAATAATCTTCGCTTATATCCAAATTAATTTTATTATAATTTTACATTATAAATATATATTTATAATTTTTGTATGTGCTTTACATTAATTACATTACAATAAATTACACATAAAAAATAAAAATGCAAAATTTCCTTAGCGCAGTTTATGTTTGACCTCGATCTTCGAGTAGACGAAAACCAAGAGCTCATTTATTACGGATGCACTTGCACAATGTTCATATCATTATAAAACCCAGTGTATATTGTACAATATCCATATGTTCGTAAGCTATAGCGATAGATCATTTCGTGCATTTTATTTTACAAGGCGATCCCAAACATTATTATTTTTCTTTGATTTTTTTGTTGGGCCCCTATTTGTCCTTCTGATCAAATCGTCATTTATAAATATGAAGTCGAACATATTCTTCATAATCCTAAAGTTCCAGAAAATTCCGACAAATATATCTTTAAATATTCGACAAAATGTCTAAAATTTAAAGTGTCCGATCATCTATGGCCATATAGTGTATTTAGATGAGTTCCATGCATGCCACGAGATAGATTTTTAAATTTGAAAAATTCATTCCATCTGGTCGACACAGCAAGTAAACTAGTAAATCACCAGGATGGAATAATAAATTATGGAAAGTTCAGCAAATGCTTGACAGATTCCATAGTGTCTGCTTGAATTTACGAAGAGATCAGGAAAAAATTTCCATAGATGAGCAGATGATTCCCTTTTTAGGGCGTGCCCCAGTAAAGCAGTATGTAAAAAACAAACCAAACCCTGTGGGGATGAAGAATTTTGCTGTAACAGCATCATCTGGGGTTGTTTTAAATTTTGTTGTACACCAGTGGGAAAGTACAGACCTGGTCCACAAGGATCTAAGCTTAGGATCTGCTGTGGTCCTTACTCTGGTCGTTCAGAACTAGTTTTATGTACTTCAATCGGTATTTGATCACAATACCGCTGCTGAAAGAACTAAAAAAGGAAATTTGAAGGAACAGACACAAACAGAGTGAAGGTCATCCGATTTGTCAAGCCAGCGGTTCTTAAGAGGGATGAGAATATTGAGCACGTCTCAGAAAATGGAATTGTAGTGGTCGAGTGGAAAGACAATAAGAAACTTGAACTGGCTTCGACGTGTACAGGACGTAACCCGCTGCAGGCATTCATGCGGTGGTCGAAGGGAGAAAAATTGAAAGTTGATATCTTTTGTCAAACCAGCGTTATTAGCTACAACGCATCAATGGGAGGCATAGGCGTAACTTGGGCTCTAAAACTAGGGGGGCAAAAGTTTTAATATTTAAAGAAAATTTTAATGTTCAAACACATAAGAAAACATAGGGAAAGGTCAAAAGGTCCACATTTTATGTATTTAATGGAACATTTAAAAATATTGAGTGCACGACCGTTATATCTTCTAAGTCTGAAGGAAGGTTCAATTCTAAAAAAAATCAAACAAATTTAGTAAAAATTTGTCAAAACTCTGGGCTTTCGAAGATTTTTTTAAATGAGTGTAATATTTTGGAATGTTGTTGAAATAAATATATTTTAAGACTTCTATAAGGGCGTCAACAAATGCAGGGCCGAAACTAAGTGGCGGGAGGGCGGGGGGGGGGAGAGGGGGAATGTGCTCTGGGCGTCAGAACGAAGGGGCGCCAAATGAAGGATTATAGCTTTGTAATGGACATAGGCGTAGGGTGACCAGAATTTTTTTTTTTTTTTTTAAGGAGGGTGGGAGGGCACCAAGCTCGTGCGAAGTAAAAACGGCGCCCGGAGCGAGATTTCAATTTTGCGCCTGACCCCATCCCAAAAAAATCTTTTTCTTTATGATGGATGTAAAAAAAATTGATAAAGTTTTGAAACATAAATAATTTCTATCGAATAAATATTTCGCGTTTATTTTGGAACTTTAAGAGGTTTAATTTTAATTTAGAAATTCAGAACAACTAAATAACATAAAAGAAAAATGCACTTATTTTTTAGAGAGTTTTGCGACAGGAAAAAAGTGATCAAGAGAGAAAAGAAATTCCCCGTAAACTGATCGGCGGCCAAAAAATTAATAAATAAACAAAACCTTAATTCGCAGCATAAATTTCGCGCTCGGGGCGACCCGCTCCTTTAGCCCCCTCTTTGCACTCCCTTGGGGGGCACACTAGAGGTCTGCACGGATCAGTCCAGGCCCGCGGCTCGTTTATATTTTCCCAGTTTACAACCAGGCCCGGCTCGTACAAAAATCAGTGAAAACAAGCCCGGCCCGTGAAAAAATCAATTAAATCAGGCTCGGTTCGGCTCGACACAATTTCTCAAAAAAATCCGATTTTTCTTAACATACAATTGCAGGGCTGTCACTTGCTACTAAAATGCTACTAAAAGCGACTATTTTCAGCATCCGGCGGCTATGGCAACTATTTTAGGTCGAAAACCATTAAAAAGCGACTACTTCAATAAAACAGGCGATAATTTTCGGATTTCAGCGACTATTTTTACTGAAAATATTCGATCTTTTTCTTCAAAGCGCCTGTAAAGTCATCTTCCCAAACGCACTTTTTCAACGGTTGTTTGAAGAGATTCACGATTTTTTCCGCGAGGAATTCCAAAATTCGCGATTTCGCCCCCCCCCCCTCCGCAATCGAGTGACGAAAATACCTATTTCTTTTCGAGATCTTTTTATACAATCGTCGAAGGAGATTTTGCAATTTTTTCCGCGATCATTTGCCAAATTTCGCAAATTTTTCCACGACAGATTGACGAAATTGATTTTTTTCCGTCACCACTTGTCCAAATTCGCGATATATATTTTCCACCACCGATTGATGGTAGTTACTATTTTTTTCAGAGATCTTTTGACGAAATTCCCGATTCTTTTGCAGATCGTTTGTCAAACTCCGTGATTTTCTTTTCATGACCGAGTTACAAAATTCGTGATTTTTTGCGCGATCATTTGGTTAAATTCTCATTTTTTTTTAAAACCAAATTTGCGTTTTTTGTCCGTGACCATTTGACGAAATTCGCGATTTTTTTCTTGTGATCGTTAGACGAAATTCGCAACTTTTTGTCCATTCTTTTGTCGAAATTTGCGATGATTTTTTCGCGACCGAATGACGAAAATCGCCATTTGTTTCCGCAACCGAATGACACGAAAATCGCCATTTCTTTCCTCCACCTTTGGTAAAATTAAGGATATTTTTTACGCTTGTTTCAGGAGATTCGCGATTTTTTACGCAACGAATTGCAAAATTCGCGATTTTTTTCCCAATCGATTGACGAAAATAGTTTTCTCTTTTCGCTATCTTTTGCTACGATCGTTGAAGGACGTTTCGCAATTTTTTCCTATGACTTCTTGCAAATTTCCCGATTTTTTGGGGGGCGATCGTTTCGCGAACTCCCAATTTTTTCCCCCGTGATCCTTTGCCAAATTTCGCGCTTTTTTTCCGGCGATCGTTTCACGGTACTCACGATTTTTTTCCGCGATCCTTTGCGAAAATTCGCGAATTTATCCGCGACAAACTGGCGAAATTTTTTCTCTGCCACCACTTGTTGAAATTCGCGATATATACTTTTTCCGCGACCGATTGATGGTATTCGCTGTTTGTTTCAGATATCATTTGACGAAATTCGCAATTCTTTTCCCCGATAGTTTGTCAAAATTCGGGGTTTTCTTTTCAAAACCGACTTTCGAAATTCTTGATTATTTGTTTATATTCTCGATTTTTTACACGATTATTTGACCGAATTCGCGTCTTTTCAGGGGTGATTCTGTTCTGAATTTTCCGAAATTTTTTAAAAAATAGGTCATCAGTCCTAAAATTCGGGCATAAAAAATGGTCAACGGGCAAATGGTCGTCGAAAAAATCAATGTCGACAATCGTTCACAGAAAAAAAGTCGCCAATTTCTTCAAAGGATCGCAGAAAAAAAAAGAATTTCGCCAAAGAATCGCGAAAAAAAAACGCGAGTTTCTACATGGGATCACGAAAAAACGCAAACTTCGTCTAGGGATCGCGAAAAAACACACATTTCACCATGGGATCGCAAAAAAGAGCGAATTACGTCAAAAGGTCGCGATAAAGGAACGCAAATTTCGTCGAAGGATCGTGGAAAAATGTTAATTTTGTTAAAGGACCGCCGAAAAAACTCATATTTGGGGCCGTGAGATTTCCCCCCTTTCTCTTTTCTGCTGTAACCTTTCAGAAAATTTTCAGTGAATTTCAGATTTTTTTTCTTTTAAACTCAGAACCAACCCTGTCGTCTTTTTGTCCGCGACCATTTGACGAATTTTTTTTCTCTTGATCGTTAGGCGAAATTCGTAATATTTTGTACATTCTTTTGACGAAATTTGGGATGATTTTTCCGTGACCGAATAACGAAAATCGCCATTTGTTTCCGCAACCTTTGATAAAATTAAAGATATTTTTCCACGGTCCTTTGAGGAGAGTCGCGATTTTTTTCGACGACGAATTACCAATATCGCATTTTTTTCCTGTCGATCGTTTCATGGAATTCACGATTTTCTTTACACGATCCTTAGCCAAATTTCGTGAACTTTTCTGACTGAGGAAGTTCAAAGGCAAGGAGACAAAAAGAAGTGAAAAAATCATTTGGGGGATAAAGGCAGTGGTGACTTTATTAGTCATGACACCCTGTGGAAGATTTTTTACTGTAACACTGCAAATGCTATACTCATTTTTAGGTGCGTTCGTAATTATATAAATACGTAGCACCTATAGTCGTCGTTCAGTCCGTCCGTCTGTCCGTCCGTCTGTCCGTCTGTCCGTCCGTCTGTCCGTCTGTCCGTCCGTCCGTCCGTCTGTCCGCATGTAACAGAGCAAAAACTACCCAACCGAATAGTCTGAAATTTCAAATATGTGATTGTTGCAAAATTTTGTCGAGCCATTTCAAATTTTATGAAAATCGGATGTATAGTTTAATTACAGGGACAGTCAAAAGTTTTTCTTTACATTACGGCCAATGGGAAAAATTATTGCAAGTGGATTTTAATGATATTAGAGCCTTCCGAATTATCTGAAATTTTAAAGATATAATTGTTGCAAAATTTTGTCGAGCCATTTCAAATTTTAGGAAAATCGGATGTATAGTTTAATTACCGGGACAGTCAAAAGTTTTTCTTTACATTACGACCAATGGGAAAAATTATTGCAAGTGGATTTTAATTGTATTAGAGCCTTCCGAATGATCTGAAATTTTAAAGATATAATTGTTGCAAAATTTTGTCGAGCCATTTCAAATTTTAGGAAAATCGGATGTATAGTTTAATTACAGGGACAGCCAAAAGTTTTTTTTTACATTACGGCCAATGGGAAAAATTATTGCAAGTGCATTTTAATGATATTACAGCCTTCCGACTGGTCTGAAATTTTAAAGATATAATTGTTGCAAAATTTTGTTGAGCTATTTCAAATTTTAGGAAAATCGGATGTATAGTTTAATTACAGGGACAGTCAAAAGTGTTCCGAAAAAATTATTGGAAGTGCATTTTAATGATGTATCAGACTATGCACGTTATGAAGTGCAAAAAATTATACATTCAGTACAATATGGGGTGCAAAAAATAATTTTAAAACTAGTTATAGTACGAACGCACCTCATTTGCCACGTTTGACGAGCAATTTCCAACTTGTTTTTCTTTTAAAGGGTTTTACTTTGTGCATTCCTTCCGGGGCCGAAACTAGCTATATTTTCACCCGGAGCAAACATGGAATTTGGCGGCCCCCTCCCCTCCCCCGCAAAGTAAATTTACAAAGAGAAATCTACGAAAGTTCCTATTAGTGGACTTATTTTAAAATTTAAAATGTGTAACAGTAAAATGCATAGTATTTAAATATATACTAACCAGCTTTGTCAAATATTTATTCATTAAAACCTGTGAAAAAATCGAAAGGAAGCGGAAATAATTGCGCTACAGGTTTCCCTCTTAGCAGAAATAACTGTTGGTATTCTTTCTGTTGGAACCATGCAGTTTTTTTCATTTTCCATTGTAGCAGATTTCATTTTTCTAGATTTTACTGTTGTAGTATTACAAATTATTAAAATTGAGGCACTTTAACCCATTCGAGACGGGGCATTTTTTTTTCTTTTTAGACCAGCACCAGAAGCCGAAATTACAATATTGACTGATAACAGGGCTTCCACTGGCACCTATTTTTATATTCTATTCGCACCACTATTTTTTAAAAATAAATATTGTTGTATAGTTCTCTAGCACACGTCAGGTATTTCTTTTATTCTCATTTCTACTTTAGTCATTAACCCCCTTCGCGACGAGAGCTATTTTCTTACTTTTTAATCTTTAATCACCAGTTTTTCAAAACAGAAAATTGTCTGTAATTTAATCCCGAAAATACTCCGATTGATTAAAGTGAACTTTACAATTAAAACTAACTTGTGAGAATAATGACAGGGCTGCCACAGGCGACTATTTCTATATTCTGCTCGCATCACTATTTTTAAAAAATACACCTTGTAGTATATTTCTCTTACAAATGTTGTCAATGCGTATAAAAGATTTTTTCTTGGGAAAAGTGGTGCGAAATCGAATTAAAAAATAGTCCCCTGTGACAGCCCTGTAATGAAGGATTCTAAGCATCTTAAGTGGCACGTATACCGGTCGCTCGTCCACAAGGTGTTAATGTCATACTGATATGAGTCACATTATTTTAGGAACTAAAAAACTAGGATTTACCGTAGGCATAAAAATGATTTCCAGCATTATAAAATATCTTCCTGTACTATCTACACCAGTTTTGTGGAATTATCACTTATATCACACTTCTTATTTATAGATTGATATGTCTACATACTTTCCTCAACCAATGCTAATTTTCAAATTTATGTGTGACTCAAAACAACAACAACAACAACAAAATTATTAAAGTTCATTTTTCATTTTGTGAATTTTCGACCGCTTGGTTTTTTTTGCAGCGTCACCTGACCTCGCCCCCTCTAAGGCCAGATATGGTGATACGCATGTAAAAAAGTAAATATAAGAAAAATAATGGGGTTATTTATTTGCTGTCTTGTATATTGTAGGCGAATCTTTTTATCTATTTGATAATTTTAATGCACTTTCCTGAGCTTTTCTTTTTGATTTTTCGGCTAAAAAATATTTTTTTACACAAATTTCACACGCATATGTATATATTGTATGAAACGGCAAATCAAATTTTCATCTGGCGCCCCTCTTCGCATGGCGCCCAGGGCACATGTCTCCTCTGCCCTCCCCCCTTAGTTTCGCCCTGACTCCTTATCCCGTTTGTTTTTATTTCCTCGGGCAGCCATCCGATCTCACCCATATCAAGACGGAAAAAATGGAAGCTCAGCGCTGCTCAGGGAGAGAGAGAAAATTGAACAGCCTTCATGGAATATTTTCATCAGAAAAGTCAGAGTCAAACAAAATCTTCATTTGGCGCCTCCTTTGCTTTCTGTTCTGGCGCCCGGGGTGTAGTAGGTTGGGGGGGCACCCCCCCGACGCTACGCCTATGGTAATGGATCATTTTCTTCTGATGGATTGATGGCGTTCATTATGAAACAGCCATTATAACTGAGTGTTAGGTGAAGATGAAAGAGCAGTCGTAAAAAGTTAGAACTCTCATTTTCTAGTCAGAATGGGAAAATTAAAAGGTTATATATATATTAATTATGGCCATTTTTTAATAATGGAAGCCATGAGTCCATCAGAAGAAAATAACTCGGTTAAGCGGGGCTCGGATAATCGGGATTCTACTGCATATTTCATTTTAAAAATGATCTTTAGACTATTTTTGTTGGTGTTCAGAGTGGAGTCATGACCCCCGTGACATCCCCTTTGGATCCCCCATTGTAGATTACGTAGTTCAGTATTACATATTTTATGATTACATATTTTAAACTCAAGTTTGACTGGTATCATAATAAAGTAGGGGGCGATATAGGCGGAAGGATCAGGGAGTTGTATTCAAATTATCCCAAGGTTACTTTATCCTAAAGAAAAGAACAATAGTCAAAGTCAAGAGATCGATTCCACACGTGCAGATAAACAGCTCTACGATGTGGAAGAGAAAAAACGGCCCTGCTTTTCTTAAAATAAAGGCCTTAACCATTAAATAATGCAAAAAAACTGGAGGGGCAAAATGTAAGTCTTGCCCCTGCTCCTGGAAAACTGCGGGGGCATATGCCCCCCCTTACAACCGCCAGATTACGCCCATGGGGTTAACAATCAATTTAACAATGAAATAATGTTTGTGATCACCCATGTGTCAGAAAATGCTCAAAATGGCCTGTCACTGTAACAAATGACTAAGTAGGTCCTGTATAACGGTCGTGTGCATTTCTGTAAGGTTGTACTGTAAAAAAAAAAAAAAGGACTAAAATACGGAAATTGTATTGGCAATCGAGACGCCAGTACTATTTCCGTATCGTAACGGGAAATTTCCCCCCGTAAATTCCAGAAAAACCGAAAATTTTCTGTAATTTATGGGCAATTCCGTTAAAATACGGAAATAGTACTGGCGTATCGATTGCCAGTACAATTTCCGTATTTTACTACTTTTTTTTAAAAGTGTAGCACGCATATTCGTGAAGCTGTTAACGTTTCTGTGAAAAATTCCAAATGTTTTTTGTTTATAGAATACAAAGTTTTCAACCAAACTTAACATCACTTTCCGAAAACTTGAAAAAGAATAGTAGAAACAGTAAACTGCAATTAAAACTTGAATATATTGAATATTTGATGAGATATGAGCATTTGTATGAAATAATTTTTAACTGTACATGCGTGGAAGGTTCCATTTTTTTTCATGATTTGATAGTCAGCTATTCAAGGAAACATATATAAAACCAAAAAAGCCCAGTAGCGTAGTGGTCAGCACGCCTGTCTGCCACGCTACAGGACGTGAGTTCGGCTCCCGGCTGGACAAGGTTTACTCAACCTTTCATCCCTTCGGGAAAAATAAAATGAGTACCAAACTTGCTTGGGAACTAATCACCGAGGGTCTGGCATTGGGCCGACCACCCGGCTGGGACAAATGCTGCATAGCACCTTGGGGCCCAGGGTAGAGGTCTGCACGGGCCGGAATTTCCGGGCCCGGCCCGGCCCGAACGAAGGCTATCTTGGCCCGGCCCGGCCCGGCCCGTACAAAAATCAGTGAAAACAGGCCCGACCCGACACAATTTCTACAAAAAAAAAAAAAAATCCGTTTTTTCTCGACATACATTTACGATTCTTTTAATGAATACTACATACATATTTATGGGGAAATTTTACAATATATTTTAGATTACTATGATGTTCGCTAAACAGAAAACACACAATAGTTAACATTAATGACTACTTACAGTGTTTTAGTCATCGTGTCTACAGACATTTCAGAATTCAAATAAGGATTCATTAAAAGATTAATGTAGTTCATCATAATAAAGGATTAAAAACATGATAACTTTTGAAGCTGTATAATAAAAAGTAGATTTGTGAAACTAGTTCTCTCATTTTTAAGGCTTTTCTCAAATCCAAAGGAGCTACATTTCGACACATTTATGAATTCATTTCTTTTCGAAAACGCGTAAGATTGGCAGGTATTGCTATTCAGAAGCTATGTAAATGTCGGTTTTTTTCATAGATAAAAGCAATATATCTTTCTGAAAATACTGCCAAAGTTAGCGTTTTGAGCCAAAGTTACTGCCAAAGTTAGCGGCACGAGCCTGCTGAAAAAAATTAAACTCGGAATCAGACATCTTGTAACTGTACGATGCCGATCTCTACGATGGACATGTTACTTTTCTGTATTGGTGTTGTTAAACTCGCATCGGCTCGTGACGCACATTTAGACTTCTCGAGAAAATCATATTCATTGAAAATAGCTCGTATTTTATCTGCTTCGCTTGAATTCTTATATCTGGCCGATAGGCCCGATTAATTTTTTTATCGGCCCTGCAGGCCCGTTCAATTTTTTTGCCGGCCCGGCCCGTTGAAAAAATTGTCCTAATTCTGCCGGCCCGGCCCGGCCCGTTTGAAAATTCGCCATCATTCCGCCGGCCCGGGTACGGGCCTCGGGCCAAGCCTGGGCCGTGCAGACCTCTAGCCCAGGGTCGAGTAAACAGAGTTGGTCACTGCAGGCCTTCTTCTTTCATGGATTGTACAGCCACTAGTGTAGTTTTTAGTTTTTTTAAAATATAAAACACTCAGACAAATATCGCGAAAATTCAGAAAGATTCTGACGATACAGTGCGATCAATTGTCTGGGCCACCACTGGCGACTATTTTTATATTTTATTGACATCACTATTTTAAAAAATGAATTATGTAGTACATTTCTGCTGCTTATGTTGTAAAACGATTTTTGTTTCGAGAAAGTGGTGCCAATAAAATATAAAAATAGTCGCAAGTGGCAGCACTGGCTAGCAACTAAATCTGTACTGAAATACATGAAATCAAAAATGTTCTTTACATCCCAGAAGCTCAAGGACAATTCGTCGAGAATTTCAGTAGATATTTGGCAAAACGTGTAAAATCGAAAACGTTCACTCAGTTACCCTTAATTTTTGGACATGAGTGTAATTAAGTTCTAAAGTTATTAAAATGTTCTACTGTCATCGTAAACACACCTCTTAACGTAATTTTTATAATTCTAGCCTTTTAGGAAATACTACAAAATTCGATCTTGACATAGACAACTCAGGTTGAGTGAAATAAAGCGGTGTAATAAATAGGAAGCATGAATGATCATTATTCTTGAATGTTGTGTTATTTAACAAAGAGAATTTCTGCGTTTGTGTTTATATAGCAAATGAATGTAATAGAATAATGATGTAATTTCTAATTTATTTGTACGCGTACTACACTGATTGTATAAATACGAATACAGTAGAGCGCCGATTATCCGAACAAGTCGGGACCGACCCTAGTTCGGATAAATGGACAGACAATTTAAGGGATGTTCCTGACTATATTAAAACTTTCACACTTTATCCAGGCTTAGTACTGGCAGCGCCAGTTAGTGCTAACTGACTGTTTAAAAACTGTTTTTTTTTTTACTTTTTTATCATTTAAAATTTTCTTTTTCTCTTTTTATCATTTTCTGAACTCCAGAGATTTTAATTTAAGCAAAAAAGTTTCCGATTGTTGCTTGCTTCAAAGAAGACGTTCTTTTCAATGCTGCCGTATCTCGAATTCTTCTTAAATACGTTAGTTGAATAGGATCAGAGTTCCTATGCCGTTCGAGCTATTTCATAGCTGTTTCCAAACATTAAAAGGCTTCGTTATGTGATGGACCTGAGTCCTTTTCGGAGCATTCGTTTTCATTTCTTCAATTTCTTTTTCATCTTAAATATCATCCACAATCTCATCATCATTTAACAAATTTTTTGAGAGAAATAGGTGTTCGGATAGTTGGAAGTTGGGTTAATTGGAGTTCCTGTAATCGGCACTCTACTGAATTGCGCATATTTTTGAGAAGCAATGTAACACATAAAAGACAGGAGTGCGACGCATGTGTGGAGTTATACATACATTTTACGGTTATAGAGTGTTTGTAGCCCAGTTACAGAAGAAAGAGGAAGTGGTGTCTTAGTAGTCCAGGGGAAATGTACATTTTATCTTGCAAAAGGTCGGGTAAAAGATTTTTTTTCTAAATTGTTTATAAGGATGCCAACATGGAAAAAACAAGTTTTATAACAAAATTTCTTAAGGCAAAGTTTTCTGTGGCCGAAAAACAACAAAATTTTGGGACTTTTTTGATTTTTTGAAAATATCTAGAGACTCGTTGCCGTAGCATATTATTTGTCAGTTACAATATTAAAGAGGATAAAATTCTCTACAATTTGCATACTTACATCTTTTTTATACACTCAATAGCAAGCGCAGTACGTTATTTCAAAATTGGGACAATGTTCTCAATTTTCTTAAAAACCGTGAAAAACATAGTTTTGCCGCGATTATTCAAATGTTCCCCGCAGATTGAATTGTGTATGTCGACTTTAAATTTAGGTAGCAGTAAATTGTCTATTATTTGCACACTCACGTCTTTATTATAATCTCAACAGACATTTTATATGCAATAAAATTATGTAATTTTAAAAGTAGGACAGAGTATGGATGAATGAGACAATTTTCATATTTAGACAGTAACTTTAAGTACAATGTTAACTTCAAAGCATTATTTAAAAGAATTTTTCAATCTATAGTAACTTATTGGGACGATAGTTTCTGTAGCGCGCTGGTTGAAATTAAATAAACACAAACTCGTCAATAACTCACAACACTTAATAAATAACAAAGTGAACTGTATCACACGTTTAATTATAAACCCTCTTGGTTTCACACTCTTAGAATAGAATAAAATACATGTCAACAAAAAAGAACGTTGCCATTTTTTAGAAATTAAACTTACAGAATAATGCTCGCACTGAGCATTGGCAGACGATAAATAAATTTCGAACATACACCCCGGCCTTGAAATCTTCAAGGGGTACAAATAAAAGAGTTATATATGTTAATGAAAGTTGTTGTTAATGAAAGGGCAAAGGAAAGAGTTTATGAACCGCTTGTTTAAAATTTCCGGCAGCAGTTCTTACTATGGCGACTCTCACACGACCGTCATGGCCGGGAAATGTCTGAATAATTCTTCCTAACTTCTACTGAAGACGGGGAAGAAGTTCATTTTTAATTAGCACTAAGTCACCAACATTTAAATTTGCTGTCGCACGCAACCACTTGGGACGTTGCTGGAGTTGAGACAAATACTCACCACTCCATCGCTTCCAGAAGTGCTGAAATACTCTCTGGGTTAATTGCCAACGGCGAAGTCTATTAGGGGGAATTTCAGAAACGTCAAGTTCTGGAATAGCCGTCAAGGCAGCACCAGTCAAAAAATGACCTGGTGTCAGGACTTGTAGATCACTTGAATCGTTCGACAAAGGACATAAAGGTCTCCAGTTCAAACAGGCTTCAATTTGTGACAATAATGTAGAGAATTCTTCAATTGTAAATAGTGAATTTCCCATTGTTCTACGTAGATGATATTTCACATATTTTATGTTAGCTTCCCACAGCCCACCAAAATGTGGAGCAGAAGGTGGATTAAAGTTCCAGACGATACCTTCATTAGCCATATAATTCTGTAATGTTTGATCCTTACTAATGGAGGATACGGAATTGTATAACTCACGTAGTTCCCTACTTGCACCCTTGAAATTTCCTGCGCAATCACTAACCAGCTCAGCTGGTTTACCTCTAAGTGCAACAAATCTTTTTAGAGCAGCCAAAAATGTGGAAGCTGTCAAATCCGAAACCAATTCAAGATGAATAGCACGAGTTGAAAAACAAATAAAAATAGCAATATAACTCTTAAACGACTTGATATTTCTACGATTTCTCTCCTTGCACATAAATGGGCCGGCATAATCAATTCCAGTCTTTGAGAATGGACGACTTGGCCTAACAAGTATGGCTGGAAGATCTCCCATTATCTGAGTGCCAACAGATGGTGAAGCTTGAAAACATTTTAAGCAACTCCTCACTATTTTTCTTACTGCATCTCGACCACTTAAAATCCAGAAATTGGTTCGAAGAACAGCTAAAAGAAGCTGTGGACCAGCATGTAAATAAGTTATATGATAATGTTTGATAATTAATGCAGTTATACGATGTGTCTTAGGCAATAATATTGGGTGTTTCTGATCTTCTGAGACATTAGCATGTCTCAATCTTCTACCAACACGCAAAATATAATTATGATCCAGGAATGGGTTTAAAGACAAAAGTTTACTTGAAGATTTTAAAGAGTTGTGATGGCTTAAATCAGATATTTCATCACGGAAACACTCGTTTTGGACTATTTTCAGAATTTTCGTTGTGGAATTTGAAAGCTCTAAAACTGAGAGAAAACCATTTACTCGATTTGATAACGACTTTCTTGCATTGTCTACAAATCTTAAGCACCACGCGATGATTCGTACTAATCTATTCCAAGAAGAATATCTGAAAATCAGATGATCATCATTAAGTTTAGAAATATTTACAACACAATTCCTTTTTTCTTCCTTTAGGATAATTTTTTGTACATCCTTGCCTTCAATTGATTCATTAGACGGTTTATCCCATGGCTCTCTTAACCATTTAGGACCATGAAACCATAGCTCACAATTCACTAATTCCGATGGCAGCATACTTCTTGTTCCGCAGTCAGCTGGATTTTCAAGCCCGCGAACATGATTCCACGAAATATTAGGCAGTGTTTCTTGGATTTTAGCAACACGGTTTGCTACATAGATTTGCCATCTATGATGGTCTGAAGAAAGCCATGACAACGTAACCTTAGAATCAGTCCACGCAAATACGTCACTCTCCTTGAGACTTAAGTGATCCAAAACAACTTTTAGCAAATTTGTCAAAAGAAGAGCTGAACAAAGTTCCAGCCTTGGGATTGACTGAGTCTTAATGGGTGCGACCTTAGTTTTAGATGTCAAAAGATTTACGGTGATTGTCTCATTCTGAGAAACTGAACGCATATATATTGCTGCACAATATGCTTTTTCAGACGCATCACAAAAGACGTGAATTTGAAGGTTTATCTTATCTGCAGCTAATACAAATCGAGGAATTTTCAACTTAGAAATTACCTTTAAATCATTCCGAAAAGATGTCCACCGTTTACTATGTTCTTCACTAATTGGCTAGTCCCAGGTAACTGAAAACTTCCTGCAGTCTGTCCTTCAAAACTTCCTGTCTTGCAGCAGTACCTTCATGAAAACAAGACAGGGGGAAAGCAAGCCTAGATGATCAAACACCTTTGCAACTTCTGACAAAATATCTCTTTTAGAATATCTGTCCTTTTTCTCATGGTCTAAAGCAGTGAAACAGAAGAAATCACCCGTTAAATTCCATTGAATTCCTAAAATTTTTATCCCGTCATCATTAGTCAAGAACAATGACTCTGTACTTTCCTTACATTCTTCAGAAATATTCCTCAGTACTCCAGGTACATTTGAAATCCATTTTCGTAAATTAAAGCCAACTCGTTTCATTAATAATGTCAATTGACTAATTAGTTCCACAACTTCTTCCTGATTCTGGCCGCCAGAGAGAAAATCATCTACATAAAAATCTTTCAACACAGCTGCAGATGCCAAAGGAAAATCGTTTTTCTCATCTAAGGCAAGCTGATGAAGAGCTCTTGTAGACTGAAAGACGGCAGATGCCGTACCATAAGTGACTGTTGTTAAACGATATTCCTCTAACGGATCCTGGGAATTCTCTCTCCAAAAAATTCTTAAAAAATCTCTATCTTCTGTATTAATCAAGATTTGTCTAAACATCTTCTCTATATCTGCTCGTACAACAATAGGCAAAGCTCTAAATCTTAAAAAAATTGGAAAAAGTTCCTGTTGTATACGGGGTCCGACCATTAGAATATCATTCAAGGACACACCTGAGGTAGATTTAGCAGAGGCATAAAAAACAACTCTTAATTTTGTCGTCGAACTGGATTCACGAATTACCGCATGATGAGGTAAATAAAAAACAAATGCAGGGACCCTTTCCGATTTGGATATCCGTTCCATATGACCCAAATCCGAATATTCCTTCATAAACTCTCGATAGTTTTTATAAATAGACTGTTGTTTTGAAAACTTACGTTCCAAAGAACGAAATCGCTGTATGGCTAATTTCTTAGTATCACCTAATTGCGATGGAGAATCTTTAAATGGAAGTTTCACAACAAATCTTCCAGAACTATTTCGAAAATAATTGCTCTTAAAATGGTCTTCACATTCTTGTTCTTCCTTAGAAATTCGAACTAGCTCAGGAATGGAATCTAAAGACCAAAACTTTTGAACTAAATCATCTAGTTGAAATTGAATATTGTTAACAGAAAATGTACGTTGACTTGTATCAAAAGAGGTAGTTCCCGTAATTATCCAACCAAGTTTAGAACATACGGCGAAGGGTAGAGTTTCTTCTCTTTTTATAACTTCCCCTTTAAGCAATGTAAAGAAAACGTTAACACCTAATAAGATATCTACTGGTCTTGATTCAAAGAATATTGGGTCTGCTAGAACTAAATCATTGAAATTATTCACAATATTTGAAGGAATAGAACTATACGGCACATTTGATGTGATTCTTTTTATCACAAATGCTCTAGTGGCAAATCTCACTTCAGAATTAAAATGGGGAGTAAAATTTAAATTTACCTCTTCATTAGATTCAGCATTATAAGAACCTAAACATGTAATCTGTACTTTAGTAGATTGCCTTGGCAAACATAATTTACGCATACAATTTTCACTTATGAAAGAGGCTTCACTGCCACTATCCAGCAAAGCGCGACAGTTTACAAGATTACTCAGTGAGTCACGAACTTTAA
Organism: Maratus speciosus; assembly: GCA_963932465.1. NCBI lineage: Eukaryota > Metazoa > Arthropoda > Arachnida > Araneae > Salticidae > Maratus > Maratus speciosus. The sequence continues at coordinate 288,310,175 of OZ010789.1, read as the reverse complement.
TCATTGCTGTACAAAGTAGAGTTTGCTTATTTTGTAATGAATGTAATCCCGACACAGAGTTGTTTGGAAACTCAAAGATGCTAGCACAAGAAGTTTGATTTAATGACTCAGTTGGTCTCGGCTGAAATTCTGGTGCGTTCGGAGATAGAGGGCCAGTCGGCGTTTCATTTACACTATCTGAATAAGATTTCGGGTCTCTCGGAAGATGTAAAATTGTATGGTGAGGCTTATGACACACTTTACATTTACTTAAACTCTTACAGATTTTTGCATGGTGTTTATCTAAAAGACAATTGTAACAGAAGTTGTTTCTTCTAATCAAGTCTATTCTTTTATGTACACGTAACTGCAAGAACTTAGGACATTTATACAACGGATGTGATTCCTTGCATACACAACAACTATTATTAGAAGACAACAATGTCGTTAGTTTACATTTCTTTATTTCCTTTACTGAGGATTTGCTGTTTTGAAGGATTCTAGCGTGATCCTTCAAGAAAGATAATAAATTATCAAGAGTTCCCACCTCCTCCTTTTTTAATGTTCTTTCCCACCAATATCTCGTATTTTTATCTAATTTATCAGTAACTACATAAACAATCATTACTTCCGAAAATCCACTAACGTCTTGTTTAAGCACACTTAACGAAAGCACACATTCGTTTATAACATCTACACTCTCTAAAATAGACTGTGCATTATCCGAAATACAAGGCATTCCAATTAACGTCTTAATTAATGCATTAACTCACGCTTATTTGAATATCGCTCCTTTAATAATTCTAAAGCTGTCTTATAGTTTGAATCAGATATTGGAAGACTCTGAATAATTTTAAGGGCACTGTTTTTACATGCCGATTTCAAATACTGCAATTTTTGACAGTCTGATAAACTCTCATTATTATCCACACTAGCTTTAAATAAATCATAAAATGATATCCATTCTTCTAAATTACCACTAAACGTAGGAAGTGTCAATTTTGGAAGCTTTACTTCTGGTATTTGAGATTTAGAAAGACTATTATTTTGATTCGATTCATTTCAAGTAAATTTTGAGTTTTTTCGGTTAACACTTAACCAAAGATTGTCAAGTTTATCCTGTACGGATTGTTGCTCATCAACAAAACTATCTACATCTTCTTCTTTACATTTTGAAAAAATTGCATTAAAAATTTCATGCAATTCCTCATTTAATTTTTCGATTTTATTTTCAAATAAAGCAAGCTGACTAGAATCAGCATCATCTATCGAACTAATAATATTATTTTCTAGTTTAGTGACAGTAGCTTTTAAAACTCGTTTTCTAACTAAAATGTTTTTAAATTCAGTCATAATGAGATAATATTAACAAAAAAGTCTCACCAAATAGTATAGATGTTTGAATGACGCAGCTTCTTTATTGATTTTCACACCACAACTTCGGAACGATCACATGATTACTCTTGAAAACGAAACTCATCTTAAGTTCGTTCTATCACTCGATTAACAAAAAAGATTTCTTGCTTAATTTTAATAAATTTTATAATTTTTATAATGCATACATATTTTTCCGGGTAATCAATGGAATAGGTGGGTCATTTTCAAAATCTATCCATGCTTTGGAATAACAAAATAAATTTTTTAGAAATAATCAGAAAGTTTTAATTGTTTGTAAATAATTACCTTACCCTCATAAACATTAATATACAAGCATCAGCAGAGACCAAATTACTAATTCAACATTTTAAAACTAGTTTTTAAATCTTAATGCACTTGGTATAATGACATAAATGAGCACGGTAATGACAAATTAAGCAAAATATTTTTATCTTTATCCAGGCATAAATGGCAGAGATTATATCTTCTGGCCCATACAATGATTTTCTATTCCTTATATAATGAAAGCAGATTAAGAAATAAAAGTTCATTTAATTATAAATTAGAATTGGGTACGGTAATGACTTACAAAAGAATACTCACCAAAACATTCAAAGTCTTTGCTTGTTTTATTGAAACTATAAAACTATTTACTCTATTCACCTAAACCTGACAACAAGTTGACTTTTAAGGAGTACTTTTGCCTGGATAAAAAGGCATGTCCTGTCCTCTAAAAAAATCCGGAGGAACTTTTTGTCAGAAGCATGGCAATGACACTCTTTCTTGGGACACTGTTTAAAAAAATTATTAAGAATTATAGATAAGTTTAATTAATGAAAATAAATATTTTTTTAATTAGTAGCATCTTAATAAATAAAAAAATATATAAAAATATTATAACCATCTGTTTTAAATAGAACTTCGTCAAATCTTTACCTAATAAATTGCTTGTTGGGACAACCTACGGTAATGATATTTTGACTACAAGAAGAATATATTTCTTATTTTAATTTTTTTTTTATAAATAATAATATATTTGTAAATTATTATTAAAAAACATGATAGTTAAAATGCAATAATTAAAATTATGATATTTAACTATTTTTCTGTGCAAATGTGAAAGGACAGTAAAACAAGAGACTTTTTTTTTAAATCACCCAGGTATGAAAATTTGCGAAAAACATATTTTATTCCCCACTACAATGGTATATTTTATTTACCAATTATTTATAACATATGTTTTAATGTTTTACTGTTTTAAAGATAGCAAACATTGAATTGTAGTTCCATATAAAAGGTGGGGGGGGGGGGGGCTCAAAAGATAAATATCTTTTATGAAATATATACTTTTACCTTATAAAATATGTACAATAAAAATGACACCAGATTATTTCACTAACTAATGTTATGCATTCATATCTTGTAAAATTTATAAATTTTGTTAATAAAATATTTGAGATCACTAGTTTTATAAAAGATATTTAAAATATTAGTTTTAAAATATATTGTCAATTTTTTTCCACTTATTTCAATAAATATAACAAGAGATTATATCATTTTAGCATGCAAAAACATGTAAAACATTAAGATTATCTATTAATTGCTTTAAAGCTCAAACGGGATACTTTAAATTTCCGAACGGGTTCCAAACAGTTTTCCAAAAATGAAAGTGTCCGAATATATTTAAAAAAAAAGCAACCAAATCCGAAAAAGTACAAAAGCACAACATTAGATATTGATCTCAGGTATGCCATGAAAAAAAAAAATTATTTAAAAGTAACAAATTGCGAGCGAGATATTTGTCAAGAACGCTCCCATAGGTTTAATGTTACCTTGCGAATGTCTTCGTGCGACAAATTTAGTCCTACAACTCATATAACTGTGACTTTAAACGCCTCAATACGACAACTACCGTAAAATCTTTGAAAATGAAATCTGTATAATAGTAATTTGGTCTTTAAAGAAAAGTATATATTTTTTCGAGAGAAAGAATATGAACAATTATACCTGCTAAGATGGAAACCTGTTTAAAGCGGAATATATTTCGGTTCCTTTCGGTACGGTTTTCAAGGTTTTAATGAATCAATATTTGGCAAAGCTGATTACGTAGTTCAGTATTACGTATTTAATGCTTACACACTTAAAATTTTCAAAATCTGGCTATTAGAGATTTATCAAAATTCCCGTGGTAAATTTTCTTTTTAAAAAAAGGGTGTGGGTGGAGGGGGCGCCAAAATCCATGTTTCGCAAGGGTGCAAAAAAGGCTAGTTTTAGCCCTGAAACACATAATTTACTGCTACTAATATATAGAAGTTGAGATACACGATTAAATCCGTGGGAAACATTTGAATAATCGGGGCAGAACTGCGTTTTTCACGGTTTTTAAGAAAATTGAAAAAATTGTCCCATTTTGGAAATGGCGTACTGCGCTTGCTATTGAGTGTATAAAAAAGTTGTAAATATGAAAGTTGTAGAGAATTTTGTCTTCTTTAATTTTATAATTGACAAATAACATGCTACGGCAACGAGTCTCAAAATATTTAAAAAAACCAAAAAAGGTTTCAAAATTTTCTTGTTTTTTGGCCACAGAAAATTTAGCCTTAAGAAATTTTGTTAGAAAACTTGGTTTTTCCATGTTGGCATCATTATAAACAATTCAGAAAAAAAAAACTTTTACCCGACCTTTTGCAAGGTAACCCCCTTTTTTTGGTACATTACCCCTGGACTATAGGGGACCTGATTTATATTTCCATTCCATGTCCTTGTTGAAACCAGACACCGTGCCAAGACAGTCGATTGAGGGACGTTACGATCTCATTATAATTCACAAAGGCCCGGCCTAGCTACCGCGATCTTTCTAGCACTTCATATATGGTAAAAGGCCAAAAAGCCATAGGATTTAATCCTGTCTCGTGCATATATGGGAGTAATTTAGATTATTTTCAGGTGTGATTGTGGGGAGAGCACTTGCCCCTCTGTTTAAGTGTGCTAATGTAATTCTTGGTGTGTTTCGCGAACATTGTTTTGTAAATACTCAATAAATTATTTTTAGGTGTCCATAGTGTTAAAGTGAGGTTCTTAGTGTAAATTGGCTTTTTAAACCATTATTGGTTAAATCTATTTTCATGATGGGTTTTCTGAGGACACAACACAGCCTTGCATCACTTATTGTAATTTCCACCTTTGACTTTAAAGGTTATTTATTATTTATTAAATATCAGATAGGGAAACTTTAATTAGAATTTATGGCATATCAAATACTTATTTTGACATGAATGTGAATTTAACTTCTAACATAATGATTTAATTTAATTTCTATGCTCTAAGGCGTAATAACTGTCAATATGTAAAAACTGAAAAAGTTAATTGCTATTTATGGCTTTTAAGAATCATATAATCTTTATTTTAATTCTAATTTAATTTTATGATCTCCATCAATGTCTAATGATGCAATTTCTTATGATTTATGATAATTAATCATTTGCGTTTTTTAAACACCAGTCACTGTCAAAGAGGTTTATGATAGTAAATTAGCTTTAAACATTAGTTTTAAAGTTGGGAAAAGAAGTTAGTAATTTTGAATTAAAAAAAAAAGTTATATATTTCGTCCTGTCATAATACATATCCAAAATAGTAGAATTCGCGTCAGCGCTTTCGAATTTGCTCCAGTGGTAGCCAACCGTATGAACCTTACGAACCACTCAATTCATAATTTTAAATCCAATGGAAAACTGATAAGAATTTTTGAATAATATAAATACATTTGCATAATAATTCTCACAGAGTTTTCATTTTATTAATATAAAATGTACCTACTCAACGTAACGAAAATGAGAAGTTTTAAACTGTAGCAACACTGAATACCACTATTTTTAAATAGTAATCCTCTTCTTATTTAATCACAGAAAGAGCTTATTTAATCGTAACAAAAATATTTAAAGTTTGTTTAATTGTAACACAATTATTATAGTTAATTGAAATATTAAAAAGTAATTGAAGTTAATTTAAGTCTCACACATTTTTAATATTATATTCGTTTCTGCTTGTTTAAAATAAACTCATATGTTTGTGGCATCAACGGTGTTATAGGAACGCGGTGAGCCCCTTTTTTTTTAAGCCGAGATCGGTAGAGAGTTTTAGTTGCTGAGACTCAATTAAAATATTTCGTACAAATATATTGTTGAAAGTTGAATAAAAATTTTCATTGTTTTTTCAGCCAGTAAGGAATATTTACATTTTAGGCAGAGACAAAAATTAAAAATTGCTCGTTTTGAAGATAAATAATAAATAATTCCAATTAACATAATTATCAAAATCTTCTATAATTTAAAATTTCGAAACTAAATATCTAAATTTGTTTTATTATTACTAGTTTCCTTATTCATAGTGTGATGAATTGGCTTCATTCACTAATTAATGAACCGATGCTAGAGTTCCTAAAAAAACCTTTGTATTTAAAGTATTTTTATATTTTTAATACAAAGTTGTATTTAGCTAATATGAAATTTTGAAAGTTTCAACAGTATAATCACCTAAAAAAATATTTATTTGAATAATAAAAAGGAAATTTTAAGTTCAGTTTATACAGACTAACATGAAACATGTGTTTTGAAAATTTCATGAAAAAATATTCAGACGTTTTTGAGATATCCTGCGCGTTATGCCCGAAAACTTCATTTGGAGATAAATGACTTCGAAGTGTCGGAAACGCCGCTAAGCTATTGAGCGAGCATAATTTTGAAGCTTTAAGAGTCCTGAGACCCCTTAAAAATGTAGCAGAAAGTATTCCCTTTGGATTTCAGAACAGCCTTAAGTATGTACTTTCCCTGTCTGGTTTGATCCAAGGACCCCAAATAAAGTGTCAAACGTGTATATTACCATTTGAAAAATGAAAGTTGGCACAATTTCAATTTGTAGAATACCCCAAATCACAGTTTATGCAAAACATTTAATAATAGACATTATTTCCATTCGATCGACACCAATGTTTTATTTCAGATGATTATTTGCAAGTAGGGGTTGACCACTTTTCTTTTTCCAGCACTGTATATTCATATTTAAATGTCCAAATTACTTATTTTATTTTCATAGCTAATTTTTTGAAACGCTGGAAAATGCAAACAAGGAATAAAAACATCATATTGTACGGAATATAGTTTAAAAGAAAAAAAATGCGCGAAAGAAAATTTATATCCCTCCTGACCTTAACCTCGATGTCATTATTCATTTTCATATCAGATTTCTAACATACATTCTTGACAAAAAATGCGCTTCTTTGAGCTTGTACGGCATTAATGTTTTTCCTGTTTATCGTACGTCATGCTTAATGCACTTAAGATAAATTATTATTTTGTGTAATGCATGGATCATTTATTTCCGAATAAATGCCCCAAAAAGCGTCGTATAAAATTCATTGAAAAGGTTATTAAATTTATAAAGTAAGATAGGTAGTGTGTAGGAGATCAAATAAAATATTCACCTTTTTCGACTCAAAACTCAACTTAAAAAGAAATTTCTGTTATCATTGAGTGGTTGTATAAGCATACAAGAGTGAGGTCCAAATCTGGCCAGCGGGATACGACTATTTCCGAATAGAAATCTTCACGTTATTTAATCGTAGAAATTCTGTGAGGAAAATAAGGAAAAGATTACTGTTGTCCAAATAGATATGCTATTTACAATAATGATAGATATTACTATTGTCCAGATAGAGATTTAAAGGCGAAAGCTTGTAACATTTCTCTTCTTCAGGCTAAGTTTACCGGCGGAAATGTAGCGACATTTCATTTCCTATACCTGTAGTAAGTCAACACAGATCCCGACACTGTCGCACTCGAACGGATTTCAATAACTCTCAAAGCCCCCACCTTGCACCGTTTGACTTGATCAGTGTTTTGTTGATACCGTCACGCTTACCCTTTTTGCATATTAATCGTCTACGCTACTAAGGTGATTATGGAATAGTCGGGCAGTTGATCAACGTACCTGTCACTACCACGATCGACTGTACATTCACGAGACACATCGATGTTGATATTACGCCTCATGTTTCTTGTTTTTCATACCACAGATCAGTGTTAAGCAAAATTGTCGTCGAATACTAGTCCAAATATAAAGATCATGTGCAGTTCAGTGTTTGTTTTACGTAAAATCAAATTTGGTATGCAGTCAATTCTCCTTTGAATGCAATACACTAAAAGCAACTCGCTGCTACAGAAGTTTCGCGGTAAACCAACGGTCGTGTGCCCCGACACAGCTTCACCTTTTTTTTTGGTCGAACTATTTCTTTTCTCATTGAAGAAAAGAGACACGTTTCTTTGTGTTGCACTAAAATTATGTTTTAAATGTATTATTATTATTATTATTATTATTATTTAAAGATGATCTAAAATTCACAAAATCCTCATACCGAATTTCTGTGAATTTACTGCAAGTGTATTTCAAGGTTTCCGATTGTACAGGGATTTTTATTCAAAAATCTACCATTCATATCTGACCTATACCTAAATAAGGCAAGTATTAATATTCGGAAATAGCAGTAGATTTCTGGATTAAAAAATTGTCAAATCGGCAACATAGGGCTTTTATTCTTTGTCAATGTTACTCCCTCTTTTATACCTCATTACAAAAGGAAATTTCATGTATGTTTCGATAATGGCACAGCAATTACCTTCTTGCAGTTTTCAAGTCACGTTTCTAAACTTCTGTCAAGTACGTGATGCCTGCGTTGCTTTCGTTAGATATATCTAAAAAAAAAAAAAAAAAAAAAAAAAAAAAAATTATGATCTTCTATACATGTATTTTCAGATTTAGAAAGGATTCTTTCTATATAATATTCTATATTGAATCTCAATGGAGAGAAAATCGGATGATGCAATTTATAAAGGAAAACTTTGGAAGATTCTTGAGATTAAAACTGTTTGTGAGCAGAATTTTTTTTTAAGAATATGACGATTTTAATAGAATTTTTTGAGTGTGTATTGGTGGTTCAGTTAAATATTTAACCACCGCCATTTAGAAAGATTTAGAAAGGATTATTTTTATACATTCTATATTGAAGCTCAATGGAGCGAAAATCTAATGATGCAATTTAACACGGATAACTTAAAAGTTTCTTAAGATTTGTATGATTTCAAAACTATTTGTGAGTAGATTTTTTTTTTTTTTTTTTTTTTTTTTTTTTTAGAACGTTTGACGATTTTAATAAATTTTTTGAATGTGTATTGGTGATTAAGTTAAATATTTAATCACCGCAATTTAAAAAGATTTAGAAAGGATTCTTTTTATACAATATTCTCTATTGAGTCTCAAAGGAGCGAAAATCAAATGACGCAATTTAAAAAGGATAACTTGGATGTTTCTTGAGATTGATATTATTTCAAAACTATTTGTGAGTAGAACTTTTTTTTGTAGAACGTCTGACGATTTTAATAGATATCTTGAGTGTGTATTGGCGATTCAGTTAAATATTTAATCACCGCAATTTGGAACTTGGAAAGATGTATACTCTGGAGTACTTAGAGTACACAAATCCATATCTCTGATGGAAAAATGAAAGGATGAAAAATGTGAAAACACAAAGAGTATTGGTTATAAAAGATCCCATTAACAAAGTTAAATGGGAAAGATTCAAAATAAAAAAAGGCCTTTTCAGGCAGTCATACAAGATATAAAAATAATGCAAAAATAGACACAGATGTCATATACGCACCGGGGTACATAATTTTCGCCAAAATGGCGTTATTTTACCTGACATGGTAACCCTTCTATTTTTGCGTGGTTTTGCTTCGTATCAAACTAGTAGTTCAGATCGTTTTATTAAATGTATTGATATTTATTGTGATATTTATATTTGTAACAGTTTATTGTTGCAACTGTTGTTTATTTACTTTTAATTTCTTTTTTAAAATATATAATTAGCTTTATTCTAATAGTTATTAATTAAACTATCGTTTATTTATTGTTATTTCCTTTTTAAAATAATAGAAAATGTTCCGTTTATCGCTGTTATTGTTTCAACTGTTGTTTATTTATTAATAAATTGTTTATTTACTTTTAATTTCTTTTTTAAAATTATATAATTAGCTTTGTTCTAATAGCTATTAATTAAACTATCGTTTATTTATTGTTATTTCCTTTTTAAAATAATAGAAAATGTTCCGTTTATCCTTTTATTTTATGTTCATATTAAAATAAAGAAGTAATATAAAAAGTTTGTTTTTAAAGTCAATTCCTACTTAGGTCATCAAAGAAAAATTTAATATAATCCCTTAAGCTAATATTAGTTTTTGTTGCATTAAAATATCTCAATTTGTTGGTTTTCTATAAGCAAGTAGGTTTACAATTGGAGTCTATGGGAATTTGGCGAAATATTACAGATATCGCCAAGTTGGCGTCACTTTTGGCGACTCAGTTTGGCCGTCAAATTTGGCGATATATCGCCAAGTTGGCGACAAACTTGGCGGTATTTGGCGACAGAACAGGGCCCCCTATGGTAAGACCTTATTGAAGTACTTTCATTGATCTTCAATAACCAATGGTCGCCATTTTGTTTCCCATGCAAAACTAAAATTAATTAATCAATTAATATTTGAAAAAACTGTACTAACATCAATTGTCATCAAGTACAACTTAAAAAAAAATTATTTCAACTTCATAGGATGAATAATGAGTATTTTATTAACGATTGAAAATTTGAACAAGATATATAAATAAATATAGGGAGAGTGTGAACTAATAGTAGGAATTAAAAAATAATGTTTTATTATAGCACGCTATATGTAACTGGTATTCGAAAATGAGGTTTTTGGTAAATTGGCGTAAACAAAATCGCGTATGTGACATCTGTGCCCAAAAATACTACAAGGTGATAAAATTAAATAAAAATTGTTAAAAATATTGAAGAAAGGATATGTTACAATTTATGCTGCTCTAGATATAGAAATCGATCAAAATGTCGATTTTTCTTTTTTTTAACATTAAATGAAAGCTTGTTCAATTGTGAATATTTTGACACAATTATATGTCGTATTCATTTTTAAACATACGGCAATTACATCGCGAGATATCGTAAATTTTATTAATACATCCAGCGCAATTATCCATACAACTTAAAACTTTAAATGGCTTTTTCTCTATGTTCATATTTCCGTCACTCTCCTGCTTTAAAAATGCTAAGGCTTTTTCTATATTTGAGACAGAAATTTAAAGTTTTTTTTTGTGTGTGTTCTTTTATTATACATGTGATACATGTACGGTTGGAATTAGCCTTCTGGTTTTTTGTTATATAAAAAAAAAAGTATATCAGGATGTGTTGGATTTCATCGTTTTTTACTATATATATATATATTACATATCAGTAAAAAAATTATATTAAATCTAATATTAGATGTATCTAAAAATCCATACGCAGTCTTGTGTAATACACATTTGAGAATCTTAAAAAAGAAAACCTTGGGCAATAATATCAATATTTAAACAAGTTGGAAATTGCTCGTCAAACGTGGCAAATGAGGTGCGTTCGTACTATAACTAGTTTTAAAATTATTTTTTGCACCCCATATTGTACTGAATGTATAATTTTTTGCACTTCATAACGTGCATAGTCTGATACATCATTAAAATGCACTTCCAATAATTTTTTCGGAACACTTTTGACTGTCCCTGTAATTAAACTATACATCCGATTTTCCTAAAATTTGAAATAGCTCAACAAAATTTTGCAACAATTATATCTTTAAAATTTCAGACCATTCGGAAGGCTGTAATATCATTAAAATGCACTTGCAATAATTTTTCCCATTGGCCGTAATGTAAAGAAAAACTTTTGGCTGTCCCTGTAATTAAACTATGCATCCGATTTTCCTAAAATTTGAAATGGCTCGACAAAATTTTGCAACAATTATATCTTTAAAATTTCAGATCATTCGGAAGGCTCTAATACCATTAAAATCCACTTGCAATAATTTTTCCCATTGGCCGTAATGTAAAGAAAAACTTTTGACTGTCCCTGTAATTAAACTATACGTCCGATTTTTCTAAAATTTGAAATGGCTCGACAAAATTTTACAACAATTATATCTTTAAAATTTCAGATCATTCGGAAGGCTCTAATATCATTAAAATCCACTTGCAATAATTCTTCCCATTGGCCGTAATATAAAGAAAAACTTTTGACTGTCCCTGTAATTAAACTATACTTCCGATTTTCATAAAATTTGAAATGGCTCGACAAAATTTTGCAACAATCACATATTTGAAATTTCAGACTATTCGGTTGGGTAGTTTTTGCTCTGTTACATGCGGACAGACGGACGGACAGACGGACGGACAGACGGACGGACGGACGGACTGAACGACGACTATAGGTGCTACGTATTTATATAATTACGAACGCACCTAAAAAGTAGTAGGGATTTTAAAAAAGGCAATTTTTTTAAAACTTTTAATTAAGTATGTAGTTAATTTTTTTTCTCCAAAATTCACTGTTTTTTGAATATTGAAATGCACGGACAAGGAAGGTCTCGATACTGGGCATACTCGGAATATGTTGAAAAAAATGCTAGTGAAAGTACTCATGTATGTAATAAAGGATCAGTTAAAATTAGCGGCGGAATTACAGTAGAAAATCTGTAAAAAAATAAAATACTTTCGAATAATTGGCGTGAAAAGACGAAAGCGGCACGCAATTTGGCGAGCAGCACTTTTCCTCGCCAAAAGCAAACGATTTTAATGAATCTGAAAATTGTTTGTTAATTGATTTTGAGAATATGCGGTATTTAATGAATTTAAACTTAAACCATGAAATAATTTATTATTATTATTATTATTGCATTTTGTATTATACTTGTTGCTTGTTGCCGATTTGAACGAAATTTTGCCATTGTTTTATTCTCCAATCCACAATTTTTTAAAAATTTAAACGGCTTTATCGGTTATAAAAATAACTTTTAACGCCAGAGGAATAATGCTGCCGTAATACATTTCCATACCGAAGAAGTTGTTTCCATAGCAACTAAGTTGAATCGACAGTGCTCGATGGGGCATATTTTTGAGTTTGGAATAATTTTTATCAATTTAAATTTTGTTTTAAATCGTAAAATATGATAGTTAAAATTCGTTATAAGTACATATAAATTTATATGACAAAACTATAGTTAAAACAAACTAAAAATGACAAAACTAAAGTTATTTAAATTAAACTTATTTAAACAAATTCAACATAAAAAGTTTTTTCCTTAAAGAGTATTCGACAAGCGTATTTTTTTTTTAATTTAATTTCTTCGCCAAACACATACATAAGTCGGCAAATAAGCGAAATGTTCATTATTTTTTATGGACGTTCTACCGATGTTCCGCCAAAATCTTTTTTATAAACATATATACCCATGGGAGAAGAACATTCTGTATTTTTTTCAGATTTTTCTGAGTATGCCCGTATGGAGACCTTCCTTGTGAGTTCACCATTTGAACCATATTAAAAAAAAAATAAACAAAATTATTGAAAAGGTAAACTGTCCTGTTAACCCGTTCGCGACGAGAACCCTTTGCTTAATTTTTAATCTTTTACGACCGATTTTTCCCAAACAGAAATTTTTCTGTAAATGAATCGCGAAAATGCTCTAATTAAATAATGTAAACTTTACAATTAAAAATAACTCATGGGAACAATGAAGGCTTCTGAGCACCTAAAGTGGCACGTATACTTCTTGCTCGTCACCAAGGGGTTAAGGGAGGAAAATTCCCTTCGAAATCAACCTCTTCGCTCCAGTTTATCCAATATTCGAGATGATTCAAATCATGTTCCTTGTCGAATGCTCTTTTTACTGCGACAAGTATGAATGTTGCATCTCCATCGAATGCTGTCATTAAAATACAATTTCATTTCCAGTATAACTATTTCATTGGGGAGTAGCGGTCTGCACTGCAGAAAAAAAATCAGCAGCGGCGCATCTCGGCGTGAATTTAAAAGTTTCGGTTAGTGGGCTACTATAAAAAGAATTAAGTTTTTTTTTTTTTTTTTTTTTTTAAATATAGATATGGATTTAATAATATGAATTTTTGTTTTTTAAATATTAAATTTGAATTTGAATTTTTACTTTCTTCTATCTTTACAAGAAGAATGTATTGGGATTCGTGAAAATTTCTGACTGCTGGTTATCAACGGATTTACTCATTTTGGGGGGTCGGAGATACCGAAAAACATGTTTTCACAAAATGCCTGTGTGTGAGTCTGTCTGTCCTCCCGTTTGTACACAAATTTCGTGGGAGCTCCATCTCAAAAACTAATGCCCGGAATTTAATAAAAATGTATATTCAGTTAATACCTGATAAAAATTGGTGCTAATTAGTTTTTGGTGCAAATCTCCCAACAGGTGGCGTTGCTATGCTGCATTTTTAAAGATTTCCGCAATAGCTCTATCTCAAGAACTAATGAACGAATTCTCATCAAACTTAAGATCCAGGTATACCTTGTTAAATATTGGTGCTGATTATGTTATTGTGTAAATCACTCAACAGTTGGTGCTGCTATGCTGCATTTTTCACGATTTACGCAATAACTCTATCTCAAGAACTAATGCAAGGATTTTCATTTAATTTCAGATTCATTTAGACGTTGACGCTAGTTGTTGTTGATTAGGTTTTGGTGTTAATCGCCAATAGGTGGCGCTGCCATGCGGGATTTTTCACGATTTTCGCAATAGCTCTATCTCAAAAAATAATGCACGGATTTTCAACAAACTTCAGATTCAGTTAGGCGTTGCCATAAGTTGTTGCTGATTAGGCTTTGATGTAAATCACCCAACAGGTGACGCTGCTATGCTGCATTTTGCAGGATTTATACGATTTTAAAGATATTCATATCTCAAGAACCAATGCACGAAATTTCACATCTTTAGAATCCTCATCATGGGCTTAGACTGCCATTTACTGGTGACACAGTGATAGCGAATTTTGAAGTATGAACATGTCGTCGCTTCAGAGCAACAGTTAAACATCTAGTTTTAATCGAAAATGATACACTTTAAAGATTACCGGACTAAAAAACGGAGATTCTACTGCCAATCGAGACGCCAGTACTATTTCCGTATTTTAACGGAAATCCCCCCCCCCCCATAAATTCCAGAAATCCGCATTTTTACGGAAATTTTTCCCCCATAAATTACAGAAAAAGGAAAATTTTCTGTCATTTATGGGGGAAAAATTTCCGTAAAAATAGGGATTTCTGGAATTTATGGGGGGGGGGGGATTTTCGTTAAAATACGGAAATAGTATTGGCGTCTCAATTGACAGTGGAATCTCCGTTTTTTAATCCGTTTTTTTTACCCGATTGCTAAGAAGAGTTATGTGTTTCACGCGTATCTGTGTATGTGGATTTCTTTATACTCTCGAAACATCCCAAAGACTGGATGGATTTTAATGAATGAGGTCTCTATCGATTCGTCTTAACCGTCCGATGGTTATAGGCTAGGTTTTGTTTTTGTAAATGGCGGTAGAGACGAACATTTGTTTTACGCACCCTATTGAAAGGCATATCATTGGATAGGTCTTTCAAAATGAAGACGATGCTTCATTGATTATTTTACAATCAGAAGCTCCGTTTTATCCCTTGAGGGGCGGTGGGATAAAATTTATCCCACCTAATTTAAACAAGATTCTCACCAGAAAATTTTAACTAAATTTTATATTTTTAACTTTGGAGGAAAATCGTTAAAATATTGCTTTTCCTTATTTAAAAATAAAATTTATCGATTATTCCGGTGAGAATGCAATATTTAGAGGCATTTTTGCTTGCCCCTCAAGGGGTTAAATATTACACAACCTGGAAGTTGTGTCGGTAGGATCTCTATCTTTACTGCAACTCTAACCTTCATAGACATCTATCGGCCTCATCAAAACAGTGTTTATAGATAGGAACTAACAATTAAACACAACTTAAAAGTCATCAATACAAGTAAATAAAAAATAGGTAAGTAATATGAAAAATAGTTTAACATTGATGAGAAATAATTAATTTGTTCGCTTTTTACGCAGTCGGGTTTTTTGATTTCTTAAATTTAATTTTTACTTGTTATTTACAGTTTATCTCTGACTTACTGCTATGATAAACTGTGTCTGCATCTAGTGGCACAGTAGGGAATTTTTCTAAAACACATCTGAAATATAGTATTAAACATAACTTTATGTTTCAGAAGTTGTTCCACTAGATGCAAACGCAGTTTTTCATAGCAGTAAGTCAGGCATCTCATTTTTCATTATTACTATATGTCCTACTGTTGATTCTGTGGCAGCGATGTATGCGATAGAAGAAAGTTTTGGGATTGAGACTTCCGAATAGTTAATATTAAGACTAGAAATATTGTGAAGTGGGCGAACCGAATGGGCAATGCGAGAAACGCATTTATTTCAATGGTTGGGATAATCCCCAGGTCTACGAACACGCTACGTCAGTGAGCACATTATGTGAAATTTTCAGGTTAAAATAAAACAAATATAAGTATTTAGAATGAAAGCCAGAAATATTTTCTATATTTATAGAATAAGAGTGAGAACGGGGCTAAGAAAGGAATTTCCAAAATTCCTTTAAAAGCTGATGGAAGACATGGTCTGCCAGGAAAATTCTTCGAAATTTCAAAGTAAATACTTTTTCCATGAAAGTGAAATTCCTTTACAAGGAAAAGAGATTAAATTAAAGAAATATTTTCTAAAATACAGAAATAAAAATGACAGAGTTTTCTTTTAACCGCGTCTGCTCAGGTTTTTCGTTTATGTATTTATGTGTTTTCCATTTTTTTTTCCATTTAATTTGACAACGATCAAAAGAAGTTTAATTCAATACTTTGTTATATATTATTATTATTATTATTATTATTATTATTATTATTATTATTATTATTATTATTATTATTATTATAATCTTTTATTTAACTTAGCTTAATTTTGTATAAAAAGGTGAAATTTTGTAACTGACTTTTCAACGACATTCTGATATGTTAGAATTATTTAAATTATCTAGGCAGATGTGTTTCCGATGACAAAACAACATTTTAATGTTTTTAGAACACATTTGTAAATTAATAAATTAATTTCAAAGCAATTTTCTGCTAGCCGACTGCAGGTGATAAATCGTCAAATAATCTTTATGGTATACAACTGAATACAAGTTACAATAAAAAAGAAATGTGCCCAGCTAAACTGATGGCATTGAACTCACAGGCTATTCACACTAATTACACATTATACTCTTATTTTAAAGAATAATGCCCATGAAAAAAATAAGTGAAGGGGAATTAGCCCCCGTTTCCCCCTTTATACTTAACCAGTGAACCTCCAACTCTAATCAGGGAAGGTCCTTAACATAATAAACCGGTATACCAAATTTGGAGCAAATCGAATAATCCTGCAAAAAAACCCATTTATCTAAATTAAGGGAGTGGATTAGCCCCCCTTTATCCTTAACCAATGAACCCCCAAAACTAATCAGGGAGGTTCCTTAACATAATAAACTGGCATACAAAATTCGGAGCAAATCGAATAATTCTGCATGAAAAACCCATTTATCTAAATTAAGAGGGGTGGGCTAATACCCTTTTCCTCCTTTATCCTTAACCAATGAATCCCCAAAACTAATCAGGGAAGTTCCTTAACATAATAAACCGGTATACCAAATTCGGAGCAAATCGAATAATTCTGCATGAAAAACCCATTTATCTGAATTAAGGGGGGTGGACTAGCCCCCTTTAATCCCTTTATTCTTAACCAATGAACCCCCAAAACTAATCAGGAAAGTTCCTTAACATAATAAACCGGTATACCAAATTCGGAGCAAATCGAATCATTCTGCATGAAAAACCCATTTATCTGAATTAAGGGGGGTGTACTAGCCCCCCTTTCCCCCTTTATACTTAACCAATGAACCTCCAAACTAATCAGGGAAGTTCCTTAACATAATAAACCGGTATACCATATTCGGAGCAAATCGAATAATTCTGCATGAAAAACCCTTTATCTGAATTAAGGGGGGGGGGGGGACTAACACCCATTTTACCCTTTATCCTTAACCAATGAACCCCCAAAACTAATCAGGGAGGTTCCTTAACATAATAAACCGGTATACGAAATTCTGAGCAAATCGAATCATTCTGCATGAAAAACCCATTTATCTGAATTAAGGGGGGGGGGGGGTGTGGACTAACCCCCTTTGCCCCCCTTTATCCTTAACCAATTAACCCACAAAACTAATCAGGGAAGTTTCTTAACATAATAAACCGGTATACCAAATTCAGAGCAAATCGAATCATTCTGCATGAAGAACCCATTTATCTGAATTAAGGGGGGTGGACTAACCCCCCTTTATTCTTAACCAATGAACTCCCAAAACTAATCAGGGAAGCGCCTTATCACAATGAGCCTAGAAAAATTTTTTGAAGCAAATCGGGTGTTTCTATCAAGAGTTATCACGTTATGTACGTACGTACATACATACGTACATACAGAACGGTCGGGCACATTAGCTCTCAGGCTTTGATAGCCTGTGAGATAAAAAGCAACGGAGTTAATTATGCGCCAAACCATTCTCATCAGAATACGCCCACTAGTTGTAAAACTTCAACTAAGAAATATTTTAAAATTCTAAAAAGTAGAAATTATAAATAAAAAACGAAGAGGGTAATACTATATTTAAAAAAAAATACTCTTTCCTCATTTAATAGTTTAATATTAATTAAATAAAGATTATACGTTGAAACAGCAATTTAGAAATCCTAAACAGATGGTATAAAAAATGATTTTTTTTCTTTCCTCCTGCGATATGTTAAAAAAGAAATAAAGCAAATATTATAAACCTTCTATATATAAAAAAAAAGTTTTGATTGGAAATGGACCAATGAAAATCTGCGTAGATATTCCGGGTAGAACTCATCCAGTTTAAATGCTTAAGCCAAGGCCTCCTTATAGAAATAACAGGGCTCGCAATCGCTAAGTTTCCTTTGCCCGCTGTACACGTGGTTAGAAACCACATGGTTTCCCGTGACTAGCGCCATCTAACGTGAGAAACAGAAATATTTTTTAATTTGTTTTCCATTTGTCTTTTACCATTTTCTTTACGATGTGCTTTGTAGTTTGCAAATGATAGTTGTTAATCTTAAAATTTTCATATGTTCTAGATATTTTATTTAAAAAATGAACTTATTTTACTGTTAAACAAAAAATGTTTACTGCTGTATTCCGTTATGTAAATAAATGATGATAATAATAATAATAATAATCAGGAAAGAAAATTATTTTACCATGAATTTCTCAGTGATATTAGTTATTGAAATAAATGGATAGCATCTAGATCCAGAAAATGTAAAATATTTCATTTTCTCTTATATTTTCAAATATGTGATTTATTTTATTTTTGCTATTTCTTTTCTTTTCACAATTAATTTCACCTTACAGTATTAATTTAACATCGCTCCTTCAATTTGTTTCAATGCACAGTCTCATTTTTTTATTTATTGGCCTATCATTTGTTTTATTTTTGAAGGTATGGGGGATCATTTCAGTTTAACATACTTTAGATGAAAGCTTCACTGTTTTTTCATATAAAGTTTGTATGTATTAATCTATGGAAAGTTTCATAATTGGCTCCACAGCCAATTGGCATATCTTGGCGGGCATAGTTTGGTGCGTAATTAATTTCCTTGTTTTAACTCACATATGTTATGTAAGTTTTCCTAAAATGTATCAAAGTATTTTAAAGTTAAAACACGCATAGATACACATAAAAAGAGACTGAAGTCATAAACACTTAAAAAATTGGAAAAATAAAGTTTAATAATAATCACTTAAATTTATACATGTCCCTCAACTTTCCGCAAATACCGTATTCGGAACAGATGTCATATTCGCCTCATATTGGCGCGATTTTTTTCTGTCGCCAATATCATATAGGCAACAGGTACTTAACTTGCACCAAAGTGTCGTTATTTTGCTTGATGTGGTAACCCGGATTGTGTTGTTTATGCTGTTGACGTTTTCGCCAAATTGGCAACCGAAAAAAAGCGCGCCAATATGGGGCGAATATGACATCTGTACCCCGTATTCTTGTCATGCTACGATTTTGGTGTTTGTAAATCTTAATTTGAGTATTCTTCCTTAATCAGACCTAGAGCCAATTGGCGTAAGTGTAGTTTGGCGCAAAATTAATTTTATTTTTAAACCGTATACTTGATACCACATTATTCCAGCATCGCGTTTTTGCAGTCAACTTTGACTGTGGAACAGATTACAGAACATTAGCTAATACTACATTATATAATAATAAATCGGTATTTTTCAAGTATAAGGGCCTTGGCGAGAGAAGAAAATTTGGCAACGTAATTTCTGGAAGCATATTCACTGTTTCACACAAAGAAGCAATATTTTCCAATATTTGTACAATCTATTTAATATAAAAAAGGCATTTATCTATTTTATATACAAATATAAACAAATCGTATATAAAAAACAATAATAATATCTAGAAACTAAATTTATACATGTAAATTCGGCACAGATGTCATATTGGCGCGATTTTTTTCTGGCGTAAATGTCATATACGCACCGGATACTTAACTGGCACCAAAGTGTCGTTATTTTGCTTGATATGGTTATCCGGATATAGATGATATGGTAACGAGGTTTTCGCAAAATTGGCCTCGGAAAAAAATCGCGCCAATATGGGGCGTATATGACATCTGTGCCGTAAATTCTTATAAAACAGGCTGACAGTTCAAAAGTTTTGTTTTCATAACTGTTTATATCAATCGGCAACAAATCGCTCTTTCCGAAGCCCAAATTGTGCCAAGATTAAAAAAAAAAATAACCCGCAAAGTCCTATATACTGAAAATGGTACTTGTTAGTTATCCCGTCGACCAAATTACTGTCGCCAAATTGCAAGATTAAATGCCAATAATGGTTTGCCATAAATTAATTAATTTTAAGATTAAATGCCAACAATGGCCAATAAAACCAATATTTCGACGTTTTATTTGTATTTTTATTAATGTTATACTAATTTATTTGTTTTTTCGTTATTTAAAATAAAAAATTGTGTCAATTTGTAGAACTTGGCGAGTAGTTTGGCGATTTATATAATTTGGCGAAATTGGTCGACGGGATAACTAACAAGTACCCTGAAAAAATATCAATAAATCTTATATTTAAATCTTCATTTTTGATATGTTTCATTTTTTAAAGCCAGAACATAATTGTGCGAAATATTTTTTTTACGCCTTTATTTTACTGGAATTCGAAAAATATTTTATACAATTTTGCCAATAACACAACATTTTCAATTTTTTACTATGCATTTGTTTATGGAGTATTACCATGAGTATACACCAGGTGGCGTAACTTACGGGACAAAGTCAGCTAATAAGTTGGTAATTATCGGGGACATTTTTACCCATAGACTTTCTCCGGATTGTCAAGTCTGTTTTATGATAAGGGAGTCTTGGCTTAAGCATGGCCATAGCCTACTATGATATATAACGGCCCGCGCATTTCGCCGAATTCCGTCAAGGGGGACTAACTTTTAGGGGTCCGCTGCTAAAAATATCGATTTTGGGCGCATTTTCGGGTTTGATCAAACGCTAAAAATGGTTGATCAAATCTCTACAAACGATTTCACGTTAGATGGCACCATTTTTGTCCTTAAATTTCATCAAGGGGGGGGGGGCTAACTTTTAGGGGCCCGCTGCTAAAAATATCGATTTTGGGTGCATTTCCGGGTTTGATCAAATGCTAAAAATGGTTTATCAAATCTCTACAAACGATTTCACGTTAGATGGCACCATTTTTGTCCCGAAATTCCGTCAAGGGGGGGGGGCTAACTTTTAGGGGCCCGCTGCTAAAAATATCGATTTTGGGCGCATTTCCGAGATTGATCAAACGCTCAAAATGGTTGATCAAACGATTTCACGTTAGATGGCAATATTTTTGTCCCGATATTCCGTCAAGGGTTGGGGGGGGGCTAACTTTTAGGTGTCCGCTGCTAAAAATATCGATTTTGGGCGCATTTCCGGGTTTGATCAAACGCTAAAAATGGTTGACCAAATCTCTACAAACGATTTCACGTTAGATGGCACCATTTTTGTCCCGAAATTCCGTCAAGGGTGGGCTAACTTTTAGGGGTCCGCTGCTAAAAATATCTATTTGGGCGCATTTCCGGGTTTGATCAAACGCTGAAAATGGTTGATCAAATCTCTACAAACGATTTCACGTTAGATAGCATCATTTTAGTCCCGAAATTCCGTCAAGGGGGGGGGCTAACTTTTAGGGGTCCGCTGCTATAAATATCGATTTTGTGCGCATTTCCGAGGTTGATCAAACGCTCAAAATGGTTGATGAAATCTCTACAAACGATTTCACGTTAGATGGCACCATTTTTGTCCCCACATTTTGTCAAGGGGGGGGGGGTAACTTTTAGGGGTCCGCTGCTAAAAATATCGATTTTGAGCGCATTTCCGGGTTTGATCAAACGCTGAAAATGGTTGATCAAATCTCTACAAACGATTTCACGTTAGATGGCACCATTTTTGTCCCGAAATTCCGTCAAGGGGGACTAACTTTTAGGTGTCCGCTGCTAAAAATATCGATTTTAGGCGCATTTCCGGGTTTGATCAAACGTTAAAAATGGTTGATCAAATCTCTACAAACGATTTCACGTTAGATGGCACCATTTTTGTCCCGAAATTCCGTCAGGGGGGGGGATGTTTTAGGGGTGTGAACCTAAAAATATCGATTTTGGGGGCATTTCCGGGTTTGATCAAATGCTAAAAATGGTTGATCAAATCTCTACAGACGGTTTCTGATAAGGATCGCTATTTTTTTTTTAGTTTTGTGCATTTTGAAATATTCTAAAAGTTAGCCCCCCCCCCCTGGTTCTTTTTAATCATAACTCATGAAATAAAGTTGATCAAACGAGGAAAATTGTTGATCAAATCTGATCAAACGATGATCAAACGAAATGCATATGTCACTTTCTTATTTTCCGTCATGGGCGGGCTAACTTTTAGACGGTAAAGAATAGATATTCAAAACATAGAGCGTAAACATATTTCATCAACATAGGTCAATTTCTGAGACTTGTTAATTCTTCCTCCTTGTCGGTAGTGACGCTAGTACTGTTGCCATTACAGATTTTACCGCAAATGTCCCATCTTACTTGTTAATCTACGGGATTACCCGGCCTACGGCCCCGATCTTGCCCCATCGGACTTTCACCTGTTTCCTGCATTGAAAGCCGTAGGGGAGACCGGGGATAGTAGGCGCAGTTTTTAGTTATTGATTTTTATTAATTTTTCGTTTAAGTTTGTTATGAAACTTTAACTGTACTTTTAAAGAATAGGCAATGGGCTATAAATATTCGGAATTTTGAGTTTGTAGTTTATGTTTAGCCGAAGCCTAAAGTAAAAATAACGTTGTGCGCCAACCTACCCCGTCACGGGGCAAGTTGTCTATACCTATGAGGTAAGTTGGCACACGTTTTATAAAAATTTAAATGAAACTTAAATAAGACACGCAGTTAAGAGAAATCAATTTCATTATTACCAGTAAGTTTAAACAAAGGCGTTATCATCGTACAATGTAAATTCTAAATTATGCAGACATAAAAATAATGAATAAAACATTAACATTGAGTAACTTCTATCCTACTCAATATCATCATCAGAGTTACAGTTGTCACAAATAAAAAATAGGGTGTCTCCGTTTGGGCAAACCTCGTGTGCCTAAAATATTGCATTGCAACCACTTTTCTCGGTGTTTGCTGTTTTTCAAGCTACCAGCACACACCAGACACCGATCCAACTTGCCCCGTGTTCAATGCGCCTACTAGCCCCATAATGAATTTCTTCACAAAAGGGGCACGTAACCATCTAAACATAAATAATCCAAGTAAATTACAAATGGGGTAGGTACAGTTAATCATACACTAAGAAAAACTGCACAAGTTAAATCGCAATTATTAAGATAAGTATTAGAAAAAGAATGAAGCAACAAAAAATTACTTATGAGTGGAAAAAACAGAAAAATCGTAATAAATGTCCACTGTACATAGGTAACGCTGCAAAACTACAATGAGGATTGTAAAAAGCAAGAAGAAAGGTACTCTGTGGCTGGTTACGCAATCTATCCACAAACAGCCGATTTATGAGGGCTGCGCCTACTTACCCCTGTAGCCAACTAGCCCGGTCTCCCCTACTCTCGGGACGTGACTTCTAAGACAATGCTGAGGTGGTGTGTGACAATTCCTTACATCGCAGGGCACCGAGTTTTACCAAAGTAGTTTCTTCAAACTGATAGCACGATACGACAAATGTCTCAATGTCGGTGGCGACTATATCGAAAAATGGTGCAAGGTATATAGTTCATGAGGCCATGGTGTAAATTGTTTGGCAATAAAGTTTCGGTGTGAAAAAAAAAAATGACAAACTTACTTTTGGAACATCCCTCGTATACGACCCAGCGATTATTTTTCATTCTTTAGTACCACTTTTTGAAATATAATTCATAAATATAAAATAAGCATACTCTTCAGGAAATTTCAAGACACACCTACAGCAACAAAAATTTTCTGTAATTTGTGGTATTATTGAATATAGAAAAAAATCACTGCCGGCTCGGCCTACAGGTGGAGGTAGATTTCGAAGTTAAGTACACCAACAAAAACTAAATCAAGATTAGAGATAAAACCAGCTTAGAAATTTTATCTGGCCGCTTTTGATGAGTTTTTAATTTTATTTTTCTGTAAGAGCTGTGTTTATCAGAATCACGTAAGGGGGTATTAAAAAATATATTTTTCCACGCTCAACAACTTGAAATTTTCTGACTCATTTTTAAAAGTAAAAACATGAAACTTGCTGAGGTGACCTTTTAAAGAGATTTATAAGCGACCTATGTTTTTATTTTTTGTTCAATTCATTAGAACTGAACTTGATTTAAAAACAATTATTTTCCCATTACGATCATGTTTTTTAGTTTCCAGCACTATCGCTTCGGGAAATTCGGTTCAAAATTTCTACTTTCACAGCATTTTTTGAAATATATTCTGCTTTTATAAAAAAAAAATAAACCAATATTGCACATTATGAAGTTTCAGAATAAGAGAATCTGCAAATTGGATGCGTTTGAGAGGAAAAATCAATTTAGAAATGAGTCAGAAAATAGGCAGTTTGAATTTGAGTACACCCTTAGTAAGCATTTTTTTTCTTCAACTTCTATTTTTGTTTAACTAGTTTTTGCTGTAAGAGTTGGTCCTATCAAAAACTTGTCAATATAAAAGTTGTATATAATATTAAGAAGATGTATAATAAATGTAAGCGGATTGGATATCTTGTGAATTGGCGAAGTTGTGAATTTTTTGTCTTCCTCAACCACCGCTTTTTTTTTCATTTATTTATTTATTTATTTATTTATTATTATTTTTTTTTTTTGCAGTAAGAGTTAGTACTATCAATAACTTGTCAATATAAAAGTTTTAGATAGTATTAAGAAGATTCATAATAAGTTTAATTGAATTTGATATCTTGAGAATTGGCGAAGTTATGAATTTTTTTCTCTCTAACACCCTATTTTTTTCGCCCCTTGAACCCATTTTAAATTTTATCACAAATCTGTGATACATAAATTTTAGGCCCTTTTCCTAGAAATAATGATAACTTTAAACTGATTTGATATGTATTATAATTAAGAAGTTATGTTTTCCTTCAGTTTTCACAAAACCCCTCCCTATTTCGACCCCCTTGGTTTGATTTTGCCCATTAACGAACTTGACCGAGATTTTCTACCCCTTGATTTTACATGGCAGTTTGGAAGAGGTTTGTGCAGAATTATGGAAGTTATAGTGTCCATTAAAAAGTGATATATATATATAGGAAATAGATGATGATGAATTCTAATTATATAATGGTTATAAATAAATAAATAAATATATATATATATATAGATAGATATAGATATATGTATAAAGTTTTGAACTGAAGGTGGTTTTGGGTTCTAGGGCCATGATCGGCGTAGATCTTCAAAAAATTTTCTGAAATTCCAACATAGGGGATAATGTAATAGGTATTATTTCTTACGAAATCTACTTTATAGTCGCAAGTGCTGGTCTGGAATCGAAACGTTAAGGTGAAATCAAAAAATCTTTTATGCACCAATAAAAGACCACAATTTAGACAATAACAAGTCGGTCAAACGTAACAAATGATTATTTATACAGTATTCGTACTATAACAATTTTTATAAATATTTACATCTTGGCGCAATAGCTGTTGCACTCTTATGCAAAAATGCATGAATACAAAATTTATTACGATTAGTGTAATTCCGGGATTTATGCGGCACATTTTTTTGAAGTTGTGTATAAAGTCCCATGATGGACATAAATTGAAAAAAAATCATGCTGTGCTATTTAATGTTAAATATACAACACGTGTACTGCGACAAAAAATTAAAAAAAAAATTATTAATATTTTTTAACAATTTTTTTCTAAAACATTACACTGCGGCGCGTCAACCGCACATTCAGGCTGAGACGGCACACTTGTGCGGTAGTTATGCCGCGCTTGTAATAAGAACAGAATGAAATTATAAATAAAAATATAAAAAAAAATATTCATATCTGGACTATAATTAACGATGTAGTAACAAAATGAAACTAAATGAGTACAATGCAACGTATTAGTAGATTCAAATTAATAATTGTTGCTACTTTCACTATTAAAATTATAGACTTATATTTTTACATTAAATTTTAATTGTTATTTCAGCAACAACGTAACATCAATGAATTAGAAAGTGAAAAAAAAAAGTAAAATTGTATTTACATAATTTATTTGTTAACCCAATCGGAGCCGGTGGCTGTTACACAAATTTTATTCGGTGGTGCCACTTTTTTAAAGAAGCTACCTTTACTTAAATAATTATAAAAATGCTCTAATTAAACAAAGCAAATATTACTTTTCTTTTTTACTGGTGCCAGAAACAAATTTTGTAAGCTCTTTATGAAGGTGCTTATATGCACCTATAGTCCTGAATGGGTTAAGAGACCTGCTTTTTTTACTACAATCTACAGAAAAAGTGTCGAAGAAGTACAGTCTTTACGTAACTGCATTTAAACACATGATGAAACGAAGTGTCAATTACACATCCACTGTTTTGGAGTAGTTTTCTAAACATTCCTTGCAAAGAACGTCTGCGTTACGCGTAATCCAATTTTTCATTATTGACTTTACTTGCATCTTTCTTGCCGTTCTTACTTTTTATTTCCCCTCTTTTTCTCCTTTGGTTTTAGTAAACTTTATAACGTGCCCAACATGGTTAGTCTGTGCAAAAAGAAAAGGAAAAGTTAATAACACTTAATCATCCCGTACAAAAGAAACTGCGGCATGTATACCGGAATAGAAGTGCGGCATGTATCCCATTTTGCATGGTGCAGACGTCAGCCATCACAGTTACTTGCCATCGCTAAGGGGAATGGCGTAACCATATACACAGTACTCTAAACAAACGCTACACTTAGTTTTGACTTTGAAATCATGCATGCATTTAGTAATTAGTGTATGAAAAATATTTAAACATAACGTGCTTAAAAGTTTGGACGGTAAAATCATGCACTTTCGTCAAATTAAGGATTGTACTTCTACAAGTAAACGTCGAAATGGGATTCACGCTATACACCGGTTAAAATAATCTCATTGCGCACCTATACTGTGCGTTTGACGACCATCTATCGATAATTACAAGAAATACAAGGAGTGCGGCATCTATCCCGTATGCGGCGACTCTCCCGGAGTTACCCTATATATATTAAAATTAATTATACGGATATAATAGGATTCCATCTTAAATAGGACGTCATCACCATGGTAACCTAGAATCATTACCTGTTAAGGGATATCATTGAATTAATTACATATGATAGGATTTAATAGAATGAAAAAAAAAACTTTTTTTAATATCTTTTTAAGTTTCAATTCGATTTTCATAAAATTTGAAATAACTCGACAAAATTTTGCAATGATTATATGTACATTAAATTTCAAGCCATTCGGTTGGGTAGTTTTTGCGCTGTTATATGCAGACAGATAGACAGACGGATCAGACGACGACTATAGGTGCTACGTATTTATATAATTACGAATGAATCTAATAAACAAGTGTTGTTTAAAAAATATACTCACTGTTAGTATTTACTTAAATTATTTTTTCAATGAGGTAACGGAAGGACATTTTACGACAGGTTGATTCTAGTTAACAAGTGATTGTAGTAATGACAAGTTATTTGGTATTTTCATACAGGTAAAATTTCAGTTATTATCCGACTGAAAAGAAAGGTTATGTGTTTCACGCGTATCTGGGTATGTGGATTTCTTTATACCCTCGAAACATCCTAATGGCTGGATTGATTTTAATGAATGGGGTATCTATCGATTCGTTTTAATCGTCCGATGGTCATAGGCTAGGTTTTGTTTTTATAAATTCACAATGTAGCCGTAAAACGCAAAATGGCGGTAGACACGAATTTTTTTTACGCACCCTCTTGAGTGGCATATCATTGGATAGGTCTTTCTAAATGAAGACGATGTTTGATTGACTATTTTACAGTCAGAAGCTCTGTTTAACTATTACACAACCTGGAAGTTGTGTAGGTAGGATCTCTAGCTTTACTGCATCTCTAATCATCATACACATCTATAGGCCTCATCAAAACAGTGTTTATAGATAGGAACTAACAATTAAACGCAACTTAAAAGACATCAATACAAGTAAATAAAAAAATAGGCATGTAATATAAAAAAAATAGTTTCACATTGATGAGAAGTAATTAATTAGTTCGCTTTTTACGCAGTTGGGATTTTTGATTTTTTAAATTTAATTTTTATTTAAACATAGTTTTTAAATATTTAGTTTATATATTATGATCAATTAAATCAACCAAAAAAGTTTTTTAGCATAAATTAAACATAAAATTTCTAATCTTTGTCGTGGAAAGACAAAAAGTGATATGGATTTAGCGTTTTGGAAAGATCTTTCAAAATGCCGTTCCAAAGAAAAAAAAAGAAAAAAAAAAAAAAGAAAACACTGGGGCAAAAAACCGAAAGGCGAAAACTCAACAACGAAAGGGTTAAGGAGAATTTTTTTTTTTTTTGAAAAAAGTGGTGGAAGACGTGACCGGGGTCTGTTCTCCCCACTCTTTCCACCTGCTCATTCGTTTGAGTATGATAGCTGCAGAATTTTATTATTTTTCCGGCCACTATTTTCGAACAGTAGTCATCGCTTTATGTAATCGCATAAATTCTGATATTAAAAAAGGCGAAGATTAGTATTCCCAAACAGTGATAAATTAAAAGCATATTTTCAAATATTCTGTGTGTTACTGATCGTAATTAAAATCTCCCGTACGAGGGCGCTGTGTCAGCGCCGTTATTTTATTTATTATTCCAATCGTCTGCGTGTTGACGATAGATTGTAATTTAGTTACTAGTGAGTGGAAACACTGAATTTTTGTTGTTGTTGTTATTGAAATGATGGAATGTTTGACTTGGAAACGGCCAGAGAGACTGTTTCACTCTTAACAATTATTGTTTTAAAATAAAGAAA
Organism: Maratus speciosus; assembly: GCA_963932465.1. Classification (NCBI taxonomy): domain Eukaryota; kingdom Metazoa; phylum Arthropoda; class Arachnida; order Araneae; family Salticidae; genus Maratus; species Maratus speciosus. The sequence goes on along the minus strand of OZ010789.1, from coordinate 288,281,188 downwards.
TATACAGTTCACTGCGAAGAGTTCCTTAAAAATGGTGTCATTGAGTAACTTATTGTTTTATTCTTAACAAAAATTGGTCCTTCGAGGCCGGAGTAAACGGATTTATCGTTTGCTTTTAGAGTCAAGAATCAGCGACGAGACTTGATTTCTTCGAATAAGGTAGGACTTTTTCTTTAACATGTCTACTGAATTAAAAAATATTTTGACTAAAAAAAGAGTTTTAAAATGTAAAATTACTAAATTTGTTAGTGAAATTAAATTAAGTGACTCTGATGAATGCTCTTTAGAGCTTGTAAATACGAAATGTGATCAATTCAATACAGAATTGAAAGAAATGTTTGATAAAATTTATTCATTGTGCGATGAAGAGGAAATTGATAAATATATCGATGAACAATCATCGATTGAAAAAGAGTTAGATGAAACTTGGTTAAAAATTAAAAGAGCGAAACAAAAACAAATAAATGTTCTTAATGAATCAAAGCCGAAACAAGAGAATAGTGTAACGGAAGTTCGACTTCCCACGATTAATCTACCTTCTTTTAGTGGAAACGTACAGGATTGGATATATTTTAGTGATCTTTTTAAATATAGCGTTCACAATAATAGCGCACTTTCGGGTGCTCAAAAGTTATCATATTTGAAATCTTCGCTTCATTCTGGAGCTGCAAAAGTTATACAAAGTATAACGATTTCAGATGATAATTATCAAACAGCGTGGTCCTTATTAGAGGAAAGATATTCCAATAAAAGACAACAAGTGTTTGCTCACATTAAAAAATTAATGTCCATTAATTCAATACAAAGTGAAACACCTAGTGCTATTCTTAATTTGGCAGATACCGCCAGTGAATGTATCAGATCTCTAGAAATTCTCGATCAAAAAATTGAAGGGTTTGCGGATACAATAATAACTTATATATTGTGGCAGAAATTAGATGGGTCCACAAAATTATGGTTTGAACGTGAACAAAAAAAAAGACGAGCTACCAAAATTAAAAGAATTAATCGAATTTTTAAAAAGACAAGCGAGAACACTGCAAGTTTCCAAACCTCTTATAAATAATGTAACTCCTAAACGCAATGCTCAACAACGAATCACTAGTATGGTATCTACATCTAATGGTAAAAACTCAAAAACATTTAAATGTGTTAAATGTCAAAGTAATGAATTCCACGGTTTGCACAAATGTCCAGAATTCTTAAATCTTTCAGTGGCTTCTAGATATGAATTCGTAAAGAAAAATAATATTTGTTTTAACTGTTTAAAATTCCACTCGGTTAGAAATTGTAAATCTACTTATTCTTGTCAGAAATGTATGAAAAAACATTCGAGTTTACTGCATTTCGAGAATGAAAATGAAAAGCAAATTCAAAACAGCGATAGAAAAAATGAATTTATTTCAAAACCCGAGGTCAGTGATTGCAATACCCAAAACCAGAATCAAACCGTAGCGCATTCAAATCTAGACCCGAATGCTGCAACATTTCACATTTCTAACGAAAGAGTATTTTCAGGTACATCTGTTTGTGAGATGAATTACTTAAGTTCTGGCATCTTATCAACTGTCATTGTTTATATTAAAAATAAATTTGGTGAATTTAAGCAGTTAAGAGGTTTGATTGATGCTGGATCAATGAGTAATTTCATTACGATTCAGTGTGCTGATTATTTAGGAATTAAGAAAGAAAAAATAAAAGTTGCGGTTTCAGGATTAAATGGCATCTCCGTGAATATTAACTCCAAGGTAAAAGCATTAATTTCGAACAATTCAAATTTTAAGGCGTAAATAGAACTTCTTTGTGTACCAAAAATATCGGGTACTATTCCAGTAAATCGGATTAACGTTCCAACAGAACATTACCTTAATAACATTAAATTAGCGGATCCAGAATTTTACAAACCTGGAAAAATTCATGTTCTTTTGGAAGCTCAAATATTTTATGATCTTTTAGAAGTCGGTCGAATTGAAGTCCCCAATTCTAATTTAAAATTCCAAAACTCGGTATTTGGATTCATTGCCTGTGGAAGCGTATTAAATCCTGACAATCAAATCACGCAAAATACTCATTGTGGGCTTGTTTGCAACTATGAAGATTTGACAAAAGAAGTTCAAAAATTCTTTCAGTTAGAAACACTAGGGATAAAAGACGATCCCACATGTACTGACGAAGATAGAGCGTTAGAAATATTCGAAAAATCTGTATCTTATAAAAAATAAACGTTACGAAGTTACCTTACCATGGAAAAAGGATTGGCGAGAAATGAATGACAATTTCAAAATAGCCAATAATAGACTAAACTGTCTTAAAGTGAAAATGAAGCGAAAATTAGAGCTTCGTGCTCAATATTGTGAGACTTTGAAAGATTATGAAAATAAAGGAATCATAGAAAAAATAACGGAAACGCACAAGCCAGTGGAGAAACCACTTTTTTATCTTCCACATCAACCTGTCTTTAGACAAAGCCTGACAACGAAAATGAGAGTAGTCTTCGATGCCAGCTCACACGATGTTGGCGAATTATCGTTAAATGATTGTCTTTGGCCAGGTCCAAATCTTAATCCAAACTTATTCGATCTACTTATCAATTTTAGATTAAACAAAATAGCATTGATAGGTGATATAGAAAAGGCCTTTCTGCAGATATCCCTAGCGGAGAAAGACAGAGATGCAGTGAGGTTTTTATGGATTGGAGATAGAGGTATAGAAATATATCGCTTCAACCGAGTTCTTTTTGGTATGAATGCTTCCCCGTTTCTTCTTGCTGCTACTCTAAGAAAACATATCAAGAAATTTCAAGTTAGATATCCTACAACAACAAAGTTATTAGATAGGTGCCTCTACGTTGATGATTTCATCGCTGGTGCTGAAAACTTGCAAGATGCGTTAGAAATCTCTTGAAATGCTGTTTATATTATGAGCGAGGCAAGTATGAAACTCAGAAAATGGTCAACTAATGATAACGATTTGATGGAGCAATGGAAACAAGAAGGGTTTGATACTCAGCCTCTACATAACCCAATTGAATTAGGATTTGATTCAACAAAGGTTCTAGGAATGTCTTGGCATACGAGTGAAGATTGCTTTATCGTAGATGTAAAAGGCTTATTAGAAATTTTATCAAAAAATGAAAACACCAAGCGCTTCATCCTGCGTGCTATTGGAAAAATATTCGACCCTCTTGGCTTGCTCACTCCTTATACTATTCGCATGAAATGCCTATTTCAAGATCTGTGGTTGAGGAAAATTGCTTGGGATGAAGATCTACCAATAGATGTTAAAGAAAAGTGGCTTCAATGGTGTTCTGAGATCCCACGCTTCTCCGACCTAAAAAATCCAAGAATTGTGCTAAATTCAACGAAAGAAGAAAATTCAGATGTGGTAGAGATTCACTGTTTCTGCGATGCTAGTAAGAAAGCCTTCGGCACTGTCATATACCTTAGAATTGTAAAAGAAAATGCTATTGAAGTTAACCTTGTGACTTCAAAAAGTAGAGTTACACCTCTTAAAAAAATCACTTTACCAAGATTAGAGCTATTGGGAGCTTTACTTGCTGCCCGACTAGGTAATGCAGTCAAGAAAATAGTAGATCATAAGAAGCCATCAGATGTGTTCTTCTGGACAGACTCGAAAATCACTTTGTATTGGATTAGAGGTTCTAGTAAAAGATGGAAATCATTCATAGCGAATCGTGTCAACGAGATTCAATCTTTGACTGACTCCAATTCGTGGTTTCATTGTCCGGGAAAGTCTAATCCAGCCGACCTCCTTACCAGAGGCATCAGTGTTGATATGCTCTTAGAAAAGGATTTGTGGTTTAAAGGTCCACCCTTTTTGAGAGAAACTGTTCTCCCAACTAATGACTGCAACATCCAAAATTCACCAGATGACTATTCTGATGAACTAAAGAAAACAGTTACATGTGAAAATGATAACTCTTTAGTTACTCTAGCTATTTATGATCAAAATTATTTATTAGATTATATTATTAGTGTTAGTAATAATTATATAACTATCATTCGTATTTTATGTTATGTGCTTAGATTTATTCATAACCTTCGAAATGTTAATAGAGTGAAAGATCATCTTACTTCTAAAGAATTGAATGCTGCAGAATTATCACTGATAAAGATGGTTCAACAAAGTGAGTATCAGGAAGAAATAAAATGTCTTCAGAAAGGTAATTCAGTACCAAATAAAAGTAAACTAAATTCTTTAAATTGTTTCTTAGATGAAAGTAATATTTTAAGAGTTGGGGGTAGATTGGGTAACTCATATTTGACAACAAATGAAAAACATCCTATGGTTCTGCCAAGTAAGCATCCCCTTACTTTAATTATTGTAAGATATTTTCATTTAAAGTATTTACATGTAGGATCACAAACATTGTTGTACCATATTCGTCGTAAATTTTGGATAACTAATGGTAGAAACATCTGTCGCAAAATAACATATGAATGTGTGACTTGTTTTAAAAACAAGCCTGTATTAGCGAGTCAAGTTATGGGTGACTTGCCCAAAGAGCGTGTTACACCTTCATTTCCATTTTCCATTATTGGAACTGATTATTGCGGCCCTTTTTACATTAAATTAAAAAATCAAAGGAAAGGTACATATAATAAAGTGTATGTATGTATATTCGTTTGTCTCTGCACCAAAGCTATTCATCTAGATTTCGTTTCAGATCTCACTTCTGCAGCCTTCATTGCTTGTTTTAAGCGCTTTGTTAGCAGAAGGGGAAAGTGTTCAAAAATATTTTCTGACAATGCAAAAAACTTTGTAGGGGCAAACTTAGAATTGAAAAGGCTTCACAACTTGGTTAGACACCCAGATGAAGCATTAGCTGATTATTTTGCAAGGGAAAATATCGAATGGAATTTTATTCCTCCGAAAGCGCCGAACTTCGGTGGTCTTTGGGAGGTAGGGGTTAAATCATTCAAATTCCATCTAAAACGTGTAATTGGTAACGCGCACCTCACTTTAGAGGAATTTCTGACAGTAATTCTAGAAATTGAAAGTGTTTTGAACTCAAGACCTCTGTCCCCATTATCATCAGATTTCGACGATTTCGAGACTCTGTCACCGGGTCATTTTCTTATAGGTAGGCCCTTAACGTCTATTATTGAACCCCAGCTCACTGAAATTTCGGAAAACAAACTTAGCAACTGGCAAAAAATAATAAAATATAGCCAGCAAATATGGAAATTATGGAAGCGAGACTATCTGAACACCTTGCAGCAACGTAATAAATGGCAAATAAATAAAAACAATATAAATGTTGGTTCTCTCGTATTGATCAAAGATGAAAATATGCTCAGCACAAAATGGGCAACAGGTAGGATTTCCGAGATATTTCTCGGTAAGGACAAAAAAGTTCGAGTAGTGAACATTCGTCTACCTAACGGTACAATAATAAAGAGAGATGTGAGAAGTATTTGTCCCCTTCCAATTAATGGAAACTAATTTCTTTAATGTATATATTTGGTATATTTTGAATATATTTTGTTGTTTAATTTCTATAGTATGTTTTATTGTATTCAAATGTAAAGTAATTTTGCCATTTTTCCTTTGTTATTAATTATATCTTTGCATTGTTATATGTAGTATTATGTAATTTTATATTATATATTAGAGTAGTTTTGAAACCTGCAGGTTTCAACGGTCGGGAGTATGTTACTGATCGTAATTAAAATCTCCCGTACGAGGGCGCTGTGTCAGCGCCGTAATTTTATTTATTATTCCAATCGTCTGCGTGTTGACGATAGATTGTAATTTAGTTACTAGTGAGTGGAAACACTGAATTTTTGTTGTTGTTGTTATTGAAATGATGGAATGTTTGACTTGGAAACGGCCAGAGAGACTGTTTCACTCTTAACAATTATTGTTTTAAAATAAAGAAATATACATTTCACTGCGAAGAGTTCCTTAAAAATGGTGTCATTGAGTAACTTATTGTTTTATTCTTAACACTGTGTAAAGTTATAACAAGATAAAATAATGGGATTTTTCGTAGCCTATTCCGCAAGTAAAAATCTTCTAGTTTAAAAATGTATTTTATTTACTCCATGTTTTATTAATACTTTTTCTAGAAACATATTCTTTTAGTTGCCAACACGACTATCTAAATTTTATTTCGGAACACTAAGAAACTACAAATAAGTTCGCTTTAAACTTCTATTTCTTGTTTGTAACTTTTGCCATGCAAATTCGAAAACAGCAGCTGTGAAATTTTCAACGAAGAAAGTGTTTTGTCGAATCCTCCTTTATTTATTTATTTATTATTTTTTTTATTTTAAACTTTCATTTGAATATATCCCTGATAATCGAAAAAGTCATTTAAGAATGTAATGCGATGTTTTCTTTTTTCTTTTCTTTCGTTAGCTGTGTTTTATTTAAATATTAAAGTTCTAGAAATGTCAAACGTTTAAAGTGAATTAAATTTAACTAAAAAACACATTTTTCCAAGTAGAACAATAATAAAATTAAAACTCTAAACTGTATAAGGATATTTACAGCCAAAGAACGTTTTTATGAGAAAATGTTAAGAAAAAGTATTAAGTTGTCAGATACCTTTTAAAGTGTCCAAAAATCGATTTTCTTTTAAATAGCTTAAATATGATTATTTAGGAACATTTAAAAACAAACAGAATTCAAAAATTTGCATTAGAAGAGACGTTTTTTCCAAAACACCTTGAGCTTTTTCTGTATGATCAAGGGGTGATTTAATCTTTAAAGTCATTTTTCTCAAAGTGGCAAATTTGAACATTGGGCACATGATTTCTAAAAATGATTGCCTAGAATTTCACGAAATTTTCACTGAATATATTAAAGTTATAGAGGCACGAAATGACCTATTACGTATTATGTTTCTCAAGTAGTAAGAAGTTTAGAATTCAGGACTACTTTCGTATTAAAAAAAAAAAAAATCCTCGATATTTCTAGTTTCTTAAAAATGGCTGCCTAGAATTCCACGAAATTTTCACTCAATATATTAAACGTATAGAGGCACAAAATGACCTATTATTATGTTCCTCAAGCAGTAAGAAGTTTAGAATAAAGGACTACTTTCGTTAAAAAAAAATATTTGATATTTCAAGTTTCCTTCAAAAAAAAAAAAAAAAAAAAAAAAAAAAAAATCTCGGGATCTACAAGTTTAATTTATTTTTATTTTAGGTCATTTTAAGAACACAATATATATCTGTACTCATTTAAAAAATATTGGCTTGCCTTAACCATTCAAATGTGAAAAATCATGCGCGGAATTCATGCAGTACTAATTATTTCGTAAAAATTGTATTATCTGTAAAAATAAATGAAACCTGCTGTATAACGTGTATAATTTTTTTGAGAACTTTAATTTATTAAATATACCTTTCTTAATACGTGTGTTAAGTTTTATGATTAAAAGTCAATTAGTTATGGAACAACTGCAAATTTTTAGAGATCAATTTTTCATGTATTTTGTTAGTTCAAAGGTACCTGGCCACTTAATAAACAAGTAATATAACAATTTTGTTTTTAAAGTCAATTCCTACTTAGGTCATCAAAGAAAAATTTAATATAATCCCTTAAGCTAATATTAGTTTTTGTTGCATTAAAATATCTCAATTTGTTGATTTTCTATAAGCAAGTAGGTTTACAATGCAAGTCTATGGGAATTTGGCGAAATATTAGAGATATCGCCAGGTTGGCGTCATATTTGGCGACTCATTTTGGTTGCCAAATTGGGCGAAATCGCCAAGTTGGCGGTATTTGGAGACAGAACAGGGTCCCCCTTATGGTAAACCCCCTTATAGATATGAAGATGCATTAATTGCTGTTCAATAACCAATTGCCGCCATTTTGTCTCCCATATAAAATTAAAATTAATTAAAATTTAATTAATGAATTAATATTTTAAAAATCTGTATTAACATCAATTGTCATCCAGTACAAGTTTTAAAAAAATTATTTCAACTTGATAGGATGAATAATAAGTATTTTATTAACGATTGAAAATTTGAACAAGATATATAAATAAATAAATAAATATAGGGAGAGTGTGAACTAATAGTAGGAATTGAAAAATAGATTGAAATTTATCAAAGATAAAATTTATCGTATAGTTACAGAGTAATTTTAAACGTATTTTTCTATAGTTTATTCAAAATTAAGAGAAATATTAAAGAATCATAAGGATTGGCAATTTGTGGCATAGAGCTTATAGTTTTGCGCTTTTTTTGCTTATTTGGCAATTTCACAAAAACAAATAACAATTTTTCCTGACACCCCCCCCCCCCCCCCCCAAAAAAAAAAAAAAAAAAAAAAAATCTTAGCAATATTTAATGTCTAAAGTTTAACTTATAAAATTATCAATTACAATAAATTGATACATTAATTACACAAATTAAATAGTTATTTAGAATTTATTTTGTCTGGCGCAGACACTGAGCTCAACAGTACTACGGTCAGACGAACGTCTATTTGCACGCTTTTTTCCTTCTTACAGTCTTCCTACACCTTCGCTAGCATGTGTTTCTGTGCTTGTTAAGTTAAAAAGCGTGCAAATACACGTTCGTCTGACATTAGACTTTATCTAGCGCTTCACCCATGAATACAATTAAGGATCGGCCGAAACAGGTTTTTAAGACCAAAACCGAAAGCGAAACCGAATTCCGCTAATCTTTCTATTTTCGGCCGGAAACGAATACAAAAACAAAAATGTCAAAAGTTTTTTTTTAAAGTAATTAATACGTACATAAATATACATAATTATTAATTATACGTGTTTATTAAATGTACATAATTATTAATTAATTATACGTGTGACCCAAATTGCTTGTCTGTGCCTCTGACTAAAACTTTTAATTTCCATATGAAACAAAATGTAATTAATTCCTCAACGACACAAAAAGATTTTTTAATTATACGAATTTCATCTAATTAAAAAATATTTTAGATTTACATACCTCGATTAATCTTTTATAATGATTTTTTTAAATGGTCATCTATTAGACTAGAACAGAGGTTTCCAACTGTGGCCCGCCGGATACCACTAAAATTTTACAGTTATATTTGCCTTATCTAATCGTCGAATTGCTGCGATTCAACTTGCCGACTATTTCTGTAAATTTTAATGGTATCCGGCGGGCCACAGTTGGACACACCTGTACTAGAAATTTCTGATAGAGTAGTCTAAAGACTTCTGTGATTTCAAATTAAAACTTTTCTATTACTGTTAAGTCTGCAGCTTTAAATGAGTGCATGAACAGCATCTTCGAAGTTTAGTCATATATGCATTGTTTGCTTCATAATTTGCATTCACGTCTTGGTCAGTCATGACTGATAATTATAAACAGTGAAGTTCATAGCAATAAATAAAGAGTGTCTCATTTCAGTCGATGCAGCTCAAAGCAATGTGTCATGTTAAAAATTTCCGAAGGAAGAAACGAGATTTTTGGAATACAGATAGTTTCGGCCCGGAAGAATTTTCGCCGAAAACAAGTGTTCGGCGAAACTCAGATTTTGTGCCGAAAACAAAACCGAATTTTCGATCGACCTCTTAATACAACGCCATAGAGCTCCTGAGAAATATTTATGGCAAAACACAGATTTCCTGCCATAGAGTAGTATGGAGTATATATGTTCAAACAGGATTTTCTTTTAATATTATGGCAAAGTTGCTACTATTTTCACTGATATATATTTTTTACTGAAAAAAAACTACAGATTTCATTTTATTTCGTAACAAATATTCAATTTAATATTATTTAAAAAGGAAATTTTATGATGTCAACGTCTAACTGAATATGAAGTTTGGGGAAAATTCGTGCATTTGTTCTTGAGATTGAGCTATTGGGCAAATCATGACAAATGCAGCATAGCAGCGTCACCTCTTGAGCGATTTACACCAACACATAATTAGCAGCAATATTAATCAAGGTATACTTGAATCGGAAGTTTGATGAAAATTCGTGCAGTAGTACTTGAGATAGAGCTATTGAGGAAATCGCTGAAAATGCAGCACAGCAGCGCAACTTATTGGGTGATTTACAGCAACAAGCAGCTAGCATCATTTCATATAAAGGACTAACTGAATCTGAAGTTTGATGAAAATGTGTGCATTAGTTTTTGAGATAGAGCTATTGCGGAAATCGTGAAAATCCTGCAAAATGCAGCATAGCAGCACCTTCTGTTTGGCGAAATACACCAAAACATAAATAGCACCAACTCATATCAAGGACTAACTGAATCTGAAGTTTTATGAAAATCCTTGCATTAGTTCTAGAGATAGAGCTATTGCGGAAATCCTGCAAAATGCAGCATAGCAGCGCCACCTGTTGGGTGAGTTACACCAAAAACTAATCAGCACCAATTTATATCAGGGACTACCTGAATATAATTTTTTATTAAATTCCGTGCATTAGTTCTTGAGATAGAGTGCCCACAAAATTTGTGTCACATACCGACAGACTCGCAGACAGACTTTTGCAAAAGCATGTTTCTTTGGAGATCTCTGACCGCCTAAAACATGTAAATCCGTCGGAAACGGAAGTAGAAAATTTTCTGGAATCCAATACTTTCTTCTTGTAAAGATAGAAGAAAGTAATAACCAAAATTGATAAAAAGTATGCGGAAAATTTTGCAAAAATGCTTCTAATATTAAGAAAAGTGCAGGATTCATTACTTGCGCGCATTGAAATTGTGATGCGGTCACCTCATAAAGTGAACAGATAAGTTAGCTATCCGTTCTATTGTGGAGCTCAGTGGGCGCAGTATGTCCCAATGAGGACATTCTGCCAATAAAAAAGAATCAATCAGCCAAACAACAAGATCAGTAAAAAAACTGGAACTAACAAAAGAGTTCCCTTTAATCTTCAATTTCTAGTTTCCAACTTTTGCCGTGCAAATTAGAAAACGGCATCTGTGAAATTTTCAATAACAAAAATATTTCGTCAAACCGTTTATTTTTGATAACACTTAATTTGAACTTAATTAACACTTAATTTGTTCTTTAGAACAAAATTACGTTTTTATCAGAAAGTGCAAAGACTAACGGTAAATTAAAATACTTTCCCGGGTAAAATTTTTCAAAGATTAAATGTAGTCTGTATTAGAGGTCTGCACGGGCCGACATTTCCAGGCCCGGGCCCGGCCCGACTGAGAGAAAAAAATTTGGCCCGGCCCGACTGAGAGAAAAAAATTTGGCCCGGCCCGGCCCGTACAAAAAAAATATTGGCCCGGTCCGGTAGAAAAGTTAAATTTTCGGCCCGAGCCAGGCCCGGCCCGTAAAAAAAAAATTATTTGCCCGGCCCGGCCCGAGTGCATTTTTACAAAAGTCCTTCCGGCCAGTGCCGGGAGGAAGAGGTAGCTTTCATATTCCTTATTTTAAAAAAGCCAACTTATATTATTCAAACACACGAAGCTCAATTAAGTGGAAACCGAATGTAGGAGATTCAATACTAATTTTTATCAATACTAAATCATTATGAATGAGAATTTCGCAAAATTAGTCAGCTTTATCCAAGCTGCTTTTATTTAAAGTAACTTATATTTCGCTGCCAAATTCGGCGATTTCTTAAAGTGCCTGCCATTTTAAGACAACATGGTGGATGAGGCTAACCAGTGAACTTGGTCGAGACCTTAGTAATTGCTGTGCACATGCTCACTCACATCGGAATCGGTTGATACATACGAGTGCTGTCGCAGGCAAAAAATCAGATTTTTCAAAATGTCACCCACGTTAGAAATTGAAACTGCTATATCTGAGCCATTTTTTAAGATAAAGACAAACAAAACAAACAAAAAATGCTCCTGAATCCTTATATCAAGGTCAAATACTTAAGAAAGAAACCTTTTTCAATTTTTAATTTTTTTGCACCTCACTTTAAATACATATTTTTTTAATTTAATGGCCGCCATTTTGAAACAAGATGGCTGATGAAGCTGGCCAGCGAACTTGGTCGAGATATTGATGTATACTATCCACATGCCTTCTTCCATCGAAATAGGCGAATACGTGTGGTATCGCGAGACAAATACAATATCGTTTCAAAGTGTTAGCCATGATAGAAATTCAAAGTGCTATAATTCAACCACTTTTTAAGATATAAACAAAAGAACAAATTTTCAGAAACAAAAATTGCTCCAGAATCTTTATATCAAGGCCAAACACATAAAAAAAAATCTTTTTCATTTTCCAATTTTTAGGTAGCTTTCTTTACAAAAAAGCTACCTATTGCAGCCGTTCGGAGGAAAGCGATTTCAAAAAATTTTGGTATATTTTCATCGATCATGACCCCCAGACCCCGAAACCACCCTCCGTTCAAAATTGATATATATATATATATATATATATATATATATATCTATATATATATATATATATATATATATCTGACCTATGTCACACTGTAACTCCCGTAATTATGAACCGATTTCGATGTAATTCGGTGTGTACATAGTACATACCAATGTCTCGACCGAGTTCGTTGGCCAGCTTCATCCGCCGTTTTGTTTCAAAATGGCGGCCATTTAAATTTTTTAAAAAAATTTAAAACTTGAAATGTGGTACCAAAAAATTAAAAATGGAACAATATTTTTTTCTTATGTATTTTTCCTTTATACAAAGATTCCGGAGCAGTTTTTGTTTCGTCTATATCTTAAAAAATGGCTGAGTTGTAGCATTTTGAATTTCTATTGTGGCTGACATTTTGAAACGTCCTGAATTTTGTCACGCGATAAAAGGCGTATTTATGAACCGATTTGGATGTAATTCGGTGTGTACATAGTACATACCAATCTCTCGACCGAGTTCGTTGGCCAGCTTCATCCGCCATTTTGTTTCAAAATGGCGGCCATTTAAAAATTTTTTAAAAACTTAAAATTTGAAATGTGGTACCAAAAAATTGAAAATGGAAAAATATTTTTTTCTTATGTATTTGACCTTTATACAAAGATTCCGGAGCAGTTTTTGTTTCGTCTATATCTTAAAAAATGGCTGAGTTATAGCATTTTGAATTTCTATTGTGGCTGACATTTTGAAACGTCCTGAACTTTGTCACGCGATAAAAGGCGTATTTATGAACCGATTTGGATGTAATTCGGTGTGTACATAGTACATACCAATCTCTCGACCGAGTTCGTTGGCCAGCTTCATCCGCCATTTTGTTTCAAAATGGCGGCCATTTAAAAATGTTTTAAAATTTTAAAATTTGAAATGTGGTACCAAAAAATTGAAAATGGAAAAATATTTTTTTCTTATGTATTTGACCTTTATACAAAGATTTCGGAGCAGTTTTTGTTTCGTCTATATCTTAAAAAATGGCTGAGTTATAGCATTTTGAATTTCTAGCGTGGCTGAAATTTTGAAACGTCCTGAAATTTGTCACGCGATAAAAGGCGTATTTATGAACCGATTTGGATGTAACTTCGTTTATACATAGTACATACCAATGTCTCGACCGGGTTCGTTGGCCAGCTTCACCCGCCATCTTGTTTAACAATGGCGGCCATTTAAATTTTTAAGAAAAATTTAAATTTGAAATGTGGTACCAAAAATTGACAATTGAAAAAATATTTTCTTCTTATGTGTTTGACCTTGATGAAAAGATTCGGGAGCAGTTTTTGTTTCGTCTATATCTTAAGAAATGGCTGAGTTATAGCATTTTGAATTTCTAGCATAGCTGACATTTTGAAACGTCCTGATTTTTCTCACGTAATAACAGGCGTATTTATGAACCGACTTGGATGTACCTTGGTGTGTACATAGTACATACAAATATCTCGACCGAGTTCGTTGGCCAGCTTCATCCGCCATCTTGTTTCAAAATAGCGGCCATTTAAAAAAAAAATTAAAAAATAAAAAAAATTAAATGAGATACCAAAAAATTGGAAAATGAAAAAGATTTTTTTGTATGTGTTTGACCTTAATACAAAGATGCCGGAACAGTTTTTCTTTCGTCTATATCTAAAAAAATGGCTGAGTAATAGCATTTTGAATTTCTCTTGTGGCTGACATTTTTAAACGACCTGATTTTTGTCACGCGATAACAGGCGTATTTATGAACCTATTTGGATGTAACTTGGTCTGTGCATAGTACATACCAATGTCTCGACCGAGTTCGTTGGCCAGCTTCATTCGCCATCTTGTTTCAAAAGGGTTGCCATTTAAAAAAAATTAAATTTAAAATTCAAAATGAGGTATTAAAAAATTGGAAAATGAAAAAGATTTTTTTTATGTGTTTGGCCTTGATACAAAGATTCCGGAGCAGTTTTTGTTTCTGAAAATTTGTTCTTTTGTTGATATCTTAAAAAATGGTTGATTTATAGCACTTTGAATTTCTAGCATGGCTAACATTTTGAAACGATCTTGTATTTGTCACGCGATAACACACGTATTCGCCTATTTTGATGTAAGAAGGCATGTGGATAGTATACATCAACACCTCGACCAAGTTCGCTGGCCAGATTCATCAGCCATCTTGTTTCAAAATGGCGGCCATTAAATTAAAAAATATATATATATTTAAAGTGAGGTGCAAAAAAATTAGAAATTGAAAAAGGTTTCTTTCTTAATTATTTGATCTTGATATAAGGATTCAGGAGCATTTTTTGTTTGTCTTTACCTTAAAAAATGGCTCAGATATAGCAGTTTCAATTTCTATTGTGGGTGACATTTTGAAAAATCTGATTTTTTGCATGCGACAGCACTCCTATATATTAACCGATTCCGATGTGAGTGAGCATGTGCACAGCAATTACTAAGGTCTCGACCAAGTTCACCTCATCCACCATGTTGTCCTAAAATGACAGGCACTTTAAAAAATTGCCGAATTTGGCAGCCAAATATAAGTTACTTTAAAGAAAAGCAGCTTGGATAAAGCTGACTAATTTTGCGAAATTCTCATTCATTATATTGATAAAAATTAGTATTGAATCTCCTATATTCGGTTTCCACTAAATTGAGCTTCGTGTGTTTGCATGATATAAGTTGGCTTTTTTTAAATAAGGATTATGAAAGCTACCTCTTCCTCCCGGCACTGGCCGGAAGGACTTTTTAATACCTTATTTTAAATTTTAAATTACATTTTTTTTAATGGCAACCCTTTTGAAACAAGATGGCGAATGAAGCTGGCCAACAAACTCGGTCGAAACATTGGTATGTACTATGTACAGACCAAGTTACATTCAAGTCGGTTCATAAATACGCCTGTTATCGCGTGACAAAAATCAGGGCGTTTCAAAATGTCAGCCACGCTAGAAATTCAAAATGCTATAACTCAGCCATTTTTTAAGATATAGACGAAACAAAAACTGCTCCCGAATCTTTGTATCGAGGTCAAACACATAAGAAAAAATATTTTTTCAATTTTCAATTTTTTGGTACCACATTTCAAATTTAAATTTTTCTTAAAATTTTAAATGGCCGCCATTTTTAAACAAAATGGCGGATGAAGCTGGCCAACGAACTCGGTCGAGACATTGGTCTGTATTATGTATAAACGAAGTTACATCCAAATCGGTTCATAAATACGCCTTTTATCGCGTGACAAAATTCAGGACGTTTCAAAATGTCAGCTTCGCTAGAAATTCAAAATGCTATAACTCAGCCATTTTTTAAGATATAGACGAAACAAAAACTGCTACGGAGTCTTTGTATAAAGGTCAAATACATAAGAAAAACATATTTTTCCATTTTCAATTTTTTGGTACCACATTTTAAATTTTAAATTTTGTTTTAATTTTTAAATGGCTGCCATTTTGAAACAAAATGGCGAATGAAGCTGGCCAACGAACTCGGTCAAGACATTTGTATGTACTATGTACACGCCGAATTACATCCAAATCGGTTCATAAATACGAGAGTTACAGTGTGACATAGGTCAGATATATATATATATATATATATATATATATATATATATATATATATATATATATATATTACCATTAATTAAACATAACCTGCCACCGTCAATTATTATGAATTAAAGCTGTAAGTATTAAAAAAAAAAAAAAAATATTATAAAAATTATTATGGAAGAAAAAAGAAAAAAGTGGACACCGACAAAAATTGAAAAGCTTATACATTGAATTACGTTATCGAGGGCACAGAATTCAATGGTATAAGCAAAATGGTTGTTTTCTGTGGGAGAAATAAGCTAAAGCTAAAATTAATTTTCCCCTGTGCCCGAACAACCACTAAAATCAAGTGAATTGATTAAAAATGAAAGCAGAATAGAAACAAATAATATGAAATGGAAGAATCAATAAAACGTATTTAAATATTTAAAGGATATAAAATAGAAATAATAAACACCATACCGATTAATATTTCAGTATTTTACAAAAATCCATGTGCACATGTCTTCCAGTATATCAAAAAGATTAAGGTGAATAAAACAGTTAAGAAATCACAGTAAATGATACCAAAGGATGCAGTTAATACATTGAAAAAATATTTGAAATACCTTGTAAAACAAATTTAATCTAATATAAAATATATAGAAATTAATTACATTATTTAAAATGCACTATTAAATTAATAGATAACAATTTAACAATATCGTCAAAATTTAGCTAAAAATACACCCTGGTGTATAAAATATAACTAAAATGGAGCTAGAAAAATTAAATATAAGAGCAATATGAAAGATACAATTTTAGTGCTGCCATCTATTAATAATTATATTAAACATCTATCGCAAGATAAAAATTTGCAAGCTTTTGAATGTAGATAACTGTTTAAACAGCAAAACCAAACAAATCCTTATATATAGAGAATTATAGAACAACCACTAAAATCAAGTGAATTGATTAAAAATGAAAGCAGAAGAGAAACAAATAATATGAAATGGAAGAATCAATAAAACGTATTTAAATATTTATAGGATATAAAATAGAAATAATAAACACCATACCGATTAATATTTCAGTATTTTACAAAAATCCATGTGCACATGTCTTCCAGTATATCAAAAAGATTAAGGTGAATAAAACAGTTAAGAAATCACAGTAAATGATACCAAAGGATACAGTTAATACATTTTGAAATAATATTTGAAATACCTTGTAAAACAAATTTAATCTAATATAAAATATATAGAAATTAATTACATTATTTAAAATGCACTATTAAATTAATAGATAACAGTTTAACAATATCGTCAAAATTTAGCCAAAAATACACCCTGGTGTATAAAATATAACTAAAATGGAGCTAGAAAAATGAAAATAAGAGCAATATGAAAGATACAATTTTAGTGCTGCCATCTATTAATAAATATATTAAACATCTATCGCAAGATAAAAATTTGCAAGCTTTTGAATGTAAATAACTGTTTAAACAGCAAAACCAAACAAATCCTTATATATAGAGAATTATAAACCTAATATAAATCACACAAAGTATTTAAAACTATTGTTAATAAAATTTAAAAGCATACAATATGTTCTATTAGCTAAATTATTTAAACTAAACTAAGAGTTGAAATAATGTTAGAACATTGATAATATATAGCATATATCTATATGCTATAAAACAAAATAAATTCAGTAATAATTGATATAAATAATTATTAAAAATTATCTAAAAATTATTTTTTAATGAATTATATATAAGATATTTATAAAATGAACAGGAAATATCAAACATGTGGAAGTATATAGAAGGTTAAATAATACTTAAAATCCCATTACTTAAAACGCACAAATATAGAATGTGGATTATTTTCAGACATCCATAAAAATCCATAAAGTATGAATATGGGACATTCAAAAACATTAAACTAAGAGTGGCATACTATTAGTAATTAATATGATATTGTCCTTAGTAAATTAGAATTTAATAACAAATAATTGTAAATTAGATTAATGAATAATTAAGCTAATTATAATATTAATGAAAATCTCCAACTTACATATAAAATATCAAATCAACATCCACATAAAATACATAACAAAAAAATAGTAATAATACAAGAGCCCCGCTTTTTTTTTTTTTTTTTTAAATAAATAATTAACCATTGCGTATTATCCAGACAACACCACCCTCCTCCGTACTCTAACATCTACCCACCCAACCAACCTATAATATTTTTTTTATATTATTTTACAATTTTTAATTTTTTATAGATATTTTTTTATTTTATAATTTTTTTTTGTAATTTTGTTTACGCATGTGTTAATTTGTGTTTATAGATCATGTAAGAAAAGTACTAATTGTATATTAATGAATATATGAATTTTTTTGGAAAACCATGATTTAATGCATCATAAATTAGTTTTTTAATATTATTGTTAATTAGAGGAGAAGAACATAAACATTTTATTCTATATAAATGATTAAGTATTATATTACGAAATACAGAATGATGTAGACAAGATTTAAAATTTGTAAATGTATTAACTGTGAATTTAAATTCTTTACGTTTGTCATACAAATCTGTGATTGTTTTATTGTCTTTTATTGTAATTTTAAGATCTAAGAAGTTAATTGTATTGTTAGATAAAAGGTTTTCCGTTAATTCCAAATTAGTGGGATAATCAACTGGAAATCGAGTAATTGCAGATTGATCAGTTTCGATTAAAATGATGTCATCAATATAACGATATAAATGTAGATTATTATTAGTAAAATTGCGTTCATAATGAGATAAGTATAAGTCTGAGAGTAAACTGGAAGTACAACCGCCTTGTGGTATACCGACATGCTGTAAATATAAAGTATTATCTTGCAATATATAATTATTATAGATAATGAAGTTAGTTAAAGATTTAAAATATGCAATATCTATATAAGATGGTAATTCCAGTTTTTTATAATACTTTTTAAATAATGCATTTATAATTTTATGTAAATCTAATAGGTCTATATTATTAAAAAGATCTTTGAAGTCATATGTCGTTATATTACAAACAGAATGAAGATTTTTTAAAATCTTAACAAGTTGATAGCTATTTTTTATACAATGTGTATTATCATTGTTTGTAGTAAGTTCATATATTTGATTAAGAATTTTTAAGAGAAGTGTATTGGCTTTATTATTATATGTATTACAACCAATAGTAACAGTCCTAAATTTAATAGGAGTTTTATGAAATTTGGGAATAAGAACTAAATATGGATAATTAAAATTAGTAGATAAAATATTTAAAAGTTTATAATAACTTCGAATTTTACGATTATTTACAATAACATTTTCATTAGTTTTTTGAAAAGACTTATTAGAAGAAATAGAATTTGTAAGTAGTTGGTGATAATATGATTTACATATAATAGCATAATTGTTAGGAGATTTGTCTACATATGTAATAACGAAGATTTTTTGTAATTTAGTAATTTGTTGGAAATAATGCTGTGTATTAATAGAAACCAAATCAGCAATATTATTTTTTAAAACCATGATATATATATATATATATATATATATCAATTTTGAACGGAGGGTGGTTTCGGGGTCTGGGGGTCATGATCGATGAAAATATACCAAAATTTTTTGAAATCGCTTTCCTCCGAACGGCTGCAATAGGTAGCTTTTTGTAAAGAAAGCTACCTAAAACAATGATTTTTACGTCGATTTGGTTAAAAATTTGTCTCGTACGAGGAGTTCAGGCCAAAAATGTTTATTTTAACTTTTCTTTTCATGTGTATAATCTTCATTTTTATAGAAGTGCCACAGGGTGCGATAGTTATTTTTTTAATGAATCTCTATTTCTTGTATGTAAATGTTTCAGTTATCATTAATATTGTTAATCCATATTCCATGTGTTGAAGTATTAAAAATCTGAAAAATGCTATATAGTAAAATCTAAGACGAAATTGCATAGAAAAGAAAAAAAAAATGCGTTATAGACAAGTTCTCTTTCTTAGCAAGTGTAAATGTATTATATATTCTTTTCTTACGTAGTAGTATATTAATTTGGCATGGATCAACACGTTTTTCAGTTTAAAACAAGATTCCGCCATAGGCAGGTTCTTTTTCACACATTTTACTATATTTTAATTTAACTATATTTTAATAAGCGTAGAAATCTACTATTCCTTAAAAAGGATGAATTTGAATGCTTAGTTGTAGAATAATGGCGATTTAAAAATGTATGCATTTTTTTTTTTTTTTTATTGTGCCAAGCCTAATATTACTGACCTTTGAACGGACTAGGTCACGCCGAGACAATGATTTTCATACGGGCTGGTTCAAAGCTAGGAATGAAAATTTTTGGCCGTGAAGATTAGGAATGAAACCTATGCAGCAAACCCAGCAGAAACTCTGCGCAGAAAAATAAGTTAGGCCCGGCCCGGCCCAAACCATCAGGAAAAATGTAAGGCCCGAGCCCGGCCCGGCCCGGCCCGTAAAGAGTAGTGACTAGGCCCGGCCCGACCCGAGTCTTCAGAAAAAGCCCGGCCCGGCCCGAGTGCCGGGAAGGAAAATAGATCCGGGCCGGGCTCGGGCTTCGGGCCACGGGCCGGCCCGTGCAGATCTCTAGTCTGTATAGAGAAGAATATTAAACATATTTGTCAAATTAAATGAGATTTAAAGAATGAGATATGAAATTGATGTAAAAGTCGTTTTGTCTTGTTCCATAAAACTTAATTTTGGAGCCAATTATTGTGGATAAAACGTGTACATATTAATAATTTGTTATTAGCATTATTATTTATCACATTGATTAAAAATATAGTCTTAAACATAAACAAATCACACTCATTTTTAAGTATTTTCACGGAACATAATAACTGTAGCTATTTAAGTCTCAATTTTAATAAACACATCAACTCATTCTTATGAGTTACTTCGCTTTTAAAAATTCTGCTTTTAACCAGATATTTTTAAGCATTCTGTATTTCGTCATAACGACAAGAAAAAAATTATATATACTGTAAACTCTCTGTAAAGCGGACTCTGCGTAAGACGAAAATCTGTCTAACTCGAAAAGATTTTCACGTCCCGGCGAATCCATAGACTTAGAGTAAAATTTGTCTAAGGTGAAATATTGTCTACTACGGAAAATTTTCTCGGTACCGATCGATTCCGCCTTAGACAAAGTTTACTGTATTTCCAACTGAGCGCAAAAATGCCCAGGCTGGGAATCGAACACAGATCCTTGGCTTACAATCAGCTTGATTGTTTTAAAATAATAGCTCATCTACGTATTCATCGTTTACATCGAGTTCCTTTGCTTGCGGTTTATTCTGTTGAGCTGCCTAAATGACAGACTAGATGTTAGTACCAATAAGGTTATCTGAGCGAAATATGCTGGCTGGTTGTCGGCCCATTTAGCTTAAACGTCTAAAGCATTCGCCTTCTAAGCCAAGGATCTGGGTTCGATCCCCAGACTGGGCATTTTTTTGCTCAGTTTGAAATATTCAATTCGTACAATTCAGGACTGTCCGTCTTCAATTTGAAGAGAATTCGCTGCTCTTATGTTAGATGGGCGCAAGTGTTAAGCAGGCCACACACTGAAGCGACAGAAAGAAGATGAAGTGCGACTTAGAAGGAGAAACCAGTCCAAACAAAAGAGAAAGCTGTTTTAAACCTGTTTTTTTCCCGAAGTCGAGCAACCTAATGCATGAGGCGCCTCAGTGTGCTTCCTGCCATAAACCGCCAATTGTTGGCCCCACCGCCATCATTCGAATTGCATTATTTTCATTTGAACCACAGACTATTCATTCATATCCTTTAAAATTCATAACTTAATTTAAAATACATATATTACATGCATTTAAAATACACGCCTTACTTACACACGCTTATTTGATGTGAATTCAAGAAAAAAACTAGTATGTTGTGGCCATCACAAAACTTTCTTCTATATAAATCACGTCAATTAAATCATTTAAATAATACAAGAAATTACATCAATTTAGCACCAATTCATATCAAAGGATATCTGAATTTGAAGTTTGATGAAAATTCGTGCATTAGTTCTTGAGGTAGAGCCATAGCAGAAATTCTGAAAAATGTAGCACTGCAGCGCTACCTATTGAGCGATTTGCACCCAAACATAAGCAGTACAAATTGATATCAAGGTATACCTGAATCTGAAGTTTGATGAAAATTCGTACATTAGTTATTGAGATAGAGCTATAGTGGAAATTCTGAAAAATGCAGCATAGCAGCGCCACCTGTTGAGTGATATGCACCAAAACATAAACAACAGTAATTCATTTGAAGGTATACCTGAATTTGAAGTTTGTTGAAAATCCAAGTATTAGTTCTTGAGATAGAGCTATTGCGGAAATCGCAAAAAATGCAGCATAGCAGCGCCACCTGTAGAGCGATTTACACCAAAATGTATAAAACGTCAATTCCTGTCAAGGACAACTGAATCTGAAGCTTGATGAAAATACGTGCATTAGTTCTGGAGATTGAGCTATTGTGGAAATCGTGAAAAATGCTGCATAGCAGCGCCACCTGTTGAGCGATTTACACCAAAAGCTAATCAGCACCAATTTATATCAGGGTCTAACTGAATATAAATTTTTATTCAATTCCGTTCTTTAGTTCTTGAGATAGAGCACCCAAAAAATTTGTGTCACGCAGAGACAGACAATCTCAGAGACTCACAGACAGACATTTTGTAAAAACATGTTTTTCGGGTTCTCTGACGTCGAAAACCGGAATTCAAAAATTTTCATGAATCCAATACTTTCTTCTTGTAAAGATACACTGTTAAAAATTTGCAGCATTCTGGCAGGTCATTTGACCGTTTTTTCCGAAAACGGTTACACAACCGTAATTTAACACTATTCTGACCATATTATTGGCCATTTTATGGTGAGAATATAGTTAAATTATGGTTGTGAAACCGTACATTAAATACAGTAAACTCTGTCCTCTAAGTGTTTGGGGCGTAATATTCCGTTCACTAAGCTCCAAGTTTCACAGCAATACAAGCAATATTTAAGATAATATAATTCTATAGATTTAAGGAATTTTAAATACATTGAAGAATGATTAATACTCTCAAGGATTACATTCATATTTGTAATTGAGTTTTTTTTATAATGTTGAAAGAATCATATTTTCTTAGCATTTAAAACAAAATAAAAAGAAAACAACATTACAATTTTACCCTTTTGAAAGACGCTAGGAGGGCTAAGGTGGAATCGATTGGGACTAAGAAAATTTTCCGCGGCGGACAATATTCCGGCTTATGCAAAAGAGCTCTTACGTCTATCACTCCAAAAAAATGCGCAAATCGTATATTTTAATTACGTTCATAACTTTTAGTACTGTTATTTAAAATGAAATTTTTAATGAAATTAGATTATTATTAAATTTATTGTTTTTAAAAATTTCAAAAAACATTATTTGAACACAAAAATAAATATTACGCGTACCAATACGAAATTGCCCCAATTCTGAAATTTAATGAAAATCATTTAATTTAATCAATACAATTACATATTTCGCATAGTAGTTTAAAAATAAAAAAATAATCTTTTATCGATGCTTGTTTTTACTTTCGGTTTACTATGCATTCTGCTCTAACGCGTAAGTCTGTTATTATCGGTATTATTTTCTTCATTTCTCTGAAAAAAAAAATTCGAGGCACCTAATTCTTCTTAAGCCGTCCTGATGTATTTGAGTTACACCGCTGTCTTCAACATTTTCAGAAGGGTTGTAATCCTCATTTGCTTTCCTAAAACAACGATCAGTCTTTTCAGACGATATTTCTGAGCAAAATTTGACAATGCATTTAACAGCATCGAAACCACTGATACTTTTTGTCAGGTCGGTGGCTGAAGAACAATCATCAAAAGACGCAGTAATCGATCGCAACAGATACCGTTAGTAATAATGTGTTTCAGCATTTTAATAACTCTTTGATCCATTGGTTGTGTCACTGCAGTAGTATCTGCTGGAAAAATCGTAAATTTATATTTGACAATTTGAATCGCCATGACAAGGGACATTATCGAGGAACAACAATTTTTTTTATCCAATCACTTGTCCATTAAACTCCTTCAGCCAACCCCCTCCAATAAGACAATCGATACCCAGTATTTTTTCTCAGACCTCCAAGGTAGTTTAGCAATTTTACATTTTCTACAACGCGGGATAACCCACCATTGGCATAGGCTTCCAGATCCCGCGTTGCAAGTTTATTCAAAAAAAAAAAATTACAATATTTAACAATAGTTTTAACAATAAGAAATAAAGGTAATAGTACAAATAATAATAATAGTAATTATAAATATAATAATAAAAGTAATAATAGAACAGATGAGCTGAGCGCTTTACAGACAAAAATGTGTATTATTTTAAACACGAATATGATTGATTAATTACAAATAGCAGCAGATGAATAAGATGTTCTTAAGCTCTACATATTCTCAGGTGCATTAGTTTAATAGTTATTATCATGAGTTCAAGTGTTTTGTTGTGAGATAACTTTAAGGTTATGGATAACCTGAGTGTATGGCTGTTCTATGTACAAGAGTTTTCTAAATTTTATATTCTCGATTTAGTTAGGCACTGTTTGGCCTGAAGTTCATGTTTCTGTTCATTAGTGCTAATCTTGTTCATCTATTGGCATTTGTGGGTTTTGAAAAATTTGTTGATTGTTTTCTAGTAACCGCACACAATCTATTATTTTAGTATATAGCATTGGTGTTTTCAGCACAAATTTGAACCAATGGTGATGTTATTTAATTTCTTGAAACATACCGTCGTTTTCAATTTCCCAATCCTCAATTTTTTTTATAAACTGGCCTCCAAATTCGCAAAAAGCCAAACAGTAACACACCTCAGCAGCATTAGCTTCCGCTTTTTGCAAGGGACTTATATTTTAACAATTTTCCTTTCCATTCCCAAATTTCATGCTGTGGAAAATCTTTCGGGTGTCAGCTAACATGGTTCGTGGCAGTTGTTGTGTGGATTATTGGAGACTCATTAAACCATTCACTAGAAGCTTTATAATCCATTTTACCCATTTTTTTGCAATATAGTCCAGATGCGAGCAAAATTTTGATTCTAGCAATCGAAAATCATTCAAAAATTAATGCATAATTGAAGGGTTGCGTGGATGAACATGTTATGCTACATTTTCTAAAATTTTTCTTTTATCTTTTAGATGAAAGCGTTATGAGGTATCCTATCTCATGGTGAAGCTAAAATACTAAGATTCTATTTAGTCTTGACGATTTAAGACATTATTCATTAATATTTTAATATTTAATAATGTCAATAATATTAATAATTTTTAATATTTGAAAATGAAATATGAATAAGTTTTTTTGAGAGAGTTTAGTACCATACCTGTTAATATTTTAAACACATGGTATCAAACAGAAAATAAATCATTAAAATTGAGAACAAAATCTTCCCCATCAAATTTCTTCAAATGTAATTTTTGTTACTTAACATGTTCTTCCAATTAGCTCTCCAATTGTCTTTAATTTTCGCAGCACGTTTCCTCTTTCTATTGGCTGTTTTCAACTCTTTTTTTTTAATAACATCATAAATTTGAGTTTTACCATAATTAAACTTAATACAAAGATCTTCTGCAG
Source organism: Maratus speciosus (assembly GCA_963932465.1). Classification (NCBI taxonomy): domain Eukaryota; kingdom Metazoa; phylum Arthropoda; class Arachnida; order Araneae; family Salticidae; genus Maratus; species Maratus speciosus. The sequence continues at coordinate 288,255,690 of OZ010789.1, read as the reverse complement.
AATAATTATTTTTTCTTTTAATTTTATAACTTCGACTTTATCCTGCAGCAATGGAGTGTTGAGTTTAGATTTTGAAGCCATTTCTACGATGCACTTACTATCCTTAGACAAGATAAAACGACGAAGAACAAATAAACCGTGCAATGATCAAGTTTTCTGACTACGTGATTTATTGGAATGAAGCATACGTCAGTCGAATAGCGTTTTATATATTAGATTTAAAAAAAAATTGTATCTTGTGTTGTAATAAACTGCTCGCCGATGACGAGCTTTTATTGATTATCCTGACTCGGAAATCGGTTGAAAACTGAAAATCTGAAAGAATTTACAAGTAAATAAGAAATGCTATTAAATTTCTTAGTACTGCTGTAATACTGGCAAATTTGAAGTTTACATTCAAACACACGCACACACAAAAATAATAACTTCGGGAATGAGACAGTAAGCTATCACTTTGAGCTTAGTACAACCTTAAAGCATAATATATTGTACTTTAGAAAATACATATTTTCATAAATGCGCATTCTTCTAGTAATAATAATTTTTACATGCAAATTTATATAAGAAAAATGATAATTTCATTTATTAAATGCAAGAATTCCTTAAAATTTAAACAGTTTCAAGCTCTTTAAATTAACTTTTTAAAACTATTAAAGAATTTAATTACAATTTTCGACATTGAGTGTATGACGTATGTATATCAGTTTTAAAATTTCATAAATGAAGTGCCTTTCATTCTTAAAATATCCTTTTTTCCGCCTTATGCAAAATTTTGGTTTCGGTGGGACCTTAAAAACATTTCCGTTTCCACCTTAGACAGATTCCGGCTTATGCAACAAGAATTAATGTTATTTTCTATGAGTTCGCCGGGACTTGAAAAATTTTCCGCGGTAGACAGATTTCCGGCTTGCACAGAATCCGCCTTAGACAGAATTTACTGTATTCAATTCGTATGATAACTTTACCAATCAGCTTGATTGTGTTAAAATAATAGTCTTTAATTGAGTTGATAACTGGTTTGTTGGGTTACCACATTCGAATATTTTTGAAACATTTTTCATTTTAATTCAAAAGGCGATATATCATACAAACATTTTTATTAAAAAGAGTTTTCTCCTGATGATGGATAAATGTGGCTTTCATTATTATCAATTATTGATTCGTAAATGTGTAACAATAAATCATCTTTACCTGACCTTTCATCTTCCGAAATGCGTACTTGCTAGATTGTTCAGCAGATTCATTAGTATTTTCGTTTTCTAAATTTAATACGACATCGGCACTTAATGTGTCCGTCTCTTCCTTAGAAAAATGCTTATTGGTAATGAGAGTTTTGAGGTGTGACTTGGAAGAATTTTTTTCTTTGGCTTGTAGCTGTTTGTGAAGGATTCTCATAAAATTTACCAAAACATCTCATATCCTCTTCAATTCCGAAGCTAACATAATAATACAAACGCTTATTCATTGTTTTTTTTTCCAAACAAAATGACATCGTAAATGACAGAAAAAATATCTTTTCTGAAATTGATCCTTTAGGCGTTTATTAATTTAGGTTCAAAAATATGGATCTAAAACTACAAACCCACTTAAAAACATCAATTAATAACCATTAACCTAAACTAACCCAATCACAAATTTAAGAGCTTTAAACAAGTAAATAAACTACAAATCCCCAAAACTTTTTATTGAAAAAGATTTAAGTTAAATACTTATGAAAATTTCTCATTTTCTTGGTCATACTGTCTTTTGGGCATTTTTAGGCAGTTTGCAAACTCAGATGAAAATAACATTTACTTTATGTGGTAATCAGCTTAGATGCTGCCATTTATTCATTTGATTTGAACGCAAAAAGCATTCAGCTATTAAGAAGTGATTTGAAAATGTAAAAAAAAATCGAACCTTTTAGTTTTTATAAGGAAAAGAACAGAGGTCCCCGTATGGGGACTCAGGAACCCAAGAGGATAAAGGAAATAGAAAAATGATTCTAGAATAGACTGATTGCATCTTCCAGCTAGGAGTTGTGAATAACAAACAACTTGTAATTCAGGACATATTTCTGAAACAGACTAATTTCTAATATATAGTCTTAAAATTTAAATTAAAAAAATCTTTCTTGAATATTAGCGTTTTTTTCCCCCTTGGTACGAATAGGATGTGCATAAATCATATACAGTAAAACCTCCCTAAAGCGACCACGTTCCGTTCCAATAAAAATTGGTCGCTCCGAGAGGTGGTCTCATAATGGAGGTCATGTTTGAATCTAGATTTTAATTGTTGAAAAAGGTAACAATGTTACTAAAATTTATTTTTCACATTAGGAAAAAAATATGAAAATTTAAGTATCAAAACAAAACTTAATTACATAAGTTAATTACTGCAGAGTTTAAAAAAATGAATACATTGACGTTTGCTTAGATTTTACGGTTTTATCTTTTATAACTTTTATTTCGAAGTTCAGTAAATAAATACAAATTTTTTTTGGACGGTAACAAATAGTGACGATTTCATTAATTTATCTATTTCTTTGAGAGTTTCCTGACACAATAGGGCAGGAGAGTTTATTGACTGTCATTCTTAATTTCGCATCAGCGTTAAATTCATTGCCTAAAAAGGCACAAAGCTGTTTAAATACTCAAAAGTTACCGAAAAAAAAATTCTAAACTTAATTTAGAAGTTTGTTGAATAATGCGTTCTCCGGAATTATTTTTCTAATAAAATCTTCTTCAAGCGACCAGGAAAAAACGGAATTTGTTTCATCTTCTTCAAAGAAATTGGTCGCTCATGGAGGGAGTGCAACTGGGATGGTTTCTGAATGGAGATAAAATTTGTATTGAGCATATGGGAATAAATTTCGTTCCATGAAAAAATGGTCGTTCAGGGAGGTGGTCGCACAGGGAGGTTTCACTGTACATATATTTTAAGGCTATATTCTGCTCATTCAAATTTATATCATACGCATTTTGAGTTTACTGGTCTGGTAACAGTGACATAAAATATTTGGAGAACACTTCTACAGTGGGGTGCAAAATGATAGGAACCATACGAAAACAAAGAAATCGGTTCGCGCTTGCATGCAAATACGAAAATCTTTATGTTAAAATTAAATACCTGACATTCGCATTATTATTAAAGTAATCGTTTACAAAAATTGTATATACAGGGTGTTTCATAAAAGATGGGCAAAACATTTAGAGGTGATAGTACACCTCCAAAGAATCAATTTTCATCAAAGAATGTATGGTCGGAATTAAAACGCAAAAGTGCTAGAGGGAGCCAAAGGATATATTCAGTGTTGCCAGTGGGCTACTTTTTTAAAATTCAGATTTATTGTTTGGCACCACTTTTTTGAAATGGTAAAATTCCCCTTGTTTTAGCCTTAATTAATATGTCATTAAATAAGACGAAATTTACAATTTCAAAATAGTGCTGCTAATGAAGAAATCTGAATTTAAAAATAGTAGCCCACTGCGAATACTGGATATGTTGTTATGCGAGGCAAAAACAAGCAAAGAACGAATAATTGGCAAATGCAAGGTGGGAAACCCCTCTCCCTACAATCGTTGAGTCTCTGAGTCATTTCCATTTGCAGTTTCGCAAATAAAATGCATATCAGTCTTTTTCCCTATTAGTGAAGGGGGATCTTCCGTTACGTTTCTACTGCGATTGAGAGTTGCACACTCGATCAGCAGCTTTTATGTATTAATCGAGGCGAAATTTTGCATACGCGTTCTTTTTTTTCCCCATATCACATTTGCATGTTATTAGTGTCCTTCTTCTCCCCATAACTCTCAATAGGAATAGAACTTTAACGTTTACATGGACCAACTCAGCGTTGTGAGTGGCTACTTTTTTAAATTAAAATTTTTTGATTGCCACCAGTTTTTTAAAATTGATAATTCGCTTTGTTTTCACCTTATTTAATCTGTCATTAAATAAGGCGGATTTCGCTATTTCAAAAAAATGCTGGCAATCAATAAATCTGAATTTAAAAAAAAATAATCCCACTGGCAACACTGGACCAAGTTTCCAAATGCGCCAACACCTTTGCGTTTTATTTCCGACCATGCATTCTCTGACGAAAGTTGTTCGTTTGGATGAGTACTATCACCTGTTAAAGTTCTGCCCATCTTTTATGAAACACCCTATATATTTAAAAATTTTTTTTAATTATGTATTTTGCTAAATTTACGAAGGAGCAAAATGATAAGAACGCAGTAAATATTTCGAAACCGCGGATGTTTTCGCATATTATTTAAAACTGCATTTAAAAGAGATTCTGAAAACATTCGTTTAGTTCGCATAACATTTGGACAACAGAGTGAGGCAAAAATGCTTTCTGACATTGAAAGAAGGCAAATTCTGGCTTATAACAAGATCTGAATGTCACTTCAAACACTTGCTGATAAAATTAAACGTTCAAAGACAGTCAAATTTAATTTCTTACAGGATCCAATTATTTATGTTACTACAAAATCTACAGGAAGGCCGAAAATTCTTTCGAAACGATCCGAAAGTTCGATTGTTCACACGGTTTGAAGTAAAAAATGACAGCAAAGGAAATTGGAAGCCAGATAAAGACGCCAGCATCAGTATCGACTGTAAGATGAACAATAAAAATCTAGGGAGTTCTTAAAAATGTAAAACCACGTCGGTGTACGCGTTTAACACCGGGCAATAAAAAACCCTGCATTTATTTTGCAGAGAAACACCTGAAGCAACAAACGAATTGGTCTAAAATTATCTTCAGTGCTGCAAAGAAGTTTAAGTTCGATATTCTGGATGGTATTCTTTCATATTGGCATGGTTTTCTAAAGGAAAAAGACATATTTTCCACACGTCAATTAGGTGGAAGCTCCCTAATGGTTTGGGCTACTTTTTCCCCGGTAGATAATCTTAGAATTGCTTTTGTAGATGGATAAACACAATAGACATATATTCGCATGTTAGAATACCATTTGTTGAACCTGAGTAAAAAAAATTACAGGCCTCTACTAAATTTGCAATGAGACAATGCGTAAATTAACTTTGAAAAATACACAAAGACGAGATTGGAAGAAAAAATAAGACTCTCAAACTTGATTGGCTTGCCAGTTCTCTAAACTTAAATACCATGAAGAACATTTGGGGTATTATTGTGCTCAATATAGAACAAAAGATGGTCAAATTGTGCAGTATAGCTCGAAAGCAGAATTAAAATCTGGCATTTGGGAGTTATGACGTATTTTGTCACCTCGACAAATTCAAAACCATGTAAACTCTATGCAACAATGTTGCATTTAGATTTTTAAACGCAAAAGAAGCCCTACTGAGATGTAATATTTCTATATCTGAGAAAAATCTGTTCCTTTCTTATCCTTTTGCTCCCAGTGCATATCGAGTAAAAATGCAAGTATTACATTATATTTATAACAATTGTTTTCAAATGTTTTCATTATGTTTACATTGACTTTTTAGTTCGACAAAATAAATTTATATGCTTCATATGTGGAATAAGGTAATTATATTTTTTATTTAGACAATTACACGATCATTCCTATCATTTTGACTTACGTAAATTCGCACTTACGTAAGAAATTTCGAAAATTATATTTATGAACAATATTAGCGCGTTTGATGCGCATTTGCATACTTTGATAATTGTTTTATAAATAAAATGCAGATAAAAACCACAACAATAATATAGTTTTATATATTAGATATAGTTATATTTTTATTGGAATATACAATCAAATCTTTAAAAAAACAAACACAAATCTGATTAAAATGAGCCAAAAAAAAAAACTTTGTTTAGCAGTTACAATTTTGTTAGCTGAATTCAAATCATAACGAAACCTAATTTTAAAGTTTCGGTGAACAGGAACAAGTGTATTTTTTCTTCCAGCTTCAGAGCTGTTCGTTTGATGTAGATTCAAAATTGATATAAATTAATTCATCAATGTTAAATTTATAAATCCCATATTCCACAAGATACTTTTTATTTGAAAAGTGTTCTTTCAGTTTGTTTTGATATTTTTTCATACTTTTATAATTTATATTCAAGTAAATACTGCTGCATGCTACTTTATGTATAAAATAATACTGTGTAAATAATGTATATATATATATATATATATATATAAGAAATATTGCAGTTTCTGATGAAATTTTACCTAAGGAATTTACAAATTCGACTTACGTAAAATTCGACTTACGCAAAAGTTTACAGAACGCATTACTTACGTAAGTCGGGGGATGCCTGTACTTTCTTCTAATACGTTTTCTAGAAAGTTTTTACGATTAATTAAAGCGATGAAAACAACTTTGTTGGAAAGAACATGCCCAGATGGGTAGCAAGATCCGTCACTCAGTACGCAAAGTATGATATATAAACTATTTTTTATGGTATATGTGAGTTAAAACAATTTACTGCATGTGTATTGTTTATCTGAATACAATTAAGTTACACTACATATACTGATCATATTGCTACACTATGTGTACCGTAAATTTACATTGAAACTTTTTAGTTTCTTCTTTTTAAAGAAGAATGTACTGTAATAGAAATTTTTTTCGACTTCCAGTTTTCGGCGGGTTTACATGTGTTAGGGCGTTAGGGGTCAGAAATCCCGAAAAACATGTTTATACAAAATGTCTGCCTGTCCGTCCATGTGTCCGTATGTCCTGTTTGTATCATTTGAAAGTGTATGAAGTTATCCATAGAATAAAACCAATTTTTTTTTGTGTGTGTAGGTTTTTGGCTATGGCTAGCAGGTTCTCCTTGAGTTTAGAAATATTCCGCAGGAAGGGGGCGCTGTAATAGCGATTTTGTGTCATTTTCATTATTGCACCATCAAAAAGTGTACGAAGTTATGTATAGAACTGAACCAAATTTCTTGTGTATTTTTTTTGTCTAATACCAGCAGGTCGCACGTGAATTTGGAAATTCTCTACCGGAAGGGGGGGGGGCTGTAATATCGATTTTTCTCTATTTTTCATAGTTCTATTGTACATTGGTTGTACATCATGCAGCAACGGCAATTCACATTAATTAATCCCTTTACGGTCCCATTAAATTACGGTTTTAAAATTCAAATTGCTTACTGGCAGCACTTTTTTGAAAAAGAAATATTCATCTTAATTAATAACGGGTAAAATGATACCATGATAAAGCCAATTACACTATTTTATGAAACTGGTGGGAATCAAACAAAAAAGAATAAAATGAATAAAAGGCACAACCCGTGGATATCACGGGAGCGAGAATTAAGAGGTTAAGCTAATCCAACGATTCTCAAGCAGCTGATGTACAAAAGAATAATGAAAAATATTGATTTTATTAAATATTATGATTAAGATTAACTCGTTTTTACTCCGATTAGTAAAATGAAGCAGAAATTTAAGATGAAAATCAAAGTTGGTGTAATATTCAAATAATAACACTGAAGTATTAACATGTGTAACAACTAGAGATGGGAATGCTCGGAAAAAAACCGGAAAAGTTGGGAAAAAAACCGTTTTTTTTCAGTTTTTTTCCGAAGGGCTATTTTTCAATTTTTCAAGATTGGAAAAATTGAAATTTCATTTATAAAATAATGCAGTCAAAATTTTATAATTGCTACATTCTGATACTTTTATTTATATTTTTTTCATGTTTAGTGTCCCTCATGAAAACTTTAACATGGAAAATCTTAGCAGGGATCTCTTTAGAAAGAACTTGAGTCTCCGAAGGATGTTATTAACTGCTCTGCTCAACAAGCGCAAAACATTTTGACACATTTACAAATTCATTTTTTAATGGAAAAATATAAAATTGGAAAACCTGACCATGAAAGCGATTTGGAATCGATCTGTGTTTTCCCTGTTGTGATCCATAAACCACCTATTGAGTTATAGGCGATTTTGATCACGTGACAAACACGTTTTTCACCCATTCTTGACTGACTATTCTTCTTTTGCGTTGAAATTCGGTTCAAAACGACCACTTTGACACTATTTTCTGAAAGATCTATTGTGTTTGCAAAAAAATGGAAAAAACAGCTTGATTACATAGCTTTTGAACAACACCTGCTAATTTCATGTATTTCTGAACAAAAATAAATTAAAACTTATGTCAGAAAGTTGCCCTTTTCGATTTGAGAACAGCCTTAATGGATCCTTCACAGTTTTTTCTCCTTAAAACATATGACCTCTAACGAAATTATTTCTCTTAAAAATAGACATTTCAGAATTTTTTTACAGTCTCCAAATTAAATTCTTCACAAACGTAATGATTTTAGAATAAAAAAAAAAACCTGTTGTATAATAACTGCAATAACCAATGAATCTATTATCTAGCTGTTTATGTACAAAGGACCATCTCAATAATGTCTAAATAAGAACTTAAATATGACAAATTTACAAAATTCCAATTACATTTTTTACATTTCATTCACATTTTTTACAAGTTCACAAGTTTTATAAAAGTTCACAATTTCACAAAAACATGATCGTGTGAAAAAAAATCCAAGCAAATCCCTGGTAAGATAATTAAATGCAACTTCTCTCGTTAAAAATTAAAATTCATGTGCAAAACTATTTCAGTATTATACCAATAAATGAAAATGGTAAGGTGGAAAATTTAATGTAAAATTTGAAACATGCATTTATTTTTATTCGCATAGCTGTAATTTTTCACTATTGTTAAAAAAATTACTTTTGATAATAACATGTAGTTAAAATTATGTATTATTATTATTATTATTATTATTTTTTTTTGAAATATAGATTCTTAGATTTGTCTAAATGTATTTTCAAAAAATATAAATCCATACAAACTTTGCAAAGAAAATGTAAGCAAATCTCTGTGAAAAATCAAGTTGAAAACAATTTTTAAGCATATGGAAAAATCCACCTGTTTTAAAAGTTTCATTAAAAAAACCGCTTTCAATATTAAGGATCTAAATCTTACTAAAACATAGTTTGGGTTTAGTCTGGAAAGCTGCACCAAAACCACATATACAGGAAACGAAAATTATAACTGTAAGGGGTGGGGGGGAATAATATTTTAAAATAATACCAATTTTTAAACAACAGAAGATTTGAAAATGATAATAGTATTTATAATAATACCAGAACTACTGTAATTTGTTTCTTTTAAACTGGCATTCTTTATGTATTTGAAAACCACTATTATGTAGATGAGATGTACAATATAGTTTAAAACTGCTTTAAAACTACAGTAATATTGGTTGAAACTAAAGTTTTTTTTTTTTTTTTTTTTTTAATTAGCTTTACTGATACAAAGTGCTACTGAAAAATCATTTTAACAGACACATGATATAGTACAAACACTGGTGTTAAATTAAGCAAGAAAAGCTACTGTCAGAATTCTGAAACTGAAAGGATAAACTTTTAAAAGCTGACTTTTTTTTCTCTCTCTCTCTTTTTTTTAATAATATTCACATGTAAAGGGAAAATAATTTTTTTTTAATGTGCATAAATATTGAAAAAGTTTATTATTGTATACTTTTTAAGAAAATATAACTTATTTTTGAGAAACATTTATAGAAAATCAATTTTTCGAAGTTTTCCAATTTTTACAGAAAAAAACTGGAAAAAAAACGGTTTTTTTTCCGCCACTTCAACTTTTCCGGAAAATTTACATCTCTAGTAACAACCATTTGAAATATTAACATGCATGAGAAAGAAGAAAATTTTGAGATTGAAAGATCGGACTAGTTAAAGTATACTACTCCTCATATAAAATTATCCAACTTAAAAAATATAGTTAAAACTCAAACATATTACTCCATGTTTTATTATTTTTTCCTCGAAAGACGTATTCTTGTATCTGACAACAACAAAGTTTTAGATTTTATTTCAGAACAGTAAAAGACTGCAAATAAGAAAGGAGTTCCTTTTGACTTCAGTCTGTAACTTTTGCATGCAAATTAGAAGACGGCAGCTGTGAAATTTTCAATAAGAAATATTTTTTGTCAAACCGTTTTTTAAAACTCTCCCTTGAACATTTCTTTGATAATCGAAAAAGTCATTTAAGCATGTAATACGAGATCAGATATTTCTTTCGCAGCTATGTTGTATTTGAATATTAAAGTTCTAGTATTATTAAATGCCCAAAGTGAGTTAAATTAAAATGAAAAGAATTTTTCTGAGTGGAATAAAAGTAGCAGTTAAACACCTATCTCTATAAGGCTCTACAAAACCTAATTACATTTTCATTAAAATAAGAAGAAAAAATAAATTAAAAGTAATTTTTAAGCCGTAATTTGTCTACAAATTGTGAAAATCTCTTACTTCGTCAATGTCTCTAAAAAGAAACATTTCAAATATATTTGCCAAAATAAATAAATAAACTAATACTCCCCCCCCCCTCCCTCCCAAGTGCATATATGTTAGTGTTGCCAGGTGTCCCGCGTAAATCGGAGCCTGAAATGCTCTGGACACCACTAATTTCTTACAGTTTATTTCGCCATCTTTAATCGAAGGTAATTCTACCATTAGATCAGGGTTGCCAGATTTGGCCTTTTTATAATTCTGAAATTTTACATTCACACCAGAAATTTTGTCTAGTATTGTTTTCGTTATATAATGACAGAAGTTTCGTAATTATCTAAAGTAAAAATTCCTGTTTCAGAATTTCGGAAGTAAATTAGAAGTTTTTAGCCCCTTAAGGATCGCTTAATATTTGGAAAAAACATTAAGTACCTATTTTTTTATTACAGAAATTGAATATTTATGAGGTTTCTAAATAAAATATCCAATTAGTTTTATTTTAGGCGAAAAAAAAAAGATGTTATGGAACAAATTAACATTTGTAGAAAAGCCATCATACGAGAATCCTGTGTCTTAATGTTTGTTTTACACCATACAAATTAATGCGAATAAGACCTTTATTTTTCACATCTTAGATCTTTATTTATTATTATCACACAAATTTTGGTACTTTTCGGTTAGCCGGGCGCCAGTGTTATATATATATATATACATATAACTCATAACTGTCGCAAAAAGTTATCGAAAATTAGAACTCAAACGATAACGAATCAGTAATTAAAAAATCCCTGCCGGCCCGGCCTACAGGCAGAGGTAGATTTCGAAGTTAAGTATACTAATTTCACCAACAAAAACTAAATCATTATTAGATATAAATCCACTTTAACAGTTTTATCTGTCTACTTTTGACGAGTTTTTATTTCCTTTTTATAAAATAGCTGGTTTTATCAGAATCATGTTAAGGCGATATAAAAAAAATATTTTTCCATACTCAACAACTCGAAATTTTCTGGCACATTTTCAGATTCATTTTTAATAAAAAAAAAAAAAATATGAAACATGCTGACGCGATTTTTGAAAAGATTTATAAGCGACCTGTGATTTTATTTTTCTTTCAATTAATTAAAACTTGATTAATAAACAATTATTTTCTCAGTAGGGCAATATTTTTCGTTTCTAACACAATCGCTTCGGGAAATTCTGTTCAAAATGCCCACTTTGACATCATTTTTTGAAATATATTCTGCCTCTATCAAAAAATCGATCATTACTGTACATTATATAGTTTCTGAATAAGAGAATCTAGCAACTGGATGCGTTTGAGAGCAAAAATGAATTTAAAAATGAGTAAGAAAATAAGCAGTTTGGATTTGAGTGCATCCTTAATGCAATGATTTTTCCAACACAATCCGCTTCGGGAAATTCGGTTCAAAATGCCCACTTTAACAGCATTTTTTAAAAATATATTCTGCCTCTATCAAAAAATCGACCATTTCGGTACATTATATAGTTTCTGAGTAAGAAAACGTAACAATTGGAAGCCTTTGAGAGCAAAAATGAATTGTTAAATGAGTCAGAAAATAAGCAGTTTGGATTTGAATACACCCTTACTTAAGATGATTTTTTTCTTCAACCGCTATGTATTTTTAATTTGTTTTTGCTGTAAGAATTGGTCCTATCCAAAACTTGTCTATACAAATGTTGTAGACAATATTAAAAAGATATATGATAAATTCATGGGGATTTTATATCTTTTGAATTGACGGAGTTATGGATTTTTTACTTCTTCAAACCCCCTTTTTGTTTTCCCTTTTAATTTTTTTTGCGGTACGAATAGGTCCTATCAAAAACTTGTGAATATAAAAGTTGTAGATAATATTAAGGAGATTTATAATAAAATTAATTGCAATTGATATCTTGAGAATTGACGAAGTTATGATTTTTTTTCTCCCAAAAACCCCATTTTTTTTGCGCCCCTTGAGCCCATTTTTAACTTTATCAAAAATCTGTGATACATAAAATTTTGGCCCTATTTTTAGAAGTAATAAAAACTTTAAACTGATTTGATATGTATAAAAATTAAGAAGTTATGGGGGGTTTTTGGTTTTCGCAAAACCCCTCCCTATTTCCATCCCCTTGGTCCGATTTTGCCCATTAACGAACTTGGCCGGGATTTTATGCCCATTGATTTTATGTATCAGTTTGGAAGAGATTGGTGCAGAATTACGAAAGTTATCGTATCCAGAGGAAAGTGATATATATATATAGGTAGATACATAGATAGATAGATAGATACATACATACATACATACATAGATAGATAGATAGATAGATAAAGTTTTTTACTGAGGGTGATTTTGGGTTCTAGGGGGTCATGATCGGTGTAGATCTGCAAAAATGTTTCCAACTGTCCAAATGTCCAAAAATTCCAACATAGGAACGATCCCAATAGGTAGTATTTCATACGAAATCTACCCAAAACATTATATTTAATGTCGAAAAGAAAATGATACCAGAAATTTTGAGGAATTTGCATAAAAAAACGGGTAACAATAACATTGACATGGCTCTAGATCTATTGAGATTTAGAATAAGAAAACAAAATTTAGATAGTTATGTAAAAAGTATGTATCAAAAAGATGCCGAGAATAATAAAATATACTGTGTTTTGGATTACATGGGGTCACATCTAAAAGGGGTTAACATTAATAAAGTTTCAAATACGTATAATAAACTGCTGCCGGATAAAAATATAGAGATTTTTAAGGCTTTTAAATATGATAAACCGATGGGCAGACTCATATATAATTATAACGACTATGCAAAGGATTTGAAAAACAGTATCGATAATAGTGTTTGCTATTGTCAAGAAGAAGAATTCAACGAATATATAAATCCAACCTACGGACATATATTAACGGGTAGTTTGGATATTGTACATAATATGAAATTGAGTGAAATTATGAGATACGGGACGAGATACAGAATTAAGAGAGTATTAACAAGAAATAGGGCGAAAAAATGCTTGAATATGAATTTGGATATTTTTATTGAAAAATTGGTATATAAATACAATTTGCCTGCTAGCGTTTTCGAGGAATGGAAGTATAGTATTTTAAAAGAATTGTGTAGAAATTTTGAGAGTAACTCTGGGGGGGGGGGGGGGTCGGTAAAATATTATAAGGATTTGAAAGAATCTATAACAGAATTGCAGAATAAATTTATAATAACGTGTATAGATAAGGCTAACACAAATTACGCAATCATTTCTAAAACATTATATGGTAAATTACTCAGGGAGGCTTATGGTAATGAAATAAATTATGAAACTGTTAAATCAAGTAAACAAGTTATTAGTAATAGAGTAAAAGCATATTATAAAAAAATCAAAATAAAGCAAAATAGTACTAGTTTTCCATATTTGGTAATGGTTCCAAAGTTTCATAAAGATCCGGTTGTATTTAGAGCTATAACATGTGGTTTCGGTTCATATTTGGAAAATTGTAATAAAAAATTGTTGAAATTATTAAAAGAGATTTTTGATGAAGTATTGAAAGATAAGCCGGCTTGTATAATAAAAAACAGCTTTGAGTTAATTAAACATTTAAATCTAATGAAAAACATTTCAAATTTAACAGCGTATGATTTTGAAGATTTGTATAATAGTATAGATTTGGATAATCTTAAAATAAAAATTATAGAGTTTTTCAATAAATATAATTCCTCTACTATCGGACAGGAATGGTTTACTAATTTGTTTAATTTTGTAGTGAGTGAGAACTACTTATATGACGGGAAAATTGTTTACAAACAAGTTAGAGGTATTCCAATGGGAGGAAGTTGTAGTTCGATTTTAGCCGATATCTGCTTATACATGTACGAGGAACAAATTGATATAAATGAGGATACGAGGTGCTTTCGTTACATTGATGACATTTTAATAGTCAGATGCAATGATGTGAAAAAAGAAAAAATTGATTGATATCCTAATGGTTTAAATTTGAAATTGGAGTCAAAAAGTAAAAATATGGTCAATTATTTAGACATTAATATCGAGATAAAAAATGGTGAGATAAAAACAGATATATATGACAAACGAAAAAGCTTTAATTTTGAAACCATAAAAATGTTAAATTTTGGATCAAATGTGCATATCTCAATATATAGAAATATTTTTGTTAATGGGTTAAACCGTATAGATAGACTGACATCAAAAACTGGGGAAAAAATTGAAGAACTTTACAAATGGTATATTCTGGCATTGCACCATGGGTATCCTGAGAAATTTTTGTAGAGTCTGCTGCGAAATTTCGTAAAGTGTAAGACTTATCGCAGAGATTTAGAGGTAATGTGGATGTGAAGAGAAGAGTAACTGCAATTTTGACCGTTTAGGGTTTGCGTGCACGTTTGTTTGAAGTTTCACGTCTAGTTGTTGGTTTTCGATGGGTCTTGGGAGCTCATTCGATATGTCAGTTTTTTCCATTTGGTCTTGACAGGTAGTTGGGGGAGCGTTGTGCACATAAAACTGGTTTTAACCGCACAGAGCAAGTCGCAAGGGCTTGCCGCCTGTCTCCATTGATTCAATTTCTTTTGGTTTTAGTTTGAATAATTTTAAAGTTTGCCGTTTTTAAAGTTTGTTGTTTTTGAAGTTAGTTGTTTTTAGTTATTTTGTCGTTGTCATTTGGTTTAGTATATTTATCTTCGGATCAGTTCCGTGGTTTCGAATTTTTGGTTTAGTTTTTGGATATATATACATATATATACACATATATGTACATATATTAATATGTACACACACACACATATACACATACGCATACATATGTATATACATATATATGTACTGTACATATATGTGTATATATATATATATATGTATGTATATACAACACTGGCGCGCGGCTAACCGAAAAATATCCAAATGTTTACAAATAATATTTGAAATAATACATATATACATTTAATTTTGATTATTACCAATTTTTTGCGTGTGATATATTTCGAATCATGCAACACTATGTCCGACATCACAATCAGCCCCAAAAACCAAACCCAATCGGTGATATTCAAAGACTTCACACGGAAATGCCAGTTAAATTGTTCTGGGTACAGAAGTTTTTCCAGCAATTAATATAACGGGCACGAGAAATAACGAACACCTCATCCCGTGATATTGACGGGAGCTGGAATTAAGGGGTTAAATAGAACGTAGAGGTCAAACTGACAACCCAGCATTAGATAAGGCGAAGAAAATTACTTAACACAAGAACTACCGTGAACCGCTATTTTGACGGCTACCAATATGAATATGTTTCGGTTCAAAACAGAAATTTGATTATGAAATAAGTTTAAAAGATACAAAGAAAAACGTTAAATAATAAAGTTAAACTGTTTTAAATCAAAATTCTGGTGTGAAAGATTTTTATAAAACTTGATTCAAATTTCCGGTAGTTTTAGTGTTAAAATACTAGTATCCAGAGCGCTTATATTTGAGTACAACTGTTTCCGAATATTGAGCTTCTCTAAATTTAATCTAAGAATTCTGTGATTCAGGCTCCGGAGCGGTCCCCTTTTCAGCCACCACTACTTTTTTAAAATTCTTTTTATGGCAGATTACTAGATGACTTATAATAAAAATCTCACCACGAAGTGGGTTCCTGCGACATTTCCAAGATAAATTTAAAACGAAAAATTTTTTAAGGAAATAGTAGTGGTAAATGTTTTGATTTAGTCTTTATAAAAAGAGGCCGCTCTGAGGGGCCTGGCCGCTGCCATCGAAATACTCAAGGCCAGAAGATACAAGCTGTGACGTCATCACGTCGTCAAGTTGCGACGTCATCAAAAATGTGCCATTTTTGGCAAAATGGCACTTGACACGTGTCTGGCACAGATTTTGGCCGACTAAAGCGTCTGTCATTTTCAAAATATTTTTTTCTAAGCATAAATATTATTCTGCCTCAATCTCAGCGTGCCTCAAATACCTTTTATGGGTAGTAAAAAAATGGCACTTGACACGTATCTGGCACAGTTTTTAAGCCAACTAAAGTGTCTGTCATTTTCAAAATATTTTTTTCTAAGTATAAATATTATTCTGTCTCAATCTCAGCGTGCCTCAAATACCTTTTTTGTGTAATCAAAAAAATGGCACTTGACACATGTCTGGCACAGTTTTTGGGCCACGATCCTTCAGCCAGACATTCGATTTTGTATTCAGGCATTACAAAAGAAGTGTTGCACAAATTTTCAGGGTGCCTCAAATACCTACTCAAAAATGTTCAACAGCTCTCCTACAATAATATTCCATCTTTTTTATTCGTTAAATTAATTAAATAACTATAATTTTTCACACAGAATTCATAAAACAGAAAAATTATGACGTAACATTGACTTTTGTTTTTAATTCTTCAAACTATTTATTTCATTTTCCTTTTGCACGTGGAAATTTTGCTGTAGGACAGTTATGATGTCATTTTCACTTTTTTTAAATTCGTCAAACCATTTATTTCATTTTTTTCACGGGGAAATCTTGCAATAGAAAAGTAATTGTTGTGGTAAGAATTTTATTGTGGATTTTTAAGTGTTGGCAACAGCTATAACGAAAAATGTTTCAATTTGATTGGAAACTGCTGTTAAATTTTTGGTTTTTTATTAATTAAAAATGAACTATAAGTTATTTCGATTCCGGATTACTTTAGTTGCCTCGGCCGTGTTTTAATACACATGTACGTAGCATTTCACAATTCTGGCATCCAAACTGTGGATTTGTATAGCATTACAGATAGACAAATTTTTATTTTTATATATTAGATATGTGATTTAGTTCAACTCTTTGTGCTGAAAAGCATAATTTCAGTATTAAAGATTAGAAAACAAGGCACAGATGTCATATTCGCCCCATATTGGCGCGATTTTTTTCTGTCGCCAATATCATATAGGCAACGGGTACTTAATTTGCGCCAAAGCGTCGTTATTTTGCTTGATGTGGTAACCCGGATTATGTTGTTTATGCTGTTGATGTTTTTGCCAAATTGGCAACCGAAAAAAATCGCGCCAATATGGGGCGAATATGACATCTGTACCGAAAACAATACATTCTTCATTACTTGGCCACAAACTGGTCCATGTTGCGATGGATTTGACTCCAACTTTAACAAGCTGTAACTATAAAACGATTACTTTAAAAGGTTGTCATTTTGCTAAATAATTACCTAAAAATATGTGCTAAAGCTGAGGAATTCGTTTCTCTAGTACTTAAATATTTATTAGATTATTTATCTTTGAAATCCGCTGAAAAATAAATTCGTACATCTAACTCAATTTTCAGAAGCCCATACCTAAAAAGGGACACTTCTGTTATAATTATAATTAGTACCACAAAACACACCTTTTCTGTATATAGTACAAAAAAAAAAAAAAAAAAAAAAAAAAAACAAGGCTCATAACGTCTATTTTGTGTGAGATTCGCAACTATATCAGGATGCAAAATAAAGTCTCTGTATTAGGACTGCTACTGACAACTATTTTTGTATTCTATTCGCACCACTATTTGAAAAAAATAAATTTTGTGAAACATTTCTCTTGCACATATTGTTAACCTCTTCGGGACGAGCGTCTCTTAAAGAATTGTTAATCTTTTATCACCGGTTTTTCAAACCAGAAAATTTTGCTAATTGAATCGGGAAAATGCTCGGATCAAATAAGGCAAAATTTACAATAAAATTTTACTGGTGAGAATAGTCAAGGTTTCTGAGCACCTTACGCGGCACGTATACGGATCGCTCGTCCCCAAGGGGTTAAAGCGTTGTCTTAAGAAAGTGATGCAAGATAGAATTAAAAAATAGCCGCCAGTGAGGCTACATATACAGTTCTGCTGTATGCTCAAATATCGCTTAAACGGATAAAGCTAGAATTGTGAAACAAGTGTTTACAAGTAAATCGACTTAGCGCCATCATATGAGAAAGGCTGCAGCGCCCTAGTGGCGAAATGTCGAAGGCATGAACCCTATTTTAAAACACATAAAAGATAGCAAAAAAAAAAATCAATCACAAAAGTGTATAGCATCCACCATTTAGTATGAAATGACGTCATACATGTAAAAATATCTTTGTTAAAAGCTCTGAAATGTTGATTTTTCGATAAGTAATCACCAGTTTTAATATACCACTCGCTTTTATAAGCAGGCCATTAAAATGAAGATGCCTTTTCTAGTAAAACTACTGCACATAACCAAAGGTGCAATTTATTTTAACCCCTTAACGGTCACATTAAATTACGGTTTAAAAATTCAAATTGCTTATTTGCACCACATTTTTGAAAAAGAAATATTAGCCTTACTTAATGACAGGTAAAAATGATACTATAATAAAGACAATTGTACTATTTTATAAAACTGGTGGGAATAAAAAAATCTGAATAAAAGACACAGATCGTGAATATCACGGGAGCGAGAATTAAGGGGTTAATAAGAAATTCAAGTTAAGTATGTTTAATGTATCTCCAGCAATACTCATTCCATAACATACATTTGCAGACGTAGCTGCAATTGGTGGACATATTGAAGATACTTAGCTTGAATTTTTAAAAAAAATAAATTGTATTTTGTTTACATATGTTAGTCTTATTAGGAAATATATCTGTTTTATAAAACCACTTGCAATCAGTGACGTATTTCAGCCGATGATTCGTTACCGAAGAATTAACATTTCACAGCTTCTAATAAAGTTTTTTTACATGTAAGTCGTCATTTCACACTAAATCGAGGGTGCTCTACACTTTTACACCTGACATTTTATACTTATCTCTCATATTTTTCAAGATACGATCGAATACTTCGAAACTGTTGCACTAGGGGAGTTTCAGCCACTCTCATATAATAGCGCGTTGTCGTTTAACTATAGATTGACACTTCCTCCACAACTACAACTTTATCCATTAAATAGATGTTTGAGCGTACCCGCACAGTTGTTTGTACACGGATATAATAGAGAAACTCAGGCAAAATAGGTGATTTGAACCTTGCTGTTTTTACCTTATACAGAAGATGCACAAAATGAAATAAAAGTTTTATTAAGAAGTAAAGTATGCTTTTTCCAGAGGTACTAACGATAATGTAATCAAAAGTGTATCTTTTAAGATATGGGTTTCTGAAAAGGGCGTTGAATTTCATTTCTGAGGGAATTTGAAAAATGAATAAATTATAAAAATCGCATTTCTTTTAATCCTTCTCCTCCCCCGGAACATCAAATTGTTTCCCCCAGAAGATTATGTTTATATGATAAAAGTACGAATTTTTTCCAATGGAACTTTCTAATGTCTCCCCGGAGCTGCAAAAAGAAAAATGTCTGAATTCAACAACATTAAGTGCACATATCGATGTAATACGATTCTATGTGCGGAAACTTTCTCAATCATCGATTCATTTTGAAAGAAGAAAGAAGTTAAAAAAATATTTAAAGTGAAATTTTTAAAAGAAACTTGATCTCTTTTGGGAATGGAAAAATACCTTTTGTTAAAAAATGGAACTGTAAATGAAGATCAAAGACAAATGAATTTTCTACCTGATTTAAATTCCTCGCCTTTCTTCGGATGTAAAGTGAAAGACTTTATGATTCATTAAGAGCATTTCGAATCGATAAGTGATTTTCTAAAAATAAATGCTATTAAATCAGCACCTTTAGAATAATACAATAGAAAACAAAAAGTCCGTTTCTCCAAAGATTTCAGAAATAAAAAGTAAAAGTATAGAGAATATGTACTCACAGGTCTTAATTGAAATTCCTTTCTTATGGGGAATCACTTATTAGATAGGTTTTATACAGGTGCTTACATTCGACTATCACTATTTCCGAATACTAATAATTGCCTTATTTAATAACAGAAAGATACTTTTAGGGAATAGTGGTAGTCAAATGCATGAACCTTTATTAAACTTTTCTGAATACTGGAGTGGTAGTTAAAAGCAGGAAAAAAGTATTTAACACGTTCACGCCGGCGTGCATCACCGGTGGGTCACGCTCGACTGTCGCATCAGGCGGCGTACATCACCGGTGGGTCACACTCGACTGTTCCACTGAAGGCGTGTACTACAGGTGGGTCACACTCGACTATGCTATAGAGGGCGTGCACTACAGACGGGTCACATTTGAGTATTCGAAAATTGAGTAGTAGAAACAATTCATTATTATAAACTTAATACATTCACTACGGGAAACGAGAATTCTCAGTTTTATTCAAAAAATATCATTGACTAAGGGCGTGGCTTCTACTTTACAGAAACGCATTTGTATCATGTTGTCCATATTTCTTTAGATTGTAAGACATTTTACATTAAATTCGTACATATTGTGAGCAAAAAAAGTATTTTCACGCAGGCGATTTTTTGCATAAGTAACCATAGAAAGCAAATTTGATACTATTCTCTTAATTATTCATTTATTTAAATAAGAAGAAAATAAAAATAACTATCCATTTTCCTTAAACAGTAATATTATACATAAAAAAAAAAAAAATTAATATTTTCTCATACCTAAAAAGTATTTGCACAAGAAGCATTGACTGTTAAAAAAGGCATTAAATGTGAACATTATGCAAATGTTTAGCATATCAGACCCGCAATACATTAGCCCCGCACTTTAAAGTCACGTAATATATTAAGTGGAGCAGAGATTCTGGGGAGTCTTTTTCTAATGGTGCCGAAAACATGTGAACTGTCTGTTGCTACCTGTGAGAAGATTATATTTCTTCACAATTCTGGATTAAGTTACCGAGGAATAGGTAAAAAAATAAATCTAAACTTTCCTAGTGTTCGTTATGTAATTAAGAAGAAAAAAGAAACTGGTTCGACAATAAATAAGCCGCGAACTGGGCGTCCAAGAAAGCTAAATACCAGGCAAAGGAGAGCCATCATAAAAGAATCTTCAAAAAACCCTTTTCTAAGTGCTCGAGAATTGGCTGTTGATGTCGCTTCAACGTCGGGAACAATAGTTGCACCATAATCAATTAGAAATATTCTTCATGATGCAAATATTCGAGGATGAGCCCCTCGAAAAAAAACCATTTATTAAGGAAACAAATAGGATGAAAAGACTTGAATTTGCAAAAGCTTATGTCAGCAAACCACTAGAGTTTTGGAAAACTGTTATTTTTTTTCGATGAAAGCAAGTTCAATATTTTTGGCTCAGATGGTAAGAAAACTGTATGGCGAAAACCAAGTACTTCTCTTCAAATTAAAAACTTGAAACCAACTGTAAAACATGGCGGTGGTCCTGTAATGATTTGGGGATGCATGTCTTTTAACGGAGTTGGCGAAATGACCTTTATTGACGGCAATATGAATGCTAAACAATCTATTAATATATTGCGAGATCATTTATCTAATACTGCTTTGAAATTAGGAATTCCTAATTCATATTATTTCCAACAGGATAACGATCCGAAACACACTGCATATATTACGAGGTTATGGTTGCTTTATAATGTAAAAAATCAATTGAAAACGCCACCACAATCACCAGACCTCAATCCGATTGAAAATTTATGGCATATTTTGGATGTGAAAATAAGGAAAAAGAAAACTTCTAACAAATCAGAACTTAAGCAAGCGCTTAGGGAAGAATGGCTACAAATGAGCAGTGAAACATGTCACAAATTAATAGAATCAATGCCCAGACGATTACAGGCTGTAATTGAAGCAAAGGGCCATGCATACTAAATATTATCACTGTTTTTAACTTATAAATAATTCCTCTAGTTCTATTTTTATTGCTAGTGTGCAAATATTTTTTTGGCAGTACAAATGCTACTTTTTTATGTTTTTATATTTTAAATATAATTATTAAGTCAGATATTAAATATGTTTATATGTTTTGTAAAAGTGTTGGTATTTTTAATTCTTAGTTGCTTTTTATTTATTTATACATATGCTACAACAAATTTACCTGGTGTGCAAATATTTTGTTTGCTCACTGTATTGTTTGATCACTGTGGTTGTCACTGTATGTAGTCAATAAAATCATGTCTCTAAGTAATTTGCTTACTCCTTACGAACTTTCAGACATTCACAATCAACTCTGCTTGTTATATCCGAGTTCAATTCAATAAATATGAGAGGGGTGGGTCATTACATACAGTGTCTGAATAAGCGACAGTACCACGCCGCCAGGTGAAGCGAAATACAGATTCGAACGCGCGCCGTCTCACAACAAAAAACATGAATATCGGCGCCGCGTGAACGTGTAAAAAAAACACAGGTTTTATATGATCAACACACTATTTTTAAACCCATAGTTTACTATCGTCTTACATAATAGCACTAGTGATGGGCAGACTGAATGATTTTTTAATAAGGAAATTTTTTTTAGGGGTATCAAAAACAAGTGCTGTAAGAATCTTTTGAAGATGCATATACAGGGCTGCCACAAGCGACTATTTTTATATTCTGTTCGCACCACTATATTTAAAAAATACATTTTGTACTACATTTCTCTTGCAAATATTGTCAAAGCGTATGTAAAATATTTTTGTTTTTAAAAAGTCGTGTGACATAGAATTAAAAAATAGTTGCCTGTGGCAGTCTTGTATATGTGCAGGGCCGGCCCAAGGACATTTTGGCGCCCGTGCGAGCACCCATTGTGGGCGCCCCCCGCACACACACAAGAAAAATTACTTTTTCTTAATTTTTTTCAATATTAGTAATTTTTATGCGTACTATTATTAATTATTTAAGATATTAATTTAAAGTGCATCAAAACCTGATAAAATTTCTAATTTTGAATCCCATCTTTGAGTTTGGTAAATTGTAACATTAAGTCTCATAAGGGAAATTTCAATTATACGGTAATTTGCACTCTTAATGTGTAACATGCTACGATCCAAAAGTAAAACATAACGCATGGTATTGGACGAAAATAACAATAATAAGTTAATTAACTAAAATAAAAATCTTTGTTAGAAGAATATTATTTGGAATACTTCGACAATTAAAGAAGTAGAACTAATAGCAACTGCGTAAGATGAAGACTGTAATCGTGCCTCGTTATTTAGTACATAAAAAGTACGAATACATTTCATATTTAATATACTTATTTTCGTAAAGGACTCACTTTTCATGGTGGAAACTGGAAACTGTTGAAAAATGGGAAAACCCAATTTTCTCTTCAGCGAATCCCGGAAATATAAATATTCTTATTCTTTCTTTTCATTTTTGGAATGGTTCTGTTTCTCTTCTTTTAAAACTAAATTTTCTTTATCTGTGATGATTTTTACCAAAATGGGTAAAAATAGTATTTTTTTAAGTAACCTAAAATAATTAAACATTAAGAGGCTACTTCAGTCAAATGAAAAGACGCATTCGCTAATGCTAATCCTATGGAAGAAATTTATAAAGATATCTCGGTCGCATTTCAATATTTTTAAATGATTTCCTTTGGATTGAATAGTTGAGATCGATCTGTATGCTGGCCGTTTTTTACTTTTTCGATTTTGATTGCAGATATTTTTTATGAGGATGCTTTTACTTTCGAAACCGGTTCCGAAAATGAAAGTGTCCTCATAAGAAATACCTGTAAACAAAATCAAAAAAGTAAACAACGACCTTTGTACAGATCGATCTTAACTATTCAACCCAAAATAAATCATTTAAAAATATTGAAATGCGACCGAGATATCTTTATAAATTTCTTCCACAGGATTAGCATTAATGAACGCGTCTTTTCCTTTGACTGAAGTAGCCTCTTAAGAGAAAACTATGATTGAGAATAAGAGTTGTATTTATAATAATAAAGAATACGCTTAAAAAAATGTCCCCCAAAAAGTTTACACTTTCCTGGATTTCGTTCTACTGGCGCCCACGCCTGAACCAAAGAAAGTCCCCTGTATATGTTTAAGTATTGCGAATTTACGTCTTAGCGCCGCACTGAAATTGTATAAACAAAGTGTGATTATAATTGTATGAATCCAGTTAAATCATAGGGTATTGGTGTAGGAAATCAAATCATCATGAAAAAAATCAATATGGCGGTAACTAAAGGAAAAAAAGTTATTTAACGATACATGTATTAAATGAAAGATTTTCTCAAGCCGATTACTAAATAAAATTTATATGGAAATAAATTATTAATATTATTATTATTTAATAGGGTCCAGTTTCACCATTCTGTATTATTAAGTTTTTGGTGATTTATTCTTTACGTTAGAGCACTTAGCTTATGTTAATGAGAAATCAAGTAATTCTACCTAACTTCTGTTTATAAGATTAGCAAATAATAAAGTGCTTGTCATAGGCACCGGTGTGAGGCGGGGGGGGGGGGGGGAAGGGTGCAAGGAAGGGCCTTTGCCCTACTCTTTTGAAAAAAGAAAAAACTCATTATCTTGGATGATTTAAAAAAAAAGTTGGGAGAGGCAGTGTAAAATGTACTTTTTTCGCTTGATTTTAAATAATAAATCACTAAGAGAAAAATTGTGCTAAGGCATAAGTCTGTATAAGGCTTAGCACAATATTATCCCAAAGAAACCTTACCCCCAAGTAGATTTCGTTCTTCCAGTACTTAAGATGCAAAGTATCACAAAATAATAAAGAATCTCTGTAATATTAAATATAATTCCCTTTCAGTTTAGACAAAACTTGACTCAGTATGAAATAGATAATCGGATTCCAGAAAAATCTCTTAAAAAAAAAAAAAAAAAAAAAAAAAAAAAAAAAAAAATCAGTCAAATTTCCAGAAATTTTTATTTTTAAATTAATAAAATTTCATTTATTTAAATTCCAGTATTGCAAAATATTTATTTTGTAATGGGCCAAAGACCATATTCCACTAATAAATAATCTCTAATGATGAATGAAACAGTGCATGATTATAACGCAATTATATATTTATATGACGTTATTTTTTACTGTCTCTCAGCTCGGTGTTCCTTTCAGATCATATGTCTCGGAAAACTGGGGCAGTGCATAAATTCAAAAAAACACAGTATGGGGCTGAACGAAATCCCTGAAGGGGAGAGATTTTGGAACAAATGTGTGCCTGTAGTAAGAATGGAAATAGTTTAATCTTTTTTTCGTCAAGGGCACTCCCCCCCCCCCACCCCCGCGCGCTTAAGATGATAAATATTGGAATAATTAAACACTAAAAGAAAAATAAACTAAAGGTTTGGAATGCAGTTAATTAATTGTAATTTGCTCGAAAAGTTTTCCCAGGTAGGGGGGGGGGAGTCTGCGCTGGCCACGATATGCCTAAAAAAACATTTTTTTTCGATCAGAGATCAAAGTTTGATTATTGCAAGAGCAAGCAAGGCAGCTGCCCAGGCTGTCAACTCTAAAATGCCCTGCCAACCCAAACACCAAAATCGTTTTTTTTTTTAAAGAGAATTTGCTTATTTTCGGTGGAGAAAAATCGATTTTCTTTTTTTACATTTTTCTATTTCCTACAGTCTGTAGATTATCCGTGTACAGCAATTTGACCGAAGACCTTTCGTAGTTATTGAGTGCTTTAACGCAAGCATCCGTAGGCTTACAATGTTTTGGAGCATTATAAACGCATTTTGCCCAAAATGACTTTTTCAAAGTGGGCGGAATCAGAACGAAAAACTATAGCCGATCTTGCTAATTTTTTTTATTAATGGTGATATAATTTATTGGAACTTTGACCACTTTCAGCCACTTTTATAAAAAATATATTTAGAATATTATAAGTCTTACAGGCAAAACCCCTCCTTGATGAATAGAAATTCTGGTTAAAAACGTGTTAAAGGGGATCTCGCCTGAATTTTTGCCCCACTTACCCGGGCGCAATATATAGAGTTAGTTGGGCTCAAGTTCCGCCGTTCTCAGATTAGGGCACAACGTCTTTTCGTAATTTCAAGAACTGACAGCTTTCAAATACTACGAGCATGCATTGTAACTTTAAATATTCTACTGTGTTTCACATCATCACAACCGCATGAAAATTACTCATTTAAACGAAATAAATAAATGAAGTTACTTGAAAAATCTTTGGCTTGATTCACTTCTACCTATTAAATATTCCATTCACAGCAGTTTAATCAAATAATTAGTGAACGACCGACTCGTATTGTCTCGATATTACAGCCATTTTAATAAGAATTTTTTCCCTACATATCTTTGGTTTTATGTCCTTTTTTCACTTTTAATTTTCTTCGAAATTTCTGACACTTAACCCTATTGACTATTAGCAGAAGATGAGCTTGTATCCAGAAGACACTGCTAGAAAAAAAATTTTTTCAAAGACGTATGTTTTTCATTTTAAAATTTCTGCAACTTTTAGCTCTTAATGCTTTCTTTTTTTCCGATCATCTGGGGACCAGTTTCAGATTCCCTGTGGAATAAGAGGATTCTACAATAATGCGCTTAAATAGCCGGAAATGATATAGTGCACCATATAAACTTGTCAAAGGCTCAAAGTCGAGATTAATTAGCATCCCAGAAGAAAAGTATAATCTTGGGGTATAATCTTTGATTCGGGGGGGTACCTGGGGTTCGTGATTCTGTTTCTTTTCTCAGTACGACGAAGCAATTTGAGCAATATTAGCTTAAAGGCAATTCCATTCATATAAAGAAAAGGAGCCGCTGTCTGCATGAGAAAATTTCAGCGCACAACGAAGAATCCTTTCTCAAGCCGCCCTACCCTAGCTATAGAAAATGTAAAAAACGCAGAATATAAAATAGTTTTTTTCGGTGCTCTTGTAGGCGCCCTTTCACCTGGTTGGCGCCCCGTGCGGTGGCACACTTCGCACACGCCTTGGGCCGGCCCTGCATATGTGCACCCATGTTCCCGAAGGAGTTAAAGGATGTCTCTTAATTTTTTCTTAGTTTCCAAAATATTTCTAAAATCTATGCATAATTTAATATTTCATGTGTTAAAAGCGGACGAACTGGGTGTAAAATTTTAACACTTCCTATAAAATTAAGCATCGATTTTAGAAATAATTTAAGAACTAAGAAAAAAAAGAGACATCCTTTAAGAAGTGTACACAGAAAAAAGAAGTTAAAAATATTAATTTTCCGAGGAGATATTTTAAATATAAGAATGCATAAAATGCCGATAGACTTAAGAGCCCATTTCAGTCACGGCAAAAAAAGGAAAACGCTAATGTAAAGTCTATGGGGGCGTTATTTTCCGATTTCTCGTTTTGATTTTAATATTTTTGAATGTTTTGTTTTGTTGCATAGCATAGCTGAGGACAATCTACAACCGGGCTAGTTTTTACTTTTCCGATTTTGGTTATAGTTTTTTTTTATATTAGGATAGTTTTAATTTCAGAACCGGTTCAAACCGGTTCCGTAAGTAAAAGTAATTAAAAAAATCTGAAACCAAAATCAAAAAAGTAAAAACTAGCCCGGTTGTAGATTGTCCTCAACTATCCTATGCAAGAAAAATCATTCGAAAATATCAAAATTCAAGGGAGATATTTGAATATAAGTTCATCATCATCCGGGTCTTTTTGAGTGACTAGTGTGGCCTCTTAACATTAACGAGGGGAATTCGGAAATTGAGTGACGAGCAGCCTTTATCTTTCTTTTCTAACAACACTGATAATAATATTCTTCTTTTTTATGGTATTGAATACTGCCATTTTAAAAAGTTCCTCATTTTCAAAATACCTTTAATAAGTTTTTGAATAGTGCCAGTTGATGATCTAAATTTAAATTATTATTCGCTTTACAGATTTCTTTTCTCTATGGTCTATGTAACAATTAAGTCACAATGCATATGCACTGAACTGAGAACGGCCAGTTTAAATATAAATGCTGTGTGTATGACTTAAAAAAAAAAAAACGCAAACAAGGGATGTTTACAACACTAAGTAAGCGTTCTACTTTAAAATAATCACCTCTGATATTTTCAAAAATAGTTTTGATCAAAATAGTAGAACGTTTTAAACACAAATCAGAATTTCATTGGATGTTATTTAAATAACAGGCAGTAAAACTAAATTTTTCTCTAAGAGAACGTACACAATTTAAAAGTTTCAGAATCATTTTATACTTTCAAAAAATTTTACTACAGGATTTATGAGAAATTTAAAAAAGAAGAGGAAGTTCAAGAGATAAGTTAAAATGCAATAGTTTATTTCTGATTTGTTTAAGAAAATGTTCTTCGTATATCAGTGAAAGAGGGAATATTTAGTATATAAAACTCATTGAACATGCAATAAACATTGACACACGAAACTCGAACATATATTGAAATGAGAAAAGAAAAAGTGTCAACATCTCATGTTGAAAGATAAATGTTTGATGCATCTACTAGAATTTATTTAGAATGACAGAACAGCTACTAGAATTCACCAGGTTCTGGAAATATCAAATTTATATAACGAGTGAAATTAAAATCAAACAAATTTGTTTAGCTAAAATAAAAAATCTATTTTAACAGCGAATTGTAGGAGATTTTTCACAACCAAAATACATTTATCTACCCTATATATATAAAATCCTAATGAAACGAATTTATGAAACGAATATATGAAACGCCTGAAATGTAATGATTCTTTGAATCGACTGATTAAACAACTGATTATGTTTCACGGTGATTTCTTCTAAAAAAAGGAATACTTTGCGATGTAATTAACACCAAAAATCAATATTGATCTGCAGATTTCAAAACTGGTATTAGAATTTTTAAATTCGAATTAGTTTTCGAAATATTAATTTTTTTCTAATTTTATATACATTTTTCTAATGATGGCAACTCAAATTTTAATCAAACAGATATTTTTTTTCTTCAGATTTTAGAAAAGGTTACTATTTTAAACTAATTTGGCAAGAAGTTTGGCCACCCTTGGCTTCCCTTGGCCTCCCTTAAATGTATGCTAAGAAAGGTATCATGTTACTTTTATTCATAATTCAATTTCAGTGGTGGAAAATTGGCGCAGAGGCGGAGCCTATTGACACCACTAAGTTTTGGTAGTATTTTTCGGCTTATCTAATAACAGAATTTCCGAGTTTTTATGAAGGCGAAGTACACAATAAAAAATTAGTGGTGCCAATAGGCTCCTCCTCTGCGCCAATTTTCCACCACTGCAATTTTTATTTCATTATCATTTTATTTAATACTAGCAAACCCCGCGGCTTTGCTCGCGTAATATTTGAAATATGCCAAGTGATACTTATATGTCTAATTTTTATTAAAAAGTACTAACTAAATTTTTATTTTATTAAAAGGTAATATTTTATTTTATTAAAAGGTTTTTTTTTATTAAAATGTACTTATTCCTTTTAGGAATAATTCAAAAATTACTATTTAAAACACAGTTTGATTAAACATCATTATTAGACTGCATTAGGCAGAAATGAGACTTAAATTAATAAAACGAAATAAAACTAAATATATGATAATTTAGAAAATATTTTTAAATTGTAATTTATAACGCTTTCACTCACTTCATTTTTTTTAAATTTGGAATTTTCTTTCCACTGTTCTTAGAAAGCAGTTGCACCTTGTAAGTAAATACTATGCCATACTTCAAAGTGTTAGACCCTTCAGTTGTGCAAAAAGCGCAAATTAGAACATGTTTTGCTTTTGCAACCCTCAGATGGTAGTGACAGCAACATAAAATATAACCTATGTTATAGCAGGGACTGTCACCATTGATTTGCAACCATTACTTTTGAAATAGCTTTGGTATTTCCTTAGATTGAGTAGAAATCGCAATTTAGAACGTTTTTAGGACGCTTTTCGCGCATTTTCACCCCTTTTTAAATTTCCAATTTTTTCGAAACTGTTCTTAAACATCATTTATATCTAATAAATATGTACCTTGCCTAATTTTAAGTTGCTAGCCCCTGCCGATCACAAAAATCGAAATTTAGAACGCTTTTTTGCTCCTGCAACGTCTTAGTGATAGTGATACCGACATAAAATAGCGTCTATGTTAGAGCAGGGGCTGTCAGCATCAATTTCCTACCATTACATTTGAAATTAGATTCATTCTTCCTGAGATATTGCCGACAAATCGGCATTTAGAACGTTTTTAGAACGCTTTTCGCGCATTTTGCTCCTGCATCTCCTTTGATGTAGTGGAAACAGATATAAAATATAGCCTATCTTGGGGCAAGATCTGTCACCATCAGTTTTACACCATTATATTTGAAATCGGTTCAGTACTTCCTGAGATTGCGCAGAAATCGCAATTTAGAAAGTTTTTTACAACGCTTTTTGCGCATTTTGACCCCCCTTTTAAATTTCGATTTTTTTAGGAAATGTCCTTAAAGATCATAGATATCTTATAACTAACTACAATTCCAAATTTCATGA
Source organism: Maratus speciosus (assembly GCA_963932465.1). Taxonomy (NCBI): domain Eukaryota; kingdom Metazoa; phylum Arthropoda; class Arachnida; order Araneae; family Salticidae; genus Maratus; species Maratus speciosus. The sequence goes on along the minus strand of OZ010789.1, from coordinate 288,225,165 downwards.
TTCTAGGCCCTTCCGTAACGCAAAAGCCGCAATTTAGAACGTTTTTCTCCTGCACCCCCTTTGGGGTAGTGGCACCGACATAAAACATCGCCTATGTTGGAGCAAGGGTTGTCACCATCATTTTGACGCCATTATTTTTTAGATCGGTTTGGTACAGTCAAACCTCGTTAACATGAACACCCTTAACGTGAATTACTTTTAACATGAATTGTTTTCACAGTCCCCTATAAAAACGAATACACAGATTTGATACTGATAACATGAATTACTGTTAACATGAACAAAATTTTGATTCCCCTTGAGGTTCATGTTAACGGGGTTCGACTGTATTTCCTGAGATTGTGTAGAAACCACCATTAGAACGTTTTTTAGAACGTTTTTCTTCCATTTTCACCCTTTTTAAATTTTGAATTATTTAGGAAATGTTCTTAGAGATCATTTATATCTTATAAGTAACTACCATGCATAGTTTCAAGTTTCTAGCCCCTGCAGTATTACAAAAGAAAAACGCAATTTTGATCGTTTTTTGCTCCTTCAACCCTATTGGAGTAGTGGCACCGACATGAAATAGAACCTATGTTGGAGCGAGGGCTGTCACGATCGTTTTCATACCATTAATTTTTAAATCAGTACGGTACTTCCTGCCATTGCGTAGAAATCGCATTTTAGAAAGTTTTTTAGAACGCTTTTCGCTCATTTTCACCCCTTTTAAATTTCGATTTTTTAGGAAATGTTCTTAGAAATCATTTGTTTCTTATAAATAACTGCCCTGCCTAATTTCAGGATTCTAGGCCCTTCAATAACACAAAAATCGCAATTTAGAACTTTTTTTTTGCTTCTGCAAGCCCTAGGTGTTAGTGACACCGACATGAAATAGAGCCTGTGTTGGAGCAAGGGCTGTCATCATCAATTTCTAACCATTACTTTTAAAATAGCTTGGGTACTTTCTCAGATTGCGTAGGTTTTTTAAAACTCTTTTCGCGCATTTTCATCCCTTTCAAATTTCGATTTTTTTAAGAAATGTTCTTAAAGATCATTTATATCTAATAAGTAACTACCATTCCAAATTTCATGTTTCTAGGCCCTTCAGTAACATAAAAATCGCATTTTCGAATGTATTTTTGCTCTTGCACACGATTTGGGGGTAATGGTACCGACATAAAATGTAGCCTATGTTGGAGCAAGGGTTGTCAGCATCATTTTGACAACATTAATTTTGAAATCGGTTTGGTACTTCTTGAGATTGCGTAAAAATCGCCATTTAGAACGTTTTTTAGAACGCTTTTTTGCGCATTTTCACCCCTTTTATATTTCGAATTTTTTAAGAAATGTTCTTAGAGATCATTTATATATAATAAGTAACTACCATGCCAAATTCCATGTACCTGGGCCCTTCAGGAACATCAAAAATCAAAATTTCGGACTTTTTTTTGCTCCTGCACCCCCTTTAGGAGTAGTGGCACCGACATAAAATGTAGCCTATGTTGAAGCAAGGGTTGTCACCATCATTTTGACACCATTAGTTTTGAAATCGGTTTGGTACTTCCTGAAATTGTGTAAAAATCGCCATTTAGAACGTTTTTTAGAACTTTTTTCACACATTTTCACCCCTTTTTAATTTCGATTTTTTAAGAAATATCCTTACAGATCATTAGTATCTCATAAGTAACTACCACTCCAAATTTCATATTTCTAGGCCCTTCAGTAACGCAAAAATCGCATTTTTAGAACGTTTTTTGCTCCTGCACCCCCTTTGGGGTAGTGGCACCGACATAAGATATAGCCTATGTTCTAAGTTGGGCGAACACCATCATTTTGATACCAGTACTTTTGGAATCGGTTCGGTAGTTCCTGAGCTTACCTCCTACAAATAAACAATTTTTTCCTCTTTATAATATGATGACTAGCAAACCCCGCGGCTTTGCTCGCGTAATATTTGAAATATGCCAATGGATATTTATATGTCTAATTTTTATTAAAAGGTACTAACTAAATTTTTATTTTATTAAAAGGTAATATTTTAGTTTATTAAAAGGTACTTATTACTTTTAGGAATAATTAAAACAATTACTATTTAAAACACAATTTGATTAAGCATCATTGTTACACTGCATAAAGCAGAAATGAGACTTAAATTAATAAAACGAAATAAAACTAAATAAATAATAATTTAGAAAATATTTTGAAACTTTTATGCTCAGTTACTACGCTCATTTCAGTATTCATTTGAAGTTTTGAATTTTCTAGAAACCATCTTCTTACATCTTAAAATTAACCATCATGTCAAATTCCAAGTTCTACCACCTCTCTCAACATAAAGGGCTGTGTTGAATTAGGAACTATCACCATTAATTTGCCAACATTAATTTTGAAATTGGTTTGTTATTTCCTAATATTCCACAGAAACGTAATTTAGAAAGCTTTTAAAGGCCTTTTTTAGAGCGTTTGTTGTTCCTGTGAACCCCAGGTGGTAGAATCATCGGCATAAAATATAGCCTGTGTAGGATCAGAGACTGCTACCATTGATTCGCAGCTATTACTTTTATATTTGGTTTATATTCCCTGAAATTGCGTAGAAATCATAATTTAGGACTTTTTTAGAATGCTTTTCGCACATCCCCTTCACTTCACCCCTTTTTAATTCGAATTTATTTTCGACAGTCCTTCGAGGGGATTTATATTTTATAAGTAACTACCATGCCATATTTAAAGTTTCTAGCCTTTTCAGTATCACAGAAATCGCAATTTAGAAAGTTTTTAGCTACTGAAACCCTCTGGTGGTAGTGGCACAGACATAAAATATAGCTTATGATTGAGCAAGTTCTATCACCAACAATTTGTCATCATTATTTTTTTAATCGGTTTGGTATTTGATAAGATTACATAAAAATTGTTATTTACAACGCTTTTCGCTCACTTCATCTTTTTAAATTTGAAATTTTATTTCGACAGTTCTTAGAAAGCAGTTGCATCTTGTAAGTAAATACCATGCCATACTTCAAAGTGTTAGACCCTTCAGTTATGCAAAAAACGCAAATTAGAACATGTTTTGCTTTTGCAACCCTCAGATGGTAGTGACAGCAACATAAAATATAACCTATGTTATAGAAGGGACTGTCACCATTGATTTGCAACCATTACTTTTGAAACAGCTTTGGAATTTCCTGAGACTGAGTAGAAATCGCAATTTAGAATGTTTTTAGAACGCTTTTCGCGCATTTTCACCCCTTTTTAAATTTCCAATTTTTTCGAAACTGTTCTTAAAGATGATTTATATGTAATACATATGTACCTTGCCTAATTTTAAGTTGCTAGCCCCTACCGATCACAAAAATCGAAATTTGGAACGCTTTTTTGCTCCTGCAACGTCTTGGTGATAGTGATACCGACTTAAAATAGCGTCTATGTTAGACCAGAGGCTGTCAGCATCAATTTCTTAACATTACTTTTGAAATCAGTTTGATTCTTCCTGAGATATTTGTGACAAATCGGCATTTAGAACGTTTTTAGAACGCTTTTCGCTCATTTTGCTCCTGCATCTCCTCTGGGTTAGTGGAAACATATATAAAATGTAGCCTATCTTGGAGCAAGATTTGTCACCATCATTTTAACGCCATTATATTTGAAATCGGTTCATTATTTCCTGAGATTGCATAGAAATTGCAATTTAGAACGTTTTTTACAACGCTTTTTGCGCATTTTGACCCCCCTTTTAAATTTCGATTTTTTTAGGGAATGTCCTTAGAGATCATTGATATCTTATAACTACCATTCTAAATTTCACGATTCAAGGCCCTTCCGTCACGCAAAAACAGCAATTTAGAACATTTTTCTCCTGCAGCCCCTTTGGGGTAGAGGCACCGACATAAAACATACCCTATGTTGGAGCATAGATTTTCACCATCATTTTGACGCCATTATTTTTCAAATCGGTTTGGAATTTCCTGAGATTGTGTAGAAACTACCATTTAGAACGTTTTTTAGAACGCTTTTCGCGCATTTTCACCCCTTTTAAATTTAGAATTGTTTAAGAACTGTTCTTAGAAATCCTTTATATCTAATAAGTAGCTGATACTTCAAATTTCATATTTCTAGGCCCATCGGTAACACATAAATCGCATTTTTAGAACGTTTTTTGCTCCTTCACCCCCTTTGGGGTAGTGGCACCGACATAAAACATAGCCTATCTTGGAGCAAACGTTGTCACTATCATTTTGACACCAATATTTTTTAAATCGGTTTGGTATTTCCTGAGATTATGTAGAAAATACCATTTAGAACGTTTTTTTAGAACGCTTTTTGTGCATTTTCACCCCGTTTAAATTTCGAATTGTTTAAGAACTGTTCTTAGACACCATTTATATCTTATAAGTAACTAATATTCCAAATTTCATATTTCTAGGTCCTTCAGTAACGCAAAAATCGCATTTTTAGAACGTTTTTTGCTCCTGCACCAACTTTGGGGTAGTGGCACCGACATAAGATATAGCCTATGTTCTAAGTTGGGCGAACACCATCATTTTGATACCATTACATTTGGAATCGGTTCGGTAGTTCCTGAGCTTATCTCCGACAAATAAACAATTTTTACCTCTTTATAATAGGAGTATGACAAACAGAAACATTTAAAATAAATGGCTTTCACTTCTTTATTTTTTTTAACGAAATGAAAAATATTAGGCACAGATGTCATATACGCACCGGGGTACCTAATTGGCGCCAAAATGGCATTATTTTGGTTGACATGGTAACCCGGCTATTGTTGTTTATTTAATAATAAGTGTTTATTTACTTTACTTTCCATTTAAATTACATAAATTGTTTTGTTCTATAGTTAATTATTTTTTTTGGTTATTTTCCTTTAAAAATAAAAAAATAATAGAAAGTAATTAAAAAATACGGTACTACTTAGTTATTCCATCGACCCATTTTGCCAAATTATATAAATTGCCAAACCACTCGCCAAATTATACAAATTGACATAATTTTTATTTTAAATAACGAAACAACAAAGAAAATAGTATAACATTAATAAATATACAAATAAAACGTCGAAATAAAAATCACTTGATACCGTAAAGACGTGTAACTTGCTTTAAAGTCAAGTGAATGTGACATTTATCAACCATTATTGGCATTTAATCTTATAGTTTGGTGATAGATTTTTGGTCGACGGGATAACTAAGTCGTACCAAAAATACATATGTAACTGGTATTCGAAAACGAGGATTTCGCCAAATTTTCGTAAAAAAAATCACGCCAAACCGGGTGCGTATATGGCATCTGGCCAAATATTAAATGATGTAACAAACGATGACATTTAATTCCAACGTCAAAGCAATGTTATAATTTACCATTCGAAAAAAAAAAAAATGCTAACTGGCGAGTTGAAAAATAGTTATTGGCGAGATTTGCACCCGGCTAGCGTAACAGTACCAAGAATTCTTTGCGACAATGCTTTTATGTAGTATTATTCGAAAAAAAAATAGATTTTTTTAAATCGAAATGGAAAACTTTCGGCACAGATGCCACACACGGTCCCATATTGGCGCTATTTTTTTCTGACGCCAATGTCATATACGCAACGGGTACTTAACTGGCGCCATAGTATCGTTATTTTGCTTGATTTGATAAGCCGCATGTTGTTGATCTTTTCCCCAAATTAGCGTCGAAAAAAAATCGCGCCAATATGGGGCCGTATAGGATATCTGGGCCAAACTTTCATATGAAAAGCGCAAGTAAATATACATTTATTATCAAATAAACAACAATAGCCGGGTTACCATGTCAACGTTTTCTGAAATATGAAAAAAATATCTGTTTGATTAAAATTTGAGTTGCCATCATTAGAAAAATGTATATAAAATTAGAAAAAAATTAATATTTCGAAAACTAATTCGAATTTAAAAATTCCAATACCAGTTTTGAGATCTGCGGATCAATGCTGATTTTTGGTGTTAATTTCATGGCAAAGTATTCCATATTTTAGGAGAAATCGCTTGAAACATAATCAGTTGTTTAATCAGTCGATTCATACTTCTGTTTCATACTAAGTATTATAATAATATATTAATATAATAATAATAATAATATATTAAAGTTCCAAAATGGCACCAAGAATATAAAAAGCGAAGTGGTTCGCTCGGAACTCTTGATGATAGTCACATGACTTAGGCTATTGTTATAGAAATTGTTTTAAAATACCGGGAGACAAAGACACTGTACACTTAATTTCTTTTATTTTTAGCTTCTTTTCAAACGTTTAACTGATCCTCTTTAATCAAACACGAAAACAACCATTGGATGTCTTAACAGCAACTGATTCGGCCTTAATTTTTTGAAATCAAAGGAAATTCAATGGAAACCCGTTTACAGGGAGATCTGCACAGCTTTTTTCAGTATAATTCAATCTTCTATAATACTTTTTAAACCGATCAGATTAGCGTGTTTTTAGATTCTGCGGTGTCTGAACGGGGGTTGGCGAGCGTAGCTTGCAGGGGGCAGAGCCCCCTAGTATTATTATAAACTCGAATTTGTAACAGAGTGTTAAATTAAAATCACATAAATTTGTTTAAGCATAATTTTTTTTTTTTTTTGTCAGTCGGGGCCTTGGCGAGAGAAGGAAAATTTTCATGTTTATTTTCTGGTTAATAGTCACTATTTCTCACGAACAATTTTTTCAATATTTACACAATTTATTTAGCACTAAAACGCCTGGAAATTTTACTCGAGTTTCATAAAAATATTTGACACCAGAATTTTTATGTAACATTATTTGACTGATTTATTTAATGTAAATATGCGTGGTTTAAATTTAACTTACCTGACTTACGTATTACACGACTTACACGCATTCGCACTTACGTAATAAATCTCGAAAATTACATTTATAAACACACTATCGCGTTTGATACGCATTTGCATACTTTTGATAATTATTTTATAAGTAAAATATGCAGATAAAAACTACAGAATACAGTTTTATATACTATAGAGAGTTATATTTTTATTGGGATATACATATTATTAAATCATTAATAAATCAAACCCTCAGCCTTCAGTATCGAGAGTGGTAGAAGTCGTTAGAGAACAGCATTTTTCTTTGCAACCATTCTCCTCAAGCGCTGACTACCCCCGCTCCCTCTACAGATTTAAATTAGCTGTTACAAGTGTCAATTTCATTTTGCTTTTGCGTACTGTTAGAAGTATTATCATAATCTATTGGTAGTTATTCATAGTAGTCATCTAATTCATTGTAAATATTATGATTATCAAGAATTATTTTTATCTGATATAGTAATTTGTTTTGCCATGAGAAATTCATGGGGAAGAAGTAATTTATTCCTCCTTAATTGTTCTTTATTTATATAGTCGTTTGATGTAGATTCGAATTTCTTATAAATCAGTTCATCAATGTTAAATTTATAAATACCGTCTTCCACATAATATTTTTTATTTGAAAAGTGTTTCTTCAGTTTTATTTTCATTCTTTTATAGTTTATATCCGAGTAGATACTTCTGCATGATGTTTTATTTATAAAATAATACTGTGTAAATTATGCATATATATTTCAGTTTCATACGAAATTTTACTTAAATAATTTACAAATTCGACTTACGTAAAATTCAGGTTACGTAAATGTTTACGGAACGCATTACTTGCGTAAATCGAGGGCTGCCTGTATTTTAAATTTGTTTCCTCTTTTAAGATTCACGGTACATATATTGTTTAACTTAAAGATATTTGAGGATTGGCTTTTTTAAATATGATCTAATATTCACGATTAAATGTTTTTCACGTGTACTAATGTAAATATTTTAGGCACTTTAAATGTTACAATATGGACCGTATTTTTCATTTCGGTTTCAGACTATAAAAATCGCCATTTTATCTTATGTGACTTCACAGGAATGTTCTCTATCCTACTTGTTGAATGAAGATGATTACAGAAAATTTCGCTTACACTTAAAAGTACATAAATAATTAACACATTTTTCCATCTAATAATCCACAAAGAAATGCAACCTATTCTTTCTTTTGGTTCGAGGCCATAAAAATCGCCATTTTATTTTATGTTACGTCACAGGAATACTGTCCATTTAATGTTTGGGCCTTTTACATATGACGTAATTATCATCTTTAAAAGCGTGTCACGCGTGATAATTTTATTTTAAAGTTTTCGAGTTTTTTTAATATCTACCCTATATACCGGGTGTCCCAAAAAGGACTGACTGATTTTAAAATTCAATAACTTGTAAACGGTGGCAGATATTTAAAAAATTCTTGCAGGAGGGTTATGCATAAGGTCAAAAGTTTTTTTACAGTGATTTTCAATTTTAGTTCGAATTACAAACAATAGATGGCGCTGCGATCAATAGACACTAAATTCAGGCTCGATTTTTGGTACTTCGTGGCCCGGATAATACATTTCCATCTCCTTTTTCCGCATGGAACAAGATAAAGGACCAAAAATCGAGCTTGTATTTAGCGACTATTGCTTACAGCGCCATCTATTGTTTGTAATTCGAACTAAAATTGAAAATCACTGTAAAAAAACTTTTGACCTTATGCATAACCCTCCTGCAAGAATTTTTTAAATATCTGTCACCGTTTACAAGTTATTGAATTTTAAAATCAGTCAGTCCTTTTTGGGACACCCGGTATATGAAATACTAATGAAACGAATTTATGAAACGATTTTATGAACCGATCCATTAAATGACTGATTATGTTTTACAGCTATTTCTCCTAAAGTATAGAACGTTCGCCGGTGAAATTAACTGCACTTCTCCGTATTGATCCACAAGTTTCAAAAATGGTATAAGAATTTTAAAATTTCAAAGTTTCAAATAGTTTTCGCGATATAATTTTTTTTTCTAATTTTAATGATATTTGTATAAAGATGGCAATTAGATTACTCCATTTTTATGGAGAAAAGGGGGAAAACACAGGGATTATTAAATTTCTTTTTCGTCCTTTTTGAATTGAAATTGAAATTATCTTTTATTTCAACCAATAGTGAAAAAAATATTGTGATTAAATTATGTTTTCAGGAAAATAATGATAAAAATAAAAATATTTTTTCACCTTTCGATCATCTAGAATCAGTTTATTTCAGAAACCCAAAAATCGTCTCTCACTTTCAAATTCCGTAGACGTAAAGAAAAAGTTTTCTTTTCAATTTTAAAGAAAAAATGGCATCAATGATCTTAAAAACGGAAAGCAAATTTTAAATTGAGTATTAAAGGGTCACGTATTAAAAGCAGAAAATAAGGATAGTTACGGCAAAATCTTTACACATAAATATTTAAAAAAAAAATACGAAAATTTTAAAATAACATTATAACGCGCTTAACGCATTTAAAGGTGATAATTACGTCATATGTAAAAGAGCCAAACATTAAATGGACAGTATTTCTCTGACATAACATAAGATAAAATGGCGATTTTTATTGCCTCAAACCGAAAGGTAGAATCGGCTCCATTTCTTTGTGGATTATTAGATAGAAACAAATGTTAATTATTTATATTCTTTTAAGTGTAAACGAGATTTTCTGTAATCAGCTTAATTCAACAAGTATGATATAAAAAAATTCCTGTGACGTCACATAAGATAAAATGGCGATTTTTGTCGTCTCGAAACGAAAGGAAGAATACGGTCTATTTTGTAATATTTAAAAAGTGCCTAAAATAATTAATTAAAATTTGCTTTTTGTTTTTCAGATCATTGATGCCATTTTCTCTTTAAAACTGAAAAGAAAACTTTTTTTTTGTCTACGGAATTTGAAAGTGACAGAGGATTTTTAGTTTCTAATGTAAACTGATTTTGGATGATTGAAATTTGAAAAATATTTCTATTTTTTTCGTTATTTTCCTGAAAAGCATAATTTAATAACAATATTGTCTTAACAATCGGTTAAAATAAAAGATAATTTCAATTTCCATTCAAAAAGGGCGATAAAGAAATGTAATAATCTTTGTGTTTTTCCATTTTTTTCCACAAAACTGGAGTAATCTAGTTGCCACCTTTATACAAATATCATTAAAATTAGAAAAAAATTAATATCTCGAAAACTAGTTCAAATTTTAAAATTCTTATACCATTTTTGAAACCTGTGGATCAATAAGGATAAATGGAGTTAATTTCATCGCAAAACGTTCCATATTTTAGGAGAAACAGCGGTAAAGCATAACCAGTCCTTTAATCAGCCGTTTCATAAAATCGTTTCATTAGTATTTCAAAAATCCTAATGAAACGAATTTATGAAACGGAAGTATGAAACAGACGTATGAATCGACTGATTAAACAACTGATTATGTTTCACGGCAATTTCTCCTAAAATATGGAATACTTTGCGATGAAATTAACACCAAAAATCAATATTGATCCGCAGATTTCAAAACTGGTATTAGAATTTTTAAATTCGAATTAGTTTTCGAAATATTAATTTTTTTCTAATTTTATATACATTTTTCTAATGATGGCAACTCAAATTTTAATCAAACAAATATGTATATTTTTTTTATTTCAGAAAAGGTTGACATGGTAACCGAGCTATTGTTGTTTATTTGATAATAAATGTTTATTTACTTTTATTTCTTTTTACAAATTATATAAATTATTTTGCTCTATGATTATTAATTATTTTTTTATATTTCCTTTAGAAAATAATAGAAAATAATTAAGAAATACAGTACTACTTAGTTATTCCGTCGACCAATTTCGCCAAATTATATAAATCGCAGAAACACTCGCCAAATTATACAAACTGACATAATTTTTATTTTAAATAACGAAAGAACAAATAAATTAGTATAACATTAATAAATATACGAATAAAACGTCGAAATAAAAATCACTTGATGACTTAAACACGTGTAACTTCCTTAAAGTCAAGTGAATGTGACATTTACGATCAACCATTATTGGCATTTAATCTTATAGTTTGGCTATAGATTTTTGGTCGTCAGGATATCTAAGGAATACCGAAAATGCATATGTAACTGGTATTTGAAAACGGGGTTTTCGCCAAATTTTCGTAAAAAAATAAAAATCACGCCAAACTTGTATGTCTGACACCGTGTATATCTGTAACCTGTATAACCGTATCTGGCCAAATATATTACCACTCGAAAATAAAATGCTAACTGGCGAGTTGAAAAAAAGCTATTGGCGAGATTTGCATCCTGCTAGCGTAACAGTACCTAAATTTCTTTGCGACCATGGCAACTTTTATGTAGTTTTATTCGAAAAAAAATTTTTTTTTGATTTTTTAATCAAAATGGAAAATTTACGGTCCCATATTGGTGCGATTTTTTTCTGACGCCAATGTCATATACGGAACTGGCACATAACTGGCGCCAAAGTATCGTTATTTTGCTTCATATGGTAAGCCGGATGTTGCTGTTTATGCTGTTGATGCGTTCCCCAAATTGGAGTGGTTAAAAAATCACGCCAATATGGGACGTATATAACATCTTTGTCAAATTTTCATATGAACTGCGAAGGGATCAGACCGTATTTGTTTATGGCAGTTGATGACTTGAACTATTATAATATAGATGAAATGATGGCGATAGAATAATATTTAGCGACTTATCTCCTGTGCCTGGCTAACATTAAAGTACCAAAATGGCACCTAGAGTATAAAAAGCGAAATGGTTCGCATGGAACTGTTGATGATAGTCACATGACTTAGGCTATTGTTATACAGATTGTTTTAAAATACCGGGAGACAAAGACAGTTATACTTAATTTATTTTATTTTAGCTTCTTTTCAAATGTTTAACTGGTCCTCTTTAATCAAAAACGAAAACAACCATTGGATGTCTTAACAGCAACTGATTCGCCCTTAAATTTTTGCAATCAAAGGGAATTAAATAGAAACCCGTTTACAGGGAGATCTGCACAGCTTTTTTCCGTATAATTCAATCTTCTCTAATATTTTTAAAACCCATCAGATTAGCGTGTTTTTAGATTTTGCGGTGCCTGAACGGGGGTTGGCGAGCGTAGCTTGCAGGGGGCAGACCCCCCTAGTACTATACAAATACACAAGAATTCATGCATGAACAAGCATAAAAGTACACCAGGTTTTTTTTCATAGCTGTTTATATCGTTTGGCAACAAATTTCACTTTCTGAAGCCCAAATTGTGCCAAGCTAAAAAAAAAAAAAAAAAAAACAAAAAAAAAAAACGCCAAGGCCCTCTTTTTAGCGTAAAGACGAGATGGCTCAAGTAACTTCTGACTAGCCACGAATTCAGGCAATATTCTTCAGGAGAAATTTTTGCAGCTCTACATGAGAGAGATGATTTTGACTTAGACCTGACTGAAGACCATTGATACCAAATCTATGAAGACAGGTCATTTGACCTGTGTGCGCATAGATGAAAATTTCTGCGCGTATTTGTCAATATTTTTTTAATAGCATTATTTGCCTAATTTAGTTTGCATATTAAATTGCGATTAAACAAGGCTAGAATTAATAAAAGGACCAAGGTTTCTATGATGTAATAGTATCCATTTTAGTGTAAAGATAATGATTTAAGTGACTTCTGTGACCAGTACTGAATTCAGGCATTATTCTTCAGGAGGAATTTTTGCAGCTCCTCAAGGGAGAGAGACCTTTAATACCAAACCTATAGCGACGGGTATTTGACCCGTGTGAGCGAGGACGAAAATTTCTGCGAGGGTCATTCCATATCAGTTCAGGCAGGCATGTAACCCACCATCACAGATTTTGATGAAACTGTGTGTGTTTGTTCCTGTTATTAAGATATGATCACCAGTATTTTTTTTTTTACTTATTGGTCAAATAGTTTCTGAGAAAAAAATTGCCAAAATTTTGAAAAACTGCCGTCACTTGGCATTCTTAACTGCTCGGTTTTCAAATGTACAATGACATAAATATGATCATATTTTAATATCTACTCAACAAATCACCTTCAAATAATTTATGAAGAATATATAGGGTACGCAGTCTATGAAAAAAAAATACTGTTACGCTTTTAACATTTTAAGTGTGTCTAAAGAAATGTTTAAACTTTGAAGTCATGAATTTTTTATGAAAAATAATGCATTAACTAAAAAAGCATTATCAACAAAAGGCGGTATTTTTATTAAATTTATTTTTTGTGGGGTATATACTTAAATGTGTCCTTTACCAGATTTTGAAATAAAAATAGTGGTATTTCGGATGTTTTTAGTAGTATTTCCTATTTAAAAATATTTTGAGGCTTATTTCAAATCAAATCAAGTAGAGTCATTCCATGTCAGTTCGCCTAAGACATTTAATTCACTGTCAAAAATTTCAATGAAGATGGGTATGTGTATAGCTCATTTTAAGACGTAATTACCTTTAATTTCCTTGATCCTAAGTAAAATATTTTTTAAGATAAAAAAATATCTAAATTTTGAAATTTTTTTAAAAATGTTTTTAATGACAGATCTATTTTCAAAGACTGCATAAAAAAAGTTATTTCAATATAAAATCTCTAAATAAGTTTCAAATAATGTATATGCGACAAATAATGTAGGCAGATTATTATTTATTTTTGTTTCTCATGTTTAAACACTAAGAGTGTGTTTAATCTTGTGAATTTTTAAAATCAAGAATTTTGGTTAATCAAAAATTTATTATTAACCGAATGCAGGCTGTTATTACTTTTTTTAATTTTACGTAAAAGTATCTTTTCAATAGTTATAAAATAAAAATAGTGAAAATATGAGCAATTTTAACAAACTTTTCATAAAATGTGAATGTTTAATGATGAATATTGAAGCTTTTCATGCTAAGATGTACTATAATGACTATGATATCGTGTATTGCTACTCTTGCTCAAATATAATACATACAATAATAAAATTACAAATATTATTTAGAGCAATAAAAATTAAATTAAATAGTACCAGTTCCTTTACCAACACTTCGCTGCTCAACAGCCGACTTAAAATCAATCCCACTCTTATTGAAAAATACTTTCAACTGTTCAAATAATAAATAAACAACATTTAAAAATAATACCAACTTATTATCTTAAGACGATAATAATAACTAAACAAGATAATGAATTGATAAATAAGCTTTTAATTGAAAATTCATGAAATGGCCGCTTTAAATGTTGTTGTTCATCGAGACAATCAAAATAAATTATTAAAAAAAATAGTGAACCTAATATGCTGACTGCAATGACACTTCTAACAAAACTAATTAATTCATTACCATCTGAAATCAAACCCGAAAGATCAAAAAGAAAAAATCAGCTGTAGTGTGAATGTGACATACTCAGTTGTTGTTGAGGTAGGAATGTCTTTGTGACATTTTCACCTGTACTTCAATAAAATATAAACATGTACGCTTTTTTCATTCATCCAAATTAAGTAAAACAATAATAAAATTTTGTTGTCATTACACCAGGTGTTACATTTTTCGTTACATACTATTAGATAAGTTCTTTATATTTAGATATTAATGACATATCATAAAATTTACCATATGTATTTTCTATAAGTGTATAAACAATATATATGCTTTATTAAACATAAATGAATAATTTTAAACTAATTTGTTTGAGAACAGACATATATATACACACATATATAATATATATACATACATATATATGTTGAAAATCCATCTTTCATCTACATTGTGATGAAATAAATCAAATTACATATCATTAGAAACTGAATAAAGTTAGAAAAGTGCAACTCATTAAGTTTTAAATATTTTTTTTGATATGGTTATTTGAAAGATAGAAATATAATGGATTATGCATTTTTTGCATATATTTAAAGCACAATCTGCCAAAATTTTCTTCAAAAGACTGAAATTTGGTATTATTTCAATATTAGCAGCTCAATGCTAAATTTTCAATATTAGCAGCCAAATATGAGTTTAAAGATTAGGAGTGTCATTTTGAAAATTTCTATTGGGCGGTGAGGAGCTAGTGATTTTTCTCTTTTTTGGAAAGGGATAATTGCTCTCCGCCCTAGAAGGCTTACTAAAAAACAATATTGCTTATATTTTTCCTTAAGAAATGAACATAAAAGATAATTTAAAAAATAAAATAATTGTATAAAAAAAACATTTCCAGGGATGATACATTGGATAGATTTTACATCTGAAAATATTGATAATTTTAAATATGATTTAAATACTACTAAAACCAACCAAAGCCCCTCTATTTTTATTTCAGATCCAGTTATAATGTAGTATTATGTACAACTTAAAATTAAAAAAATAGCCATAGAAACTCCGCCTCTGATTGATAAAGCTGTTTTAATAATTTCATTATTTTTTGCAAACAATTTTTGATTTCAAAGATTATACAATTTTTTAGACACATTTAAATATTTTTTAACATTACAGCAATATTTTTTTCATAATCTGCATACTTTATTTACCTTGCTTAAATTACTTGAAGAAGATTTCTTTATTAGTTATTGAAATATGATTTTATATATAAACTGAGGCCTTTGAAAATTGAACAATCATTAATGGCAACTCGTGGCAATTTTTAAAACTTTGATAATTTTTTCTCATATTTTCATAATTTTTATTTTATAACCATTTAAAAGATATTTTTACGCACAATTAAAAAAAGCAATAACACCCTGCCTTTGCTTAATAATAAATTTTTGATTAACACATTATTTTTGACAAAATTCTTGATTTAAAAAATTCACAAGATAAAAGACACTTTTAGTGTTTAAACATGACAAAAAACAAGAAATAATAATCTGCCTACATTATTTGTCCCATATACATTATTTGAAACCTATTTAGTGATTTTATATTGAAATAACTTTTTTTTAATGCAGTCTTTGAATATAGAACTGTCATTAAAAAAAAATTAAAACATTTATTCAAAATTTTGATATTTTTTTTATCTTAAAAAATATTTTACTTAGGATCAAGAAAATTAAAGGTGATTGCGTCTTAAAATGAGCTATAAACATACTCAGTTTCACTGAAATTTGTGACAGTGATTAAATGGCTTAGCGGAACAGACATGGAATGTCTCTGCTTGATTTGATTTGAAATGCACCTCAAAATATTTTTAATTAGAAAATACTACTAAATACACCCAAGATCCCACCATTTTTATTTCAGAATCAAGTAAAGGACACCTTTAAGTATATCTCCCACAAAAAATAAATTTAATAAAAATACCGCCTTTTGTTGATAATGCTTTTTATTGTTAATGCATTATTTTTCATTAAAAAATCACGACTTCAATAGTTTAAACATTTTTTAGACACACTTAAAATGTTATAAGCGTAACAATATTTTTTTTCATAAACTACGTACCCTAAATATTATGCATAAATTATTTGAAGATAATTTGTAGAGTAGATATTGAAATATGATTATATATATGACACGCTACATTTGAAAACCGAGCAGTCAAGAATGCCAACCGACGGCAGTTTTTCAAAATTCTGACAATTTTTTTCTCAGAAACTATTTCACAAAGGAGCAAAAAAAAAAAATTACTGGTGATCATATCTTAATAGTAAGAACAAACACACGCAGTTTCATTAAAATCTGTGATGGTGGGTTACATATTGATATTTTACTGCCTGATTTGATGTGAAATGGCCCCACGAGTCTTTGTCAGTACTTTATTAATAGTATTTTTTGCTTTGTTAAGTTGCGCATTAAATTGCGATTAAACAAGGTTAGAATTTTTTTTTAAATAATGCCAGACACTCGTAGAAATTTCCAATTATCCATACACGTATCTAATGGCCCGATTTGGTAGTTTTAGTGATAATAAGCACAACATTTGAAGCTTTCCGGGAGGGGGGTGGTGGTGGCTATTTTGGTGCATTGGTGGTCAAGGTTGTATCCTATCCTTGTCGGGCCACCTACGGATTCCATGACTATTTCTGGCACAAATCATATGCGTACATTTTCATATTTTAACCTGAACGGTTAGTACTCGTATATGATTAAAACATCTATTTAAAAAGGTAAAAAGGGGAGGGGTTAATATGCCTTTCAATTAAGAATAATTACATGCACATAAGCAAGCAACAACAAATTTTCTCTTCAATACAGAAGAAATGCTTTTATGAACTTTAAGCTTCCATTATTTGAAGAAAAAAAATAGTCTTATTCAAAATAGCAAAATGTTAAAAATATAAATAAGCAAATTTCATTGCATGTTATTTAAATAACAGGCAATAAAACTAATTTTCTCTGTGAGAGAATCTCCCAGATTTAAAAGTTTCAGATAATTTTATACTTTTAGGAACACATATTTTACTGAAGGAACGATGTAAAATTTATGGGGTAGTGAGGGTTAAAGAGATAAGTTAAAATGCAATGAAGTATTTCTGACATGTTTGAAAAAAATTTCCTCATATATTAGATGAAGTGGGAGTGTTCGGAAAAATATTGTTTGTGAATGCAATAAACATTGACACATGGAGCTTAAATATACATTCGAAATAAAGAAAGAAAACATCTTAAAGTTTAAAATGGGACGACAGGTAACAAATAAATTTCATTGCATGTTATTTGAATAATAGGTGGTAAAACTAATTTTCTTCGTAAAAGAATGCCCAAGATATAAATGTTTCAGATATTTTTATACTTTCAGGAACACATATATTACTAAAGAAACGATGTAAACTTTATGAGGTAGTGAGCGTTGAAGAGATAAGTTAAAATGCAATTAAGTATTTCTGACATGTTCTAAAAACAAATTTTATTATATATTAGATGAAGTGGGAGTGTTTGAAAAAAAATTGTTTGTGAATGTAATAAACATTGACACATGGAGCTTAAATAAACATTCGAAATAAAGAAAGAAAACATCTTAAAGCTAAAATAGGACGATAAGTAACAAGCAAATTTCATTGCCTGTTATTTAAAAAATAGGTTTTAAAACTAATTTTCTTCGTAAAAGAATGCTCAATATATAAAAGTTTCAGATATTTTTATACTTTCAGGAACATGTTACTAAAGGAACGATGTAAAATTTATGAGGTAGTGAGCGTAGAAGAGATAAATTAAAATGCAATAAAGTATTTCTGACATGTTTAAAAAAAAATTCATCATATATTAGATGAAGTGGGAGTGTTTGGAAAAAAAAAATGTTTATGAGTGCAATAAACATTGACACATGGAGCTGAAATATCCCTTTAAGACCTGAACAGACTTTAGGTTGAAATTAAAAGTTTTGGTTTTTAACTCTAATTAATAGGATCATATTTGATTGAAAAAAAAATATTTAAAAAAATTTCCAATGTCAGCTTACCTCAAAGGAGGGTCCACAGAATTGTGTGGTGCGGGATCGGCTTTAAATCGCAGAAAAAGGGGAAATTGTTTTTTCTTTTTTCCTTAGATCAACTACACAATTGTGTAGGTCGGGTCTTAACCCTTTGTATCACCGTGTTGCAGGTCTGCAACATACCCAAAAAGTCATTGTTATTTCAACAGTAAAGTGCAAAAGGCGATTTTGTTGATTGTTGTTATTCTATTACACTACTATTAACATAATTAATTCATTAAATCCGCAACAAATGTCGATATTGATTTTTTTTTCGCTATAAAGTTTGATTTGTCGCTTGATCACCTACACGTGATTTTTGCCGAATTAAGCTTTGAAATACAGGAGTTAAAAAAGTTTGCAGACGTCTACAAGTATATTGTTTACAAAGGTGAGTTTAAATTCTTTATTTAAAGACCTTTTTCGAGCTAGGAAATTTATAATATGTATAAGATAAACGTAAACTTTTGTTTGTTGCAGATCTGCAACAAAGCGCCATGTCTTCCTTTGTAATGGTTTTTTTTAAATATCGAAAGAGCATCGAAAATATCTTCTAATGGTTAGTTAAGCTGCATTTCTTTCAGAAGAGCAAAATTATTGAAAAGGTGAATTATTAGTCTGTTTTTATATTATTTAATTGCAATAGGGTAAGGTAAGGATCTCACCTCCCCCCCCCCCCCCCCCCGACATCTCTCTCTGTAAAATTAACACCAAGTTCAAAGCTTGCAAAATAAGGAAAGATCTCGTAGAAAAAAAGAATTCAACAGAAAAACCCTAGAGTGCCTACTCAAAATATACCACCAAAACAAGTGCGCCTAGACAAAAATGGGCACTGGCCATATTGGTTAGAAAAAGGAATATGTTGTAAATACCCCGATTGTAAAAGCTTTAATCAAACTGTTTATGAGAAATGTGGCGTGGGACTTTTCTACAAAAAAACTAATAATTGTTTAAAAAATTTTCGTGTAAATTAAAATTTTAAATATTTTCAGCTTTTGTGCCATTTGGCTAGATGTTGCAGATATGCAACAAACCCATTTTTCCAAATAAAATTTTATCTTTCTGTTGTGATTTTTTAAAATTACTTTTTCCATGCTTAAAATGATGCATTTTAATCTCTGTGTAAGAATTTTTCAAATCGGAGTTGTTGAGTAACAAAGGGTTAAAGGGAATACATTCGAAATAAAGAAAGAAAACGTCTTAACGTTTTCAAATGAGACGATAGGTAAATATTTGATTTGTCTTCTACAAATGGAGCTATAAATAAAGAGGAAGAGACACATAGTCTACCAATTGCGAGTGAAGTAACCGAAGAAGTTATCGCAAGATGGCAACTGTTGTTTGTTTCCACTGGATCAGGTTCTTTTTAATGGCGGGTCAAATTTCCACCAGTAAAAGCAAATAGAAAATACTGCAATATTTATGGAAAAAATACTGCATGAAAAGGTCATTCAAATAAGGATGAAAATTTCTATACAAATTTAGGGGTGGAAGTTTGCCCCTGCGGTAAGCAAATTCGTTGGCATTGAATGGAGAATTGTTTAGGTGGCTACAATATGGCGGAATTGCATGGTCTGAATACCGAAAGAGCAAATTTCCACAAGTATAAAAGAATTGATATTTTTGAGTTAAATAAAACAGAAATATTGCATTAATTAATAAGGAGGAAATTTCTATTCAAATTTACTGGTGGAAGTTTGTATTTGCGGAATTCAAAACCTGAAGAACCGGTTATAGTTGAAGCTTCATGATTTTGAGGATATGTCCCTATTTTATGCATAGTTCCATGCTTCTACAATTCTTTCAAAATTATTGAATAGCTATTAGAATTCATAAAATGCAATAACGCATTTCTGAAGCTTCCATTATTTGAAGATTCTGAAGAATTCTGATTTAAAAAGAATTACAAAAATACAGAAAATTTAATTAAGTAGTTAAAAAGCACATAAAAATCATGTGCCAAGAACCCACTCAATGAAACTAGTTCCCTCCCACCGGAATTTACCATTTTAACCTGACTCAATTACCCATCTCTATGGTTAATTGTTTGTGGCAGATGCTCTCAACTACAAGTTGAATTACGTTATTTCTCGTGATTTTGTGTTTATTTACATTTCTGAAGAGGAACTTTGAATAAGTTCGAAACGTTTGATGTTTTTTGAAATTATTTTTATGTGCTTTTTAACTATTTAATTAATTAAATTGTCTATATTTTTTTGTAATTGTTTTTAATTAATTATGAACAGATGTAACATCTTTTTTCACTTTAAATATTTCTGATTTGTTTAATTTTTTTTCATCATATATTAGATGAAGTGGGAGTGTTTGGAAATAAAATTGTTTGTGAATGCAATAAACATTAACAAATGGAGCTTAAGTATACATTCGAAATAAAGAAAGAAAACGTCTTAACGTTTCAAATGAGAGGATAAGTAAATATTCGATTCGTCTTCTACAATTCTTTCAAAATGATAGAATAACTATTAGAATTCATAAAGGGAAAATTCTTTATTGTATTACAAAAATGTTGATGACAGAATCTTTTAGCAAGTACTAGTAGTATGAAATTTCAGACGGGAGTAAGGAATGGAATGTTTTAAACGTACATACATGTATCAATAAGTTTTTGCCCTCACATAGAAATAATTGAGCGAAATTTATGAAATTGCTACATTGTATTTGTCCTTTTCTATATAATCACCGAGCACAGTAACACATTTCTGCAAACGATATTTCAAAGAGAGGATGTATTCCAGGAGGCGCGATAGTATAGACCCAAAGGTGGGCATTTTTAGAACTTTTACCGACCCCCACATGTGACATATTGTTCGAAAAGTCTGTGGCCACTTACTCATGTTATGCAACCCTCGGGACACTCCTCTCCCCCCCGGGGGACATGAATGATGTCCGCAAAATATAGAAAAGTGCCCCCCGCAACTCAAAATTTGAGCGAGGGTCTCGGGAGGTGCACAACATTAATAAGTGGTCACAGGCCTTTCCAACTATATGTCACATGTGGGGGTCGGTAAAAGGTAGAAAAATACCCCCTACCCCCTCTTTGGGTCTACTATCGCGCCTCCTGGCATAGATCCCCCCCTCTCTTTGAAATAGCGGTTGCACAAATGTGTTACTGTGCACACTGACTATATAGAAAAAGACTCATAAAATGTAGCAATTTCATAAATTTCACTCAATTATTTCTATGTGAGGGCAATAACTTATTGACACTCCCTCGTATACGACCATATTTTATTTTTTATTATTTAAGCTAGAAATAGCAAAACTAAATTTTTATGTAAGAGAAAGTACAAGATAAAAAACTTCAGAATAATTTTATGCTCTGAGAATATACCAATTTTGCTACTATGGGTTGATGTGAAATTTATAAGGGAGTAGGCGTGGAAGAAATAAATAAGTCAATAAAATATTGCTGATTTGTTGCAGAGAATTTTCTTCGTGTATCAGTTGAAGAGAAAGTGTTTGGCATATAAAATTGTTTGAGAATGAATTAAACATTGACACATGATGTTCAAATATACATTTGAAATAAAGGAAGAAAACGTCTGATCTTCTGAAATGCAACAATAGAAAATATTTGATTCGTGTACTAGAATTCATTCAGAATGCCAGAATAAGTACGGGTAGGGTACAGTTTTATCACGAACTTTGAATAGAATATTTATCTTTATTTAATCGCAGAAAATTTTTGCAATTTCTGCAAATGAACAAGTCAGTGGCGTAGTGTCAGGGGAGGGGGGAAGGATAATTTTATTACTGGCATTATTGTATGCTAAATTTTGCTTTGTTTAATCGAGTAACATTTAAAGATTAAATAAGGCCAAATTTAGTATACATAAACAAGAAAACAGGAATTCTGCTTTTTCAGAATTTAGTGTCGCCCCGATAAAAAAATATAAATATAGAAAGTACAAAACATATTTCAATTTTCAGACTTAAAATACACCCTTTTATTTTACATAAAATGGTTTCATTTGTCTCCGATCAAGAATTCCACAGTTACTATCCAGTCTTAAACAACATCTATAGAAAGGTAAGCATAGGACGTCACTATCGCAGACTAATACACAATCCCAGCAAAAAATTTTGTCGTTATTCAAGAAACTCGACAAAAAAAATCGAGTATCTAATGATTCATACGTCTTCATTTGTTTGTAATATTAATATGGATTCTGAAAATTAAATATAGTTTATATAATTTTTCCTTACTTTATCAGAAATCATTCATTTATATTTTTTTTAAATTCGAAAAATGTTATTGCACAGGGATTAATAAAATTGCATTATTTGAGTTTTTTGATAGGAATTGAGTAAATTCGGAGAAAACAAGTTACACAAATATTCTTTAAAATACATTTTTATAGAGGACGATATTCTTATGGCACAGCAAGTATTTTAAATAATTTTTTTTTCAGTTGTTATGAGAAAATGGTAACAAAAAGATACGGAAATCTACTACTTTCCCTTTACTTTCTAAGAAATGGAGTACTTCAGTTGCCACCCTTACAGAAATGACATTAAAAACTACAAAAAAAAAATTAATATCTCAAAATTAAATTGAGATACTGTCTTCAAACAAAGTGCATTTAAAAGTACTTTTTCCCCCTATACATGTAAAAATTGGACATGTGCGATGTTTATAAGTTGAACCGTACACTTAACACACCGTAAATTTAACCGTACACTTGCTTCGTTTTACGGATGACTTATGTGTAGGTGTAACGTTACTTTTTAGTGACGACACATTAATTGTTGTCTGAAAGAAATAACACATAGGAGACTAATACTGGTAGTAAAATGATCCAGCACCCCTCCTCCCCCACCCCCAGACGCTACGCCACTGAAACAAATTGATTGAAAATGCTGCGATCTGATCTAAAAAAGTGGGTACTGAGTCTTTGAAAATTCTAAGGAGTGTGTGTACCCAGTAGTTTTGCCGAATCTGGCCGATTTTTTATTTAGAAATATTCAATTGCACCAGAAAATTTTGAATAGCAATTTTTTTATTTTCTATTTATGGATTCAACCCCGAAATTACCTTCACTCGCAGCCAGACGATTCGGTTGGTGCCTCTTGGAGAGAACAGACGTGTTTTCTGTTTGCTGGTCGTTTCATCTCAAGAGATCTTAATCGCAGTTCGATGTTTTTAGAACTTGCGGGATCTTTTGCAAGTATCTTCGAATGAGTTGTGGTGCTGATAGTGACACTTAATAGAAACTAGTTCGTACGAATAGGTGACTGTTTACTGGACTTGATGCATCATAGTAGTAAAATATAGAGGGTTCACCGACGATAATAATGGGTACTGAGGACCCATTTAAATTTTCTGATAATGCACTCCGCATCCTGAATGGAGAGGAGAAATCTGATTTAGCTGCTGCGTGGATGGAATTTCCCGGAGTAGCGGATGAAGTCCAAAGAATGATTGTACAGCAATTCCTGCAAGATTGTGATAACTACATAATGAGACTTTTAAGTGAAGAAGACTACCTGACGAATCCTCAACACAAGACTAGCGTGAGTAATCTTCTCAATAATCTTATGTTTTTGTTCAATGAGCCATTTGACCCCCTAAAATTAAGTCAACTAAGAGAGTTTAAAACTTTTATCTATGATCATGACTATGATCTAATTGACATCTTAACAAAACTCAAGGCAATTGCGGTGAACTCAGATGACGGATTCACCCTTGCTAATACACTAAAACGTAGGAGAAATGATCTAAAATCTAATATCCCCTTAAAGAATAAATATGCCAATATATCTGAAAAATACCTAGACGAAAATAACATGGACTCTTCTGAGCCCTCTCAAGGTGTGTCAGCCGGTAGCTCCACTACTGAAGTAGTCCCTAAAAAACCAAAAATCCACCCCTTCTATATTGAGCTTCAAGGCAAGTGGACGGAACTTGCAAGTGAGATTAAAAAACTCAACGACAGCAATCCCTTGATTAAATTAGACGGTGAATTACTCAAAATCCACTGTAAAACTGATGCAGATTTCCGAAAAACACAGGACTATCTTGATTCTAAAACAATTCCCTATGCAACCCTGAGCCCCGCGGAACAGCGCCCCAGGAAAGTCGTCATTAGGGGAATCCCCCCATATACCGACCCCCAGGTCATAATTGAAGCTCTTAAAGAACATAATTTCGTGGCCAATAGAGCCTCAATGATGAAAAGTAGAAAGACCGGTCGTCCAATGCCCCTCTACGTCGTCAATGTTCTCCCACGCGAAAAATTCGAAGAAATATACCAAATTCACGAAATTTGCTACATCAAAGTAGATATTGAGCGATTTAAAGGCACCTACATCGTAAAGCAATGCTACCGTTGCCAGAAATTTGGACATTCCAGCGAGATTTGCCGCCTGCCGCCAAAATGCGCCAAATGCTCGGAAGAGCATTTAACTCCCCAGTGCGATAAAATTGGAAAGATCATCCCCAAATGTTCAAATTGTTACGGCGAGCACGTGGCTACTTACCGTGGTTGCCCCAAAACCCCCCAGTTTCATAAAAAACAGCAGGACCCCAAAACCGTCCGAAAAGAAAACCCTAAAATCATTCCAAACGCAATGGCGGAACTCTTATCAACATATAATTATGTCCGTAAGCCAGAGGCCAAAAAATCAGAAGAAAAACCTACTGAAGCCTCGGCTCCGCTCCCTTCTCCCTCCCAAGACCCTAACCCCGAAAACAATACACCAAATAAGCCAAATGACACTCAAAAAGCAACACCAGAACAACCCAGTAGTTCTAATTATGCTAATGACTTAAAAGACTTATTCAAGACCTTCAAGGAGATGAAAGAACTCCTAAAATTTAACAAATTCATCCAATGTTTCAAAAATATTGCTAACCAAACTAAAAATATACAAGATCCAATAGAAAAAATACTCATCCTTATGAGTGCTATAGAAACTTTAGCCACGGAATTTAACACATTTAATGATGAGTAATTCCTCTTCTACCTTTTCCTCACTAATTTTTCTTTCCTGGAACTGTAACTCCTTGCAGAATAAATTTAACGAACTTAAACTCTTTATGCACGAACATCCCCAAATTGATGTTATTTTTCTACAAGAGACTTTCAACCCCACCTTCAACATTCACATCCCTGGGTACAGGCTATTCCATACACCTCGTGCGGATGGTACGCACAGAGGAGGTACCGCTATTTACATCAAGAATCATCTTCCACACTACCAATTGCACAACCACACCTTTAATGATCTTGAGTATACCAGTATCACTCTTAAACTTCCTCATATCAATATTAAATTAGCTTCTATTTATGCTCCACCCACTGGTAACTTACCTGTTAATAGTCTTACACAGCTTTTTTCACAACATCACCACTGCTTTTTCGTAGGCGATTACAATGCCAAAAGCAGACGCTGGAATTGCCATGGCAATTCTCGGCGGGGTACCTCTCTTCACAACTTAGTCCAAAACTTAAAATTAAATCTACATGCACCACCCAGACCAACGCACATTTCCAAATTGCCTGGTGCCCGGGACTCTATCATTGATCTTGCTCTTTCCAAAAATCTTCCTTACCCTATCTACTCTACAGTTATTAATGATCTCTCCTCTGATCACCTGCCTGTCTGCTTTAAAATAGATATTATTAATCCTCTTTCTCCCCCCCTTCCGTGGCTATTGACTGGAATAAATTTACTAATTACCTTAACTCTCAGGACATCACCTTCCCTGATATTAATAATACCGATGACATTGATGCAGCTGTTGAACACCTAAACTCTCATATCACTAATGCTCAAAATTTTTCTACATATAACACCTTCAAAAATAATTTTGCCTTTGTCCCACCCCGTTATATTTACAACCTTATCAAACAGCGCAATCGGCTCCGGCGACAATTTCAAAGTTCAAGAGACCCCTCCATTAAACCTCTTCTCAATAGGTTAAACAATAAAATCAAAAACAGTCTTTATAAAGAAAAACAGAAAAGTTGGAACAACTTTCTCAAAACTTTATCTTACGAGGACAACTCTCTTTGGATTCTTAAACGCAAACTGAATAAACATTACACTTCCATCCCCCCCCTCACTTCTAATAATGTTACCGCTTATACTGACCAAGAGAAAGCTAACATGCTTGCTAATTCTTATGCCACCCAATTTTCTCCTAATCCTACCCTTGCAAACCAAGCTCACCTTGATCATGTTAACGAGACAGTTCGGAACTTTTTGGCTACCCCCCTCAAGACCCCCCCCTAAAATTCAACCTATTGTTATCCACAATATTATCAAAAAACTCAAAAAGCGTAAAACCCCAGGATACGATAAAATTACTAACTCTGCTCTTAGAAACCTTCCTCCTAATTGCATAATCTATATCACTGACCTCACTAATGATATCTTAAAACATAACTACTTCCCTAAACCTTGGAAACTTTCTATAATCTCTCCTATTCCAAAACCTGGAACTAACCTGTCAGACCCCACTAATTACAGACCTATCTCCTTGCTACCTTCTATCAGTAAAGTTGTGGAACGTGTCATTCGTGCCCAGTTGCAGGAGTTCATTCAGCAACACAACATTCTCATGCCTGAGCAGTTCGGCTTTCGCCCAAAACACTCAACACAACACCAGCTTCTTAGGGTTGTTGAGTTTCTCAGCGAGAAACTCAATGCAAAAATTCCCGCAGCTGCCATCTTTCTTGATGTCGCAAAGGCATTTGACAAGGTCTGGCATATGGGCCTCATTTACAAATTAATTCAGCTCGGTTTTCATCCCAGACTTATACATTTAATATATTCGTACCTTTGCGACCGCTCTTTTCAAGTCCGCATAAACAACATTCTTTCTATTATTCTCCTTATCCTAGCGGACATCCTTCAGGGGAGCGTGTTGGGCCCATTTTTATTTAACATTTTCTTTAACGATATCCCACGCTCCTTGCACACTCACCTCGCTCTTTATGCGGACGACACCTGTATTTACGCTTCGGCACACCACCCGTATACTCTTTACAGGTACCTACAGACTCATGTTGATGACTTCAT
The DNA here is from genome assembly GCA_963932465.1 of Maratus speciosus. NCBI lineage: Eukaryota > Metazoa > Arthropoda > Arachnida > Araneae > Salticidae > Maratus > Maratus speciosus. The sequence continues at coordinate 288,197,836 of OZ010789.1, read as the reverse complement.
GGACTGGTGCATGCTTTGGCGCGTTGTCATAAATGAAACTAAAACTACTGCAGTATATTTCTCTCGCAAAATAATTTTCCCTAACAGAATCATTATTAACAACACTGTTATCCCTTGGTCAGACCAAGCTAAGTATCTTGGGGTCATTCTGGACCGCCGCTTAACCTGGAAAAAGCACACTTTCTCCATCAGAGGTAAAGTCGCCGGAGCCTTTAACTCTATAAAACCTCTCCTTAACAGTAAAACCTTGTCTGTTCACAATAAATTAATCCTTTATAACTCATGCATCCTTCCCATCATAACCTATGCCAGTCCGGTCTGGGGCTTCACTTGTAAGACCACTATGGACAACCTTAGTCGCTTGCATAATTCCAACCTGCGTACTGTCCGTAACGCATCTCGTTACCTTCGCAACTCCACGGTCCGAAGAGACCTTAAAACTACTACATTACGTAAGCGCATAAACGACTTAGCCAAAAAATTTTATGATAAAATTTTTGACCTCCCTAATGAAATTGTAGCGGAGCTACCGGATTATGACGCTTTTGAACCCCACCATCGGAAACGGCCCAGGTTTTCCATAATTATGGACACTCAGTAACATCTGAGTTCTCCACACTTTTTTTGCCCTCTCTTATTTTTTTTTTTTTTATACTTTTCTTAAAAAAAAAAAAAAAAAAAAAAAAAAAAAAAAAAAAATTCTCTATATACATAGAGACCATAAAAATTGAAAAACATAAAAAAAAAAAAAATGTATGGCCCTGAATTGTCCCTTTTTTGTTTGGATGTTGTGGTCTTGCCACCCTAGCTTTTCTTGCCCTTGCTTGGTGAGTGTTTCACTGAACAGTACTAACTTTAACTTTCAAAATTCCTTATAGTAGTTTTACAACTACAGTTAGACTTTAATTACTTTAAGACTCATGTAAATTTTTTAAGATTTATTGTTAACTTTCTTTCTTCTTAAGTTTTTACTTAAATTTATTTTTATTCCTATTTTCCTTAAATTTCTTATTTTTCTCTTGTTAACTTCTTATATTCTTATAGTAGAATTGCTACAGTTTAACTTTATCCCAATGGCTCATTAAAACATAAGACATTCTAATTTCCTAGTCTGGGTGTTAAGCTGATAACAGATAGGAAACCCCTCAATGCTGATTACCTGTTCAGTACCTGTTCAGTACCCCGAAATTAATGTAGGACGGGTAGCGTAGAGTAATGACGTCTACGGCCGAGGCACAATTTAATTCAGAAATATGTTAACAAAGTATGTTAACAATATGTAAACAAGATACGTTAAACTTTCTAGATTAAATACAACACTTAAATATGTGAGTTCATCACAACTTATGAAGAGTTCGTTGATTCTGAGGAAATGATAGTCTTTTAGGCAAGGTAAAGTCTTTCATAGCACTGAGAAAGTCTATAAAACCGATCCGTGATGGATCCCAATGTCCACAGATTTCAACGTGCGAAAATGGTTCATTAACGCGTTCGGGACCATGGGTGCATATATACACCCTCAAAAAATACTTAAAACGCTTGAGTTTGATACTGGTAAAAAAGAAAAGAAAAATTAATTTTATTTAATTACGACATTATCATGATTTACAAAGTTAATTCAAATAATTAAGAAAAAGTGGTACCAAACGAATAACATTCGTGCAAAAGATGCCGGTCCTGTACGGGTTAAGCAGTAGAAAATACGAAAAGTGCTCCCGACAGAATGTTTCTCTACAAAAACAACAATGGGCAAGAATAATATACTGAGTTCACGTTTCCCTGCGATGAGCAGACTGAAGTCTAAACCTGACTTCAATGAAGATACCTTCGAAGATTCGAAGTAATTTTTCCGCTGATATGTCACCTTTTTCTGTTCACTGAGAGATTAGTCTTGACCGACACAATCTCTCTGAAATTTCAGACCCAACTCATGCTGATCTCGCCTCCTCTTCCAGAAAATCTTTCTTCCCCTCCTCCTGAACAAGGGAAGCATAATCTTGGCCATTTAGAGGCCTGAGTTGGTTGCATCACTAACCCTTTCAGGGGTAAGGTACTTCTCAGTGTTGCCAGGTAGTCAAAAGTCAATTTCCCCAAAATTTCTGAAATTTTCCCTAAATCAGTGGGTTTTTTTTCCGCAAAAGTCCCCAACTCAGTTTTTACTCAAAAAAAGGGAATTTTTAAATTTTCAATTTACCACTATAAAAAATATTTAAGTAATTTAAGCTCAAAAATTTTCCCCAAATCAAGTCTTTTTTTTTTTTTTGAAAAAATTCCCCATTTACAAAAAAACAAACTTTTAAACTGGGCTGAATGCATATTCTGTAGCTACGTTAAGAGAATGAGAGATACATTTTGCAGTGACAAATTATTTTGCGTTTGTTTTTAAAAGTATTGTCTAACAATGTTGGACTATTGTTACATTAGCTCTATAGCTTTAGACAATCACTTATCAGTTGGGATTTGAAGGAATCTGAGATGGTACGCTCTTTTAATTTTTTTGTCATCCCTATACTGAAGTACATAATCATAATGCAAAGTATTTTCGCTGTATCAGTCGATGTGCTTTTGTATATCATAAGAGAAAAATATCTCCTTTCCACATATTTAAATTAATTATTTTTTAAGCCCGGCGAAAGAATTTTTCATTTAAGTCCTGCAGATTTAGTCACGTACAGGTTTAAGCTGCTTAAGACTTTACAGTCTCATGCATCTGTAATATGTGTAAACTGTAATGTAGTAAACAACGAACACGACCACATCCAAGAAAATAATGATTGATATTTCCGATTTTTTGATTGTATTTTCGTTTTCCAAATCAAAATTGAGTTCGAGACAGATTCAGTTTTTCTACAGGACTAAAAAAAAGCTTTACGAAAAATAGTAAAAAAAAAAAAAAAAATCCCCAAGTTTTTTCTCAAAATTTTTGTAGTCCCCGAAAATTTCCCCACGAACTACTTGTCCCCAAAAAATTCCCCTGGTACTTCTATTCGTAAGAAACTTTAATGAGTGAATGACACCAAAATCTGCAAACAAATTTATTTCAAGATAAGCAAAAGCTAACAATGGAACAATAAAGCTGGTGTATAGATTCCCTAGTTGCTTGGCAACTTTACATCCAGGTTAAGAGTAACACTGTTCACGTACTTAATAAAAGGAAAATTTTCTTTTCAATATTCCGGTGCCAATGTGACATTTAGGAATTAAAATTAAGTGGTTCAAAAAGGAACCACCGTCCTTGAAGGGGTTAACAAACTTTGTTCCAATAGGCTCGGCTTAATTTTCTGACGCATATAAGTGCTCATACGCTCCCTGCTTTCGTTTTCGACCTGGGCGGTTGATCGGGAAAGATTACAAGTAAAATCCATTAACAGGGAAGATCTTTTCTTCGGCGCTATTTAGAAATGTTTGACACTTTAACTTTAAGTAGGAAGATCTATTCGGATGCATCGTTTCTTTTGAATCCAGCCGAAATATTTCTGTACTTTGAAATAAAAAGATGTTAAGTTTCTAATACATGGGGGGGGTCCCTATGTGAGTTATATTTTGCTTTATGTGAGAGTTTTTCTCGAGAGAAGTGAAGTTTTCCCACTGTTATCTTGAAGCAAAAATAATTATAAAAACTTATTGGTGAGAATTAGGAATGCCTTAATAAAAAAATCAGCCAGATGCGGCAACACTGGTACCCAGTTTTACCTTACTAAGGAGTGTGTTAACTTGTATCTACGAGGGTGAGTCGGAAAATAAGTTTCCCCTGGCAACTGTGGGCAGAGGTGTGTGTGAAAGACAAAAAATGTAATGAAACATTAAAGATAAGACGTATCTTTATTTTTCTACATAAGTACCAAGTGAGTTGAAACATTTTTCATACCCTTTTATAAGCTTCAAAAAGCGCCCCTTGAAAAAATCAGGGCTCTGCATCATTCTGTTCCCGGTAGATATGGAGAGAAAGTGCGTTGTGAATTCGTGGTCAAAGGAAGAATTGAGAGCGGTTGACCGCTATGACTGGGCACGTGGAGTATTGGGAGCAGAAATCCATAACCGCCACGTGGGAGTCTATAGGCCAGATGTGATGCCGAAACAAATGATTCGGAGATGGTGCCGCCAATTCAGTGAGGGGCGTCAGCAAGGGCTTATACGGACGTGCACGGCCACTACAGACGAAAGCAATGCTTGATTACTTCTTTGTAAGCAATAGTGAAGTCACACAAGCCGTTCAACGCTTCTTTTGTATGCAGAGGCCTGTTTTTTTCCTGGACGGTTTTATGAAGCTTATAAAAGGTATGACAAATGTCTCAACTCACTTGGAAATTAAGTAGATAAATAAAGTTACGTCTTATCTTTAATGTTTCATTACATTTTTTGTCTTTCACACACACCTCAGTTCACAGTTGCCAGGGGAAACTTATTTTCCGACTCACCCTCGTATTATAATTAATGAAGGAAAGCATTTCATCCTTGTGAGGAAATGTCGAGGATAGAATCTTGTGAATTAACGAAATACTAGAAAATGTAATATTAATAATCTATATTTTGTATTAACAAATAAAGTTGATAATTCACTAATGTCTTTGTAATTTGTTGCAGAAAATGTTCTTAATATATTGGCGGATGGTAAAGTATTCGAGGCAATGTACATTAACACATGAAGCTGAACCATAAAATTGAAATGAACAAAGAAAATAAATCCACATCTTAAATTTAACGACAGTTAAATATTTTTATTGATTTACTAGAATACATTGAATATTACAGAATGATTACTAGAATTTATCCAGTGAAAATTTATTACCCTAATTTTATATTTTGAAATATATGGGGTATTTTATGTCATCTCTTAGGAGTGGCATAAAATGAGAACGTCAGTAATTAAATATTTGTTTTATTCTAATTTAATGTTGTAGGTTTTTGATCAGATGTGCATATTATTTTCATAGATTATTTTGAGAAAAATATTCATTGTTATTTTTAACAGAATTCTAAATAATAATATTTTTTCGTAAATGAAATTGCGTAAATGTATTAAACCTTCTAAGATTTGAGTAAATTTATATAAAAAGAGACTCTCAATAAAAAGAGTGTTACTCATATTATGAGTAACACAAATTTCAAAATATACATATTTTCGAAACAAATTTGAACTATAACCTATGAATTTTTAACAGAAATTAATTTCTAGAAGTTTTAACCCTTTCAGGGCCAAAGTACTTCTAATGCTAAAATGTTAAAATGATTGGGTGAAACGGTATTCATGTACAAATTTATATGAAACTAAGTAACAGCTTTTCTTCGCGTTCATTGTATTAAGCAAAATTTAATTCCTAAATTCCGGTGCCAATGTGGCATATTGGAATTAAAATTAAGTGGTATTTATGATATAGCAGTGCCCTTCAAGGGGTTAACCCCTTGTGTACACATTTGTTTCAGGGCTGCCACTGGTGTTTTTTTTTTTTCATCTCGCACCACTTTCCCAAAAACAAAAAAACTTTTATATAAGGCTTCACAACGTGTGAGAGAAAATTATAGTACAATTTTTTTTTACTTAATTTGTGGTGTGTATAGACTACAAAATAAACCACCAGTGGCCAAATGCATGACGAGTTTCAGTCGTTAAATGTACAGTCGTGGAAAAAAAAAGTAAACACCCCCTACTAACTCCTCAACGGATTATCGTAGAAGAAAGTTACTGGTACCGAACGATTGGAAATAAAGTCTACTTTTAAATGATGTATATAAAATTTGCTTAGGGGGCCATCTACATATTAAAACGAACCATAATTTTGTTTTTTTCAATAGCAGTACCCAATTCTGACAGCACAAATGAACTCTACACCCTTCAATTAGCCTAAAAACGAATTTGTATGCAATTCGTACCATAAGTTTCCGAGAAATTAATTATTTTAAAACGAGCTTATTTTAAGGGCTGTATCCAAATTGAAGTTCCGTACTGGATTGTTCACCGAGAGAGCCCCTTCCTTGATCAAGGCACCTTAAGCGCCACTCAAGGAGTCAATGAAGCGTGTTAGATTACAGTACAGCAGAATAAATTTCAAAATGTCTACTCACTTCCATCATAGACGGCCCCTTAAACCATCATTTTGCCTTTTTTTAAGCATAATTTGAAAACAACTTGGAATAAAAATGTGAAATTTTTGAATTTCCATAAAGCAGGACTTAATAAATCTAAATCCATCAAAAAATTGTAGGTTGCAATTCATAATTTTTTCGAATATTAATTTCATAATTCATAATTCATATCATAAAATTATAAAAATTGCAAATTCAGCTTATTTATGTTTGGGTATATTAGTATTATTACTACAAAAAAAATTAGCACATTAGGAGCATAATTTCGGGAGATATAAATAAAAATATGAAAATGTAATTTAACATTAGAAGCACTAAATTTTGAATGTTTATAATTCAAAAACTTATCATTCAAATGACTTGAAATTTGGTGTCTAGGCATAGTTTGAACGGTAGATTTGAAATATCTCGTTAAAATTGGGCATTGCTATTGAAAAAAATGAAGTTTGGATTCGTTTTAATATGTAGATGACCCCCTAAGAAAATTTTATATACATAATTTAAAAGTAGACTTTATTTCCAATCGTTCGGTACCAGTAACTTTCTTCTACGATGATTTGCTGAGGAGTTAGTAGGGGGTGTTTACTTTTTTTTTTCCACGACTGTACACGAGGGGTTAAATATACGAATCTGTTCCGCAATGATTAACGCATTGCTACCGGCAATTTCCTATGAAGTCTGTGTTTCGAGACAATGGAAGCAGGGCCGAAACTAAGGGGGGGGGACAGGGGGGCATGTGCCCCGGGCGCCAGAACGAAGGGGCGCCAAATGAAGGATTATACCTTTGGAATGGATAATTTTCTTCTGATGGACTGATGCCTTCTATTATTATGAAACAGCCATTATAAATGAAGTGTTAGGTGAAGATGAAAGATCTTTTACGGCTGCTCTTTCATCTTCATTGAGCACTTCATTTATAATGGCTGTTTCATAATAATAGAAGACATCAGTCCATCAGAAGAAAATAACTCGGTGGAAGCGGAAACTCGGTTAAGCAGGACTTGGGTAATCGGGACTCTAACTGTATATTTCATTTTAAAAATGATCTTTAGAATATTTTGTTGGTGTTCAGAGGGGAGTCATGGCCCCCGTGACCTCCCCCTTGGATCCGCCATTGTAGATTATGTAGTTCAGTATTACATATTTTAAATTTTAAAATAAGTCGGCTATTAGAAAAGTAGTGAAATTCTCTTTGTAAATATACTTTGCGAAAGAGGGGGGGGGGCGCCAAAATCCATGTTTGGCCCGGGTGCAAAAAAGGCTAGTTTCGGCCCTGAATGGAAGCCCCGCCTTTTTTGAAAGTAGATTGCCTAGATAGGTTTATTGAGATTATCTGTCAATAAATATTTTTTAAATGATTGGATTTTATATGAAATTTCGTATAGTCTAACAAGAATGGTAAACTATTTGGTATAAAGACGTAACTTTTCGGTAAAAGGCTTGCTGGCATTTTATTCAAGAGAAATGGCGTAGGCGGAACTAAAGATCCAGCGCACGCCTTTTGTCAACAACATTGTTTTATAAACACGAGTTTACTCGTGATCGGTCACGAAAGTGTTAATAATGAATTTAACATTAGGAGCTCCAAACTTTAACCCTGCATAATTCATAAACTACTTACCGAATGACTTTTCGTTTTTTATGCAAAGGTAACATTTACCAATTAATCCAAATACGATGCCAAAATTAGGTGTTTTGTATTGAAAACTTTCAAGTTAGGTACAATTTCTATATGTATAAGATGCGTACATTCCTTGACATTTCTAAGGAGTTTTGTAACCGTATTTCTGATTAGAAATTTTCTACTTAATGCTTTATTCGCATAATTCGCAATTGCATCATTTACTTGTATATAAACGACTAATTAAATATATAATGTATACAAAAATAATTAAGTGCAGCATTAATTATTAGTCGTTATTACTAATCGATTGGTACAAGTCAAATTTTTCTGCGATGATATTTGGCAGAATTAAAAGACGTTGATTATTATTATAATTATTATTTACATTTAAATTTACCTGTATATTTTAAATACATTTTTTATATGTATACTTAAATAATATGAGGGCTGTTGGAACCTTTTAATATTTTTTTTTTGTGCCACTAATTCAAAACGATAAATTTTGTGATAAATGTCTGTGACAGATATGTCTTATTAGTGTAGAAATTTACTATGAAGTCTATTTTTTCGAATTCATGGTGCAAATAAAATATAAAAATTACCGCCTGTAGTAGCCAGATATAAAGCTGCATATATTACCTTTTTTTCACACTCAGAAAACAAATCACAAGATGTTCATCGAGTCATAAGACATACATCGTACCATAAACTCTATTTAGTAAAACTATTTAATTATCACGTTGGCTGACCACGGTGACTGACACTGAAGCTGAAAAATTTACAATGTTTTATGCAATTTTTAAGAAAGTATAATTCTGTAATAAATTAAAGGTAAGTAAATTTTAAATAAATTTTCAGTAATTACTTAAGACAATATATATTCTTTTAGTTTTCTATCATATTTTAGGTAGTCAATCATCGATGAATGATGCGTTCTAAACAGAATGTTAAATCTCAGTCACCGATGACTGTCGTCGCGCTTAACTTGTTAATAATCTGACTTTTTCGATGTAGTACCTACTTATTTGATTTCGTTTCTTAAAACTATAACCACCGTGAGCCATCATTTTGACGGCTACCTGATGAATACGTATCGGTTCAAACCAGAAATTTGATTATGAAATAAGTTTAAAAGATATAAAGAAGAGAAACGTTAAAAATAAAGTTAAACTGTTTTAAATTAAAATTCTGGCGTGAAATAGTTTTATAAAACTGGACTCAAATTTCCGGTAGTTCTACTGTTAAGAAAAAATTCAGGTTCCAAACGAGTTTATTTCAATTAAAAAACAAAACAAAACCTGGAGGCTAGCAGTTAGGTTGATATATCTATATTATAAAGGACAAACATATCTGTGCGTAACGCATACGTCATTTTTCGGATGGCAACACTTTCAATTTAAAATGAAAATTCGGTTTTACAATTTTCGCTACTGCAAATTTCTAAACTTCTAAACATCCCACATTTTAAATTTTTACACCGTCTTATACAGAAAAAAATTTACTTTTAAACGCAATTTGTTTGAAAGCTGTATCTCAATTTAATTTTGAGATATTAATTTTTTTGTAGTTTTTAATACCAATTTTCTAATCGTGGCAACTGAAGTATTTCATTTCTATTAAAAGTGGTTTAGTTATCTTTATTGATTATAATCTTACTGATGCCATTTTCTCATTACAATTAAAAATATTTTCTTCCTTCCGCTGATATTGAGTTTTAGACAATTAGGCAAAATATTTCAGCGACTGAAAATGACGTCATATTTAAAAGAAAACGATAATTTTATTTGATAAAACGAGATATGTCCCCTTGAATACGTCTAACAGTTGTAAAATTCTGGAATTTTTACGTGCAGATACAGAGGTTATACTAAGACCTCAAATCACGAGTGGGAATTTTCACATGGAAAGTTGTAATAGTTGGCAAACGTGACTTCAAGCTTGAAAAGATAGTTATTAATAACCTATTGCGCTTTAAAATGTTTTAAAATGGTTAATATGGATGTGAAATGTGGAAAATGACTTGATTCGGTTTAGATTTAAAGGGGAAAAAATTCTATGATTATGTCAAGGTGAAATCATTTTTGCTGATTTTTCATTCCGTAATGCCAAGCAATAATTGATAACTTAATCAAAATTACTTTTCTTGGTTATATGTTACTTATTACGAACATGAATAAAGTTTAATTTTTCAATAATTTTAACAGTTGAAGTTTATGAAAAAAGTATATTATTACTCTTAGGTTAAAATATGCCTTTGGAGAGTTAAACTAACAAGTGTAAGATGGATTTTTTATTCTAATTATTTAATTGTTGTCGATGTATTATAAACTTGATGCAACAGTTCCTTTGTAAACATTTTTTTTTCGTCGAAATTCGACGGGATCCACCTCGTGTCTTTAAAATATGAATCACTGAAAACGACAACTCTAATGTGATAAACATTGACACACGAAACGCACATATATATATTGGAAATCAGAAAAGTAAATTTCACAATATTTCAGATTGGACGGTAGATAAATATTTGATTTGTCTACTGGAAATAAAGATTGCTATAATGTTTGTCATAGAAAACTGTTTGAAAATGCACTAAATTAAAATATCAATTTGGAATAGAGAAAGAAATTATGTTAACATTAGAAACAGGACGACAGGGTAAATATTTGATTCGTTTACTGGAATACATGACAAAGGATGGTGAGAATGACAGAATGAATCATGAGACCAACAGACCGCAACTGAGCTTCTATTTAACGAACTTCCATTTTACGGAGTTCTCTCTTTAAGGTACATTTTGCTGGAATTTTGATTTTGAAGGAAAATAACACAAGGGAAAATCTCAAAATGGCAAACATGAATTTCTATTTCACACGTAAAGTGCCACGGTGACTGATACTGAAGCTGAAAAATTTACAATGTTTTAAGTAATTTTTAAGAAAGTATAATCCTGTAATAAATAAAAGGTAAGTAAATTTTAAATAAATTTTTAGTAATTACTTAAAACAATATATATATTTAGTTTTATATCATATTTTAGACCGTCAGTCATGGGTGAATGACGCGTTCTAAGCGGAAAGTTCAGTGTCAGTCACTGGTGTCTGACGTGGCACTTAACGTGTTACGGAATTTTTTTTTCGGATAAAAATTTGAAAGTTCTAATCGTTTTAACCTAGCATGGACGCCATTTTTGAAAACAATTCTGTCTGTTATTTGTTAGTAATCATAGTACACTATTAAGTAAATTCACTTATGAGCATTTATGTATCTACCTCGCCTTTCAAGTGCATAAGAAGAAATCTCAAATGATATAGCATAGTTGCCAACCTCTCGATTTTTCTAATACCGATATTTTTATGCAGAAAAACCTATTTTATACAGTCACACAATTTCTGAAGTTAAATAAAGGAAACATTTTTGTAAGAATTTACTGGTATTAACCCTTAACCGTTTTGGGACGAGCGTCGTTTACAGAATTTTTAATCTTTTATCACCGGTTTTCAAAACAGAAATTTTTTTCTAATTTAATCGTGAAAATGGTCGGATTAAATAAGGCCAAATTTACAATAAAAATTTACTGGTGAGAATAATCACGGATTCTGAGCATCTTACACGACACGTATACCGGTCGCTCGTCCCAAAGGGATTAACGGATCAATACCGTCATATAAGATACATTGGCGCCCTTAACCAAATGTATTCGTTTAGCACCACTTTTTTTTTAAGAAACACTTTTTGTTGCATTTTGCAGTGTTGCCAGATCGTCGAAAGTCAATTTCCCCAAAATTTTTCAAATGTTCCCCAAATGCGTGTTTTTTTCCGAAAAAATCCCAAGCTCAGTTTCTACTCAAAAAAGTAAATTTCCAATTTTCATTTTACCGCTAATAAAATTTTCAACTAATGTAAACTTAATTTTTTCCCCCAAATCAAGCCATTTTTGAAAAAATTCCCCATTTACTGAAAAAAAGAAATTACTCGGCAGAATTTTTATGCATATTCGCAGCTAAACGAAGAGAATGAAAGTTACATTTTACACAACTACAAGTTCTTTTATGCTTATTTTTCCAATTATTGCCAATGGATGAGGCTGGCCTATCGTTACATTAGCTCCATCTACGCTTAAGTTTTTCAAGATTTAGATCCTCTCTAATCAGTTGAGATTTGAATGAATCTGAGATGGTGTTGGTATCACCAGCTTCTATCTGACTTAACCTATAAAACGTTGTTTTCAATATTTTGTCATCCATACTGAAGTACCTAATCGTAATGCGAAGGACCTTCGTCAGTGTTCAATTCAGGGTGTGGCCCAAGGGGAACATTCCCCCCAACCATTGAAATCCCCCCCCCACCCCGGGAGATTTGAGATTTTATGCTTTTAATGGTCAAAAAGTGCAATCTCCCCTGTAACTCTATAATGTCCCCCCCCCCCCCCGTGCAACAGAAATCCCTCCCAGAGAAAAATGTCTGAATTCAACACTGACCTTCATTATATCAATCACTGTGCTTTCATCAATAAGAAAAGAAAAATATAGCTGCTTTTCACATCTTTAATTAAATCTTTTAAAAAGCGCGGTAAAAGAACGTTTCCGATAAGTCCTGCAGATTTAGTTATGTGGTTTTATGCCGCTTTTATGTGATTGTAGTATGCAATGCTTGTTTGACAAAAAGCTCTACTGTTATTCCATGGAGCACAAATTAACCAGCCTTAAACAAAAAAAAAAAAAAAAAAAAAAAAAAAAAAATTCTAAAAATGTTTTTATTTCTGTTGTACAGATCTATACTAATAAATGAAATGCGTTTACGTGTTCGTCCGCGATGACTAGGAAAATATGCCGCACTTATGTAGTGGTCTGGAAATTCAGGTGGAGACAGTCCAAGGCATATCGTGATGCACCTGTGATATGTGTAAACTGTCATGTCGTAAACGTCGAGCACGACCTCGAGAATAATGATTTCTGTATTTTATTTTCGTTTTCCAAATTAAATCGACTTAGAGCCAGTGTTGTTCAATGACTAAAAGTAAACTTTAAGTGAAATTGTGATAAAATTCCCCAAGTTTTTCCCCAAAAACGTTGATAGACCCCATAAAATTCCCCTGGAGGTTCAAAATTTCCCGAAATGGGAACAAAATCCTCAATCTGGCAACACTGGCATCTCGGCAGCATGCAAGAGAAATTCGCTTAAAAGTTTACTTTTAAAATATAGTGGTGAGAATACACTATAAAATAGATTTGTGTCTTTAAAGCTACCGTCCGTTAAGGATTAAACAAATCCGGAGGTTGACAACTATGAATTCAAGCATTTCCTGCCTTAAGGAACGCAATATCTGTTGTAATTCTTATGTGGTTTTTTCGAAATATGTGTTTCAATCATTTGGAAAATCGATCTTCGAGGTGCAAAACTACATATATAGAGATACCTATCTACCAAATTTTGTAGCTCTACGTACAGCGGCCTCTTCAGAATAACATCGACACACGCATTCCAACACTCAGACACTCACACATTTACAAACTTCTTTCTTTAATATTATTGATTAAAATTTTTTAATGTTGAAAGATTTGTATACTTTTTTAAGATTTTCAACTAAAATCATATGATTTTAAAAATTAACGAACTTGTGGAAAAAAAAACAGTAGAGTTCATCATGCGCCAAACCAGTGTTGTCAAAATGGGCCATTTGGTTGTAAAATTGCAACAATGAAATATTTTTTAAACAAAAAAGTAGAAAATATAAACTAAAATTAAAAGCGTAATATATATATATATATATATATATATATATATATATATATATAGTATATATTATAAAAAAATATGCTTTTATATTATGGAAAACACTTTTGATGCATTTGCATTTTTCAAAGTCTGTAATAAATAGTGCAAATAGGTATTCCATGAGTCGAAGTTTATTCCGCTTCCTTCCGCTGCCATTTTTCAAAAAAGTAATATTTCATCCGTATCGTAAAGTTACTGAGGCACTAAGATATTTATCGGAAATAAAATTTCTCGTCTGAATCGAAGTGAAGAAAATACAACGGTTAAGCGCTGAAAACGCATTTGAATGGAAGGATAGTTACAAATATTTGCACCAAACTTTACCAAACTGCGTTAAATACCGATAATTTGTAAACTATTTGGCAAGTCTTTAATGCATTATTTAGCATTTGCCAAACTCGAAATGTGAGATTTAATTTATGGATATTTAAAATATAGTTAGTATAATGGAATAAAAGTTTTTTTTTTTGCTAAAATTAGAAAAAAATAGCATAAGTTACAAAAATTGAAGAACAATTGCAAAATTAGCATGTTCTCGACCGCTTGTTTTCGTCGTTTTAACAATATTATTTAACTGAAAAAAAATTCTGTATTCATGTTTCTGTTACAAATAGATGTGGTTAATAATTATAACTATTTATAATCGATGTATCTGTACGCATAGTTCTCTGAATGAGCAAGTATGAATATTGTGCATATTTAAGAGAAAATCAACACATAAAAGATAAGTGCTACGTCTATAGGTGGAAATATAAAGTATCATAAATTCATGTCAGGGGTCGCAGTGCGGTGAAATCAATACCAGTTATATTATAATAGCATGGATATGAGAAAATCACACAAGTTCTCAGAATTTAAAAATTTAAATTAATTTCAAAGAAATATTTGTTTGTTATTTTTTTTTTTTAATCGTTTAACAAAGTTTCTCTAAAGGTGGTAACTAAATTACACGATTTTTGTCAAAACAAAAATAATGAGATATCGTCTTCTATTCGAAATGTTTAAAAAATATCTTTATTTTTAATTTGTTTAATACATTGATTTAATGATCTTTAGTTCACATTCTCTTTAAAAGAAATTATAAATAATATTCATATGACTTACTCCCACATTTACTAAAACTAGTAAATCTGCAGATCAGGAACGTCAACGTCATCTTTGCAAGTCATTGTTTTTTAACACTCATTGCGCAATATTCATCTTCCTACAAATCGCTTTTTAAAGTTTTCAAATTACATAAATATTTATAAGAATACAAAATACTTCGTAAAGTTTCAGAAATGAAATGTGTTAAACAAGTGGTTATACACTGATGTTCTGAAATTCTGATGAGCTGCTTATTCTGGTAACTTTTTAAATCAAAAATTGCATTTCTTCAGGGGTCTCTGCCCCCCTGAACCCCCCGTAGTCTATTTAAATTTACATTCGTAATTTGTTATTGATTGTGCGGATGGTTATAGTATATCATAGATTTTTTTTTACGCTGTGATTTATAAGGATAAGCATAATTTTTTTTTATAAATTAATAAATTTAAAATTTAAAATAAAATCCTCATGTTAACCGTACGCAAACAATAAATCTTGAAGTGACGCCAAAAATGTAACCTTAAAATCCACTACATTCGACCCAAACACAACGGCGTGCTTAACAAAAGAAAGAAAGAAAAGAAAAATATTTTTAGTAATACAGTTTTTAATTCATAATACGATGAAATGCTACTTTAGAATGCTTAAATATAAGCAGATCATTTTCATTTTACAGAAAAAATGCACGGATGAAGTCAAAGAATTCGGTCCCTGTTCCACGTGCTTGTTTTGTTTGGGCCGAATGAGGGCATTTAAATTTGAGCGATAACGCACATCATATTGCAAATTGTTTTTACGGCATACTGCATCTCCATCTATCTCTTTCCTCCGTGAATAATAGTTAATTTTATTTTAGCCAAGATCTTTTTATTCCAACATTTTTTTTTTTTTTTTTTTTTTTATATATATATATATATATATATATATATATATATAAATGACGTCTAATTCACCTGCTATTCGTACTTATGCAAAACCTTTCATCTTGTTATATTAAGAAATACTTCTTGAGAGTTTTCTTTTTATTCCCAATATGTCGCCATATTAATTTTTTTATTCTTAATTTTTTTTTTCATTTTCCTGTTTCACGTCAAAAATCTTTTAATTGAAAATTGTTTAAGAGAAAATATTATTCAGGGTTTTGATTTTCTTGGCAACGATTAAAGAAACATTGATAAATTTTATGAAAAAATGTCATATTATTCTCTATGAAAATAATGAACTTTTGTATTTTTAAGCAAAATATTTGAATAGAGTAAATAAAATATTGCCTATTTTTATTTCTGGGGCTAAAATCCATCTATATGCAAAAATACAAAAACAAATGCATTAATTCATCCGTTTTGACGATGGCTTTACTGAAACATTATAGACACATTTATAGTAATATTATTAAGACCAAATACGTTGCTAGGCAACTGATGAAAGAAAATGTAAAAAATGAAATATGTATTATGTCAAATTGATAAAACAAAATGCTTTATATTATTGGAAAACATGCACAAAGTTCCCACAAAAATTATAAGCCTAATTTAAAAAATCTCGCAAATATATTGACATAATTTCAAACTAATTGGAATAATTTAATAATCTTATTTAAAAATTTCAGCATCCAAAATTTACCATTTAAATCCATTTTTTATATGAGCCATTTTTTTCAACAAATGAAAAATTTAAAATTGTCTGACTTGCAAATAGAAAAGCATTACAGAGCAAAATAAAATGTGCTATATTTCCCGAACGAATGAACCAAATTTAACCAAAACCTATACAGCTAAGTCCGAGTACCTCATCAACATGCCCAATTAATTTCAAGCCGATCGGATGTTTTTTGCGACAGTTATCGCGGAACAGACAGACAGACAGACAAACAAACGGAAATCAAAACTTTGCGTGTCTCCACAGTAAGCCTTCACTGACGTTTCGGCAATTATTATAAAAAAGCTGAAGGATTATGGATATCGTCGGTATCATGTCAAACTATCCAATATGAATAAATGTATTTTTCGTATTCTGTGCAATTCTCTTGTAATTGTTGTGCATGCAAGCGCTGCGCAACAAATGGCTGATTTTGTACCACTAAATTTTAATAGTATTCTTC
Source organism: Maratus speciosus (assembly GCA_963932465.1). Taxonomy (NCBI): domain Eukaryota; kingdom Metazoa; phylum Arthropoda; class Arachnida; order Araneae; family Salticidae; genus Maratus; species Maratus speciosus. The sequence goes on along the minus strand of OZ010789.1, from coordinate 288,181,166 downwards.
GCCTTATTAAATCTCAGAAATTCTGTCAATAAATAAGTGCGAATACCGTAAAAATTTAATGGTAGCAATCAGCCATTTGTGGCGCAGCGCTTGTATCCCTGTGCATGGCACGTATTATACAAAATCGTCAAGTTTCTAGCTTAACCCTTTTAGGTGCAAAGCACTTCCATTGCTAAAATGTTGAAATGAATGAATGACGCCGGAATTTACGAACAAGTTTATTTGAAAATAAGGAATTGGTTTATTTCACATGCATAAGTAACAGATTTTTAAAAATATATATATTCTGGTGTCATTGCGGCATTTTGGAATTAAAATTAAGTGATAAATTAATTAATAATTAACACACCATCGCCCTTGAAAGGGTTAATTAGAAACTTAGATAAGGATTGTTTCAAAGTATCCAATATGCATATTTTTCTAAAAATTACAATATCAAACTGTCCAATATGGCATATTCGATATTTTGCTGCAAATGTTTGTAATATTTTTCTTTTTCTAATCATCTGTACCATGTCAAACTATCCAATATAAATATAGTCTTTTTACCAGGAAGACAAAAAATTATATATATAAATAAATAAATAAAATAAAACTGTCTTATTTATTGATTCAAAATGAACGCAAATGAGATATGTTTTTGGCGTTTACTATAGCATGTTTTCTATTGGAAATGGAATGTGAGCATGTTTAGGTCCTTTACAGATACACTTAAAAGAAACCCGTTACATTACACTCAATAGGGAAAAAATTACGGTGTATTTTAATGCTGAGACTATTTAAAACATAATGAGACTGATATGGATTATCAAGTGTAATAAAGCATGTTCTATGCAGAATATGGTGCGCAAGTTATTTATTATTTATTTACAGGCTCATACAAAAGAATTTGGTTGTATAATGGTTTATAGTAAAAAAATTGTTTGAAGCATATTTTAATAATGTTAAAACATTTCAAACAGAGTGAAATTGACATACGTAATTGATGTACATTACAGAATTGCAGAATATGATATGTATGACAGTTATCGTTAATTTACAGGGGCACGCAAAAAAATTCGGTTACACTGCTGTCTATTAGCGATAGTTGCTTGAAGTGCGTTTTCAATTATGGTATGAGTTTTTAAGTTTAACTATTTGAATACTACGTGGTGTGTATAAATTCTATAGATCATGTACAGGGCTACACAAAAGAATTTGTAAGTATTACTTTGTATGGAGTGAATTACTTAAAGGAGTATTTTAATTGAGTTATGCAATTTCGGTCTAATTTTTTATAGTACACTAAGATACGTTAGTAGAAATTCTTCATATAAATTCTTAATATACAGGGCTACGCAAAGAACTGAAAACATTGCCAGCTATGGATGGTAATTTCTGGAAGCGTGTTTCTAATAATTGTTTGCCTGAATTAAATTTTACCATGTTACGTGACATGAATAAAATCTGTTGATAATGTACATGGCTATACAAGAAGCTCGAGTATACTTCCGTTTATTGGCGGAAATTGCTAATTGTGCAAAATGGAAACTGTACAAAGATTTTCTTATTTTATTATTATTATTAATTTTCTTTGTCATTATTGAGTTTTTAGAGAATGAGAGACAAAAAACATTTTCATTTCTGTGACTTTCATTTACTGAAAAAGAGATAGAAAAAACATCGCATAATTTATGAAGACACTTAATTTTAATACAATTGTAATTAATTTGAAAAATATAATGAAAATGTGTTTAGATAAACTGCTTTTGATTAAAATTGTATAAATGATATTTTCGTGTTCAGTTGGGATTTTAATATGCGTTGATAGATATGGCTGAACTGAAGTCGGGATCAAATTACTAAATTTCTCTTTTATAGAAATCGTGTCGTTAAAACTGTGTTTATTTTCATGCAGGGTATTTCTTATTATCGTTTATAAATAGTTAATTTCTAAAATGATAGTTTTTGAGGTAAAGTTCCAATTGCAATAATTTTTCAAAATTTTTTTTGCATCGTATAAAAATCGATTTAAGTTAAAATACTTACTTTTTAAATAGCTAAGAAATTACAAATTTTATACAATACCTGAGTCCTATAAGTTTTATTTAGAAAAAGTTTCTCCATGTTCTAAAAAGTAAAACAGCAAAAATTCATTCTTCTATGGCTAAAAATTACTGAGAAATACTTAGAATTTTGGGAATTTTCAACGTTTAAATATTTAGTCACCATATAATGGTGACATGTTTTTTGTGCAGAAAGCGCTTAAAATGCATGAAATTCAAAGTATCGTAAGATTTTATCTTGCAATTTTTTTTTTTTTTCATGTCTTGCAAAAATATGACTGGTAAGTTTTTAACTACAAACGGATTTTAATGGTGTGGATTTACCTGAACAGAAAGCAGCGTCATACTTACTTCCCTAAATTATTTCAAACATTTTGTTTAAAGGCCTTCTAATTAAAACATCCGTTGACAGCATACACAGCGATTAGTTATACGAAAAAGAAATAACAGTTTGTTGGAACATGTTAATGTTACCCGTGCAAGTGTGATATGATGCAGACTGTTAACCAAAAGAAACTCTATTTCCCATCTCTGATCTGGCATGGCACAAAAAATGATAAGAAAATTTGTACTTAGTTTTTTAATCACAGAATTGACAATCAAGACGTTTATTTACAGAATTTGTGGTAAGTTTCGCTTTTCTGCAGTTAAATAAAGTAAAACATTCTGTTAAAAAATTGTGGTAGTACCGTATGCATCATTCGTACAGCAAAACAAATAAAAGCTGTCTCATTCAATAGATTGTCGAAAATAAATAGTTTAAAAAATTGTGAGACAGAAATAACCAGAAAAATTGTGAGACTTACATCAAAATTTCATAGTGTTTAAGATTTCTGATCTTTTTTAAAAATAATGTTTCCATTTCGATTTTATTTTTAACTTGTGATTAGGAGCTTTTTGAAAGAGCAATAAAAAACATTTTTTTCTTGTAAGTTTGTTTTCTTTAATTATTGACTGCTTTCATATTTTTGTCTACAACACTACTTTTCAAAATAAAATAAAAATAAATAAATAAAAAACTGACAAGGAATGGCTTAGTAACAAATTTAAAATTGTTCCCTTAAAAGATAAAATTGCAGCGCATACGACCGATGTTGGAAATCACTAGTCTAGACTATAGATTAGAATTTCTAGTTCTGCAAATTTCCTCCCTCCCCCGGAGCTATAGAAATTCCTCTCGGAGAAAAAAATTCAAATTCATAGAATTTGTAGTCCTACAAATTCCCCCACCCCCCACAGCTATAGAAATTCCTCTCGGGTAAAAAAGTTAGAATTCAACACCCGGCTTGAGGACCCCTTGCTGTAAGCTGGTGGTCACCTTAGTCCGCTTTTTAAAAACCGCTGATTAAGGTGTTTCCAAAACCATTTTTAACCATCCTAAAAATTTTACAGCCATATTTGAAAGTATCTGTATACTTGGGCGTTATTTCAGACAGGGCTGCCAGATTGGTCTTTTTTTTTTTTTTTTATTGAAAACTTTGGAATTCATACAGAAAATTCTGAAAGAAGATTTTTTACTGTAAGCAAGGACAATGGAACAATGGAACAATGTTAGCAGCTGTATAGATTACCTAGTTGCGTTGCAACTTTACATCCAGTGGATAGGTGATTGTGTTGCAAGGGCATTAGGGAGCCTTAAAAAATAATGTTTAGACGTGGCTGGTAGCCACAAAATTAGATTTACTTTTAAGAAAAAAGAAAAGAAAAACAAAAAATGACAAAGTACAAAAGTACTAGTATAACATATATAAAAAAGAAAAAGAATAAGGAAAAAGAGAAAAATTTTTATTAATAAAGAAATAAATTCCATAAGTTCCAAAAAAAAAGAAGGAAAAGACAAAAAAGTTACCGGGGAGTGCCGCCCCCCCAAAAAAAAAAGACTCTTTTCAGAGACCATACATTAGTTAAAAATATAAAATGCTAAAAAAACTAGCAGAAAATCAATTTTTTTATATATACTATAGACAGGACAGCACAAACAGAAAGGTTAAGTAGAACAGAAGGTGAGAGAAACTCAGTCTTCATCGTTAAGCAAAAGCGAGTATTTAGGGCGTTTTCTGTTAGTGGGGTCGGATACCTTGTAGTCGGGTAGTTCCGCTATAATTTCATTAGGAAGGTTGTATACAGATTTATAAAAGTTTTTTGCAAGTTTATTTATGCGCTTTTTTAAGGATGTAGTTTTCAAATCCCTGCGGATAGTGGTGTTACGTAGAAAATGGTGACCATTACGAATATAGCGTAAGTTTTTGTTATGAGCACCGTAAAGATACTCCATATTGGTTTTGCAAGCGAATCCCTTGTTCTAAGTTATCTTGAGGGGAGAGGGAGTTAAGAAAATTGCTCCAGCTTTTTTGTTTTTCCTTAGAAATGAGGTTTTTAATTTTATTATTAAGCCGATTAATCATGGGCTTTAAAGTAGGATCTCTGGTATTTTGAGACAGCCGTCGGATGTCATTACATTGCTTACAAACATTATGGATATAGTTAGGCATAGTAAAGGAGTTATTATTTTTAGTATATTGGTAAGTAGCATGTTTTTGAGCATTAATAATAATATTTTGAAAGTTATCAACAGCCTTGTCAATATCATCAGTGTTAGTAATATTAGGGAAAGTTAGATCAGAATTGGAAAGAATAGTTTTAAATTTACTCCAGTCCACAGACACAGAAGGGGGGGGGGAGAGGGAGGGTCAACACAATCAGTTTTGAAAACAACAGGAAGGTGATCAGAACTTAAGTCATTAATAACTGTAGAGCTAATAGGAAAAACCAAATTTTTTGAAATTGCAAAGTCAATTATGGAGGGGCGACCTCTACCAAGCCCATTACGTGTAGGGGTGTTGGGTGCATGTAAACTAAGTCCTAGGTGAGTGATTAAGTTGTGTAGTGCACTGCCACGACGGGTGGTTGAATGACAGTTCCATCGCCGGTTGTGCGCATTATAATCACCTGCGATGAAACAGTGCGTATTTTGTGAGAAAAGCTGTGTTAGATCATTGACTGGGAATAAAGGTGAGTGTCTAGCATATAAAGAAACAAAATTAATATTAACTCTTGGCAATTGTACAACAATTTCCGTATAGTCAAGACCTGTGTATGTAGATTGTTGGGTAGGATAGTGTGGTATGTGGTGTTTGATGTATATGGCAGTTCCACCCTGAACGGATCCTGGACTTGTAGAGCTTATAACCAGGAATTTTGATACTTTTATTAGGTTTATGCACTTCTTGAAGAAGAATTATATCAATATTAGGGTGGTTAGAGACAAAAATACGAAGCTCGTCAATTTTGTTATTTAAAGTAGAACAGTTCCAGAATAACACAATAAGAGATTTAAGATGAAGACTAGACATGGTTGGGGGAGGAGAAATCATTAGCTAACTTGTCGAACTCTTGAATAAAAACAATAACTTTTTCCATGGGATTGTTATATTTTTTTGCTAGAGTAGAAATATGTTTTATACATTTAATGAATTTGGATATTTGCAAAATCTCTTTTATGTCTTGGAAAGTACTAAATATTTCTTGTATATCATTACTGTAGCTGGGGCGAATTTTGGTTGACTGGGATGGAGTATTTTTAGTTTTTTCAGAATTAGCAGAGTTAGTATTTTCAGGAGATTGTGAAGAAGAAGCAACCTCAACTGGGGATTCAACATTATTAGAAGCAGAATCATTTGATTCCGAGTTAGTTTTTTCCTGCGATTTAGTTTTAGTATAATTGAAATCTTTGAGGACATCTGCCAGTTGTTGGGCCTGCAGAGAAACCTTACTACCAGTATATCTAGTTGAGTTGCCTTTATTTTTACTGTTCTGATTGTTATTTTCCCGACTATAAAAGTTTTTAATGCAACCGTGGTACGTGGCTGAATGTGCCATCCCGCAGTTCGCACACTTAGGCGTAATGCGTCCTTTATGAGTACAGTTAGGGATAAGATGTTGTTCGCCGCACTTGAAGCATTTCTCAGTAAACCCACATACCTCGCTGGCGTGACCATAGCCCTGGCAGAGGTAGCATTGTTTTACCTGATTATGGCTCCTAAAGGCCTCAATAGTAACTGATATATACGAGATTTCCTTAATCTTATAAATTTCTCAAAGTGTTTAGTTGGGAGTACATTAACCATATATAATGGCAGAGGATTGCCCGTTTTTCTGTTTTCGAGCATAGCAGCCCTAGTAACAGTATATCCGTATTCTTTAAGACTATCAACTATAACACTATTTTCAGTATAACATGGTAATCCTCTAATACAAATTTTCTTTGGACGCTGGTCCTTTGGGTGCAGGGTTATATATTTTTTGGCGTGTTGGTCGAGAAAACTTTGGGTTTTCCGGAAATCACTATCATTCTTACAAAGCACCATCAGGCGCTCACCCTTAAGTGCAATGTTAGGTTTTTCCTGATTTATATCAGCTATTTCTTTAGCCAAAATAATCCAATTACCTTCCAATTCTATATCGAACGGATTTATCCTACTTTTGGAACTTCCCGACGCATTATCGGCAACGTCAGTGGTCACCGGATCATTTTCAATCATTTGGGTATCCTTAGCAAGGTTAGAATATTTGTTTTGTAAGGGAAGTTGTGAGTTTCCCTCGTCTAGGGTACGTTTCGTACCTTTTTTTGGTAGAGTAAAGTCGTTAAGACCAAATCCTGATAGAATTTTATTTGCCGAACATCTATACTTTGAAAAGCAAAAAATACCAAAATAAGTTGAATTAAGTAAGTTATTGTATGAGATAGGCTCCCTAATTAAAGAAAAAGCCTCTTGGCAAACAACACTCACCTCCTGGTGATCAGAAGACGATGTTGCATAATCCATTCTACTCCTGGTTGAGTGGATGTAGTCATCAAGATAGGCGAAGAATTCAAGCATACACTGACTAACTTTTTCTTCATACTGGGAACTGAGTTCTTGAAATTCCTTAGCAAACTTCGGATCAGCAGTATGATCCACTATACTTTGTATAATATCACTTATTGTCTGGGTACTTTTCACAGACGCCATTTTAAACAAAATTCACCACCACACTATTTGTAGAACAACAACACCACAAAAAAGTCTATTCTAACAAGAACTTTACTCCTCCGTCGCGCCGCATCCCGCAAAAAATCAAAAGAATCAGAGCTTCGCGTCTACGTGACCTCCTCTCAACAAAGCTCCAATGCAACGAGTGAGTCTGAAGCAAGGACCATAATGTCTGCCATTAAATAAATCAAAGAATATTATAGGTTTTTTCTGGTGTGAATTCGAAATTTCGGAATTAAAAAAAAAAAGTTCAAACTGGCAACCCTGTGGATATAGTCTCTAGATAACCACCACAAAAAATAAATATTCATCTGTAAGATAGGTGTGACATTCAGTATAGTTATAGCACAATGCGTATAGTCCTACTTTTGTATACCAGTATTTCGAAACAGAATTTTTTGCCTTATTTATTTAAGGAAAACCACAACAAACATTTCTAATCTGAAAAAGTGGTGCTATATTTTTTGGAAATTTTATACAGTGTACGCATGTTCTAAAGGCCTTCTAACATTTTATTAATTTACAATATTAAATGAGAACATTATATTACATAAACATATTATATATATGATAAACATATTATATATATGATAATATGATAAACAGGTGATCCAAAGAACATGATAAAAAGCTCGACGTCGCAACTTGATTCCCCAAGATAAGATTTCCCAATTTTAAAATTAATATTAAACATGTTATCATATATATAATGTAAGATTAATATTTTAAGTTTAAATGATATTAAATAAATTGAAGGTAACTAGTAGACTTAAACTTTTACTTTTTTATGGGATTTGAAAAAAGTTAAATATAACTTCACTTACACAAGAAACATACCCGAATACTTTTTTCGAGAAACTCTAATGTCAGCGATTTTATTTTTAGCTTCCTAAATATGAAGCAAATACTAAAAATTTTCCACTTTCTGACTTTCAATTTCGAGATGCAATTACTTAGCTCATTTAATGTACCGTAATTTCTATTTCTTCTTTTTTCTTTTTCGTTTTTTTTTAACATCAAACTTTCTGTTTGTTTTGAGAAGGAATTTATTTTTATAAATTAAAGTTTTAGCGATACGCGTGGAATTTTTTTTTTTTTTTTTTTTTTTTTTGTAAACAATGATGGGGTAAAAGTTATTTGTTTCACAATTTAATTTAATATATAGAAAAAAATAGCCCAAAACTGCTGAAATAAAAACTCTACGGCAAAAATATCATTTCTCTAGTGACTGATGAAAATTAAAAAAGAAGACGAGTCTAACATACAAAATAATTTAAAAAAAAATGAAATCTCAAACACGAAATGAAACTTTTAAAGAAAAGTTCAAGGAAGTAAATCAGTTTATTTTTACTTTTAAATACGAATGCTTTTTATGTTAAAAAAAAGTTGTTAACAATATACTTTTTTCAATGTTGTAGTTGTTGTTATTTTCGATTAATAACATCAATTTTTTTATATATAACCACAGGAAATGCCACATAATTTTCTCATTAAAAGGTACACATAGGACAGAAAAACGTTACTGCAGAAATTAGTTTATAAGGGAGCAGTAACAATATAACATACTTATAACTACTTAAAAGGTGACTCAAACACCTTTCAAACTGTTTGAGTCACCTTTTAAGTAGTTATAAATATGTTATATTGTATATTAATACAAGGTGAAAATTTTCTTCTCGACACTAGTGTTTAATACAGTGTTTTGACTCTAGGAAGCAGTAATTTCTTAAATTTATTAAGTAAAATAACAAATATTATATAAATGTAAACAATAATAAATAAAATAAATGTTCTGATTAAAAAAAACAATAATAAACACATGTTAATTATTTTTAACAAATTACGGATATCTGATGTAATTCGCGATAAATAGACATTTGATTAAATATGCACCAGCCGCAACTTTTTTTTACAATTCAGATTGCTTGAGTACCATTATTTTTTTGAAGTAGTAATATTTGCTTTCGTTTCGAAGATAGTTTATTCGAGGAGCCTGGGACCTTTGTCCCACATTTCTGACGCAGAAGATCATAGGAGTTAACTGTTAGAGCAAGGGTTCCCAAACTTTTAGACAGACGTACCACTAAATAGAAGTTCTTTCTTCCCCGTACCACCAGGTTACAAACTCGAAGCTAATACACAAAAACCTGTGTAAACTGTATAGGTGCAGATTCACGGTCGCCAGTCGCCACGTGGCGACTAATTTTTTTTGCTTTGGCGACTAACTTTCGGTGTCTAAGTCACCATGCTTCTTATAGGGATGCCCCTTTTTCGCCGAATGATTTTCGGATTTTTTTTTCTTATCAATCGCTGGATTATGTCTCCTCTACAACCCCGAGATATTTACAGCTTTCTTTATTTCATATTGTCCATAATTAATTAATATGATTAAACATGGACCACATTTCCGCTTAATCGTAAATTTATTGTTTTCTTCTAAAAAAATGCGATGTCCACGGGATCGGGGAAAAAATGACTTTTGATGTGCACCGCGAATTAATCCAACAACAGTGGCATACCACAGTTAGCTTGTAAATCAGAAAAAAATGAGCTGAAAAAAGAATACGTTTGGGCCCCACTCATTAAATTTGTAGCTCTGGGATTATTCAGATATGCTCTTACAGGTAGACACTAGATATCGGCAGGCGATTCTTCTATGAATTAGCAGAATTGCTCGAATTATTATTTATTTATTTAGCAGATTTCCGCAAAATCAATTCATCAATCGGACATGAAAAGAAATCGGGAATTTTCTCGATCGGTCATGAACTTTTTAAAAACCGCCATGTCAAACTATGGCAAATTTCGTCGATCGCTAGCCAAATAAAACCATGAATTTCATTAATCGTTCACGAAATAAAACCGCAAATTTCGCCAATCTGTCGTGAAATAAACCGTAATTTTTGTCAATCGATCGATGGAAAAAACACACGATTTTTATCAATCGGTCGTTAGAAAAAAAGGGCAAATTCCATCAACCCGCCCCAAAAAACCGCAAATATCAACAATCGAAAGAATTAAGTTTCGTCAACCGGTCGGAGAAAAAAACGGAAATATCGGCCATTTATTCCTCGATCATTTGACGAAATTTGTGGGAGGTTGTTTACGATTCTTTAAGAAAATTCAGTTTTTTCTGCAATCCTTTAAAAAATTAGCGTTTTTTTACAAGGTCTTTTGATGAAATCATTGTTTTTTTTTTTTTTGCGATCATTTGATGAAATTTGCATTCCCCCCTCCCCCCGCGATTCTTTGACGAATTAGCATTTTTTTGCGATTCTTTGACGAAATTTGTGGGGGGGGGGGGGGTTGCGATCCTTTGACGAAATTCGCGTTTTAGGTAGCTTTCTTTACAAAAAAGCTACCTATTGCAGCCGTTCGGAGGAAAGCGATTTCAAAAAATTTTGGTATATTTTCATCGATCATGACCCCCAGACCCCGAAACCACCCTCCGTTCAAAATTGATATATATATATATATATATATATATATATATATATATATATATATATATATATATATATATATATATATATATATATATATATATATATATCTGACCTATGTCACACTGTAACTCCCGTAATTATGAACCGATTTCGATGAAATTTGGTGTGTACATAGTACATACCAATGTCTCGACCGAGTTCGTTGGCCAGCTTCATCCGCCATTTTGTTTCAAAATGGCGGCCATTTAAAATTTTTTAAAAATTTTAAAACTTGAAATGTGGTACCAAAAAATTAAAAATGGAAAAATATTTTTTTCTTATGTATTTGACCTTTATACAAAGATTCCGAAGCAGTTTTTGTTTCGTCTATATCTTAAAAAATGGCTGAGTTATAGCATTTTGAATTTCTAGCGTGGCTGACATTTTGAAACGTCCTGAATTTTGTCACGCGATAAAAGGCGTATTTATGAACCGATTTGGATGTAATTCAGTGTGTACATAGTACATACCAATCTCTCGACCGAGTTCGTTGGCCAGCTTCATCCGCCATTTTGTTTCAAAATGGCGGCCATTTAAAATTTTTTTAAAAATTTAAAAATTGAAATGTGGTACCAAAAAATTGAAAATGGAAAAATATTTTTTCTTATGTATTTGACCTTTATACAAAGATTTCGGAGCAGTTTTTGTTTCGTCTATATCTTAAAAAATGGCTGAGTTATAGCATTTTGAATTTCTAGCGTGGCTGACATTTTGAAACGTCCTGAATTTTGTCACGCGATAAAAGGCGTATTTATGAACCGATTTGGATGTAACTTCGTTTATACATAGTACATACCAATGTCTCGACCGGGTTCGTTGGTCAGCTTCATCTGCCATCTTGTTTAAAAATGGTGGCCATTTAAATTTTTAAGAAAAATTTAAATTTGAAATGTGGTACCGAAAAATTAAAAATTGAAAAAACATTTTCTTTTTATGTGTTTGGCCTTGATAAAAAGATTCGGGAGCAGTTTTTGTTTCGTCTATATCTTAAGAAATGGCTGAGTTATAGCATTTTGAATTTCTAGCGTGGCTGACATTTTGAAACGTCCTGATTTTTCTCACGTAATAACAGGCGTATTTATGAACCGACTTGGATGTACCTTGGTGTGTACATAGTACATACAAATATCTCGACCGAGTTCGTCGGCCGGCTTCATCCGCCATCTTGTTTCAAAATGGCGGCCATTAAAAAAATTAAAAAATTAAAAAATTTAAATGAGATACCAAAAAAATTGGAAAGTGAAAAAGATTTTTTTTGTATGTGTTTTACCTTAATACAAAGATTCCGGAACAGTTTTTCTTTCGTCTATATCTAATAAAAATGGCTGAGTAATAGCATTTTGAATTTATCTTGTGGCTGACATTTTAAAACGACCTGATTTTTGTCACGCGACAACAGGCGTAATTATGAACCTATTTGGATGTAACTTGGTCTGTACATAGTACATACCAATGTCTCGACCGAGTTCGTTGGCCAACTTCATTCGCCATCTTGTTTCAAAAGGGTTGCCATTTAAAAAAAATTAAATTTAAAATTCAAAATGAGGTATTAAACAATTGGAAAATGAAAAAGATTTTTTTATGTGTTTGACCTTGATACAAAGATTCCGGAGCAGTTTTTGTTTCTGAAAATTTGTTCTTTTGTTTATATCTTAAAAAATGGTTGATTTATAGCACTTTGAATTTCTAGCATGGCTAACATTTTGAAACGATCTTGTATTTGTCACGCGATAACACACGTATTCGCCTATTTCGATGTAAGAAGGCATGTGGATAGTATACATCAACACCTCGACCAAGTTCGCTGGCCAGATTCATCAGCCATCTTGTTTCAAAAGGCGACCATTAAATTAAAATATATATATATATATTTAAATTGGGGTGCAAAAAAATTAGAAATTGAAAAGGGTTTCTTTCTTAAGTATTTGACCTTGATATAAGGATTCAGGAGCATTTTTTGTTTGTCTTTACCTTAAAAAATGGCTCAGATATAGCAGTTTCAATTTCTATTGTGGGTGACATTTTGAAAAATCTGATTTTTTGCATGCGACAGCACTCCTATATATTAACCGATTCCGATGTGAGTGAGCATGTGCACAGCAATTACTAAGGTCTCGACCGAGTTCACTGCTTAGCCTCATCCACCATGTTGTCTTAAAATGACAGGCACTTTAAGAAATTGCCGAATTTGGCAATCAAATATAACTTACTTTAAATAAAAGCAGCTTTGATAAAGCTGACTAATTTCGCGAAATTCTCATTCATTATATTGATAAAAATTAGTATTGAATCTCCTATATTCGGTTTCCACTAAATTGAGCTTCGTGTGTTTGAATGATATAATTTGGCTTTTTTTAAATAAGGATTATGAAAGTTACCTCTTCCTCCCGGCACTGGCCGGAAGGACTTTTTTTTGTCGATCCTTTGGCGAAATTGGCGATTTTATGTCCGAATTTTCGGAACCGAATGCCTTAAATTTTCGGAAAATTCGTAACAGAATCACCCCTCTAATAGTCTGTGATAAGATTATTTAAAATATATTTTTTCTTGTGCGTTCTTCATGTGTTTGAATTGTATTTTGATTTTTATAGTGAAAAATTATACTAGCACATTCTCAATATTTTTTATATGTACTCTTGTAGGACAATATAAAAATAAGAAACATTTCTTTTCCTAATATTCTCCAATAACGTGATTGCTCAGCTTACGATATTTTTTTTAACTTGTATCTTCCCAAACTTTATATTCTGAACAGCGCATAGTTTATAATTTATATTACACTGAATTTATACCCAAATTAAAAGAATTTTGCGATTAAATTAAATGTAAACATTTGCTATATTTAGTCTATGTTTTGTTGTATATGTGCGTACATTAAACAAATTATTTTTCACTTTGAATTCCTGAGTTTTTCCCATAGAAACGTTATTACGGTTTTTTTTTTTTTTCACAATGTGGCGATTGGAATTTTTTGGGTTTAGGAGCCACTGACTCCTTGAAAACTTTGGGAATCTACACCTATAGATAACGGAATATGTCTAAAACCAAATATTTTCCCAGTCTTTTGTGCTTCAGTCTGAACAGATTTTACTGTATTTAATTGAATGATTAAATTATTATATTGGTACTTAGATTGATTGCTTTATATTAACATTTAAATAAAAGGTAGTAACATCATACATATTAATTATATGTACATTATGAAAATACAATCTGTTGATTAAAAAAAAGTACAATGCTCAGTAACATATTGGCATAAATTGATACATACACACTAGGGTGGCTATTAATTTCTTTGTATTGCTAATGATAAGGCTGGCTTGCTTTATCAAACACAGCTTTCTCATGTCTGACTCAATCTTAGTTTTAGACGTAAACCAGATTCTATGTTTAGCTTATTCCTGTATTTGTTTTTCGTATAAAGAAGTGAAGAGAAAGGACTTCGCCCTTTATGTTCCAAATTATAAATTGGTGAAAATTTCTTCTTCTAAAGCATTTTTCGTGGATTTTTCAAACTACATTGGAAGATTTACACAATCACTTAATAAGTTTTAGGATTTTGCCAATTAAAATGAATTAAATTTGAATTTATGGGGATTTTGTGCAATATTTATAAGTCCATCATTCAAATCTTTTATTTAAAATATTTTTGAAGTATTTTGTAGAATTAGGAAATGTACAAATATAATATTCTTACAATAAAAATATAGAAATATTTCCGAACTGAACACCCCTCCTCCCCCAAATCTTTTAACTTCAAGAAAGCTGCAAATATGTAAAGACAAAAAAAACATCATTTAAAAAATATTAATTTTTATTTTGTGCAACCAATAATGATTTTGGAACAATATAAAGTAAAGTATCTATAACTCATTCTAAACTGTATTGCTACTTATCGATATATTAAATGAATTTTATAACAAGTTATTTGTTATTTTAACGGTATTTCAATGTACCGTCGGGGCATAAAGGGTTAAAACAAAGATATGTTGGGCTAAAAACAAGCAGGTATTTTAGAGCTTTTGCAGATATCGTCGGGTATTCATCTTTTCCCTTCAACCAAAACCCTGTTACATTCATTTTTTTGAATGTGGATTCCAGCATCGAATTCCTGTTACGTTCATCTTTTTGAATGTGGATTCCAGCATTATTGTTGTATTTTCTATTTCATTTCACGTACCAGTATCGGACATTCGCGAACCAGTAAAAAGAGCTTCACGTACCAGTACTGGTATGCGTACCACAGTTTGAGAACCCTGTGCTAGAGCCATTCATAGCTGGTAGCAATGGGAAGGGAGGGCAAACGTATAATTTCTAAAGAAATACTAGGGAAAAGAGCTCATAGAAAAAATAAAAATGTTAAGAAGGATGGTTAAGTACAGCATTACAATAAAAAGATATACTTTTGGATTTTAAAAAAAAATTGAGTTTTTTATAGGAATTTTCATAATTTTATAATTTTTTTTCAAGATTTTTGAGAATTTTTTATAAAGAAAAATATAAAATTAAAGTAAAAAGAAAATCAAGGGAGAAAAAAGAAGAATTAATAGCAATAAGAGTGAAAGGAAATGCCTGTAATTTGAATTATATGGCATGAACGCGATCTGGATGAAAACCTTTAAAAAGGCTCACTGCAGAGCGATTGGCGCTAAATTCAAGCTGGATTTTTTGCTTTTTTCTTTTCCTAAAAAAAGAGATTAAAATGTATTGAGTCGGTCCGGAAGTACCAAAAATCAGGCCTGGATTTAACGCATATTGCGCGCAGCGCCATCTATTGTTTGTAATTTGATCAAAATTCCAGAATCACAGTAAAAAAAAAAAAAAAAAAAAAAAAAAAAAAAAAAAAAAACCTCCTGACATTATATATGAAGCTCCTGCAATTTTTTTTAAAATATCTGTCACCGTTTGCAAGTTATTGAATTTTAAAATCAGTCAGTCCTTTTTAGGATACGCGGTATATCTGTGAGTAACGCTGATGTCATATTGATGATAGCACCTGACCAGTGTTGATTTCAGGGGGTGGCCCGGGGGGGAATGTCCCCCCCGGGATTCAAAAATGTCCCCCCCGGAGGACATTTTTGACTTTCTCTTTATTTTTCCTAGTCGTGATATTTTCCTCCGAATTCTCCCGAAAAACCTGTTAAGATGGAATCGTAAGATACCGTTAAAAAATTCTGTCTTAACAGATATACTTGCATAGCATTTTTGTCGTCAATTACAAGGAAATGTTCCTTCTAAGGTATTATTCCGTTACAGATAGGTTCAGTTTTTACGACATATAACAGCTTTGTATAAGTAAGTCTTACAAGCTATTCGGAAAATCGTACAAATTAAAAAAAAAATTACGAAATTAATGTCTATTCTGTTTATTAATATTTAACCTTTCAGCTAACTTTTTGCACAATAGGTGCTTGTCATATTTTTGTGTACAATAGCAGTTATAAGATTTTAAAGAAGAAGAAGAAGAAACAAATTACATAATTATTAATTAGCATACCGCTAATACTTGCATAATATTTATTTAAAGCATACCGGTAGTAAAACTTAAATTTTAATTTTGGTGCCATATACGAGATTAAACTGTAAGAAATTGTTGTTAAATACTAATTCCAATTTTTTTTTTTTTTTGTAAAATTATAAAGAAACTGGTATAAATTTATTTCATTAACATTTTCGAAAAAATTAAATGTGGTAAAGTCTGGGAAACAGAACCTGTCTATAGCGGAATGCGGAATCCTCTCTTAAACAACAACAACAAAAAAAAAAAATACGGTTCAAGCAAAAATAGTGCACTGCGTGATACTTTCTAAGACGGAAATGTGTCTGTAACGGAATTTTTCTTCCACCCCTTTCAATTTTATATTTGCGGTTTAATATACTACAATTGCTTTCATTGGGACCGTAAAAATTTTCTGGTTAGGAGAAGATTCCATTATTGACAGGTGTGATGTCAAATCACATATTTTTGGCTTACTTACTCTAATTGCATCAATTATTAAATTATTTAGATATTTTTAATTAGACTCTCAATTTCTCTAAAATGTATTTAAACTATACCACAAAATGTATTTTTTCGCTTAATATCCCTTATTCAATCTTAACAATAAACATAATAATTCATTGAATGTATCATATCACGCTAATAATTTATCTAAATAAGCTTTTCCTATCCAGTGAAATATTTATTCATTATATTTTGAGGTTATAATATTAATTTCATGTATCATAAATAAAACTTTTTCTGTTACAAAGTACTAGCTCATAAAATAAATATTATTACTTCCTTATTGTGAAATTCTAAATTTGTGCGTTTCTTAATTAAAATATGATATATTGGTATTATTCCGTTCACTCATAAAATATCTTGAAAGTTAATCCTTTCAGTAATAGTCCATTTGTTTATCCCGTATTACACAAATAACTGCTTTATCTAATTGTAATTTTCTCTTGGAAAAACCAAATTCATTTATCGAATGATAAATTGATTATGCTGTCAAAAACATTATTATAATATATTTTGAGCGGGTATGGACAACTGAATTAAAGGCACAGAAATGTTTTCATACTTAATAGTTTTAAAAAGATTTAGTTACTGAAAATGTCTAAATATTTCTATGCAAACTTTATAAATTACATCCGGTATTTACTTGTTCGCTAACATAAAATATTTTATTTTTCTTATTTTATTGTAGAATGCTAGGGAAATTTCATTTTCAAAGACTACCAATAAGCAATTAGGTGACGCTAGTTCTAGACGACACTGTGTCTGGTTAATCTATTGCGCTTTTCTGTCTTGATTGTTACAGATAAAAATTACAGCTTAAATTGAATATTAGATAGGAATTATTTTTGATATTGAATTATGTCAAAACAGTCGAAATTATTTTCTTATATTCAAATTAAAAAAAGAAGACGTAGTGAAGAACCTTTAGTACAGTCATCTGTTGAAAATCAAAATAATAACTCTCAACTAACTTTGAATGAAAGCGAAACCTGCAATGCGATAGTTCCACCCTCGATACCTTCGTGTAGTACTGTTAGTGGACAACCTCAACCGGAAGATAAAAATGTTGGACGCAAGTTCAAATATCAAAAACAGTGGGAAGATAAATATGAATGGCTGTATTTTGATCGAACTCGTGGTGGTGCATTTTGCAAGCTCTGTGAAAAGCATTTAAAAAATGATGTAGAGGTATTCCAAAAAACAAGTGGAGTATTCATATCAGTGCTCTTCACAAATTTTAGGAAAGCAACTGGCAGTACAGGAAAACTTGAAAAACACTCAAAATCAGACAAACATTGCAAATCTGTTTTTATGGAAAATGAAAGATTACAGAATTTAAATGCTCCTATACACACACAAATAATCCAATACAGCGAAGACGAAAGGGATAAAAATAGACAAGCTTTATCTTCATTAATTAGGAGTGTGTATTTTTTAGCTAAAGAGGAGATACCCCATACTACAAAATATGAACCCTTAGTTCAAAGAATTTTAATGAGAGAAAATGAAACTCTTCGCGACTGGGTTAAGTCTCAAAGTGAAAGATCGACTTACATAAGTAAATCAACTGCTTCTGAAATATTAAGCTCAATAGGCACAATCTTAGACAAAGCAGATGACAAAATACTTAATGGTAAGTATTATTCTATAATGGGAGATGAGTCGACGAACATAAACAATCAAAGTGAATTATCACTAATGGTGCGGCACGTCGTCCATGATCCAGTTTGCGAAGTAAGAGAAAGATTTTTGTGCATAATATACTTAGAAAGAACTGATGCTGAATCAATATTTTTAGCTATAGATGATGCTTTAAAAAAAAGAAATATGTCATATGATAAATTGGTTTCATGTTCTTTTGATGGTGCAGCGAACTTTAGTGGTAGTATAACTGGTGTTCGTGCTCGTATTTCAGAAGCTAAACAATGCGAAGTGCCTTACATTCATTGCAGATCCCATATTCTATCATTAGCTGTCACTAATTCAAGAAACAAGACTATAATGATTAAACGATTTTTTCACACAGTTAAAGATATTTATAAACTTTTTCATAGTTCTCCTAAGAGAGGAAAAATTTTGCACGAAATACAGAAAGCTTTAGAAGAACCCGTTCAAATCATACCTGAGGCAACGGATATACGCTGGCTTAGCAATTACCGTACTGTTCATGCTGTATTTTTATCCTTTAAATCGATTATGATTGCATGCGAACACATACACAAGGATGGTGCTGATTTAGCAAGTTTAGCTGGTGGTATTCTCTTGGAAATGATTAATATTAGTTTTATAATCAGTTTAGTCGTTATGGACGAAACACTTAATGCTGTATCGAATTTAAGCAAAATTCTTCAAAAGAAAACTCTTAGCATTTCATTTCTTCCTCAACTTGTTTCTGGGACAGTTGATCACTTGCAAGAAATTGCCAACTTTTGTGATACTGACAATGATAATAACGAATTGCACATTAAAATTAAAGGTCTCGAGAGTGATGCATCAGAAATTAAGAGCATAAATTTTAATGACACGAAAAAAAATTGCTTAAAAAGTGCAAAAACTTTTATAGAAAAAATGATTCATCAAGTTAAAGAAAGATTTAATGATAAAGCACTGCGCTTAATAGAACTATGTGCATTTTTTCGAAGCTTTGGAGAATTTGTAAAAATAAATGAAAAGCAGTGTAAGGAGCTGTGCCATCTTTTTGGAATTCAGGAAGAGGATGCAGCAGTGGCAGATCTCCGTTCTTTTAAGTACGTTGCACACAGTAATTTAGATGATACCAGTACAGATGTCGCTTCTTTCATTTTAAAAGCTGATATTGGATACGAAGTTTTGAAAAAACTTGCCGAGTGTGTATTGTGTGTACCAATTTCAACAGCGAGTGTAGAAAGGTCATTTAGCACAATGAATAGAATTATGACAAAACTCAGAAATCGCATGGGGCAGGATACTTTACAATCGTGTATTAAAGTATCTATCGAAGGTGATGAGGAGCCAACAGATGAATTCATCGATGCAGTGATCACACATTATGCATCTTCGAAACCAAGACGCATTCGCTTAGTTTAAAGGTGAGCAATTACAAATTTAATACTGAACTTATGCGATTTATCAAAAACTGTGCTTTATAAGAAGTAAGGATTAGTTTTATACACAAGGTAGATTTGATGGTTTTACATATAGAATATTATAATTACTATTTAGTACATACACATTATATGGTATTATTTATTTAAATTGCTATTAATATTTTATAAAATTAAAGTATTTAAAAAAAGAGTGAAATCTCTATTTCTTTAGTGGACATGAATGTTACGGAAGATTTGTTTTCATTAATATTAAGAAGTTATACTTAAACATAGACGCAGATAGAAGTATACAAATGGGGTTTCAATTTTAGATTTTGAAATGTTACATAACTTTTATCTTTCATAAGTTTGAAAATATTGCGGACGTTACAAAATAATTAAAAAATTAAGAGGAAAAAAAATATAATTTTCATCTACAGTAAAAGGTTTTAACATAGTAGGGCGTTGCCCAACTATATTCTCCCCCCACGAAAAAAGGGAGAAAAATCTCCCTATTCCATTTAATACTGTCCGCGTCTGTGTCTGAAAGCATCATTATTAAATAATAAGTAAATATCAAATAATAAAAATTTGTTATTGTATTATTTGTAAACTCTGTTTGTTATTCTTGTAACGAAGTTTATTATTTAATTGTGATTTATTGCCATTTTTCGGTGCTGTTTCATGAATAACTGTATATTAATAGAAATATTTCAGAGGTAAATTGTAGCAATGTTGATTCAAAACTTTTATGAAATGGGATATTCAAATCCTGTATGGCAAGTTAAACTGTAGGATATAATGAGATTAAATAAAAAACAAATGACCATAACTTATATAAGTTATATTTAGAAGTGGAGTGACAGTAACCTAAGAATGCCACACTTATTTTTTATCTTTTCAATAATGGTTTGGGCACAATAAAGTACAAGAGTATCTTAAATTAAATAGAATTTTTAAAAGTTTTTTAAATTTTCAATTTGAAATTAAAAAATAGAAACTTATATATAGCATAATCTATGGAAACAGAAGATTTTCAAAATCCCGACTGGAGGGATACTTGTTAAGACAGAAACTTTTTCTGATCCTCGGAGATTCCGCTTTAGCAGGTTTTGGTATATTAATGAAATCAGAGAAAATTTCATGTTGGAATACTAGTGTCCCCCCCAGGGATCAAAATTTCCCCCCCGGAGGTAAAGGTCTGGATTCAACACTGCACCTGACTATTAACTTTTTCTTTCCTGCAATTTTTTTAACTTCTAAAAATATCACAATTTCAATTTTTACATTGCCGAATAGGAAATTGTTCTTTCAAATGCAAATTGTTTGAAAAATGTATCCCAATCTACTTTTTTGTATGGTTTTAAAATAATTGTCAATGATAATCTTCTTTTAACTTTTTTTGCCAGCAACTCGACTATGAAAGATTATGCCGTTTGTGCTTAAAACAATATAAATTGTTCAACATTTATTTCCGGGTAATATTCCATAATAAAACTAAAACTTCATAAAAAAAAAACCTGATAAAACATTATACATAAAACTCAAATTCAATAGACATGTAATCGAGCTACGCGCTTAAACTACTTAAGAGTGTATTCGAAAAAACATTTTTCGACCCTCAACAGTTCGAAGTTTTCTGAGACATTTTCAGACTCATTTTTAAAAGAAAAAACATGGAACTTTCTGAGGTGGTTTTTGAAGAGATGTATAAGAGGCCGTGTGATTTCATTTTTCGCTCAATTCATTAGAATTTGAGTTTTAAGCAATTATTTTCTCAGTATGACCCGTTTTTTCATTCCCAGATCTTCTGCTTCGAAAAATTCGGTTTTAAACACCAACTTTGACAGCCTTTTTTACAATATTTTCGGCATTTATCAAAAAATCAAGAAACACGGCACATTATGTAGTTTCTAAATAAGAGAATTTCCCAGTTTGATGCGTTTGAGAGCAAAAATGAATTTAAAAGTGAATCAGAAAATAAGCAGTTTGGATCGGAATACACCCTTAAATAATCAGAATTAAAATAGCTGCGGTAAATAGCTAAATCTTTGTCAATTTCTTCGGCTTTTAACCCCTGGGATGCGGCTAATATGAAAGTATCGATTTAATACATTTGAAAGCTTTATTAGTATGTATAATTGATATTTTTCATAAAAAAATCCTTTTTTGGTCTTGTTAGTGGGCAATAAATAAATAAATAAATAAATAAATAAATAAATAAATAATTTTAAAAAATCTATTAGATGTTTTAATAATAATAATAATAATAAAATTGTTTTTTCCTTGTGTTTTGTTACACAGAAAACCGGAGCAGATCTCTTTGTGTTTTTAAATCAATGATGAGTAACTTAACCTACCACAAGCGACAAGCTGTACGATTTTTCAAATTTAATATTTATCTCCATGACTCACAAATAATGAAACCGATTACACGGTTTATAAACATTCCTGCTCCTCTAACTTTCGCAAAAAGGGAAAAAAACTCTCCTCGACATCATTAATACGAAATTTTCTTTTTTGCTGTCATAATCGTCTTGCCAGTATGTTTATAATATATTTTTATAATCTAAAAATCTTCTTTGCTGTAAATAAGTGAAGCAAAATATTATATAAATAAAGTACACATAGATGATGACATTTATATGTGGAAGCAAAAAAAAAAAAAAAAAAAAAAAAAAAAAAAAAAACCATATTTAAATTTGCTGAAAGTGATTTCGTCTTTATAAAATTGTATCTTATGAGTTTTTATTTAACCAGCTGCAGAAACTTTTTACATATGTTATTATTATTTTTTCTTGTTCACATAAATATTCTTATTAATTTTCTAAATAAGCTGATACCGAAATAATTATTAGCATTTTCTTTATAAATGAAAGAACGAACTTCATAAATCTTTTCTAAACTGTGTACATAAGGTAAAGGCACCAGCTATAGGTCACTTACAGTGGCGGTTAAAAGTTTCCGGTCAGCATAAAATTTTTTGTTAATTTATAAGTATACCCATATTAAGAGGAATCTCAAAGTGATACTTATACACGTTATGGACATAATAGTTAGGAACTTATTTATGGAATAACTAATAAATATCAATTTAATTGATAAAATTAACTGCAAAGGAAAACGCATGTTCTCATAAGTTTCCGGCCATCTTGGCAAGGATGGAAAAAAATGATGTTATAATAGAAAATAACAGTGATCAATAACATTTACAATTAGTATTTTGTCGGCATACCATTAGCAATCAGTACTGCAACGCAACGACGTGGCATCGATTCAATGAAAGATTGAGGATTACGTCTAACATCTATGGTAAGTTTTCCAATCTTTTTGCAATTTTTGGGAAAATTCTGCTGAATTTTAAATATTTAAAATTCCGCACGCGTTTGTCAAGTTCGTTCCAAAGAGTTTTTATTGGATTCAGATCGGTGTTTGCGCTGGCCATTTCAAAAGCGGAATTTTTTGCGAGAAAACTATTACTTGACGAGCTTGCATGTATGCTTTGGGTCGTTATCATGATGAAACAAATAGTTGCGACAAACATTTTTCCTCCAATGAGACAGAAAATGATCTTGAAAGATATCCTTATACATTGCACCATTCATCTTGCTGGGGAATTCGACTAACGGAACGACATCTTTTCCAGAAAAAACTCTCCACAGTATAACGTGTCGTCCGCCATGCTGCATTGTAAGAATAATAAATCTCGATTATATCTTTTGTTTTTAGGTCATCGGACGTAGTTTCCGCCATTACTCCCAAAAAGGTTGAACATCGATTCATCGGAAGTATTATTATCGGATAATTCTGCCCAGACGAATAGTCGTTTTCTGGGGCCTTCCGGATCGTGGCAAGTCCTGAAGGCAATGGCCATCTTTATATATTTTTAAAACATCGTTCACAGTAGATTTTCCGATCGATAACTTTGCTACTATCTCGCGAAAGGATTGGTCCTTTAGCGACAAACAAATCACTTGTTTACGAACAATAATTGTTGAACCTTTCATTTTTGAATTTCGAATACGTTATTCACGTGTATTAATTAACAAACACGACCAAAAAACACTTTATCGGCAGAAAAAACTAACGAATGACGAATGGCTGGAAATTTTTGCACACGCCAGTTTTGCATTAAGTTTCTTCGGTATCCAATCAAAATTATAGCATGGTCAGAAGTCATTTCCATATTCCTAACATTGGTATAATTGCGCTACTTCCTGCAAACAAATCAAAGAAACTAACTGGCCGGAAACTTTTGAACGTCACTGTATATCAGTAACAAGAATGGCTGATTCAAACTTGCTAACTTACCGATATTTTCCATAAAACTGTACCAATAAATACGTTTCGAACCAGAAAAATTATTTATTCAGATGAATCTTGTTTTATTGTTGTCAGGTTCTGATGAGTAGATACTATTTAGAATTGCTGTTATATGATATTATCTTTTTACTTATATATTGTATTCATGTCACTTTCTATGAACTGGGAGTCTTAAGGTTACATTTATTTCATATCTTGAAGTTAATATCAGATATTATAGTTAGATAACATTAAATGAACAATCCTTTTGTGTCAACGAATAGCAGTTCCACTGCCTATTCAAATGCATACCTCAGATAAAGCAGCCAAAAGAGTTTCACCGAATATCTAGCGAAATAATGGACGTCACGGGAATATGACAGTTGAAGTTCGATGAATTGAAGTGGGCCTGGGGGCAGAGGGGAAACCCCGTATAGGCTATTTTGGGATATGAGTGAGATAGCTGAAAAAAAATCAGTTCATGCGTGGACCTGAAAGTGTGTGTAGCTTTTTCGCCGAGTAGAGTTCTCGGACAGAGCGTGTATTAAGTTGTGTGAGGCTCTTGGAGAATAAAGACGGTATAAAGGGAGATCAAATGGGATCTCCGATAAATCTATTTTAAATAACGTAGTGGGAGAGGGATATAGAATATTTTAATAAGCGGACCAGCACGCAGGAAGCATTTTCTATATGTAACTTAATGTCGGACCGGATCATCTATATTCGATTACTTAATTGTAAATATTGTTTTGTTATTTGTAAATAATGTGTAAATAAATTGTTAGTTAAGTTTATTTGAATGAGTTAGTACTCTTTTCGATAAGCCTCTCACAGCGTGCCCAATATCACGTAATTATATCGGTGGTGGCAGCATATCAAAAATAAAGGAACATTCTTTGAAGCTGTGTGGACCAAGAGTGAATGCGACATTGGCGGCAGTGACGGGATCGAACCGCCTGATGCTAGTGACCAGCGAGCCGTGTTACAGTGTGTTAATGCCGAAGCGTCCAGCGGAATTTTTGACTGTTAATGCCGGAGCGTCCAGCGGAATTTTAACGTGTTAATGCCGGATCGTCAAGCGGAATTTTAGAGTGCTAACGATTTACGTCATTACCAACGTTTTTGTAATAAAGTGAGTAATGAGGGAAATAGTATTGGATCATTCGGAAAGTCGTGTCTGTTTGGGAAAATCATTTCGTACTGGAAAATTCTGCCCGGTAATTATTAGACATTAGATATCGGAATCAACGTCTAATAATTAAATAGTAGAATTTTCCGTTACGAATTGTTTTTCTCAAACGGACACGACTTTCCAAACGACCCAATAATACTTAGTAAATGGCGAGAACAGAAAGCGAGTGTAAATAAGATTGTCGTGAAAGGAAACAAAGAGTTACCTAAAGGAGGTATTGTGGCGAGGATATTGGAAAAGGCCGAACAGAGAACTAATGTTATTGGTGAGAAATTAAATAAACGCGAGAAAATTGAAGTTAGTGTAAATGAGCAAAAAGCGAAAGGTTTGGTAGATTCAGGATGTGAAATTAGAGTCGTTCATAAAGATTTGGTAACGGAAGAGAAATTAAAAGGACCTGTTAGTATTTATTTACAAGGACTATTTGGTGAAGCAGTTAAATCACCGTTGGTTAAATTACCATTAGCTATTCCACAATTCCAACAAACTAATGTAGTTCACCAGGAAGTGCTTAGCGCGGTAACCGATAATATTAATGAGCAAGTAATTTTACATCCCGAAGTAATTAATGAGTTACCGGGGATCAATTGCGATGAGGCATTGCTACTATCCCAAGAATTAAAAAGTGCGGAAGTTAGTATTAGTAACTTGAGAGAAAAGGAAGGTATGAGTAGCGATAATTATAATGTTTACGCTATAGAAGCGAGATCGAGAAACTTACAAAGTCAGGACGAAGAAAAGACGGAAGTAGAGGAAAATGAGAATAATAAAGTTACCGTTAGGCAATTCAGATATGTTTAAGAAATCCCAATTGGAATGTAAAGATTTAGAGAGAGTTTAGGAATTAGCTAAAATGGATAAAGGAGATTTTTATATTGTAAATGGTTTATTGTATCATAAGGATAAATTGCTAGGTGAAACTATAGCGCAATTAGTAGTATCCAAGGCAAGAAGGTAAGAAATCCTAAAATTAGCGCATACTTCGGTATTTGGAGGGCATCATGCGGTCAAGAAAACGTTACAGAGAATCAGGTATTCTCTTTATTGGGAGGGGATGGCGAAAGAAACTAAACAATTTTGTGAGTCATGTTTAGAGTGCCAATTAGCTAGAGAGGTTAAAGTGAATGATAGAGCACTTATTTCCCCAGTATTACGTCCAGAACTTCCATTTCAGCTAGTCAATGGTTTTTAATTGGGCATATTGATCCTAGTTCACAAGGGTATCAATATATACTAACCTTAATTGATCATCATCATAACAGGTGGGCGGAAGCGATACCTCTAAAAAGCTTAACTGCTAAAGCAGCGTGTGATGCATTACTTCAAATATTCACGAGGACAGGAATTCCAAATATAATCACTTGTGATAATAAAACCAATTTCATTGCCGACTTCACGAAAGAATTTGTAAAAAGATTAGGTGCTAGTCAACGATTTTCGACTCCACAGTATTCGCAGTCCAACACTCTTGTGGAACGCTTTAATCAGATGCTTAAACGTACGTTGCGTCATACGAATAGAGAAGAAGGGAAAAGATGGCATTAACAAATACTAATTACATTATGGGAGTATAGGGAAGTTCCAAATTCTACGACAGGAATCGCACCTTTTCAGTTATTATATGGTAGAGCAACGGAGGGTCTTTTATCAGTTCTGAAATCACCCTGGGCAGGAGAAAATAAGGGGGCAGAAATAGATACTATGCCAATTCATCAGTATTTAAATAATAAACTTAGGGGACGCTTAGAAAGAGCCGCAAATGAGGCAAAATTATCGTCCGAGGTGCAACAAGGCAGAATACCATATCATTATAACTTAAGATCGAAAGAAAAAATGTTTGAGGTAGGCGATAAAGTAATACTGTTAATCCCCGATTCAACTAATAAGTTAAACTCTAGGTGGCAAGGTCCGGCGACTATTGTCGAAAAACGAAACCAGCATTCGTTTATATTTGAGTTAGCTGACGGGAGTAGAAAGCATGTGCACCAAAATAAAATAAGGGAATTTATCGCTAGGAGGAATGTAGTCAATATTGTTTTCGAAAGTGATGAGGAATTTGGAGAAGTTGGGGGAAATTCCTATTTTAAACCGAATACAAGAGGTAGAGCGAGACATAGAAAGATTTGAAATAAAAGGGTTATCTAATAGTCAAGTCAGAGATATAAAGTCCATTTTGAGGGAAAATAAAGAGATATTTATGGATCCTGTGCGACCAGCGGAAGTAGGGTAGCACCCTGTTTATTTGAAACCGGGTGCAGTAAGGAAAAAGCCAAAACTATCTAGTGTACCTGTTGCTTATAAAGAGGAAATAGGCAGGTCCAGGTGTTATTAAAATTAAATCTAATCGAAGTACCAAATGCAGAAATTAGTCATCCAATTGTTTGCGTGGCGAAAAAAGATGCAACTGTTAGACTTTGTATAGATTATAGGGTTTTGAATTCAGTAAACGCAGGTTCCAACATTCTATGAAAGATTCGCAGGAAATCATGTAGGTTGCGGGGGAAGCCATATATTTGTCTTCGATCGATTTAATGAGGGGTTATTGGCAGATTAAAATGGCTGAGGAATGTAAACATTTGACAGCATTTACAACTCATAATGGAAATTATCAGTAGCGAACTATGCCTTTTGGTTTATCAGGGTTAGCTGCTACTTTCCAAAAGTATATGAATGAGGCACTTCAAGTTCATCGGAGGTATGCACAAGCATATATTGATGATGCCATCCTTTTCTCAGATAGTTGGGAAGAGCATTGTGAGAATGTTAGAGCAATCATCGAGGAACTTAAAAATCGAAATTTTACGATTAGATTGGATAAGTGTAAATTTGGAGAAAAGTTAACTAAATTTTTAGGCAATGTAATTGGGGGTGGACGTGGAACACATGCAATGGATGAGGAGAAAATATGAGCGGTAAGGGCTAATCTTAAATTGACGAAACGAATTCTCGAATTGTCGAATTACACGAAAACTGAAAAGGAAGTTAGATTTTTTGGGATTAATGGGATTTTACCGATCTTATGTTCCAAACTATGCTGAAATCGTCATACCTTTAACTGAATTAACTAAAGGGAAAGTTAAAAATACTGTGCCACGGGATGAAAGAGTAGAACAAGTATTTAATACTCTTAAAGATGAATTGTGTAATGGGACGCATTTGGCTACACCCACGATAGGCCTGGAATATCAGTTTCACGCCGATGCTTCAGACCCGGCGGTAGTGTATTGTCTTACTCAAAGAGATGAAAAGGGTCAGTTTAAACCGATAGCTTTTGCTAGTCAGAAACTATCAGGGGCTCAGCGTGCTTGGTCGAGTATAGAGAAAGAGGCTTGGAATATGCTCTTCGAGTTGCGGAAGTTTGAAAAATGGACATATAAATCTCAAATTGAGATAATAACTGATCATAATACATCAAACTTTCTCACCGAAACAACCCCGAGATCCCCCAAACTCATTAGATGAGCTCTTGCCTTGCAACGCTGGAACCTGAGTATTTCTCATCGCCCGGGGGTACAACATTGGAATGCTGACGTAATTTCTAGACTGCCTAGGAATAGTTGTGATGAATAGGCAGAGACTACCACAGATACGTCAGTCACTAAATAATGAATAAGTAGTAATGTGTAATCATCAAATTTTTAATTTTTTTGTGTATGTGTAATTGTATTTGCATCTTGTATTTATAACAGAGTATTGGCGTATTGTATAATTTTTCTTTAGTCATATTAGCATACGATTCATTAGGAATGTCAGTAGATATGTTCAGACACCTTGAAATATGTATGTATTAATAATAACGGAGAAACCTGCAAAGGAACAGTTGAACTCTTCTATATGTTTAAGGTGTTACATATAGTATAGTTTGTTTGGGGAAAATTAGCCCCTAAATGACATATTTTCCGCTAAGGTGTGGGAGGTGTCAGATTCTGATGAGCAGATACTATTTAGAATTACTGTTATATGATCTTATCTTTTTACTTATATATTGTATTCATGTCACTTTCTATGTTCTGGGAGTATTAAGGTTACATTTATTTCTTATCTTGAAGGTAATCTCAGATATTATAGTTAGATAGCATTAAATGAACAAGCCTTGTGTGTCAATGAATAGCAGTTCCCCTGCTATTCAAATGCATACCTGAGATAAGGCAGAAAAAGAGTTTCACCGACTATCCGCGGGAATGTGACAATGCAGGTTCGATGAAGGGAAGTGGGACCTGGTGGCAAAGGGGAAACCCCGTATAGGCTGTTTTGGGAGATGAGTGAGATAGCTGAGAGAAATCAGTTCATGCGTGAACCTGGATGTGTGTGGTCACTTTTTCGCCGAGTAGAATTCTTGGACAGAGCGTGTATTAAGTTGTGTGAAGCTCTTGGAGGATAGAGCCGGTATAATGGGAGATCAATGGGATCTCCGATAAATGTATTTTAACTAACGTAGTGTGAGAGGGATATAGAATATTTTAATAAGCGGACCAGTACGCAGAAAGGATTTTCTATATGTAACTTAATTTTGGACCGGATCATCTATATCCGAGTTCTTAATTGTAAATATTATTTTGTTATTTGTAAATAATGTGTAAATAAATTGTTAGTTAAGTTTAATTGAATGAGATATTATTCTTTTCGATAAGCCTCTCACAGCGTGCCCGATATCACGTAATTATATCGGTGGTGGCAGCATATCAAAAATAAAGGAACATTCTTCAAAGTTGTGTGGACCAAGAGTGAATGCGACAATTCTGTTACTTTTTCTTCTCGCTCACTCATTTTACTTTTCAGCTACTGCCAAGGATTCGCATTCCCGTTATTCTTCGGATTCGCGAGCAAAATCCGCGGCTTTGCTCGCGTAATAGTTGAAATGAGCTAAGTTATATTTGTATGTCTAATTTTATTAGAAGATATTATATTTTTTAGGAATAATTCAAAAATTACTAATTAAGACACAGTTTGACTATACTTCATTATTACACTACATTAGGCAGAAATCAGACTTAAATTAATAAAAAGAATTAAAACTAGTTCTACATAAATGATAATTTAGAAAGTATTTTGAAGCTTTTATGCTCATTTCATCAGGGGCGCCATTTCAGATTTTTCTTGGGGGGGGGGGGGGGCAAAGATTTTTTGAGGGAAATTATATAGCTAAGGGTAGGATCCGGGCGTCTACACCCCCCCCCCCCTCTCGAACGAGTAACATAAACTGAATCATGCTTACAGAAACAGTAAAAATTTTGAATACGGAAACTCAAGAACCAATGAATTATTTCGTTTTAAACAGTTTCCGTCTTAGCAGGTAAAATTTCAATATATTGAATAGGAAAAATTTTCTTTTTAGATAGGATCGTATTATAGGTCCATTCTTACAGGTACCCTCAAAGACTGTTAAACCATCCACTCATAGCTCTGAAAAGAGATGTATTACAGTAAAACTTGAAAACGAAGCCTGTTTATAACAGAATTCTTTCTCAAAGGGGAAAAATAAAATTTCGATGAAAAAACATCATACAATTATACTTGCTAAGACAGACACCTGTCTAAAATGGAACTATCTTCTAGTCCCTTTTGACTTCTTTTTTTCAGGTTTCACTACGGGGCGTCATTTCAAGAGTTTCTGGCGAAGGACAAGTATATTTTTCTTTGAGGAACAGGGAACGGGCAGAATTGCACAACGTGCAGAACTGCTCAAATCTCACAAAAAATGGGAAAATCCCGCATGATTTTGTCTCCTTCTCGCGTCTTGTCTCCTGGTTTCGCGGACATGTGATTATTCCGCGATTTTTTTTTTCTTTCGAATTCCGCAAAATCAATTCCTCAATGGGTCACAGAAAAAAATCTCGAATTTTGAAAATGTTGAACAACAAATCCCCAAATCGTCCAGGAAAAAATCGCTAATTTCTCCAAACGACAATGGAAAATATTGCTAATTTCAATAGAAATCACGAAAAGAAATGCAGATTTCGTCAAATGATTGCACAAAATAAAATCTCGAATTTTGTAAAAGGATTGCGAAAAAAATCGCGAATTTTTTCAAAAGATTACACAAAAAATCACGAACAATTTAGTCAAACAATCGAGGGGAATTTCGTCAAACGATCGTAAAATAAGATACAAAATTTCGTGTAACTATAAAAAAATTATAAATATTATTAGTCGGTGGTAGAAAAAAAAATCACGAATTTTAACAAATGATCGTGAAAAAGAATTGCGAATTTTGTCAAAAGATCGCAGAAACAAATGTGAAATTTCATCAGTTGGTCGCGGAAAAATATTGTGAATTTCGACAAATGATCGCGAGAAAAAACAATTTCGATAACGGTTGCAGAAAAAGAAATTGTGAATTCCGTTAAAAGGTCGCAGAAAAAATCGCAAATGTCGTCAGATGATCGTGAAAAAAGAACCATGAAATGCAATCAGTCATGAGATAATCAGCCCACGAACATCACGAATAGGTCACGAAATTTGAAACTATTCAGATCTATAGCGATAAGAAAATTTTCATTAGTGATTTTCTGCAAGTAAAGTAAGGTAAAGCATCAATTGCTTCGGAATGCATTTTCACTATTTTGAGGTGGTCTCGTGTTAATACTACTTTTCAAAGAAATCCTGAATATTTCCCAGATAAAGAAGCTACATATTTGAACATTAATGAATACTACACACACACACATATATATATATATATATATATATATATATATATATATATATATATCTTCATTTTTATACGTAAAAGGTAAAGTTTATATTAAAGATATAATTGTAGACCTCTTTTACAATAATTGTATTAAAATATGGATTAATTTTCTTTCATTTCGGGTCGCCTTTCAATGGAAATGTTTTTAGGGGTTTTCGTATTTACATGAAATTACAGTCCTGCGTCATGATAGGTTGATGTATTTTCTTCGTTGCCATTGAGGTACACTTTAAGTTTTCGGATTGTGCTTTATCTCTTTCGGTCGGAGTCGGGATGACCTGGTTTTTAACAAGGAAGTCCTGAATATTTTTCAAATGAAAAACTATAAATTTGACTATTAATAGTGGCCCATATAATCAACTATGTGTTCCTTTCTCTACATAAGGGATAACATTATAGGCAACGTTATTATAAAGGTGTTAAAATATGGAGTAATTTGCTTTTACTTTGGGATTTTGTGGAAGTCTGTCGTTTTTTGGGTTGAAGAAATTATTTTGTCGTGCGCGCGCACACTCCATTCCTAGGCGTTGAAGAATTTTGAGAGTGTACCATACATAATATGATTTAATAAAGCAAATAATAATATTAGATAATTTGATAACATTGCAATGATTGCACTAAATGTAATGTGACACTAATAATCGAAAAAAGTAAAAAAGTCGGATAATTAACCCCTTCGGGACGGGAGCCTTTTACGAAATTTTTAATCTTTTGTCACCGTTTTTTAAAAAATTTGTGTCTTCTTGAATCGAGAAAATGCGCTGATTAAATAAGGCAAATTTTACAGTAAAATTTTACTGGTGAGGAAAAAGAAGGATTCTGAGCGCTTCATGCGGCACGTATACGTGCCTCTCGTCCCCAAGGGGTTAAGAACTTGAATTACACTCGCCCCTTCACCCCTCCCCTCAAAAAAAGGAAACTTCCTGAAAAATCTCAACCCCTGAATTTTTAGCCATGAGGGGACTAGTTTTCCTATGATCAAGTTGTACACAAGTTGTACACAGCTGAGAAGCAATTGATAAAAAGAAAATGTCTCTCATGTATTTTTAAAATTAGCTAAAGTACGATTTATGTCATCTTAAGAAAGTTCGAATAAGAAATTTCGTTGATAATTATTAATTTCTATGTATACAGCATTTATTTAATGCATATGTTTTTGTTACAATCAAATCTGATAAATTATTTTAGCGTTTGAGCAATTTTTTAATTTTTGAGTCTGAATATTGGTGGTTGATAAATTTTCTGAAAAATCAAATTCCTTGGGGGGGGTGGGGGCTATTGCACCCCCCCCCCAGCCCCACTCAAATGGCGCCCTTGTATTTCATTAGCTTATTCAGTATTCATTTGAAATTTTGAATTTTTTAGAAACCGTTCTTAGTACGCATTTACATCTTAAAATTAATCACCATGTCAAATTCTAAGCGTCTTGACTAACGATTTACCACATCTCTGGTTGTAGTGGCACTAACATAAAATGCCTACGTTGAAACAGGGACCATCATCATTAATTTGCCAAAATCAATTTTGAAATCAGTTTGGTATTTCCATAGAAAACGTAATTAAAAAAGTTTTAAGAGCTTTTTTAGAACTTTGTTGTTCTTACCAACCCCTGGTGGTAATTGCACTGACATAAAATATAGCCTGTGTAAAATCAAAGAATGTCACCATTGATTCGCAAACATTACTTTTGTAACCGGTTTATTATTTCACTGAGATTGCATAGCAATCGTAATTTAGGATTTTTTTCGAACACTTTTCGCGTCTTCCCTTCGCTTAACCCATTTTACATTTCGAATTCATTTTCGACAGTTCTTAAGCTCCTGTACCCCTTTGGAGTAGTGGCACCGACATAAAATATAGCCTATGTTCGAGCAAGGGCTGTCACCATAATTTTTTAAATCGATTCGGTACTTCCTGAGATTACGTAAAAATCGCCATTTAGAACGTTTTTTCATATATATTTTATAAGCAACCATCATGTCACATTTAAAGTTTCTAGCCTCTTCAGTATCACAGAAATCGCAGTTTAAAACGTTTTTTGCTCCTGCAACTCTCTGGTTGTAGTGGCACCGACATAAAATATCGGCAAGTTCTATCACCAACAATTTCCAACCATTATTTTTTACATCTGCTTGGTATTTCATAAGATTGCATAAAAATCGTAATTTAGAATGTTTTTAGAACGCTTTTCGCTTACTTCATCCTTTTACATTTAGAATTTTCTTCAGAAGGTTCTTAGAAAGCATTTGCATCCTTTATCATGACACATTTCATAATGTTAGATCCCTCAGTATCACAAAAACGCAATTTAGAACATTTGTTGCTCCTACAACCCCCCAGGTGGTAGTAAAAAACAACATAAAATCTAACCAATCTTGTAGCAGATACTTTCACATTAATTTGCAACCACTACTTTTGAAATCAGTTTGATATTTCCAGGGATGAGATTTCCGACTCTTTGCATACCAGTATAATCTTAGAGAAAATGTTATTTTATCTAATCGGAACATTTGTGCGATTTAACAGAACAGCATTTTCTCCAAGATTATTCTGGTATGAAAAAAGTCGGAAATCTCATCCCAGTATTTCCTGAGATTGCATAGAAATCGCAATTTAGAAAGTGTTTTAGAACGCGCATTTTCACATCTTTTAAATTTCGAATTTTTTAGGAAATGTTCTTAGATATAATTTATATCTAATAAGTAACTACCATGGCAAATTTAATGAATCTAGGTCCTTCAGTAACACAAAAATCGCATTTTTAGACCTTTTTTGCTCCTACATCCTCTTTGGGATAGTGACACCGACATAAAATATAGCCCATCTTGGAGCAAGGTCTGTCATCATCAATTTCCAACCATTATTTTTGAAATCGGTTTGATACTTCCTGAGATTGTGTAGAAATCTCAATTTAGAACGTTTTTTAGAACACTTTTCGCGCATTTTCACCCCATTTAAATTTCGATTTTTTTAAGAAACGTTTATAGAGATCATTTATATGTTATAAGTTACTATCATGCCAAATTTCATGTTTGTAGGCCCTTCAGTATCATAAAAAGCGCAGTTTAGAACGTTTTTTGCTCCGGCAACCCCAAAGTGGTAGTGAAACCAATATCAAGTAGAGTCTATGTTAGAGCAAGGGCTGTCACCGTCAATTTCCAACCATTAATTTTGAAATCGGTTTGATACTTCTTGAGATTGCGTAGAAATCGACATTTAGATCGTCTTTTAAAACGCTTTTCGCGGATTATAACCCCTTTTAAATTTCGATTTTTTTGAGTATTTAAATGTTCTTAGAGATAATTTATAGGTAATAGGTAATTACCATGTCAAATTTCACGTCTCTAGGCCCTTCAATAACACAAAAATTGCATTTTTAGAACGTTTTTTGCTCCTGCACCCCTTTGGAGTAGTGCACCGACATAAAATATAGCCTATGTTCGAGCAAGGGCTGTCACCATAATTTTTACATCATTATTTTTTAAATCGATTCGGTACTTCCTGAGATTACGTAAAAATCGCCATTTAGAACGTTTTTTAGAGCGCTTTTCGCGCATTTTCACCCCTTTTCAGTTTCGAATGTTTTAAGAAATGCTCTCAATGCTAGATAATTTATTTCTTATAAGTAACTACCATGCTAAATTTCATGTTTTTAGGCCCTTCAATAACTCAAAAATCGCATTTTTAGAACGTTTTTTGCTCCTGAACCCTCCTTGGGTTAATGGCATGGACATAAGATATGGCCTATGTTTGAACGGGGACTAACAGA
Organism: Maratus speciosus; assembly: GCA_963932465.1. Lineage (NCBI taxonomy): Eukaryota > Metazoa > Arthropoda > Arachnida > Araneae > Salticidae > Maratus > Maratus speciosus. The sequence continues at coordinate 288,145,577 of OZ010789.1, read as the reverse complement.
ATAATTTTGATACCATTACTTTTCAAATCGGTTCGGTAGTTCCAGAGATTACCTCCTACAAACAAACAAACAAACAAACAAACTTTACTTCTTTATAATATTAGTATAGATTAAAGCTTGGCCTAAATACCTGTGCTTAAAATGTTTTTTAAATAATATAAACAAATTATAGATAGTTTACTAACGGGAAATCTGCTTTTTGTTATGCCGATATTATAATTATATGTTAATTGATATACCACGCTACCAGGCATTATTATTATTGTGGAGAGCAACATCAGTACCGACCCTTTCGTTATATAGTACAGCCCCGGTTATCCGCGGCATTGGGTGGCAAGGGTACCGCGGATAACAAAAATCGCGGATAACCCGAAAAAGACTGAAAATGGGGTGCAAACACGAAAAAAAAAAAAAGAAAATTCAACATAAAAACTATGTTTTAGTGTACAAAAAACATATTAAAACGTTTTTTTACTGTTACTCCTCGCGAGAGACTGCTCAGACTAGGAAGTGAGTCTGTAGAGTATAGATGTCCCTCCCGATCCCCTTTATTGAGGTCTTAAAAAAAATACAAATTTCGGCCGAGGCTGAACCCGCCACTACGCGCGACAGAGGGCGGAGTGATATATATAAGATATAGATAAATGTTACAGTAGCAAACATACAGTAGCAATGTTAGTTTGTGAAACGACAATAATAAAATCAAGACAAGACATCAAGACTTTATATCTGATGTTTCAAACATCGCAACCGAATCTAGAAATATTTTTCTATTACTTTCGAATAGGGGCTGTGCATATATAACGTTATCATTTTAGGGGGGAGGGGGGGGGGGTCTGGCACATGATATCGTAAGATATCGCTAGGAGAACGGCGGATTTGTCTTTTGATAACGTTATCATTTTTTATCCAACAAAACTCTTCTTTTTTTATATTTTTAACTTGGTCTTTAAATCAAAATAGTATGTATCTTCTTTTTTTTGTCTATTATATATTTTTATGAGAATACAAAGATATTATTAAAATCTCTCAATGATTATAAAATTATTTAATTTCAAAACATGGAATACCCCAACTTTAGTATTCCTATTCTTCTATTATACGCGTATGCATATATAATCTGCTGTTTGATAGACCATATGCGAAGTATGGTTGAAATGATAATTGTGTTTACTGGTAAAATAAAGGAGAGATAATGTTCTCCACCTGGTTTGGTGATAAGAAATTCTGTTTACCCCCCCCCCCCTTCTCGCCCGTGAGAGGCAAGTGCAAAAAGACATTATTACTGTTGAATGCACTATGTGACGAAAAGTTATTATTATTATTTTTTTTTTTAATACAAATAATTTCTTTTCAGTGTTATTATAAAGTTATTTCGTGTATAAAGTGATATTTTATTGACTTCTTTTCATTTTGAATCTATAAAGTATGCGAAAAATAAATGTAACCCTGTTTGAATATCACTCCAAACAAAAGAAAAAAATTCCAAAAATCAAAAAACATTTTAGACATTGATAACAATATCTTTACGGGGAGGTGTGTGTGTGTCGGGGGGGGGGGGTGTTCGAGGGATGATAACGTATGATATCATAAGTGGGGAGGGGGTCGAAGATTACCAAAACATTGATAATGTTATATAAATTCAACCCCATACATGAATTTTTCTGTTTATATTTATTAGTAGGGCTTATTGTATTTTCCTTGCTGTTGGCTTGAGTAATAAAAAAAAAAATCGTTTCGTGTATAAACTGTGCCGCGGATCATCCGCTCGCGGATAATCGGTGCTTTACTGTATGTTATTTTTGGCTTTTAAAACGACACACCATTTTTCTTAAAAAATTCTTATTGTCTGTACGAATTTAAATTATAAACAATCATTAAAAATATATTTAGTTACATAATATATATATATATATATATATACATACATATAACTCTTCTGGTACGTATGGCATGCCGGAAAAACAGTTGCGGCATATCTGCCAACTTTTACGCTTTTTTCCTACCACTATATTTGAACAGAGAAATTCGTCTTAGATAATCATTGAAAAATGAGGAATGAAGAAAACAAATTTTTCCGTTCAGAAATAGAGGCAAGAAAAAAGCGTAAAAGTTGGCAACTATGGTTACGGGATTAAGTATTGAAATAATACTCCAAAAAATTATGATAATTAGCTCAACGTTTAATTTTTACAGGGTAAATATTGATAAAAACCCATAAGATATAATGAAGAATGCATGTTTTTACTTTTAAGATTCCACCAATGTACAGTTTAATACGTACGATCAGAATTAATGATAAAACTTGATAAAACTGTGCTAAACAGAAATGTTAAAATAATTATAGTTTCATTTAAATATATAACTTACTAATTTAATTAGATTGTCAAGATTTAATGTTGTTTTGTAAAACATTACAATCGTAGATATTTTCTGAGTGGTACATTTACAGTTAAATTAAATTTCTCTGCATTTGCATTCGTAAACATGCTTACTAAAATAATGTAATTTCATGAGTATTATATAGCAGCAAATATTTAATTTTATTGACTACAGTTATGTGAGCTAAATGCGCATTTACTTAACTGTGAATTGGAGCACGAAATTGATTTTAAGTCAAAGGCATTTAATTTGATCTACAAAGGGCAATTTATTTAAACCTAAATACTATTTTTATTATAGCAATAGGGGAGAGTCATTGATTGTAAGACAGATTTAATAATAAAAAAAGTTAATTAACCATTTCAGGGGCAAGTAATTGCGTTTCCGTAATGTTGCATTCACCCCGGAATATTCGAAAAATTTTGTTTCAAAATAAAGAACAGCAATTTTTCAACTTTTTTTTCATCAAAGTTAGAAAGGTAAATTTTAATTAAAAGTTTCTGGTGCAACTCTTTATGAAAATTAGGTGGGATATAATGTATACACTGTCCCTCAAGACAAAGTCCCTTCAAGAGATAAAATCGACTAAAGAAAGTTTAGCCATTGCATATGTAAATATACTCGTATTTAGTGGGGCATTTGTATGTCGAATTTATTAATACACATGAATAGAAATGGAAAAAAATCTCTTTTAAAGGATATTAACATTCGTTTTGCTCTGTAGCATTCCTAGTATACAATAAAGAAATACTGAATTTTTATGTTTCACAAACTTATTCAGCAAGCTAGTAAATTACGTGATTGTGCTAGGATTTCTGACCGTTTGCGTATCAACGGTAGCTATGTAGAACGGTTGAACACTTTCGGGGGCAAAGTCCAGTCATCAATGAAATGCTAAATTGATTAAATAACACGATATACGAACAAATGTATTTGGAAATAAGGAAAAGTTTTTCTTCATATACATTGTAAAAGCAAATCTTTATTCCAAAATTCTGGTAACATTGTGGCATTTGCGGAAAAAAGTGTTGTATATAATATCCCACTGCTCTCCAAAATCCAAAAACTGGTAAATTGAGGAACTGGAAGTTTCTACGCAGTAATTTCTACGTAGTGGATATATGAGAAAAGTATACCCGGTTGCCCGGGGTCGCACATGAATTTAACCCTTTGGGGACGAACGTCACGTATACGTATACAGCACAAGATGCTCAGAACCCCCGATTATTCCCACCAGTTATTTTTTATTGTAAACTTTGCATTATTTAACAATAGCATTTCTGCTATTCACTTAGGCGAAAATTTCTGTTTTGGAAAATCGGTAGCAAAAGAATAAAAATTAAGTAAAGGACGCTCGTCTGGAAGGGGTTAGGCAGCCTAAGAGAGACTGCTCAGGGCCGGCTAGGCCTGCCCCTTAGAGCTTAACGTCTCTCCCGGTAAGTTCCCCGACACGTTGGGGCTCGTTAGTGAGTACAGCCCTGTCCGGCCGTATGCAGACGGACAAACACAAAATGCTCAAGGGGCGACGCTCACACGCTAAGGGCGTCTATACACCACCGACCACAGAACCCAGAATTTATTTGAAAAAGAACAAAGTGGGATTACAAAAATTAGACGAATGCCTTCCCGCCAGGAAAACGCCTACTCGCGACAGAGGGCGGGAGTATGAGAACATTTAAAGTAAAAATAAAATAAAATAAATAATAATAATAATAATAATAAACATCACTGATCCTGGCCGCCGGGGTAGGAACCCCTCTCGCGACAAGGGGCGGCAGGAAGGGAAAAGAATGGAATGCGTGGCACAAGTAAGATGGCACGAGCAAATACTCAAGTGTCCATTGGAGATGTAATGATTTGCGTGGCACAAATAAGATGGCACGAGCAAATACTCAGCGTCCATTGGAGATGTAATGCTTTGTGTGGCACAAGTAAGATGGCACGAGCAGATACTCAAGCGTCCATTGGAGATGTATCTCTTGATAGAATGGTCAGAAGCACGAGCAGAGGCTCTTGCGATCGTAGGAAACCACACATTGATGAGTAGGAGAATTTACTGGAGCCTACAAAGAGGACTGGATTCTGGTGCTGTTTGAAGATTGATATGGTGGCAGTGAGACTGGATAAGCAGAACCAGGGCTTAAGTTAAGTTTGTTAAGTATGTAAGGAAATTGTGAATGTGTTTTAATTTGTTGAGTAGGAGGGTGCGGGAAAGGACGTTTTGGAGCCAGTTGACTGGCAGTATGTCTGGACGCCTCAAGTGCCAGCGTTGCGTGAGAGTACAACTGTAGTACGGGTGAATTATAGTGCCATCATCACCGCAGACGCAAGTGGCAGTGGATCTTATTTTGAAGCGGTCCAGATAGGTAAAACAATATTAAGCCTTAACGGACACTGTAAAAAAAAAAAAATGAACTAAAAAACAGAGATTCTACTGGCAATCGAGGCGCCAGTACTATTACCGTATTTTAACGGAATTTTTCCCCATAAATTCCAGAAAAACGGAAAATTTTCTGTAATTTATGGGAAATTTTTTTGTAAAAATACAGATTTCAGGAATTTAGGGTGAAAATTTCCGTTAAAATACGGAAATAGTACTGGCGTCTCGATTGCCAGTAGAATCTCCGTTTTTTAGTCCGTTCTTTTTACAGTGTAGCTTTAAAAACACGATTCTATTTTTGTATTCTAGCACCACTACATTTGAAAAGTGAATTTTTTAGTAACTATCTCTTGCACATCTTGACAAAGTACAAGCAAAAGTGTATCTTAAAAAAAGTGGTGCCAATTCCGCCGGCATTAGTCCGCTAATGTTTAAAGCACAATATTATTCTTTTGCTACAAAATATAATTGTAATTAGTGATGGGAATAATGAATGATTTTGTCATTCGAATGAATCCTTCGGCCATGTGCAAAAGAATTGTTGCAAAATTCCTTAAAACCAGAAATTTTATATAGAAAAATATGAATAATGTCGTGGCTCTCAAGCTTATTTATTTTTTTAGACAAATTCTCTGGGTTTAAATGATTAAAAAGAATATGTATGTTGATAGCTATGCTTTTGCGTATGACCGAAGGATTCATAAAAAGGATATTTCAAAAACAAATGGAGATGCACCTTTCAAACAAATTGCATTAAAAAGTACTTTTTTTTCCCAATACGACGGTATAAACATTGAAAATGTGCGAGGCTTAGAAGTTTTAAAAAATGCTGTAGAGTATTTAATCGCACAATGAAACATCGGCTTTTGTTTTACGGCTGGCTTATACAAGGTAACGTTATTTATTGGAGATAAAATAAGCTGGGAGAAAGAAATAGCATACCGGGGGCTAAACACAAGAAGGGGTAATCATAATCTGTGTAAGTTGAATAATAATTAAAACAACAAATATAATGAAAAATACGTTTAATTATTATCAAAACACAACTTTACAATCACTGAGATTTCTGCCATTGGTATGTTCCTATGAGGGCATCTGGGTGATTTTCAAAAAGTGTTGTGGTTTACTGTCCTTTCACATTTGCACAGAAAAATAGTTAAGTATCATAATTTTAATTATTGCATTTTAACTATCATGTTTTTTAACCCTAGAACTACCGGAAATTTTACTCAAGTTTTATAAAAACATTCTACACCAGAATTTTTACTTAAAACTATTTAATTTGTTTATTTAACTTATTATTGTCTGATTTATACATTTAGTTTGTTTTGAAGAAATTTCTGGTTTTAATAAATATTTTGAATGTACATGTCGGGTCCAATGGACCCGTCTGGTAGACGGAAGGTTAAAGATAATTTACAGATATATTATTATTTATAAAAAAAAAAAAATTAAAAATAAGAATTATATTCTTTTGTAGTCAAAATGTCATTACCGTAGGTTGTCCCAACAAGTAATTTTTTAGGTAAAGATTTGATTAAGTTCTATTTAAAACAAATGGTTATAATTTTTTTAATACGTTTGTAATTATTAAGATGCTACTAATTTAAAAAATATTTATTTTCATTAATTAAACTTATCTGTAATTCTTAATAATTTTTTTAAACCGTGTCCTAAGAAAGAGTGTCACTGCCATGCTTCTGAGAAAGAGTTCATCTGGAATTTTTTAGAGGGCAGGACATGCCTTTTTATAAAGGCAAAAATACTCCTTAAAATTCAACTTATTATCGGGTTTAGGTGAATAGAGTAAATAGTTTTATAGTTTCAATAAAACAACCAAAGACATCGAATGTTTTGGTGAGTATTTTTTGTACGTCATTACCGTTCCCACTTCTAATTGATAATTAAATGAACTTTTCTTCTTAATCTGCGCTTTTATTATATAAGAAATAGAAAATCATTGTATGGGCCAGAAGATATAATGGCTGCCATTTATGCCTGTGGAAAAATAAAAATATTTTGCTTAATTTGTCATTACCGTAGATGCCATTACCGTGCTCACTTATGTCATTACCAAATTTATTAAAATTTAAAAATTAGTTTTAAAATGTTAAATTAGTAATTCGGTCTCTGCTAATGATTGTATATTAATGTTTATGAGGTAAGGTACAAAACAAATTTACAAAAAATTAAAACTTTCTGATTATTTCTAAAAATTTGATTTTGTTATTCCAAAACATGGACAGATTTTGAAAATAACCCATCTATATCAGAGTTGAAACTGGTTAAATTTAACCATAATAAGTCACTTTCTACACGCAGTTCGTTTCTGTACTTGTTTTTTCAAAAACAACAAATTAGAAAAAGGATGTTCACACAAGTATGTCGTGTTGAACCCCATCATCGACCTCAAAGCTGATTTTGATATTTCTGGATATTCTGATCCTATGTTCATCCAAAAAGGAAATTAAGAATTTTTCCGGGTTTGTCATAACGATTGCGCGACTACTAAGATATCTGAGAATGAAGTCATAACATAATACCGACTGACTGTTTAAATAAACACTGTATTCTCACGAGTTTTTAGTTTAAGCTAATACCTTTCATGCTATAACAACATGTATAATAATCACTTATAAACAGATTAAGTTATATAATGCTACAAAAAGTGATAAAATATCTTTATTAAGTTGACTATCGTTTCATCGCACAAACAGCGACATTTTCAATATCATTCACGATAGATGATTTTCGTGAATGATTTTGAAAATGTCGCCGTTTGTAAGATGAAACGATCGTCAACTTAATAAAGATATTTTATCACTTTTCATAGCATTATTTAACTTAAGCTTTCATGATTATTGCGATTGTAAAATATTGTATTTGTTATATTTTTAAACAGATGAAATAAAAGATATATTTTGTGGCAAAGCTCGATTGCTCCTCGACCCACCAATGAGTCGCGACTATAGGTTGGGAACCGCTGATCTATAGCATTTATACACACCATGTACACTTAAATGGTCAAAGGTGATCGATCACTTGCGATTTTAGACGTTTTGTTAAATATCTAGAAAAATAATCCAGGGATTAACCTGAAACTGCAGATGTGTAAACAGTATAGTATAGGTCATATATTTCCGCGAAGAGTTTTTCCCGAAACCTTATAGGGGACCGTCAACAAATTTAAAAAGAACGAATATCTTTTGGCTAACCCTGTAAAAACTAATGTAGCAAAAGCGTTTAAACACGATATTATTAATGAGTGGTTTATTGTAATATACTGTGTTAATTTTTATGAAGATAGCTTGTATACTCGCAGAGAAATGAAGGTTTTTATAAGAACAGTCCCAAATTTCGACAAGTTTTTTTCTTATAATTTGCAGAGTTCTTAATACAGTAGAAGCTCGATTATTCGAAATAATTGGGACCGACCCTCTTTCGGAAAATCAAAATTTTCGAATATCGAGAATGCTTCAATTTTAAGATTAAGGAGAAATATATTTGTTATTATGGTAAGAAGTGCTTAATAAAAATAAAGAAATAGCAAAATAGAAACAAGAATAAATTACCTGAGCTTTAATTTTGAAATTAAGTACCTTATAGATATTTCACAAGGGTTTGGAACAATGTTTTGTTTGTCGCAGTTTCGATTGCCTTTGCTTTGAAGCTCTATCACGAATTTTTAGAATATTATTAGTTCGCCAGTATCACAGTCTTTCTGCTGCTCCAGCCAAGCCAAACCTTTTGCAAAACATTCAAAAGCTTCAGAATCGCTAATTTGTTCGTTCCAATCCGCAGTTTACGGGAGCTCAAGTTAAATTCAAAGGGATTCTAGAAAGGGGATCGAAAATATTTATATGTACCCGTGTTTCGAAAGGGACACAAGTGCATATAAATATTTTATATAGACGCTTTCACACGAGGAATATGATAGTTAATATATATATATATATATATATATATATATACATATATATATATATATAAACGGTCAAGTGCGAGCATTACTCGCGCACAGAGGGTTCCGTAGAATAAATATATGAATTTGTAATTGTATTATTAAAAAAAAAAAAAAAAAAAAAAAAAAAAAAAAAGTTGCTCAAAGAATACTAAGTCTTTTTAAAAAACTATATAACGTAGGGTTGGGTATAACTGTATATATTAGAAAAGTGTAATCGGGTATACCATGAAAGTTTAAAGAGATATATGGAACAATATCAAATATAGCTATTCGTATAACTCTTTTTTTAATATTATCCTAATCTGTTTATGATGAACTTAATTCGGTACTGACAATAAAGGCAGTGCATAGTTAAACTTCATTTGGCATTTCATGAAACTTAATTCAGCGTAGTAATAACCATTATTTCTACAGTGTATCTAAAACAAAACCTTTGTTCAAAGTTTAAATTTGGCATTGTGCTAAGCGCGCTTCGAATTGAGGTCTCAAAGTTGCAACGCCGCCTTGGTCAGTGCCGCGTTTTTCCAGATAGGTGTTTAATTAACTTTTAAAGTCACTCGAGGCCAGGGGCGGATCCAGAGAATCGTTTTGGGGGGGGCGATACCGAGTGACATATAATCAACGTAGTCATAACTTCTGTTGCTCAAATCATTCCGTGCAGTTAATTATTAAATGAATATGAAATATTTAATGCGATTTAAAAATATTACAGACTCTCGATTATCCGACATCCGATTAACCGAAACACTCGGTTATCCAACACCCTTTTTATATAATCCCGCCCTCTCCTCAAAATATGGTTTTATTGTTACTTTTTAGGTCATAAAATTAAAAACGTTGTAACAGAATTTATTTATTAAATGTCTAATTTTTTTTCTTTTTCTTTTTACTCTTGTACTATGGTAATTATTTATCTTATTTTTTGTTCTTTTAGTTATAGTGAACAACATTAATAACACAAACCTGCCATGATTGTGTTTTTTAACTTTTGATAATTGATTTTGGTGTATTTTTTAGCACTGAATCCGAAAATGAACTTCATTTTTAACCATCAAGTCACGATTTTCGCAAATCGTAAGTTTCAAAGTTAAAAAGTAAAAAATAGCGAAAATCTCACAAAGCAATTTGTCAAAGCCTTAACAAAAAAAAGTAAATATTTTAAATGCATCTGCGATAAATTTTCCAGCTTTATCAGCCGCCAAAGTAAAAGAGAATACCGAGATGAACCCCATAGAGAGGATTAAAAGAAAAGCGGGAAGCAGAGCATGAGCGGTTCAAAGAAACTTCCACGCATGGAATAAAATTATAAAGATTTTAAATACACAATATTTTACATGTTTAACTATAAAAATCCATGTATGAGCAAAAAAAATTAATGTTATTATGAAAAAAAGTTACGTCTATTTTATAGTAGCAGATTTTCGCAATATTTCGACTTCTTAAAAATTTGCGATTTGTGAAAAAAACTGACGTTATGGTGTGGTAAAAAATGAAGGTCATTTTGGGCTTCAGCACTAAAAAAATACATAAGAACCAATTATAGAAAGCTGAAAAACATAACTATCACATCCATTTTTTAATATCAGATTTCTGAAAGAGGATAATCTCTGAAAAAGGATCCCCTTCAGAAATCTAAAGGGGCCTTAGCATCCTTGAAAGTCAAAAATGTCATCTAAGTGGTGTGTATACCTCTTCACAGGCGCGGATCCAAGGAAGGGAGGAGATAGCCCTGATCGCCACCCACCCCTTGGATCAAAAAATATAAATTAACCGATTATCGCAAATTTCGACAAATGCTCGCCGAAAAGAATAATTTTTGTCAATCGTTCGCAAGTCAAAAAATCGCGCAAAAAAGCGAATTTCGTCAAAGGACAACGGAAAAAACGCGAAATTCGTCAAAGGATCGCAGAAAAAAACGTGAATTTAGTCAAAGGATAGCAGAAAAAAACGTGAATTTCGCCAAAGGATCGCAAAAAAAAACGCGAATTTCGCCAAACAATTACACAAAAAACGCTAATTTCGAGAAATAATCGCGCGAAAAATACGAATTTCGTCAACAGATCTCGGAAAAAATGCTAATTTCGTCAAAGAATCGCGAAAAAAATACGCGAATTTCGTCAAAGGATTGCAGAAAAAAACGCGAATTTCGTCGAAGGATCGCAGAAAAAACGCGAATTTCGTCAAAGGATCGCAGAAATAAAACGCGAATTTCGTCGAAGGATCGCAGAAAGAACTCGAATTTCGTCAAAGGATTGCAGAAAAAAACGCGAATTTCGTCAAAGAATCGCAGGAAAAAACGCGAATTTTGCCAAAGAGGATCTAAAAAACGCGAATTTCGCCAAATAATTAAGGAAAGAACGCTAATTTCGCGGAAAAGCGCGCAAAAAATGCGAATTTCGTAAAAGGATTGCGAAAAAATTCGCGAATTTCGCAAAGGGCAGTGGAAAAAAACGCACAATTAGCGCCAGGGGGAGATTCTCCTAGGCGCGCATCCATGGGGGTTTCAATCGGGGTGCTCGCCCCCCCCCAAGATATAAATCCAACGCTTTTAACGGCAGTTTTCGCGGAATAGACATACAAGCAAACGAAACCAAACACTTTCCCGGTGTCTATGGTAAACCTCACTGAGGTTTCGGCAATTAGTGAACAAAATAGGATTATGTCCTGTCAAAAGGCATATGGCGCCATAATTTTTGACACTATGGGTTGAGGTGGGGGATGATGCCACTTCGTGTACCTTTTGTTGAATCTCTATCTCGAATTGACAACCTTATGCGGATCCCTTTAAGGTGTTGAAACTTTTCCTTCTTTCAAAGAAGCTGCAATTCTAATTTCTGTGTAACGATATTTTTGAGGAGTTCTTTATTGTTTGAGAAAAGAATGGGAATCATAGCAATTTCCAAAGAAAGAAAGAAACAAGAAAAAAAAGGTCCTTTGAAAAATGCAATCATCTTAATGTTTTCTGAAGAAAGCCACTAATGTGTAAAAAATGTCCTGTTATTGCCACCCACATTGGTAAATTTCAAGGGGTATTTGATGAATGAACAAAAAAGGATTAGGTCCTAATCCTAGTCAGTTAAAATGCGTATGGTGTGTTGATTTCTTAAAAACCGACTTGGTAAATTTGTTCTTCCCTTCTTTGCCCCAATCGAAACCCCCCCCCCCCCACTCCCGTGGATGCGCGCTTAGGGAATCTCCTCCCGGTTCTAATTGGCGAAATTCGCGTATTTTTTTCGCGATTCTTTGAAGAAATTCGTATTTTTTCAGAGGTCTGTTGACGAAATTAGCGTTTTTTGCGCGATTCTTTCGCGAAATTAGCGTTTTTTTTTCTCAATTTTTTGGTGAAATTTCCGTTTTTTTCTGCAATTCTTTGACGAAATTCGCGTTTTTATCTGCGATCCTTTGACGAAATACGCGATTTTTTAACGAAATTCGCATTTTTTCGCGCTTCTTTGACGAAATTTCGCATTTTTTCGCGATTCTTTGACGAAATTTCGCGTTTTTTTGCGATCCTTTGTCGAAATTCGCGTTTTTTCGCGATCCTTTGACGAAATTGGGGGTTTTTGCGCGATCCGTTGACGAAATTCGCGTTCCTTTTGCGATCCTTTTACCTGCGAACGATTGACGAAATTGATTTTTTTTCAGCGATCATTTTTTGAAATTCGCGATAATCGGTGGATTTATATTATTTTGGGGGGGGGGCGATCGCCCCGATCGCCCCCCCCGTGGATCCGCGCCTGCTCGAGGCGTATTGAGAGATACAATCAATGCAAACTATCCCGAATCTCACAGTATTTATGCGATTCATTCTAATTAAATATTTCGAGGGCGATGCCCTTAAAAAACGGACACCTAATTTTAATTCCAAAACAGACAAATGGCACCAAGAATATTTAATTAAAATTTTCCTTTTATCATGTACGTGAAAATAAGCAAATTCGCATTTTCTAATAAATTAGCTTATAAATTTTGGTGTCAGTTCATTACTTCATAAGTTTATAAATAGAATTACTCCGTGCCGGAAAGGATTAAGTGGTCGCAGGACTCTTAAAGCTTCAAAATTTAAGAAATTTTAATTTTTTTTTATGTTAAACTCCTATTTTTTTTTAATATTTTGATATAATTGTTTCCTCAAAATTCCCATTAGAACAGAAGTTTTGGCTTTTAGAATTATACCCGCTCAATAGCTGAAGCGGCGTTTCCGAAACTTTAAAATCATTATTTTCCAAATGGCATTTTTGGGTATAACGCGCAGGATACCTCAAAAACTTCTGAATATTTTTTCATGAAATTTTCAAAACATATATTCCATGTTATTCTGTATAACCTGAACCTAAAATTTTCCTTTTATTATTAAAAAAAATGTTTTTTTAGGTGATTTTACTGTTGAAATTTTCAAAATTTTGTACTAGCTAAATGCAGCATCGCATTAAAAATATAAAAATGCTTTAAATACAAATTTATTTAAGTTCAGGGAAATTATTACAATCTGAAGTATACGTAAGCACCAAAATTTTCATTCTAGTTGCAATATTTATTTTGTAATCCTGCACGTAAACTGTTATGCCAATTTTTTGTTCGACAAATGTTTAACAGTTTCGAGCCCCCTATAAATACTAATTCTGTATCTTGCGATTTTTTAAATACATGAAACAAAAGAACATATTTATATCTTTCATTCCAATTAAAATTGTGTTTTAATATCATATACATTTTAAGACATTAAGTGTTGAAAATGGTCTTTTTTTCATTTTTTCCACTTTTTAGAGTCCCGAGACCCCTTAAATTAGTATGTATTTAACAATTTGACGTTTATTGCTTTTATACTGGACATTGCATTACACATATATATCAGTAAAAGTCGTTAACTAGGCATAGAGTACGCCGCCCTGTCCTTGTGTATGTCCAAACTGACCGTACATTTAAGGGTTAATATCTCAGCTAATTACCGATGATTTTTTTCGAAAATCATTATCAACAATGCTTTTATTCTTCTGCAACGATAGGTATATTCAGCGATGCTCAACAATTTTTCTGAATGCCCGTAAATCGAAATTTGTGTATAACAGAAAAATGCTAATTACTCAAAAACTATGTGACCTAGGGTAATCGCTATAATTTTTCAGCAAGGTTTATATTAACGTCTACTAACTCTAATTTTTTCATAATTTTAGTTTCAGTAGATTCGGAATTAGATGGGGGGAACATATTTTTACGCTACATTTTCAACAATATCTTTGAAAATATAATACCTAAAATTAAAAGGAATGTATTTTTGAGTTCAGCGTTACAAAAGCTTTCACAGGATACCCCATATGATATACAAAGAAAAGCTTTTTTTTTCAAGTAGCATATTTAGCCCCTCTACTTTTTTACTAATTATATTTATGAATGTTTATTAATCTGAAAATATGTGGGTCAATGGTCTTTATTACTTCCCCGAATTTGAACTTTCCACGTTCCATAGTTTACGATTATAATGGCTGTTATAGACAGACAGACAGACAGACGGACAGACACAGGAGTGATCTTATAATGGTTCCGTTTTTACTTTTTAAGTACGGAAACCTAAAAAAAAGAGTTTTCAAAAGGAATTTGCACACAGAGAATGTAATAGTAAAAAAGAAAATGCTTTAAAAATGGATTTCGGTTAATCGAGAGTTTCGGTTAAAAGACTTTCGGATAAAAGAAGTTCTACTGTATAAAAACAAGTTATTTTCAGAAAATATTTCAAACAACATTGTACACAATACCGCGCAATCAGAATTAAAATAATAATAATAATAATTGGATGACAAGTGAGCAGGTTTACTAAAAAATGTTTCACTGTGCATGCGCGAATGGAATAAAAATATAGTGTACATAATGTATTAGTTAAGTATATAGAGCAACTTTTGTGAAAGTATCAAAATCATAGCTTGAAAATTCTGAAAATTATCGTCGATAGAATAATCTTGAAATCCGCTGTTCCCAAAAGGAAGCAAAAAGTTGAGGGGTTGTATCCAAATATAGTACTACGTGCAATATTGTGTACGCTATCTTAGCACTAATCAACAGATATTTGATACAACCCCTCATCTTTTTGCTTCTTTTTGGGAACAACGGATTTCGAGCTTATTCTATCGAAGATAATTTTCAGAACTTTCAAGCTATGATTTTGTGACTTTTACAAAAGTTGCTCTATATACTTAGCTAATACATTATACATACTATATTTTGATTGCATTTGCGCATGCGCAGTGAAACATTCTTTAGTAAACCTGCTCGTTTTTCATCCAATTTTTATTATTTTTTAATTCTGATTGCAGAGTGTTGTGTACAATGTTACTTGTCATATTTTCTGAAAAGAACTTTGATTTATATTAAGAACTCTGCAAATTATAAGCAAAAAACTTAGCGAAATTTCGGACTGTTTTTATAAACCCTTAATTTCTCTACGCGTATACATGCTATCTTCATAAAAATGAAGACAGCTTATTACAATAAGGCACTTAATCATAATCTGCAGTTTGAACGGTTTTGCTACATTAGTTTTTACAGGGTTATCCAAGAGATATTCGCTCTTTTTTAATTTTTTGACGGTCCCCTATGGGGTTTCGGGAAAAAAATCTCCGCGGAAATATATGACCTATACTATACTGTTTACACATCTGGAGTTTCAGGTTAATTCCTCAATTATTGTTTCCTCCGTGCATCATAGTTGATTGTGAGAGGGCGCTGCAAGCGCTCTGGACTGAAAGGGGCGCGGGCGAGAATTCCCCGCCAATTGAGTATGATGTGTTCTTAGACGTAAGTGCAGTGTATCAACCGCTGCCAGTCCCTTTGGAATATTTTTGTAAATAATAAATGTTTTTGTTAAGTTTTGTAAATGTGGACAATCCATCGAGTACGCAACACACTTCATTTAGTATTTTTAAGTATTTTCTACAGTCCATTTTGAAGCTATTGCCGACAAAGTTTTTGGCCCTTCGAGTCGCAGCGCTCATTTAGAACACTGTTTATAGAATCAACACCCTTGGATTACTGGAATTACTTTGTTATAGAATTTATAGATATATAATGTCTGTTGCTACTCCAGTGATTTCAGGAACCGTGGTCCTGAATCGAAAACGAGGAAATATACGCGGTCAAGTTACAAGAATATCAAATGCATTGAAATCGAAACTCGGCCCTAAAGAAGTGGATTTGAAATTAAATTCTCTTCAAATGTTAAAAAAGAAGACTGATGAATTAAGGAACGAAGCCTATTCTATAATATCTGATGAGGATTTAGGGTATATTGAAAATTCCTTGACCGAAATCGAAGAATAGTTAGAAGCTATCGAAGTAAGTCTTCTTGATTTAATAAAGCGTAGTATTTCTAATGTCGAAAGTCAAAATATTAGTAATGATAGAAGCAGTTCTAATGAGGCAAAAATCAAATTGCCGTCAATTAATCTACCCCAATTTTCGGGTCGTTACACAGAGTGGATGAATTGTAAGTTACAATTCACCACATTAATTGATAATAACGTTGAGCTAAATGATGCGCAAAAGCTGTATTATTTACAATCAGCCTTAACTGGCCCTGTGAAACAATTACAAAATATTGATGATTCTTAAACTTATTTATTCGAAGCTTTAAAAAAAAGATTTGAAAACAAAAGGTTATTGGTGAATAGTCATATTTCAGAGTTATTGAGTAATAACAAAATAAAAATTGAAACGTGAAAGAAATACGCAATCTGGTAGATAATTTATTGAGCCACTTAAGAGCCTTGAAACAGTTAGGACTGGAACATAACAATTTATCAGAATCCATTCTAGTATTTTGTTTTACAAAGAATTGATGACGAGTCAAGAAAGGTTTTTGAAATGTCTCTTAATTGTAATGATTTGCCTGAATGGAATATTTTTATTGATATTTTACTGAAAAGAGCCCAAGCTTTAGAAAATGTACAAAAAACCAACATCGTTACGAAACCTAGGTTTGAAATTACCCATAAGCAAAAAAGTTTTGTTTTACAGAATGATAAACTTAACTGCGCATTTTGTAAACAACCGCATTTGATTTTTCGATGTCAGAAATATTTAGATTTATCGGTTCAAAAAAGATTGAATCAAATACGAAAATTACAGTTATGCTATAATTATTTATCTAATCATACCGTTAATCGGTGTAATAAATTAAATAATAGATGCAAAGTTTGTTTTTCTAATCACCATAGCACACTTCATGGAGCTACTTTTTCGAAATCTTATGAAAATAAACAAAGTAATTATATTATGAATCAACCTCAGATCAAAAATGAAGAAAACGTAAATACCAATTCAGTGGAAATTATTTCAAATGCAAAGACCTTGAGCTGTCAAAATAATTCTGATCAGAAACGGTCTGGGTATGGCGCCAGCTATAACGCTTTAATTTCGACAGCTGTGGTTTATTTGAGGGGAAATAATAATTTTTTCCCCTTTTGTTGCAATACTAGATACAGCCAGAAACATTTCTCTAATTACTTTTTCCGCAGCAGACATGCTGGGACTAGAGAAATATAAAGTAAAGTTAGTGATTTCCGGATTTAATGATGCAATCTGTAAAATTAAAAACAGAATACACGTCGAAATTTCAAAGAAAGATAAAACATTTAAAAAATTCTCTAACATGTTTTTAGTTCCTAAGATAACAGATTTAACCCCTACGTGTACCGCAGAGTTATCAAATCTGCACCTACCATAGAATTTGATGTATGCGAACCCAAGATGTTTTGAACCTCAGCGAATTCAGGTGTTATTGGGGGCAGATGTATATTATGAATTGTAATTAGCTGGTCAAATAAAAATTCCTGACACTTCTATAATTTTACAAAACTCTCATTTAGGATGGATTGCAGGTGGAGTTATACATGATAAAAATGAAACTAAATATAATTGCCATTTATTAGAAAATCAAGATGAATTAAATTTGAAGGCCTTTTGGGATTTAGAGACATTAGGAATAAGGGATGATCCAGATAATGTAACAAATGAAGATATACTAGAGGGATTTCGGGAAAAAGTGCGGTTTACAAATAACAGATATGAAATCTGTCTCCCATGGAGACGGAAGTGGGAACAATTAGACAATAATTACAAGATAGCTGAAACACTCTCGTAACTACTCGCTGACTACTCTTGTAAAAAGAATGAAACGCGACACAAGTTTATATGAAAATTATCGTAAAATTTTAGATGAATATTTAGAAAATGAAAATTATTGAAATTGTTCCTGAGTCAGAAGAAAATTCTAATAACCCGATTTTTAATTTACCCTACCACACGGTATTCAAACAAGACAGTATATACACAAAATGTCGCATTGTTTTTGATGCGAGTTCCCATGAAGCAGGACAGTTATCACTAAATGACTGTTTGGACGCAGGCAGTAACCTAAATCCGAACATTTTCCATTTATTGATTTTTTTTTTAGATTAAATAAAATTGCTGTTTTGGCCGACATAGAGAAGGCATTTTTACAAATTTCGATCAACAAAAAAGACAGGGACGTTTTAAGATTCCTGTTTATAGATGACAATCCTGTCAACGGTGATGAGTTTAAAGTTATTATGTACAGATTCTTACGCCTAACATTTGGTTTGAACTCAAGCCCATTTTTATTATCAGCCACCATCAAACAACATCTTAGTAAATTTAAGAAGGATTATCCGGTAGCAATCGAAATCCTCAACAGTTGTATTTACGTGGATGATCTGATAGCCGGTACTGACACTGTACAAGATGCACTGAACATTTCACATCAATCACACAGAATTATGAAGGAAGCTAGTATGACGTTTCGAAAATGGATATCGAACAACGAATTAGTAATGGATCGTGGGAGAAGAACGGGTTTTTAGTACTTTACCTCAGGCCCTTGAGGAAAATAAAACACATAAGGTATTAGGACTGTTGTGGCAACCTAAACAGGACATGTTGATGATGGAAATCGATAATTTATTAGAATTTTTGGGCAAAGCAAAAAATACAAAGAGGTTCGTTCTGCAAGTAGCAGGTAGGATTTTTGACCCCTTGGGTCTCATATCGCCATTTACTATAAGAATTAAACGGTTGTTTCAAGAACTATGGAGTAGAAATATAACATGGGATGAAGAATTATCCCCCGATATTTCAAAGCTGTGGGAACAATGGTGTTTCGAATTACCCCAATTAGCACAACTAAAGATTCCTAGAAATGTACTTCAGTTCCCTGAAGACTGAATATAAAATACTGCACACCTTTGCCGATGCCAGTCCCAGGGCATACGGTGCTGTCACACATCTACAAACATATTACAAGACCCAATCTTCCATTAATTTGCTTACATCAAAAAGCAGAGTGGCACCCTTGAAAAAGGTGTCATTACCCCGGCTAGAACTTTTAGGTGCGTTACTAGCAGCACGTTTAACTTGTGAGGTGAAGAAGGTGCTAGATCGCAAGGCACCATCTTCTATGTTTCTATGGGCAGACTCTCAGATCGCCCTTTATTGGATCAAGGGATCTGCAAATAGGTGGAAATCATTCGTGTCCAACCGTGTAAAAGAGATCTAATCGCTGACAGACCCGTCCAGGTGGTTTCACTGTGCAGGGTCCGAGAATCCTGCAGACCTGCTGACAAGAGGTGAAAAATCTGAAAGTCTTATTCAGAATGACAAATGGTGGACTGGTCCAGAGTTTCTGAAGGACTCATTAGATATGTGTAATAACGAACAATTACTTGTAGTTCCAGATCAGGAGATGTATTTAAACGAACTAAAAAGAGACTCCGTGAACATTACTCATGACTTTACCACTTTGTCTATTTCTAATGACGTTTCTATGATTGAACATATTTTTTCGACTACTAATAATTTCATGAAATTAATACGCATAATTAGTTTTAATTTTAGATTTTTTTATAATTGTCGTAATCCCCAGAAAAGAAGAAGTGGAGCTTTAAGCCTTGAGGAGGTGAGGCAAGCCGAATTATTTTTAATTCGGTCAGCACAAAAGGGTGAGTTTCGGGAAGAAATAAAATGTCTCGAAAAAGGTAAGACATCTGTTCCACACAAAAGTAGATTATCTTCTTTAAATGTATTCCTAGGAAATGAAGGGTTAATTCGAGTTGGCGGCCGTTTATCGCATGCCGATTTGCCGCTTAACTCTAAATTGCCAATTGTGTTACCTGCCAATCATAAGTTAACGGATATTATCCTAAATTATTTCCATTTGAAGTATTTTCATTTAGGCCCACAAGCCTTGCTTTTCCATGTTAGACAGAAGTTTTGGGCCACTTAATGGCAGGAATAATTGCCGGAAAATTGTCCACAAATGTGTAACATGTTTCAAAAATAAGCCTGTTGTCAGCTCCCAGTTGATGGCCGATCTGCCAAGGGAACGTGTGACACCAAATTTTGTATTTTCGGTGACAGGCCTGGATTACTGTGGGCCCTTTTCTATTAAATTTAAAAATCAAAGGAAGGGCGTAGTAAATAAGGTTTATGTAGTGGTGTATATATGTTTATGCACCAAAGCAATACACCTGGACTTTGTTTCAGATCTCACAACTCAGGCTTTTATAGCTAGTCTGAAACGTTTCTTTGGCAGAAGAGGGAAATGTGCAAAAATCCTATCAGATAATGCTAAAAACGTTCATCGGAGCTGACATCGAGTTG
Source organism: Maratus speciosus (assembly GCA_963932465.1). Lineage (NCBI taxonomy): Eukaryota > Metazoa > Arthropoda > Arachnida > Araneae > Salticidae > Maratus > Maratus speciosus. The sequence goes on along the minus strand of OZ010789.1, from coordinate 288,125,184 downwards.
AAAAAATTGCATAAACTGGTTAGTTTCCCAGATGAGGAGTTGTGTAACTTTTTAACCCAGGAAGGTATCAAATGGGAATTTATTCCTCCCAAATCTCCGAATTTTGGTGGCATCTGGGAGGCAGCAGTAAAATCGTTCACCTCAACTAGATGAGATTAATGAAAATCGATTAGCCAAATGGCAGATAATCACCAAATTTAGGCAACAAATTTGGAAACTTTGGAAACGCGACTGTTTGAATAATCTCCAACAGAGGGGGAAATGGAAGTTTAAAAAAGATGATGTACAGAAAGGAACTTTGGTACTAATAAAGCAGGAAAATTTACCTTCCACCAAATGGTTGGTTGGTAGAATAGTTGAAGTTTTTAAGGGAAGGAATAATATAATTCGAACGGTGAATTTACGCTTGTCACATGGGAGAATTTTTAAAAGAAACGTCAGAGATGTTTGTATATTACCAGTTGAGTAACAAATTTCCTTTCTTTCCTTAAGTAAACTCTAAAATATATATTATTCTGTATTTAATCTAGTATTATAGTGAATTATTCTTGTATTATTCTTGTGTATGTAAGTTGTTATATCTTATAATTTTTTCTTGTTAGATAATTTTTGCAAATTTATATGTTAATGTATATTGAAAATTGCATTTCAATCCCCGGGGGAGTGTTTCCTCCGTGCATCATAATTGATAGTGAGAGAGCGCTGCTAGCACTCTGGACTGAAAGGGGCGCGGGCGAGAATTCCCCGCCAGTTGAGTATGATGTGTTCTTAGACGTAAGCGCAGTGTATCAACGGCTGCCAGTACCTTTGGAATATTTTTGTAAATTATAGATGTTTTTGTTAAGTTTCGTAAATGTGGACAATCCATCGAGTACGCAACGCACTTCATTTAGTATTTTTAAGTATTTTCTACAGTCCATTTTGAAGCTATCGCCGACAATTATTGTTCTAGATATTTAACAAAACGTCTAAAATCGCAAGTGACCGGTCACCATTGGCCATATAGTGTAGTATGAAAAATTTAGTTAAAAGCGCGTATCATATCTGAAAACGCACTTTCAGCAATTATCGCTGATAGACAGTACTTAGAATACAGCATGTTTAAGAAATCTTTGGGTATGTCCCTGTAAAAATAAAATAAAAAAAAAATAAAAAATAAATAAATAAATATTACGCATATCATAATTAACAGCAAATATATTGTAGTAAACCTCAGTAAAGTTTATGAATTTCATCAAATTTGACAAAGTGTAACCTAATTAAAATACCCTGTAAACAATGTCCCCTGTAGTCCATAATGTAACCGAATTATTTTGCGTGGCTTTATAAATGCTTTATGTTCCATATTCTACAGAATGCAAATTTTAACGCACCTTCAACGAAATACAGATCATTTTTATTATGTTTGCAATATTGTGATAGTATTAAAATACATCGCAAACGATTTTTCCCCATATACTCTAATTAAACGGAATTATTTTGTGTACCTCTGTAAACGAACTGTAAGTGCTACACATATCATGTTATATAATAAGCATTTTGTAGTGAACATAAGTGATGTACATCAATTTCAATATGTTTGAAACAGTGTAACACAATTAAAATACAAAGATTTTCCCGTAGACCATAATGTGGCGGCATTCTTTTGAGTGCACCTGTAAATGAATTATAAATGAACTATAATGACTGTAAATAACTGTAAATGAACTATAAATTCTATACACGTAATTTTCACTACTGAACTTGCATTGGTAAGCCTAAATAATACATATTAATTACATGTCAATCCGAAGTACATTTACGTGAATTAGAGCACGGACATACGGTCAGAGAAGCTGAATGCATAAATACTTTTCAACTATGTTGGAAAGTACTAAAAAATTAACTGATTTAAAATTAATAAAAAATAAGTTATTTAATTTGTGTTAAAGCAGAATTGAAAAGATTACATTTGTCAAAATAATCTTTTAAAGTTTTCTACAAGGGGGTCAAATAGTTTTAAGTTAAAAAGATGTAAAATTAGCAAAGTTTTAGCTCTTATTTTACTTAAATTTAATCTATATGCATGAAAATAATATATTATACCTTTGATAAACTGATAATTAAGTAAGAAATTGAATAATTATCGGCAAAAATTTTTAAAATCCAAACTCTCACTAAAATATTGTACCCAGAAAACAATAATTCTTTGCTCACCGGTAAAATTATATTATTAAAAATATTAGGTATTGGAAATCATTTCGACTAGACAAATTTTATTAATAATATCGTTTTCATCAAGGCAACCACTTCTTTCTTTGGAAGAAAAGTGTGGTGTCGGCAAATAACATCAGCATCTGTTTAGGGCAGTGATTTCCAAACATTTTTGCTCCCGGATTCTTTTTTGGGAAGAATTTCTAAGGCGGAGCCCCTAACCCCACGGTCAGTGTTGCCAGAAGAATACTAAAATTTTATTTTGAGTACCACTATTTTCATAGAGAGATAGACACCTTATTCATTTACAAAAATTTTGCAATTAAAGCAAGCGAATAATACCGTATGAAAATAGTGGTATTCAAAATAAAATTTTAGTATTCGTCTGGCAATACTGCCCACGGTACTCTATGGTTTTCAAAATAATGTTTTTTATGCCTATGGAGGATAGAAAAATCAGTATCAAATGGGGACAGCTTAATGCAACAATGTTAAAGAAGTGCCTGTGTTATAGAAGAAGGGAGAAGGAAATCTCGTAGGGATTTTCTAAACCTGGTTGGAATCAGTGTTGCCAGTGGGCTACTTTTTTAAAATTCCGATTTCTTGATTGCCACCACTTTTTTGAAATGGTAAAATTACCTTTGTTTTCGCCTTAATTAATATGTCATTAAACAAGGCTCATTTTACCACTTCAAAAAAGGGTGCCAATCAAGAATCTGAATTTAAAAAAAGTGGCCCATCTGGCAACACTGGTTTGAAGCAAAGGGAAAAAATAAGCTTTTGCATTACTACTGGCGCCACCTATCCAAAATATTTGATACTAATATTAAAAAAGAAATCTTTAGATAATAATCTTTCCAACATTGTAGAAAGAAGTTTATAAATAAGTAAACAAACATCTACAACTTTTACTGTTAAAATTTAAAAGAAATTCATCTTTTATGTCATAATAATGTTATTTAATATTTAACTCATTACATATAAATGAATTGACAAGGATATGTATGTGGCGTTTTACAGTGCTGGAAAATTGGCGCAGAGGTGGAGCCTATTGACACCCCTAAATTTTAGTGGTATTTTTCGGCTTATCTAATGACATAAATTGATAGATTTTATTAAGGTGAAGAATACTATAAAAATTTAGTGGTGTCAATAGGCTCCTCCTCTGCGCCAATTTTCCAACACTGCGTTTTAACAGCTTTAAGGCTATAGCAAATTAGTAACCAAGGTATGTAATAAAATTATTATTTCTTATCTTAAGTTAAATATTTTAACTTCACTGTCAGTCAAGGCTTTAGAAAACAATAAATATGATTTAACTAACATATACATCTATAATTAAAATATACATAATTTTAAACTTGTTCCTTAAGTATAATTACGTATATGTAACGTATTATTATATATAGTACATCAGTGGGGCCTTTTATATATATATATATATAAGATTTAAAAGCTATAACAATTTGTTTTCTCCATATTCTTAATTTAAAATGTTTCTTTATTTTATAATAATAATAATAATAATAATAAATCCCAATTGAGAGGGCACAGTTTTTTAAAAAATTATTATTACATTGAACTAAACATATTTTAATTTTATGATTATTTCAGTTCCTATTTTATAGAAAATGTATAATGAGAGCATCTCATAATATTTTTAACATCAGAATATTCAGAATTATAATGCATTCTCTTCAAGTATTAACACCTTAATTTATAATAATAACAGTAATAGTAATAAAAGTAGGAGAAAAATGAAATATAAACGCACAATAAAATATAAAACACATGGATAAGTATCAAGTACAAATGCACATACACAAACAAAACAACGTGCCGAAGCCGGCTAGGGATTTTTTTTATTTTTTCCACATAGCTTTACGCAGTGGAGGTTTTAACATTGTTGCATTAAGCTTTCCCTATCCGTTACTAGAAAAATCTGCTGAATAAGAGTGAGCCTGAACCGGTAGTTTTCAACATGGTATGACGGTTTTCAGTTTGGCCCTTTTTGATACAGAAATTCTGAATTCATACTAGAAATTTTGAAAATCAAATTTTCTATTATTTAACCCCTTAATAGTTTTATTTAATATTACTATTTTTGGACACAATAAATTACAAATAAGGACTAAAAATCACTTTTTTTTGTATTGAATTATCTACCTTGTATATCCGCCAAATACAGCAAAAATTATAGTTAAAAATTTGTGTTTTTTGAAAGCTTTTAGTAACGAAGAAAAAAAAACTCTTCTTACCCGAGCAACGTCGGAGCAGTACTCTTAACTCTTTCAGGGTTCACGGGCAAGGTACTTGTATTCATAAAATGTTGAATAATTGAGTGATACCAGTATTTACAAGAAAATTTATTTGTAAACCATTAAAAGTATATCTTCGCGTACTTAATAAGGGTGAAATTTTCACTAATAAATTCGGTTGTCAATGTGGCAATTAGGGATTAGAATTATCTGATGCCATAGCGGCATCCATTTTTAAAATAAAAAATATTATTTCTTGATTTTCAGTATGAACTCAGAATTAAAGATAAAAATAGTAACCACATACACACAGATAAAAAAGGTAAGCTATACAGCTTTCGTTTACAAAGAGAGACTTATGTATAATACCAGTAGCAGGAATACTTTTTCTGAAATTTCACGACCAGGAAATTCTTATGGAAAAATCTCTTCTTAAATAAGGTGAAATTTCGTGCGTTTAACCCTAGAACTACCGAAAATTTTACTCAAGTTTTATAAAAACATTCTACACCAGAATTTTTACTTAAAACTATTTAATTTGTTTATTTAACTTATTATTGTCTGATTTATAAATTTAGTTTGTTTTGAAGAAATTTCTGGTTTGAATAAATATTTTGAATGTACATGTCGGGTCCATTGGACCCTTCTGGTAGACAGAGGGTTAATCTAGATTTATTTTTCCATAAACAAATAGTGATATTTGCCCTAAAAAAAATGCCTCAAGTGTACGATTCCTGCAGTAGGATACTAGAGAAAGGAAAGAAAATGCGTAGGCCCAGTCGCCCAAGAGTAATTATATACAACTTTTTTGCTAGTCCCGCCCACCCGTAATAGAATCATGCTATTGCGAATTCTTTTTTCATTGTTTACGTTTCTAGTACTTCTAAACATGCAACGAAAATGAATCGCCTCTGAGCTTCTTCTTTTGAACCGTTTTTTAAAAATACATTTAGAAGCAGATCATCGTTTTAGTGTTTAAGTGGGCGGGGCAAAATCTATAACCTGTATTGTTAGATGCAGCATCGTTCACTTTTTTTCTTTTTTTTTGGATGTTTTATTTGAAGTATTTAGCTATTAATTATAGTTTTGAAAGCAACTTTCTTTCACCATTGTTTTTGCCTCAAAATAGACATACGGTTAAAAACTATACATGTTAAAAGAACTACAACTAGTAGAAAAACTTTACTAACAAAACGGGATATATGGGTGGGGTTAAATTTATATCAGGGCGCGGGTACTCATTGACGAAAAGTCAAAGCAAGGGGTGGAGCTGAGCAAATGTTTAGATTGTTAATGTGATGACAAATGTAAAGAACCAATATATATTTTTAAAATTGCTACAGCCTGATTTCTGATAGGAAAATGTGACATCATAGAAAAGAATCTTAACCAATGCCGAGACAAAATTTAAAACAAAATTTAAAAGAGGGGTTGTTAAATGATACAAGATGTTAAAAACAATGCGTTTTCAGCATCATACATTGCTTTAAAAATTAAGTATAATTATGTAAAACGGCATAGAAAATTTAAATAAGAATTAATAAAAATAAAATAAACAGATTAAAGGAATTAAAACTGCAAAAAGAAAAAAGAAAACTACTTACACAACGTATACAAATATTAAATGAATCTAATGAGAGTTTATTTAATGATACAAGATGTTACAAAAAAGAGGTTTTAATCAACAAACATTGTTGTACTATGAAAAACAGTATATACAAATAACATAAACAGATTAAGGAAATTAACGTTATATAAAAACAGAAATATATATACACAAATGGAAATTCACACACAATATAACATATAAATAGGCGGAGCTCCAAAGAACAAAACTCTTCTCCCTTTTGTCCGGCAAGCAAAGATAACAGCACTGGAGCGTCTTTGCTCTTTTATTTCACATTGTGCATTCGATTCAGAACACTATTTCTTGTAGCTTATTTTGACTCGAATTTTTAAAACACATAAAATGCAGAAGCATAAAATAAAGTAGTTCAAACCAAAAATATTATATAGAAAATGGGTACATTTATAATGCAAAACTTTATAAAACTTTTAAAAATATAGTATTTTTCAACCCAGTAATGTATTTATTTTTTACACACACACACACAAATTCCTACATGCTTTCGGAAAATTTTCCCCTGCAATATGCTAATTTCTTTCATAATTCGTTTATTTTCCTGGAACGCCGCGGAGCCCCTGAAAAGTATAGGCGGGGCTCCAAGGGCTCCGCGGAGCACACTTTGGGAACCTCTGGTTCAGGGCGACTCACACTAAATCGAGTGGCTATTGGGAACAGAAAGTTTGCGCAGCTTTTCATAGTTCATGTTTAGAATTTGGAATAGCACTGAAATTAGTGAAAATAGGAGGACTGTACGGCAGAGTTTGGGAAATTTGTAATTGCAATTACCTGCAATGTAATTACAATTTCATTGCATGTAATTAATTACAATTAAAATTGCATGCCGTAAAAAAATCTTGCAGCACTGTTGCCGGAACCGGCCTCATTCCATTGACGAAATTTCTTTCTGTGTGTAACTGTAATCAATTACATTCAATTAACTTTTAATTTCATTGCGGATAATTGAGATTACAGATTTGCCCAACTCTGCGGCTGTTTGTATAAAATAGAGGTGGACTGAACCAATTCTTAACACTTTCCCACATAGTTGAAAAGTGTTTATGAATTCGGTTTGCCTGTCCATTTGTCTGTCTGTCCGTGCTCTAACTGACGTAAATAGAATCCAATTGCCATGAAATTGGTATATATTATTGGGATTTACTATGGCATGCTCGGTATTGAAAATGATGTGTGTAGCATTTGCGGTCCATCCACAGGGACACTCAAACGTTTTATGTTACATTATGGTGTATGTGATGGGGAAATTACCGTAATTTCCGGCGTATAATCCGCGGATCAAACAATTCTGTTTGGACCCAGAAATTTTATTTAGTTATTGAAGCCAAATATTTACCGCGATTTAAAAAGTTACATTTTATTTGAAAAAGTTTCTGGGTCGAAAGATGATTGTTTGATCCGCGGATCATACGCCGGAAATTACGGTATTTGCGGAGTATTTTAATAGTGTTACACAATCGTAAACATAATGAAATTTATACGCATCATTGAGGTGCACTAGAAGATGATGACTCTCGAATGTGTTATGTTTATCCCTTACAGTACGCATACAAGGGAACTCAGAAGTATTCCGTTATATATATTGCGGTCTATAGGGAAAAATCGTTTACGGTGTATTTTAATGATGTCACATTATTTTGAACACATTGAAATTGAGATATGTCACTGAGGTGTACTATAAGGTATTTATTATAAAATATGGTTGCATAGAGTTTATCGTTCATTTACAGTTTCACACAAAAGAATTTGGCTACAGAAGAAAACGAACAATAACACTGTACAACAGTGGTTTTGCCCTAGAACTAAAATTAGCTAATTCTAGATCAGTTTTTAGTGCTGATTCCGAATATGCTTTCCGTTTATCTCTAGGTGGTCCAGGTTTTGAGAAATTTGCATATTTAAATTTGTGCAAATTTAAGCTTTTTTGTGCTATTTTATGCAAATTTTAGATACAATATATGTCAAATCTAATTACGTTTTCTAGATAATGGCTACTTGACTATTTGCTTCAGATAAATGTCACGGTTTGCATATTCTTAACAATTATTTATCAGTTATTAAGCCTAATTTGCATATTTTTCAGTGGTGTAATGTTTACATCGCTATAAATTTTAAAATAGTTGCCACAGAATTGACGTAATGTTTTTCTAGACTAGATTTTTATGCTGATTTCAAATCTGCAGTCCGTTTTCTTATGTCATGTCTAGTTTTTGAGTAAGATGAGTTTTTACTTTTGCACGGCATTAACACAGGTTTGATATAAGATGCTTTTCAGGGGTGTGCAATTCATTGACAAGAAGGTGAACAGGATCAGATTCATATCAGAGACAAACAAAAATTTATATAATCGAAAAAAAAAAGTAGTATAATCTATCCTAACTAGTTGAAGTTTATTATACAAAGTATCATAAAAAGCTATTTCTGGCTTTTTCGACCAAAAACTAAAATTTCACTTTTTTTCAAAAACTAGACGCGATAGAAGAAAACAGATACAAGATTTGAAATCAGCACAAAAAACTGGTTTAGAAACATATTAGCGTACTCATGCGGCATAAATATTTGAACGTCAAGAAACATTATTAGAAAAACATGAAAAATATGCCAATTAGGTACAATATTTCACACTCACATGTCAGTATAATCTCAGAAACAACATTTTTGTGAAGTAAATTAGGTAGTAATAAAACAAAAAAAAACCCTGTCTGATATTGCTTTATACCTTAAATTTGCAAATAATTGTATAAAGTTTACTAAATTTCCATAAATTGAAATATGCAAATATCTCTCAAACTTGACGTGCTGGAGTAAATCTAAAACTAGTTTCGGAATCAGCACAAAATACCGCATAAAAAACAACTAATTTCTGTTTTAGGACAGAGCAAAAGTTCAAATTTGTTGACCAGTGTAATTGAACTATTGAAACTGACAAACGGTAACTGTTAGAAGTGCGTTTTCAGTAGTGGTATCCGTTTCTAAATTTAACTATCATTTAAAATATTACTTGGTGTTTATGAATTCTATAGATCGTATACAGGGATGCTCAACATTTTTCAACAAGAAGCGTTTATGGGCTGAAATTCCTGAATAGAAATTTTCAACTGTGCTATGCGTTTATTTGAACTAACTTATAGCATGCTATGTAGTATACATACATGTCCAAGGATCATGTACAGGTCTGCACAAAAAATCATATACAGTGAAACCTCTCTGTGTGATCACCTCCATTAAGCGACCACCTCCCTGAACGACCATTTTTCCGTGGAACGAAATTTATTCCCGTAGGCTCAATACTAATTTTACCTCCAATCAGAGACCACCCCAGTTGAACTCCCTCCATGAGCGATCCATTTCTTTGAAGAAAATGGAAGAATTCCGTTTTTTCCTAGTCGCTTGAAGAAAGTCTTATTAGAAAAATAATTCCGGGGAGCGCATTATTCATCAAAGTTCTAAACTAAGTTTAGAATTTTTTTTATTCCGGTAACTTTTAAGTGTTTAAACCCCTTTGTGCCTTTTTTAGGTAAATAATTTAACACTGATGACAAATTAAGTGTGACGGTCTATAAACTCCCCCGCCCTGTTCTGTCAGGAAACTCTCAAAAGAAATAGATAAATGAATCAAATCGTCATTATTTGTTCCCGTCCAAGAAAAAAAAAAAAAAAAAAAAAAAAAAAAAACCTAGAAAACAGGAATTTTGCTTTTTCAGAATTTAGTGTCACCCCCGGTGAAAAAAAAAAATATGTATATATAAATGTGGATGTGGCTTGCACTTTCCTAAACATTCTAACCACATCCTGACCGCAGTAAGAGGGTGCAGCTAATTCCCATGCGAACTGACAGAGCTTGCAATTTCTAAAAGACAATAAACCTGATGAGTTAGTGATTTTGAGCATCCAGCCTGGGAGCGAAGGTTCGATTTAACTTCAGAGTTGTTGGGCGGACTGATTTGGAAAGACTTGTCCAGTCAGGCTCCGTGAGCGCGCCGAAGTATATTGAAGGCCGGTAGATTGCCGGAAAAAGCCCCTCTCATCCCTTTAAACCCTGTACATAGTTTGTGTGCTCTGTAAATAGAATTCATGCCTTACTCCAGACATTAAAATCTTATTATTTCTACACCAGCGAGTGATCAATCAGAAGTATTCATCACCAATGTCAACTACAGCCGATTCCACCAATTCCACATAAATAGTACAAAACCTATTTCAATTTTAAGACTTACCGCACACGCTTTTATTTTGAATAAAATGACGTCATGTGCATCCTTTTAAGAATTCCACATTTACGACCCACTTTTAAACATCTATAGTAAAGTATCCTTTGGACGTCCCTATCGCGAAATAATACACAAATACAGCAAAAAGATGCCGCCATTAAAAAAATTCGACAAAACAAACCGGCTGTCTAATCATTCATAGGCCTTCATTTGTTTTTAACATTAATACAGATAATTAAAATTATATATAGTTTATAATAGCGCCATGTTTCAACAAAAATCATTAGTTTATATTTTTTCAAAATAGCACGCATTTTAATTACATTTTCTTTCGGTTGTTGTGAAAAAATGGCAACAAAAATATATAATTAATATTTTACAACTATTTTTCCTTTACTTTCTACAGAAATAGAATACTTCCGTTGTGAATATTAAGCAAATGGCTCCAAAAACTAAAAACAAATGAATATTTCAAAAATAAATGGAGATTCAGTTTTCAAACAAATTGTATTTAAAAGCACTTTTTTTTCCAATACGACAGTATAAAAATTGAAAATGTGCGATGCTTAGAAGTTAAAAAAAATTGCTATAGGGTATTTTATCGTACTGCTTTGTTTTATGGCTGGCTTCTGTAAGGTAACGTTTTTTTTGATACGACACAAAATAAGCTGGGAGAAAGAAATAGCATACCGTACCGGGGGGCTAAAAATTGCATTTATTTACTGAATTTTGAAAGGACTTGGAAATAAAAGTTATAAAAGATAAAACCGTAAAATCAAAGCAAACGTCAGTGTATTCATTTTTTAAACTCTATAGTAATAAACTTATGTAATTAACTTTTGTTTTGATACTTAAATTTTTATATTTTTTTTCCTAATGTGAAAAATAAATTTTTGTAACATTAATTGTTACCCTTTTTCAATAATTAAAATCTAGATTCAAACATGACCTCCATTAAGAGACCACCTCTCGGAGCGACCAATTTTTATTGGAATGGAACGTGGTCGCTTTAGGGCGGTTTTACTGTACAGTCGGACCTCTATTTAACGAAGTCGCTAAATCCCGAAAAAAAGTTCGTTATATGGAAAATTCGTTAAATAGAGAGTCACCTTTTAAAATACTTTAAACTACATAAAACATATTTTAAGCCCATAAACACTAAATATAATTAAGAAAAAGTAATTAATCACACTTTTTTTTTAATAAATTATATCTATTTGTGTTATATATTTTACCCATCAAAAAGAAATCTGCAAGGGAAATAAGAATGAAACAAAACATTGTCTGAAAATACATTGTATTTTCAGTTAAAAAATAATTTTACATTAAAATCACGATTTTTTATTATGGTCGATAAGCTGTTTGAAGGAATACCAAATTTTAAAGCAATATTCTTTTTCTTCACACCTTTATCTGCCTCATCAAGATTTTTTTTCTTTTATGCCAAGCACATTCGCTTTGACATTTTCGAGCTAAGAAAACCGAATACCAGCACGACTGAATGATCTAGAAAACGACGGACTCTAGTTAAGACTGTTCTTAACTGCTCTACTCAACAAGCGCAAAACGTTTTGACACATTTACAAATTCATTTTTTAACGAAAAGGTATAAAATTGAAAAGCCTACCCATGGAAGCGATTTGGAATTGAACTGTTTTTTCCATTTTTTGATCAATCAATTACCTATTAAATTCTAAGCCATTTTGATCACGTGACAAACACGTTTTTCACCCGCTCTTTAGTGCTCTTTCTCTCTTCGCGCGGAAATTCGGTTCAAAACGCTCACTTTGACACTATTTTCTGAAAAATCTCTTGCGTTTGCAAAAAAATGGAAGAAATAGCTCAATTGCATAGTTTCTGAACAGCAACACCAGCTAGTTTCATGCATTTTCGAACAAAAATAAATTAAAACTTATGTCAGAAAGTTGCCCTTTTCGATTTGAGAACAGCCTTAAAGGACACGAGGCAGGCACTTCCTCGATGGAAAGCAAAGAATCACAGCGATTTTACTGCTCTCGGTGAGTTAGGTGCCTGGTAAGACTTGTTCATGTTCATTGATCATCATAAAATGTGTTAAAAGAAAGAATAAGTTTGAAATGTCCAGTAATATTTTGACAAATAGGGAGAAAAAAAATTCAGATCCCAAGAAAAAGTTCGTTAAATAGAGAATGGACTTCGCTATTTGGAGGTTATTTTACGAAGAAATTCGCGAAATGTTCTTGGTCCCAAGGAAAAGTTCGTAAAATGGAGAAATTCGCAAAATAGAGGTTCGTTAAATAGAGGTCCGACTGTATTTTCTCCATTATTCATGATAATAGTAGAAATTTGGTTTTCAAATACGTTATGATTATGCATTTTAAATTGTACATTGAGATATCTTTCACCTTAGTAAACTATGAAGTTTTGCTATATTATTGAGAATTTGTTGGAAATTGTTTCATAGTCTATGCTGTACACATGATTTTCCGTTCTTGTTTTTTTGCCCCGAAAATTAAGCTTTCCTAAAGAAAATTGTAAGTTTCTATTAATACACTGTAAAAAAAAATCTGTAAAGTTACTAAAGTTTTTCTAGGAAACTGGGATTCCAAGAAATCTTTATGTAACGGCAACAAGAAAAATTCCTGTAACAGACGCTGTTACACGATTTTTTCTTGTTGCCGTTACATAAAAATTTTTTGAAACAGACGCTGTTACACGATTTTTTCTTGTTGCCGTTACATAAAAATTTCTTGGAATCCCAGTTTCCTAGAAAAACTTTAGTAACTTTACAGATTTTTTTTTTACAGTGTATATCTATTAAATTGTCTAATAATAATAAATATAATTAAGATAATAATAAATATAATAAATCTAATTAAGCTATATTAATATATCTCTCTATTCTAAAAAAAGTAACTAACGCTGTCATCGTCCCCGTAAATAATTTTAGGTAGATTTCGTATGAAATAGGGCAATTCCACAGAAAATTATCATTTTGGGGGGAAAATAAAATTTATAATATGTTTAATTTAAGGGTATGATTGAAAAGCTTGATATTTTTATATTCTATAATAAAATCTATAGTAAATTACTGTATACAAACTAAGTTAAGTACCATTATTGTTTTTGTAATGTTATAATGTTACGTCAGTTACACAATAAAAGTTACGTCAGTTACACGTGTAAATGCCATTTTTTTCTTTTCATTATTCAGAAATTAATTAAACAAGTTACTGTTATAATTTGGTATTACTTAGAGTTGTTGAGAACATTAAATCCCTTTTTTAAGGTGATAGTTTTGATAATTTTTACACTCCAATGAAGGCAGACAAAATGTTAGTATATTAGGTAGCTTGTATTACAAAAAGCTACCTATTCCAGCCGTTCGGAGGAAAACGATTCCGAAAAATTTTGGTATATTTTCACCGATCATGACCCCTAGACCCCGAAACCACCCTCCGTTCAAAATTTATATATATATATATATACTAGCAGACCCTCCCGGCGTTGCCCGGGGCTTGTAAATAATAACCTTAAACAAAACTTAAGTTTGATTGATTTTATATCTTTCGAAATTCTTTTAAATGAACCTAATTTGGGAGGCTACATTGACTTCCGCGGTGGCTACAATGTAATCTGAGGACGCTAGAACGATGGTAAAGAAAATTGCAAGGAATTCGGATCATTTTTAAAGAAGATGTGCCAAGGCCCCTAAGAAGACGATTTATATTCAAAATTGGTGGTTGTTGAAGCCTGAAATATTTTTTTTTTCTTATCGTTCATGTAATAGCTGGGGAACCTAAGATGTTGTTAGAAAAAAAAAGCTAGTGAATCGGACTATTTTTAAGGGAGTTATAACAGGGGGCCCAAAAGGGGCCAACTGATAGTTGAGAAAAGGCCCTAACATGAAAACATGTTACAACGTTTTAGTACTTAGCGTTTTAGATCTTCGATTACTTGAGATTAAGCATAGGGCACGAATTAATCGTTAGAATATAATTTAAAAGAAATGTGCAAAAAATTGGGGAAAGGCTTAAAAAAGGGCCCTAGGGCCCCAATAAAAATATGTGATTGTTGGTCTAAGGAGAAGAGTTTAAGACTCAACTTTAAAATTACGCTTTGCGAAGGTCAGAAAATTAGGGTAAGAAAAACAAATGGCATACAAAAAATTTAAGGGGCCCTGGACCGGTCCCTGCAGAACCCTAGATGGGCCCATGGTCTTAACTGGAATGTAGACACGGGAGTATAACTTAATGGAGAAAGTATCCCAAAAATGAGGATCCGATAAAAAGGAAGCAATTTATTAACAATTCAGTGCGCTAAAAGTTCAAGGGGCTCTGTACCGGGAAACTTGCAAGGGTGCCAGGGTCTTAACTGAAATGTAGAAATGGGGTAGAAACTGAAACGAGAATTCACCCCAAAAACGAAGAAGATCGGGTAGAAAAGAGGCATGTTATTAACAATTTAGTGCACTAAAACTTCAAGGGGCCCTGTACTGGGCCCCATGACAGGGTGCCAGAATCTTAACTGAAATGTAGAAATGGGCCACAAACTGAAAGGAGAATTCAACCCAAAAACGACGAAGATCGGATAGAAAAGAAGCATGTTATTAAAAATTTAGTGCACTAAAACTTCAAGGCGCCCTGTACTGAGCCCCTTGCAGAGGATCCAGGGTCTTAACTGAAATGTAGAAATGCGGCAGAAACTGAAAGAAGAATTCACACCAAAAACGAAGAAGATCGGATAGAAAAGAGGCATGTTATTAACAATTTAGTGCACTGAAACTTCAAGGGGGCCTATACTGGGCCCCTTGCAAGGATGCCAGGGTCTTAAGTGAAATGTAGAAATGGGCCACAAACTGAAAGGAGAATTCACCCCCTAAACGAAGAAGATCAGGTAGAAAAGAGGCATGTTATTTACAATTTAGTGCACTAAAACTTCAAGGGGCCCTGTACCGGCCCCCTTGCAAGGGTGCCAGGGTCTTAACTGTAATGTTGAAATGGGGTAGAAACTGAAAGAAGAATTCACCCCCTAAACGAAGAAGATCAGGTAGAAAAGAGGCATGTTATTTACAATTTAGTGCACTAAAACTTCAAGGGGCCCTGCACCGAGCCCCTTACAAGGGTGCCAGGGTCTTAACTGAAATGTTGAAATGTGTTAGAAACTGAAAGTAGAATTCATCCCCAAAACGAAGAAGATCGGATAGAAAAGAGGCATGTTATTAAAAATTCAGTGCACTAAAACTTCAAGGGGCCTTGTACTGGGCCCCTTGCAAAGGTTCCAGGGTCTTAACTGAAATATAGAAATGGGGCAGAAACTGAAAGAAGAATTCACACCAAAAACGAAGAAGATCGGATAGAAAAGATGCATGCTATTAACAATTTAGTGCACTAAAACTTCAAGGGGCCCTGTACCGGGACCCTTTCTAGGGTGCCAGGGTCTTAACTGAAATGTAGAAATGGGTCAGAAACTCAAAAGGAAAATTCACCCCAAAAACGAAGAAGACCGGATAGAAAAGAGGCATGTTATTAAAAATTTAGTGCATTGAAACTTCAAGGGGCCCTATACTGGGCCCCTTGCAAAGGTGCCAGGGTCTTAAGTGAAATGTAGAAATGGGCCACAAACTGAAAGGAGAATTCAACCCAAAAACGACGAAGATCGGATAGAAAAGAGGCATGTTATTAACAATTTAGTGCACTAAAACTTCAAGGGGCCCAGGGTCCCCGACCCTTAAAAAATTAAAAATCTGAGCCTCAGGTGTATTAGGACCTGTCTTGGACTAATCACAACTGAATTTTCAGACTTCTACGTGCGGTAGTTTTCGCTAGCCATCGCACACAGACAGACACACAGAGCGATTTATTCTTTTATTAGTATAGATATATATATCCATATATATATATATATATATATATATATATATACATATATATATATCTGACAATGCTCTAACTCTCGTATTTATGAACCAATTTGAATAAAATTTCGTGTGTACATAGTACATACCAATGTCTCGACCGAGTTCGTTTGCCAGCTGCATCCGCCATCTTGTTTAAAAATGGCGGCAATTTAAAATTTTTTTAAATTTTTAAAATATAAAATGAGGCACAAAAAATTAGACATTAAAAAAGATTTTTTTGTTATGTGTTTGGGCTTGATACAAAGATTCTGGAGCATTTTTAGTTTCGTCTATATCTTAAAAAATGGCTGAGTTATAGCACTTTGAATTTCTAGCATTTTGAAACGATCTGATTTTTGTATTTCACGTATTTATGAATCGATTTGGATGTGACAAGGAATGTGCATAGTGCATAGCAATGTCTCAACCGAGTTCGTTGGACAGAATCATCCGCCATCTTGTTTCAAAATGGCGGCCGTTTAACAATTAAAAAATAATTAAAATTTAAAAGTGAGGTTCAAAATAATTAGAAATTGAAAAAAGATTTTTTCCTTACGTGTTTCAGCTTGATACAAAGATTCCGGAGCATTTTTAGTTTCGTCTATATCTTAAAAAATGGCTGAGTTATAGTACTTTGAATTTCTACAATGGCTGACATTTTGAAACGATCTGATTTTTGTCACGCGATAATACACGTATTTATGAACCGATTAGTGTGAGACAAGGAATGTGTGTAGTACATAGCAATTTCTCGACCGAGTTCGTTGGTAAGCCTCATCCGCCATCTTGTTTCAAAATGGCGGCCGTTTAACAATTAAAAAATAATTAAAATTTAAAAGTGAGGTTCAAAATAATTAGAAATTGAAAAAAGATTTTTTCCTTACGTGTTTCAGCTTGATACAAAGATTCCGGAGCATTTTTTGTTTCGTCTATGTCTTAAAAAAATGGCTGAGTTCTAGCACTTTGAATTTCTAGCATTGCTGACATTTTGAATAGATCTGATTTTTGTCACGCGATAATATGCGTTTTATGAACCGATTTGGATGTGACAAGGCATGTGCATAGTATATAGCAATGTCTCGACCGAGTTCGTAGGCCATCTTCATACGCCATCTTGTTTCAAAATGTCGGTCATTTAAATTTTAAGAAAAAATTTTAATTTAAAATGAAGTACAAAAAAATTATAAATCGAAAAATATTTTTTCTTATGTGTATGAACTTGATACGAAGATTCCGGAGCATTTTTTGTTTCGTCTATATCTTAAAAAAACGGTTGAGTCTTGAGAAACGGCGGCACTTTGAAATTCTAGTGTGGCTGACATTTTGAAACGATCTGATTTTTGTCACGCGATAACACGCGTATTTATGAACGGATTTGGATATAACTTGGTGTGTACATAGTACATACCAATGTCTCGACCGAGTACATTGGCCAACATCATCCGCCATCTTGTTTCAAAATGGCGGCCATTAAAAAAAAAAAAAATAAAATGAGGTACAAAAAAATTAGAAATTGAAAAAGATTTTTTTCTTATGTGTTTCAGCTTGTTACAAAGATTCCGGAATTTTTTTTTGTTTTGCCTTTATCTAAAAAAAAAGCCGAGATATAGCAGATTGAATTTTGAATGTGTGTGACATTTTAAAAAATCTGATTTTTTTCTCCTGCAACAACACTCGTATATATCAACCGATTTATATATGAGTGAGCATGTGCACAGAAATTACTAAGGTCTCGACCAAGTTCATTGGTGAGCTTTGTTGCACCCATTATGTTGTTTTAAAATGGCGGGCTATCACTGATAATTCGGGTTAGTATAATTATTAATATAATTCGTGATATCACCGAATTTGGCGATAAAATATAAATCACTTTAATAAAACCAGCTTTGATAACGCTGACTAATTTCGCGAAATTCTCATTCATATTCAATATTGACAAAAATTAGTATTTAATCTTCTATAATCGGGTTCCACTAATTTGAGCTTCGTGTGTTTGAATAATATAAGCTGGCTTTAAAAAAAAGGAATATGAAAGCTACCTCTTCCTCCCGGCACTGGCCGGAAGGACTTTCTTATGTTACATCAGTTACAAAGTTTTGAATTGCAATTTTTGGAACTAAAAGAGAGATTGAAATAATCTGCAGGTATTTGGGTATTAAGTCCTAAGTAAGAAATATTTTAAATTGTAAAAATTAGTTCTAGATTTATTAGTAAATTTTCTACGTAGTTTTGAAAACAAAACTCAATGATCAAATCTTACGTCAGTTACGATGGAATTGTCCAATACTACCTATTGCGATCGCTCCTATGTTGGAAATTCTGAAAAAAAAACAGATCTACACCGATCATGTCCCCCATAGAACCCAAAACCACCCCTCAGTAAAAAACTTTATCTACCTATCTATCTATCTATATTATATCATTTTTTTTATGGACACGATAATTTCCGTAATTCTGAACAAATCTCTTCCAAACTGATACATAAAATCAAGAGGCATCAAGTTCGTTAATGGACAAAATCGGGCTAAGGGGGTGGAAATAGGGAGGGTTTTTCTGAAAACCGAAAAACTCCCATAACTTCTTAATTTTTATACATATCAAATCAGTTTAAAGTTATTATTACTTCTAGGAAAAGGGCTAAAAATTTATGTAGCACAGATTTTATATACAATTAAAAATGGGCCCAAGGAGCGCAAAAATAGGGTTTTAGGGAGAAAAAAATTCATAATTTCGTCAATTTTTAAGCTATCAAATTCACTTAAACTTATTATAAATCTTCATAATGTTATCTACAATCTTTATATTGACAAGTTTTTGATAGCACCAATTCTTACTGAAAGAAAAGAAAAAGAAAAGAAAAAATGGGGGGGGGGGGTGAAGAAGAAAACAATTGATAACTTCGTGAATTCACAAGATATCCAATCCGCTTAAATTTATTATACATCTTATCAATATTATCTACAACTTTCATACTGACAAGTTTTTGATAAGATCAACTCTTACAAAAAAGGGGGGGGGGGGGGGGGTTGACGAAAAAAATTATCATATTAACCCTTTCAGTCCTGGTGTCCATTACAATGGACATACATTTTAAAACCTTATCTCTTTTAATCCTCTGACTGCAAAGAGTAAAAACTTGCTCTATGAATATACACTATATTGCCATTAATGACCGGCAACTTTCAATTTTAGGCATTTTGTCGAATATTTAGAAATATACTTGACAGATTCTTCTGGAATTTCAGGATTGAAAAGAACAGGTATGACCTCATATTTAGCAATGTCGATTTGATAAGTGAGGTAATTAGGGGGCCAACAAAAAATCAGAGAAAAAAAATAATACTTGGGATCACCCTGTAAAATAAAATGCACGAAATGATCTATCGCTACCGAATATAAATAAACAGACATTGTGCAATATGTGTATTCTTTTGTGTATGAATAGCATGTATATTAATAGAGATATAGCAATTTATTTAAAAAAATAAAAAGAATCTTGCATGTTTTTTGCTTATAACATGCAGGGTTTTCAACCAAATTCTACTCCATTTTCAGAAAAATTGAAAAAGTATAGTAGAAACAATATTCCGCAATTGGAATATAAATATATTAAATATATTTAGGAAATATGAGCAGTTGTATGAAATGATTTTTATCTGCGCATGCGCGAACGATAACAAGGATTATTTTACATAATTTAAGAGACAACTCTATGGAGCAACTTATTAAAAGAAATCTAGTCAAATATCTTAAAAATTCAGAAAGATATCGGCATTAGAGTGAGCAAATTTTTAGTTGTTCTCTAAAAGCAGCTGAATGATAAGGGATTTTCAACAAATTGTCATTTTTAAATTTCAATTTTTTTTTAATTTTTCATTTGTTATTGATGCTTTAGTTCTTCTTGGATAACCACCAGAACGAGCCTATATCGAACGAGCCATGATCAAAAGAAGTATCAAAATCGAAGCATTTTTTCCAAATCTACTCGTTGATACTAAATACTAACTTTTTTCTGAAAGTCAGTTAATAAAAAATGACAATTTGTGTAAAATCCCTTATCATTCAGCTACTTTTAGAGAGCAACTAAAAATTTGCTCACTTTAACGCCGATATCTTTCTGAATTTTTACGATATTTGACTAGATTTGTTTTAATAAGTTGCTCCACAGAGTTGACTATTAAATTATGTAAAATGATCCTTATTATCGTTCGCGCATGCGCAGATAAAAATTATTTCATACAACTGCTCATATTTCCTAAAATATTTAACATATTTATATTCCAATTGCACTATATTGTTTCTACTGTATTTTGTCAATTTTTCTGAAACCGGCGTTAAATTTGGTTGAAAACCCTGCATGTTATAAGCAAAAAACATGCAAGAATTTTTTAATTTTTTTAAATAAATCGCTATATCTCTATTAATATACGTGCTATTCTTACACAAAAGAATACACATATTGTACAATGTCTGTTTATTTATATTAGGCAGCGGTAGATCATTTCGTGCATTTTATTTTACAGGGTGATCCCAAGTATTATTTTTTTCTTTGATTATTTGTTGGCCCCCTAATTGCCCCCTTAACAAATCTACATTTCTAAATATGAGGTCATACCTGTTCTTTTTAATCCTGACATTCCAGAAGAATCTGTCAGGTATATTTCTAAATATTCGACAAAATGTCTAAAATTGAAAGTTGCCGGTCATTAATGGCTATATAGTGTATGAATAATTAATCTTTTTGACATCTTTGCGGTTTTTAGTTTAGCAACAGCCAACAGATGTTTACAGCTTGCTTTGTTTAATTGTGGCGTCAGTCTGTGGTATGCAAAAACATGAGTATTCTTTTTGTTTTGATTTTTATCAAAAATTCCTTCTAATGTGTCAGTGATTTTTTTTATATAATGCTTGTATGTTAATTTCAGCATTCTAATAGTTTTATTTTTTTTTACTGGTTATAGTTTAGGCAAAATGGGAGCCAAAGTACAGTCGTGGAAAAAAAAAAAGTAAACGCCCCCTACTAACTTCTCAACAAATTATCGTAGAAGAAAGTTACTGGTACCGAACGATTGGAAATAAAGGCTACTTTTAAATGATGTATATAAAATTTGTTTAAGGGGCCATCTACATATTAAAACAAACCATAACTTTGTTATATTCAAAGCTGGAGTAGCACAGTTGAAGTTTTTTCCAACAGAGCGAAAAATGTCCAGAACAGGGATCTTGGCGTGCCGTGCCAATGCCTTACCTGTTAGGCTATCCGGACCGATACCTGGCTGACATAATTCACTCTTATTAGTTGGACTTGGCTTCGAACTGCTGCGCTATTTCATTCATCCGAGCTATAACTATAGCATTTACATGATGAAACTACTTCAACACGGAAACTCCTGTAACCATAACTTTGTTTTTTCAATAGCAGTACACAATTCTGACAGCATAAATGAACTCTACACCTTTCAATTAGCCTATAAACAAATTTTTATGCAATTCGTGCTATAAGTTTCCGAGAAATTAATTATTTTAAAATGAGCGTATTTTAAGGGCTGTATCCAAATTGAAGTTCCGAACAAGATTGTTAACCGAGAGAGCCGCTTTCTTGATCAAGGCACGTTTAAGCGTCAATGAAACCTATTTGATTACAGGATAGCAGAATAAATTTCAAAAATTTACTCATTTCTATCAAGCAGGACGGTCGTTCTGCCAAGCCAAGCTGAAAAAAAATGCTAACCTCGCCAAACAAACAAACGCCAAGAAAAAAACGCAAGACACCGTAACTGCTTATTATACTGATGACAACTTCTCCATGTTAAATCAACCAAACATGCCAGCGTAAAATTTCCCATATCAAAAGAACCAATCATCGCAGAAAAATAAAACCAAAACCAGTAGGACCTAATGGAAAAGATCTTCAATTTGAGACCAAATGCATCCTCATAAATTAATTATAAACAGAGATATAGATTTTTTAAAATAACGTCGAGATACTGAAAATGACCGATTTATTTTCTTCGTCACAATCTATGGTTCAATCAAGGTAGAGACTTAAATAATGGACATAAAAAAGTAAGGATTGCATTTTTGGACAGATATTTACTCAATCTACGTGCTTTTGTAAAATTCAGCTTTAAAAACACAAGTTTTCTATTCTTAATTAGCGAAAAACTGTTAATTAATTCTAAAGTTTATAAATTATGCCAAACAGCGATAAACCCGCCAAATCATTTTAGAAGTCTTTTAAAATTTGTTATATTATCCTTTTGCATTGATTTCATCGAAGAAAACTATGACCGAAATCCAGATAGATTTTTCGCTGTTAGCGAAATGAGTTTGACCAATCAGAAGCCAGAATGTTTGAGAATTTTTGCTGCTTCTGGATCCCGACCTATGTCATAAAAGTTTTGAGTCATTTTCTTAGCGCCATGGATGAAGTGCAATGTTTACAGAAATTTAGGCTGGGATCCAGATGGATTTTTCGCTGTTAGCGAAACGAGATTCACCAATCAATAGCCTGCATTGCTGCAAACAGCGAAAAGTTCGCAAAAGTGCAAGCTTCTGATTAATGAATCTCGTTTCGCTAACAGCGAAAAATCTATCTAGATTGCGGCCAATTATGTTGAACACAATTTTGCATTTCCACATCCAGGAAGGGTATTGATGTCATAACAACAGTGCGTATTCGCAACTATTTAAGGCATTGATTCTGAACTCCTTTGCTATACATTTCAATATTAAAGAAGTTGTTGTTTCAATAGTTTTAGTACTTTTCTCTATTGCTCACTCTAAAACACGAATATCGAAATTTAACCAAAAGCGCTCAGAAACTATAGCGCCTAGAATATATAGTGTTGAAATCGGCTAACCCTGTAATACTTAAAAAAGCGCTAAAATATTGTATCCCTTAAATGTGCAATGATACTGCTGTAATATGCAGATCGCAGCGACATCTGCAGGATATTTTCTACAACTGCAAGAAATTGCTAGTCTATACAATGTAATAATAGTAATACGAAAATCCCACAGATGTTGCTGCGATCGATACTTGAAATTTTAGCAGTATCGTCGCACATTTAAGGGATACAAATTTTTAGAACTGTTTGGATAGCATATTTCCATACTAGGTATTCTAGGCGCTGTATCAGAAACAGCACCATAACAGAGAGCCTTTATACATAAGAGTGTTGATATATGCACAGGAGGCATGCTCATTTCAAGCTTTTGTCGAAAGTACGGCAACCCGCTTTCTTGAATAGAGGATATTCAATCTACGTTATGATCACATGGTCAAGGCAAGAACGTCTAACATAAAGAAGGGAAGGCTCCGTCTACGTAATGTAAATCCCCGTTAGCCAATGGTTGGTTAGTTGTGTTTATGACGGCCAATTATCAACACGAGGGATATAGGCCCTAAGGGGGGGAGTGCCATTCGTGGGGGTCTTTTTAAGGGAACCTAACCCGTATTAACGCTTGGAAATCCAAGGTTCGAAGAAAACCACGAAAACTCCGAACGATTAGGCCGACGGGCGCGATTGGGTTCCAACCCAGCACTTCCCGTCTACCAGCTTCGAGAGCAGAACCTCTCGGCCACACCCCGCTAGCCAATGAAACAGTTCATGGGAGAAAGCAGTAGTACACTGCTAAAAATATCGTGAAAAATTACCTCTGTTTTTAAAGGCTATCTGTATTCTGACCAATGAGAACGCTTCATAGGCGTTTATGTAGCGTTCTCATTGGTCAGAAAATAGAGAACCTGTAAGAACCGAGGTAATTTTTCACGATATTTTTAACAGTGTAGTTTCCTGTTTCCCTTCTTATCAGTTAGAAATTCTTTGGGTAAATTATCGGTACCACGTGACTTTTTCAGCCTCGAACCCATATTTGGAATATCCTCCGTTAGAAGATACGCGCATGGACGATCTCTATTAGACTAGGGAAATAATTCAGCATGCATTAACCTGACAATAATGGCATGCTCGCAAAGAACTTTAACGATTTGTTTTTATCACTTTTACCAATAAACATTTATTGGCCGTATGTCGCTACTTCGTTATAGAGACACACTTATTCCGAATTAGATCCCGGCCTTAATGTATCAAAATACGGAGTTTGCTTTCTGTACTATTCCTGAGCTCAGTTATAGCGTCTAGAAATATAGGTCGGGATCCAGGTACAATTTTGCAAACAGTGAAAAATTAGCAAAAATTCTGCCTTCTGATTGGTCAATCTCGTTACGATAACACAGAAAAATCTACCTAGATCACGGTCATAGTGTGGAAACCGGCTATTTCAGTAATTCTTTAAAAAGTGCTAAAAATTGAATCCCATAAATATTGAAAAATACTGAATGACAAAGTCGATAGCAGCAACATTTTCTAGATCTTCTCTGAGCGAAACGTTTTCTTTTGAAATAGTTATGTTGGAATTACCATATGTCGCTATAATCGACATTCGTCGTTCAGCCTCGTTCAACATTTATGGGATACAATTTTTAGCACTTTTTTAATAAGCCGATTTTTAAACTATATCTTCTAGAAACTATAGCTCCGTTATAGCGTCTAGATTATATGTTGTAGAAATCGACTATCCCAGCAATACTTAAAAAAGCGCGGAAGTATTGAATCCCTTAAATGTACAACGATGTCGAATTCCAAACAGTCATTTGCATCGACATCTGCAGGATATTTTTTAAAGAAGAAAGAGACATGTGTAATGCACCGCTACAGCGTCTAGAATACATATGTGGAAATTTGCTATCCAAGAACCGCTAAAAAGTGTATCCCTTAAATGTGCACTGACGCTGAAATCCAGGGAGATTATCGCAGCGACATCTGCTATATATTTTCAAATTTCAAAGTAAACATCGTATTATTACAGCGGGTTTGACGCCAAGCACACAGGTCAAATGTAAGTTAATAAAACGTTTAAAAAAATGTTACAGCGTATAGACCAAATTGTCTTGAAGTTTTGGTAAATATCCTGCAGATATCGCTGTGATCGACTGATTGGATTTCCACACAATATATTCTAGACGCTGTAGCGCCGCGCTAGCCTGTCCTTTTTCGTTTACCTCGAAGTAGATTACGTTATTTGAAGCTGTTCCTAAGTGTGGCCAGCTCATCACGTCACACGGAGTTGATTATCTGTACACGGCAATGGACACAAAAAAAAAAAATCGGCGCACCGCTTTGTACTAATCATCGTGTAAAGATGATCCAACTCCGTGTGACTTTTAAACGTCATGAACTGGCCTATTATGTCATTGGTCACGCTAACACCCACCCCCTTGCGTCCGCCATATATAGCTGCATCTTGCACTGGAGGCTGCTAAATGGGCTGCTATCGGTCAAAATCAAGAGAGAAAAGGGCAGAAGAGGGGGAAAGAACTCGTTTTTTTATGTAGTTTTTCACACGGGAAGATTGACATGTCTGCTCCTCTCCTTTCATAGCTTCATGGTGGTGAAATAAACAAACGCCCCTAAATGTTTGAGAAAGTCTTGACACGCGTCACAAAAACATCACACAAAGCAGGCAAAGCAAAGGAACAAAATCATTCATTGGCTCGTGGATATGAACGAGCCAATGAATGATTTTTCTTCTTTGTTTTGCCTGCTTTGTGTGATATTTTCCTGACTTGTCAAGGCTTTCTCGAATATTTAAAGGATGTTGAATAGGCCGCGATCAAGATAGATTTTACGCTATTAGCGCGATGAGATTGATCTATCAGAAGCCTGCATTTTTGAAACCTTTTTTATGTTTGCAGTAAACACTCTGGATCCCGGACATTAACTTTGGTTGGTTAAGACGATTTTGAATAAAATCAAATCAGAAAGCCAATGTTTTTAAACTTTTTTGGTTAGTTTAATCGAAATCTTCCACGTCTATTAATGAAAACTGAGTTACTGTACTTTGGACAAAAACTTGAATATGAGTACACGACTTGTGCATATGTGTCACCACTCTTACATATAAATGTAGTCTGTTATGAGCATGATTCTAAGCGCAGCTGGTTAAATATGAGTATCTGGGTATTAGATAAAGCAATAGTGGCCCACCGTGGCTGAGTGGATAAGACACCACGCCGCTAATCGCTTGAGAACGTAGGTGGGGGCGGGTTCGAATCCTGCCGTGATCCCCACGTGATCTGATATATATGTGTTCAATAACACAAACAAGCAATAGTGAAAGATACAGTTGCCATGGAAATAACGACTTCTTTAATTCGTATAGAAAATTAATGAATAGTTGTAAATGATTTAAGTTTAAAATGTAGGCAAATGCTCTGAAAATATCAATGGCTCCCATCTAGTATTTTACAAAAATAATTTAATATATTCACATGATGTATAAGTTGATGCAACTCTTACCTAATGAAAATTCTGCAACAAGACTTATGTAGGTAGATCTTTTCAATGATTAATTCAGAATTCTAAGAACAAAACGAAGTTCTTAAGCGCCCTTCCTCACCCCTCACCCCACTCAAAAAAAGAAATACGATAGAAAGGTATAAGTATTTGGATAATTTCAGTATTTCTGTGAAAAAGGAGTCTGGGTATTAAAAAAAACATATAACAAATTTGACGAACGATAAGACTATAGATTTCAGGCAATTTTTAATTGCAAAAAAATTTTATTCTAATGTTTATGCGGCTTTAATAATAGACTATTAAATATAATCAATTTACGGGAATTTTTATACGAAATTATATTCTCACATTTATGCAAATAGGTATGGAATAACAGACTTGAGTCAAATTACATATTTATTCTTTCTTCTCTATAACACGATCTAAATGAAGATGAAGTTATATGTACAGTTTATATCTTTAAATTTTTAGATTTTTTTTATCAAAAATGTTTCATGATCATGTGTAAAATTGCTAGATATACTTCTTTAGACAGATCTTCGATTCTTCAGATGCCTGCGGGGCTTCATTCTCGGATTTTCCGTAGGTATTTGTAAAGATAAATTTATTTTGCAAAACCGTCAGCAAAAAAAAAGTTAGAACAAACAATTAACTGACAGACTAACTGTAAATATATATTTTATTTTGACTCTATTTGATTTTTACTAAATTTTCATCCTTCATAGAAAATTTTAAGGCGATATAAATTGAGAAAGACTGATACTTTGAAAGAAGAAATTGACTTTCGTTACTTTTAAATTATTAATTACTCTAAAAAATGAATGATAGGTAAACAAAGTGTATACTATTGTCTTTGTTCCCTGCTTATAAAGGCTATACAAGGACTAATTTTAGCGAGTAGAATTATTTCAATTATATATAATCTGTTTTAAAAAAAGAACTGATATCTACTAAAAAACAACTTTTCAAAAGTAAAAAAAAGCCAAGCAAAAAAAAAAAAAAAAAAAAAAAAAAGAAAAGAAAAAAGGGGAAAGTTGTGGCTAAAAAATAGTGTGATATCAAATTTCCAAGCTAATATTATGGTACTTATTTAACATTTTTTATTAAAAATTTACCATATGTAAGTCGAGTACCTAAGTATGCGTTGATAGAAAGCCTTTTCTCCTTTACTAAATACATCATAACGTGTTTCTGAAAATTAATTTTTTTTAAATTATGCATGATGGGCTTGGCGGCCATCTTTCCATATTTTACACAAATTTCTAAGCAGACAAGCTCGTAATATGTTTGCACTATTAAGAATTTTGAACGTCTAGTTTTGGCTACAGACAGATAAATTAAGAAAGTCTTTTATTTTGAAGAAAAAAAGCAAATTGATTTTTACTGCTTTAACTAATTAATTAACCCCCTCCGAAAAAAAGAGAATCATAAGATGAAACCTGAAGTTACTTCAACTTTATTTTAAGACACAAATTTCTAGGCACTCATTTCCATAAATTAAAAGCATAAAATGTTTGCTTTAGCAACAATTTCGAATTTCCGATCTTAACAATGTACTTGTGTGCTTAGAAAATTGTGTAAAATATGGAAAGATGGCCGCCAAGCCCATCATGCATAATTAAAAAAAATTAATTTTCAGAAACACGTTATGATGTATTTAGTAAAGGAGAAAAGGCTTTCTATCAACGCATACTTAGGTACTCGACTTACATATGGTAAATTTTTTATAAAAAATGTTAAATAAGTACCATAATATTAGCTTGGAAATTTGATATCACACTATTTTTTAGCCACAACTTTCCCCTTTTTTCTTTTCTTTTTTTTTTTTTTTTTTTTTTTTTTTTGCTTGGCTTTTTTTTACTTTTGAAAAGTTGTTTTTTAGTAGATCATAAATACCCCTATCATTCATACTCCTTAAACCATCATTTTGCCGTTTTTTAAGCATGATTTGAAAAATACTGGGAAGAAAAATGTGAAATTTTGGATTTCCATAAAGCAGGACTTAATAAATCTAAATCTATCAAAAAAATTGTATGTTGCAATTCATAATTTTTTCGAATATTAATTTCATAATTCATAATTCATATAATAAAATTATAAAAATTGCAAATTCAACGTATTTGTGTTTGGGTATATTAGTATTATTGCTACACAAAAATTAGCTCCGGGATAATCCCGGGATTAGGAAAATTAGAATTTCTGTAATATCATCAATTTTTACAATAGCGAAATATCATAATATTATAGAAAAGACAAAGCAAAATTACAGTCTAATTTACATATGAAAATATACCAAATTAAAAAAATTAACTTCAATTAATTATCAAAACTTATAGGATAAATTAGAACAAATGAAAATTAAAAGAAATACGCTGTTGATGTTTGAAAATGCAACAAAAAACATGAAATGTCTATGCTTCATCTTCTAGATAATTTCTTTTATTTCCTGTTAAACAAGTTTTTGAATAGTTTAATATTTACAATATTAAAAACTAATTAATATCACGAATTAAATTAGGAATTATTCTCATACCCACGTAAT
Source organism: Maratus speciosus (assembly GCA_963932465.1). Lineage (NCBI taxonomy): Eukaryota > Metazoa > Arthropoda > Arachnida > Araneae > Salticidae > Maratus > Maratus speciosus. Next base: position 288,096,096 of record OZ010789.1, on the reverse strand, counting down.
TAAAGTTTATAATTCTAGGATATTGCAAATGCAAGGTTTTCCCTAACATGAAGATTTTTTTCTTGAAATAAAAGAACTTAGCACACACACACATAGAATAAAATAACACATAGATGTATAGTTTAAATTTCTAAATAGCAATAACTGTTAAAATTCGAAAACGTTGCATAATATAAAAAATTATTACGTACCTCGTGAAAAAAAAAAGATTATTTTGAATAGTTCACTGTTTCCTAACTAATCGGTATTCCTTTGAAAATATGTTCTAAGAAATATGACGGCATATAAAGTTTCATCTCCAAGTCCCAGTTGTAACATTGTCTGTTTTTAGGGAAATGTGATATTGGTTTAAGCGCTCTGTTAGCATTTCAATGCACTTTTTTGCTGTAAAAGATCCATATATGCGCATAAGGCCTAAATTCCTGAATTTGTTCAAATTTAAATTTCTTGAATGGGCATTAATATTCATAAATCGCTTGTTTGCAGTAAATGTCCATTCGTCAAAACTCAAACTAATTTTTTTCCTGAATTTTTAAAAGTTTGTATTTCACTTGCAATTAACTCTTTTATTATAGTTCACTACACGATTTCGAATTGATACTGCAGATTTTGGCAAATCATTATAGCCTTTAGCTATCAGTAAGTTTCTTAAATCAGTTGAAAGTTAAATGAAAAACAGTCTTTAGCTGTCATTCGCAATAAAATTAAATCCAGTGATTCCTTATCACTACTGAAATAATCTTCTATTTTCCGCTTTTTTTGAAAGCAATGCAACTTCTATGCAATCTTGAGTGTGGAAGGAAGAGATGATGTATTAAATTCTTTCTAAACTTTAGTACCATGTTCCGTCGATAAATGTGCATGCAACCCTTAGTCGATCCACCTAACGTTTTAAGCACTTGGCTACATCTTTTACGTTTAGCGATTTTTTCATCTTTTGACCTTAAATAGCAGTGCCGTACTGAAGATGTATCATTATCTTTCCTATGAGCTACAAAATCCTTTTCATTAGATATCTTTAAAGCAAAATAAGGATAAACGCACGAAAAGCAAAGAAGTTAGCACATAATAATGACTATGAAACTCAAATGCGACGCTTATCAGTAAACTCTAATTCGAGATTTTGTGATTCCCAGTTGCTGAAACGACCGGCTTTCTAAACGCGGCAAAATCGAAATAAACAAATGATTTCATTGTTCCCGAATAATAGCCGAGCGGGTTACATCTGTTTGCAAGTCAAAAGGTTTCCATGTTAAACTATTTAATCGCTTTGAAATATGTAAAAAATACTTGAAATATGTATATTTTTTCAAGGATATATAAATTTCATAAAAATTAATTCTTTTTCTTTCCAAAAGAGAAAGTCTATAAATATATTTTTTTTATTTCAGCTGAATATTGTTCCATTTAAAAAAAAGGACAATCCCGAAAATCCCGAGATTTGGCAGACAAGATCCCGGGATTTTCGGGATTAAAAATGATGCGGGATCTCGGGATACGGGATCCCGGGATTGTAATCCCTAATTAGGAGCATAATTTCAGGAGATATAAATAAAAATATGAAAATGTAATATAACATTAGAAGTACTAAATTTTGAATGTCTATAATTCAAAAACTTATTATTCGAATGACTTGAAATTTGGTTTCTAGGCATATTTTGAACCGAAGATTTGAAATATCTCGTTAAATTTGGGTATTGCCATTGAAAAAAATGAAGTTTGGATTTGTTTTAATATGTATATGGCCCCCTAAACAAATTTTATACACACCATTTAAAAGTAGACTTTATTTCCAATCGTCCGGTACCAGTAACTTTTGTCTACGATAATTTGTTGGGGAGTTAGTAGGGGGTGTTTACTTTTTTTCCCCACGACTGTACATGTCCATTACAATGGACATACGGTACAGGTGGTTGTGATGCTTTAGATAGTTGAATTATAATGTTTTTGTAATCAAATTTATTTTAGACATTTGAATCATTTTTAAAACAGCCACAAGTTAACAGAAAGATTAAATATTCACTTCGCATTGTAGAAAAATATTATTTGAAAAATTCTAACGATTTAAAATAAGTTTTGGAATATATCATAAGTTCTGAAGAATCATATATTGAAGAATTGGATTATCATGATGATTGCTTTATTGATAGTGATAATAAATCTTCCTACAACTTGTTTGAAGTCTTAATGGAGATATATATATATATATATATATATATATATATATATATATATATATATATATACAACTGAAACAATTACAATAAATAGATTCAATAATCATCATTTTCTAAGTGACAAAAAATGGCAAAAAAAGGCAGAGGGCACTGCGATGAGCTAGTAAGTGATGGGAAAAATGTTATATTGAAATGGTATGATAATAACCTGTTGTTTTCTTATCTAATTTCATTGGCGTAGGTTATAAAGATTTAGTCGAAATGTGGGACAAAAAGAAAAGAAGCATATTGAGATTGAAAGACAGGAAGAAGTTAAGTTTTCCAACAAATCTATGGCTTGGATTGATAAATTAGTTCAACTGGTAATTTGCTATCGAATTCACATAAAATAAAAAAATGGACTCTGCTTGCGCTATTCCATGCTATTGATTTATTTATAGTTAATAGCTGGCTAGAATATTGAAAACACTGTGCCACTTTAGGTCACATTAGTTTAAAAAAAACATACTAGATTTGTTGCTTGTCAAAATGAGATTAGCTTCAGATCTGTGTACAGTTGGTTTAGCAAAAAATAAACAAAGAGGGAGACCATCATTATCGCCTATTGGGCAAAATAAAAGGGTATGCCAAAGAGTGGTTGAAGTTCGGTCTCATCCTGAGATTGTCAATGACTGTGTAGATCATTTTCCAAATTTGATGATAAACACGAAGCAACCTGGTGTAAAAATTACGATTGCAGTCATAAAACCCATATCTATTGCAATAAATGTGCAATGCATTTATGCTTCACGAAAGGGAGATATTGTTTTTTTCTAATTTCCATGTGAAATAATATAAAACTCAGCTACTTTGGTATATAAAATCAGGAATATGTGAAAATGCTTTGTAAAACTGTGTATTATTGCTGTGTACCTCCTAATATGTAAAAAAATTACTAAAATATTATCTTTTAACATTTTTTAGTATTATATCTTCTTTATCTATCTTTGTTTCGTAAAAAATTGATATTTAGAACAAAAATCGTAAGAGAAATTCAAGCGCTGAGTATTTGACTTTTGCAACCTCATAGACCGGTTGTCCATTCCAGTGGACATTTTCCTATTTTTTTAAATAACTACTTTTCCTTTAATTTTTTCTTTTAACTTGCTTATTAGCACCCTATTATGACATTTTATCATGATAATTATTTTTTTTACTCACAACATTAAAGTCAGGTCTGAAAGGGTTAAGGGTGTTCTCAAATCCAAACGGCTTATTTTCTGACTCATTTTTAAATTCTTTTTCGCTCTCAAACGCATCCACTTGGCAGGTTCTCTTATTCTGAAACTATATAAAGTGCTGTATTGATCGATTTTTTGATAAAGGCAAAATATATTTCAAAAAATGTTCTCAAAGTGGGCGTTTTGAATCGAATTTCCCGAAGCGATAGTTCTGGAAACGAAAAAAATGGTCGTACTGAGAAAATAATTGTAAATCAAGTTCTAATTAATTGAACGGAAAATAAAAACACAGGTCGCTTATAAATCTTTTCAAAAAATCACGTCAGCAAGTTTCATGTTTTTACTTTTATTAATGTGTCAGAAAATTTCGAGTTGTTGAGCGGGGGAAATATTTTCTTTTAATACAGACTTAATATGATTTTGATAAAACGAGCTCTTACAGAAAAATGAAATTAAAAATTCGTCAAAAGCGGCCAGATAAAATTGTTAAACTGGGTTTATCTCTAATCTTGATTTAGTTTTTGTTGGCGAAATTAGTACTTACCCTCGAAATCTACCTCCCCCTGTAGGCCGAGCCGGCAGGGATTTTTTTGTAACCGGATGTTTTTGTGCTTTAATGTTACGAAAAATATGGCACATAAAATTTAAAAATTGGTACTTTTATATAGAAATGTTCGGTAAATACGCTGAAGCAAAAAGTTTAAAAATCGAAGTATAATTTTAAGAGCTATTTAATTTTGAAGTCGGTTAAAATCGTTCTGTTACAAAAGTTTTATAGGAACAAAAATTATGCAAACCATTTGCTTGACAAGCTTGTGGTGTGCAGAGTGCAATTATTTTTTTAATTTGGCTGAATTTTTTAGTTTTTAATTTCTTCTATCTTTACAAGAAAGTATTGGATTCGTGAAAATTTTCGACTTCCGGTTTTTGATCGATTTATGCGTTTTAGAAGGTCCTGAACACGATTTGATGGTTCTTAGAAAATGTCTGTATGGGACAAAAAATAGCGCCACCTGTTAGGCGATTTACACCAAAAACTAATTAGGACCAATTTATACCAGGGAGTAACTGAATCTAAAGCTTGATGAAAATTCACGCATTAGTTCTTGAGATACAGCTATTGCGAATGTCGTGAAAAATGCATCATAGCAGCGCCACCTGTTGGGAGATTTACACGAAAATGTAATCAGAGCCAGTTTATATCAAGGTCTAACTGAATCTAAAGTTTTGTGAATTTCCATGCATTAGTTCTTCTTGAGATAGAGCGCCCAAAAAATTTTGTCACATACAGACTCACAGAGTGACAGACAGACATTTTCTAAAAACCATCAAATCGTGTTCAGGACATTCTAAAACGTATAAATCTATCGAACACCGGAAGTCGAAATTTTTCGCGAATCCAATACACTAGAACCCGGTTAATCCGAGCCCCGGTAATCCGAAATTCCGGTTAATCTGAACCGATTTTACCTTCGAAAATTATACTTGAACAAATTAACTGAAAAGATTAACTTACGAAATTTTCGGAATTACAGGATGAATGTCGGAAAAAACGTGTAGAAGTTAGAATTAAACATAAAATGGCAGTAGAGCATGTTTTTTATTCTTTAAACTGCTTGGATAGAATTTAAAAAAATACTCAATAATGTAAAAATACAACATATGTACACGAATATTACACTGGCCTCCAAAAGTTAAGGTACAGGGACTGGATGCTTTCGATTGCACACGTTTTGTCGAATATCTACAAAAATTATGGGCGAATTGTTCTTGAACTTCTGGGATGAAAAGAACATGTTTGATTTCATATTTCTTGGTGAAGATTTAGTCGGGCAGACAATTAGGGGGCTAATAAATTAAAAAAAAATAATATTTGCGATCAGCTATGCAACAGAAAATGCTGGAAATGGTTTGTCACTGCGTTAAATGACTATTTGGGTCCTTTTCAACGTTTGTGTGCATTTGTGTAAGCATAACACTCATATTCGTGAAGATGTTATTGTATCTGTGAAAAATTGAAAAGTTTTTTGCTTATAGCATACAAGAGTTTTCAACCAAATTTAACACAACTTTCCGAAAACTTGCCAAAGCACAACAACAACAGTAGCAACAGTATACTACAATTAAAACATGAATATGTTGAATATTTGATGAGATATGGACATTTTTATGAGATAATTTTTAACTACGCATGCGCGGAAGATTTCAAAATTTTTATTTCATAATTTGGTAGTCAGTATTTTGGGGCAACTTATATAAAAAGTTCAGTCAAATATCGCGAAAATTCACAAAGATAGGGTCGATGTTGTGAGTTGCTTTTCTTTAGCTCGTATTCTTTATTTAAGCTCGCGATTACTTCCTCTATTATTTTGTCTTTTCCGGCAATTAAAATGTCGTCTACGTATGTTATTATGTATGTTGTGTTATCGCTCCTTTTTCGCGTAAAAAGGCATGAGTCAAATTTGCTCTGACTGAAATTCATCTTTTTTAGTGTTTCTGTTATTTTATTATGCCACGCTCTCGCGGCTTGTTTAAGTCCATATATGGCTTTGTTTAGCCTACATATTTTGTTTTCCTGATTTGGTTCAACAAAACCTTCTGGTTGTGACATGTATATCTCCTCCTCAAGCTCCCCATGTAAGAACGCGGTGTTATTATCAATATGTTTTACATTTAAATTTTGATGCAATGCTGCTATTAATAATGCTCTTATTGTTGTATATGACACGACTGGTGCATAAGTTTCATCATAATCCTCCCCGAATTTTTGTGAATATCCTTTTGCAACTAAACGTGCTTTATATTTTTGGATTTTTCCTGTGTTGTCGCGTTTTAGTTTGTAGGTGTTTCCCAGTCACTATAAAATTCTCTTTTAAAATGCAAAAAGTATTTAATTCAAATGACAAAAATTTATTTTTACTTTCAACAATGGGCGATTCTCAAAAGGTGGGCACAGGACACAAGTCATAACTGTAAGCCTTTCAAACATAACTTTAATTATCATTGACTTTATTTTATTTTTTACACTGAGTTTTTACTTCTATTCAGAGACAGAAAATGACATAATTTATTGTAAAAGCTTTGTATAAATATCTTAAAATTTTATTATTTTATGCTAAAGAGGCCAATTTCGGACATTCATAAAGTTAACTGCTCCAATGTACCACGAAGAAAAAGACTTTAACTTTTTTCCAGGTGGTTCTAATGGTAAACAACGAATGCATAAAGGAAACGGATGATTTTTTGATAATTTCGTTAAGAGATGGCAGACTGATTTATTGCTTTTTTGAAGATAGAAGGACTTTTCTATAAAGCATTTTTCTGTATTTTGTTATGTCCGAAAGTAACGTACGTAACAAAGTATTTGATTTTATTATTACACTCTAAAAACGACGTTTTCAAAAATGAGTAAAAAATACTCAAATCTGAGTATGCCGCATCGTCAAAATGGCTCCGAAACAAAATTACTCAAGTTTGAAACATGTATATACTTATTTCTGAAAACATGCACACACTTAATAATGAAACATCATGTGCTCATTTTTGAGTATGCCAATGTTTCAAAAATGAGTATGAACTGACCACTATGTGCTCATTTTTGAGTATGTCCATGTTTCAAAAATGAGTATGAACTGACCTCTATGTGCTCATTTTTGAGTATGTCCATGTTTCAAAAATGAGTATGAACTGACCTCTATGTGCTCATTTTTGAGTATGTCCATGTTTCAAAAATGAGTATGAACTGATCTGTATGTGCTCATTTTTGAGTATGTCCATGTTTCAAAAATGAGTATGAACTGATCTGTATGTGCTCATTTTTGAGTACGTCCATGTTTCAAAAATGAGTATGAACTGACCTCCATGTGCTCATTTTTGAGTACGTCCATGTTTCAAAAATGAGTATGAACTGACGTCCATGTGCTCATTTTTGAGTACGTCCATGTTTCAAAAATGAGTATGAACTGATCTGTATGTGCTCATTTTTGAGCATGTCTATGTTTCAAAAATGAGTATGAACTGACCTCCATGTGCTCATTTTTGAGTACGTCCAGGTTTCAAAAATGAGTATGAACTGATCTGTATGTGCTCATTTTTGAGCACGCCCATGTTTCAAAAATGAGTACGAACTGACCTCTATGTGCTCATTTTTGAGCATGTCTATGTTTCAAAAATGAGTATGAACTGACCTCTATGTGCTCATTTTTGAGCATGAAAATACTCAAAATTTACATGTATTTTTAGGTTTAAGGTGCATTGGCGAGATATAAAATAATTACCAATCCTGCACTCCTCCTAAGAGAAAACTGGTTCACTTAATAAAATGAGCATATATTTGAAGCCTGTAAATATAATGAAACTATTTTATAAAAAATGTATCAGTCGGTCAAAAAAAAAATAAATAAATAAACCGTATTAACTCTAATACAAATTATAGAAGTGAAATAAAATTGCTGTCTACTTCAATTTTAAGACTTTAAAATTTTTAATCAAGGGGTCATCTACATATTAAAATGAACAGTAACTTTATATTTTTAATATAACCCCCCCAATTTGATAACAATCGGAAAGAAAACAACTCAATTTAGCCCAATTACAAATTTTTAAGACATTTCACAATTAGTCCAAGAGTTAGTAGACATAGGACTAATGAGTTCTCAGAGTGAAAGATTTTTCTCTTAAAAAAAGTGTTTATAAAATTCGTGTTACTTATAATTCCTACCTCTAATAAATCTTCAATTGTAGAAACGTCTCTTAAAATAGTACTTCGGGTAGTTGAGTGTGTTCTTTCTAACTACATTGTCAAATTTGGAGGTTTACATTGAAAAAATTAAAAATTTGTGTTCACCTTATCATGTAGATGAAACCCTAAGGAAAGTTTTAATAGGTTAAATTGAAATAGACAATCCATGTTGATTGATACCAGTTTCATTTCTCTATGATACTTTTTATTCAAATTAGAATTTTTTTTTTTGACCAACTGTACATAAAGCTTCAAATGCATGCTTGTTTTAATAAAAGCGCCAGTTTTTCTATAGCAAGTTGTTTAGAAAATTAGCAATTTCTCTATACCTCAGCATACACATTGGTCGTCCATCAGTTTATATGTGAAAGTTGAAAAAAATGTGATGTGTGATACAGTTTTATTGGTCCAGCAAGAATAATTTAGTAATGAGTTTTATCAATTATGTATCGTATCTTTAGTACTATGGTTTCTTTCATTTGTGGTTTACTTCATCAGTGCAGATGTCAGAAATACACTACACTAAATCAAACACTTATAAGTTGATGATGGAGCACAAACAGAACACAAAAACGCATCTGACAGGATGTGTTAATTTTAAAAGTTTTCATAAGAGCAATCTCATCTTTTTTCTCCAAAAAAAAAAAAAAAAAAATATGCTCTGAAAATTTTTATTGAAATATATTTATTTTGCAGATTTCTAAAATCTAATGTTGAATTTTTTTTTTTTTTTTTTTTTTTGTATACATATGATGTGAATGACTGATTTGCATAACAAAAATGCTTTTGAAAAATAATTTAAAAACCAGTTGTAAATTCAAATCATTTAAGTTTCAAAGAAGTCCCTCTGAATCTTAATTTTAGAAATGTTTATTATATTTATATAAATAAATATTTAGTTTTTATTTGAAATTACACCCACATTTAAAAAATGGTTGGGTCCCTGGGACATTCAAAGAGTCCATTCACATCACTGTCCTTGCAGTCTATTCATTTTGACAGTCTTTCATATAATGTAGGATTTATCCAAATCCGCTAATGATTTCATGTAACATGTTCAAAATTTTATATTTCAGAAGAAATGTCCTCATTAAATTATATCATAATTGTCTTTAATATCACTTTCACCCTAGAGATTAATTTGAAAATGCACTTCTGCATTTTACATATATTGACTGAAAATGGACCAGCACCCATTATTATAACTTGTCAGAAAAATTCAAAGTGAATATTTCCTCAAATACAATCATCAATCCTTTTGAATTGACACTTCTCAATTACTAAACTGAAAAAAAAAAGAAACCAAATACAGTAGACTCTCTCAAATCCGCACAGCTTGGCACCAGAGGTTGTGTGGATTTCTGGTCATTGATTTGTTTACATTTTTTAAAATGTAATTTGAATGTAATAATGCAATCAAAATTATAATGAATGCTTGCAATATAGTAAAATAATTAAGCAAAGTAATAAACTAAAATAATAAAAATCAAGATAATTTTTAAAATGATTAAATTATTAAAAGTAAAGGTCAAGTAAATGATATACAATTAAATATCCATAATCAAGATGAGGTACATTTTCCTTGAATTATTCAAAGAAACTTTCCTCTTAAAGGTACACAATTAATTTATATCAAAATCATGAAAAAAGGAAGTTTTGCTTCAGGTTTAGCCAGACTTAATAACAGAAAAGCTCGATTATTACATAAACATATTTGCTAAAAAGATTGTGATTACCATTGATATAAGCAAAATCTTGATTTTTTTTTTCAGAAATAAATTTATGCTTCCTTCATGAAAAACCATGAGTTCAGTCATATCGAGAATTACATATTAAAATACATACGGAATGATATAAAACTAAAATTTTTTGTCATTTTGACCCTCCATCTGAAAAAGTTTTATTGTGTACATCTGCGATTATGTGCGAATTTGAATGAGTCTACTGTACTATGAAATCATTGCTTTCTTTTGTAATATGTTTGATTTCAAACATTTTTATGGTATGTGCCAAAGCCAATTCTTGTTTATTGCTTCTGTGTTTTTTTAATAAATAGTCACAGCTAAAAGCAATGGGAAGTTAAGGCTATTCTCAACTGCTCTGCTCAACGAGCACAAAACGTTTTGACACATTTACAAATTCATTTTTAACGGAAAGATATAAAATTGGAAAGCCTCACCATGGAAGCGATTTGGAATCGAACTGTGTTTTCCATTTTTTGATCAACCAGTTACCTATTGAGTTATAAGAGATTTTGATCACGTGATATGGCATTTTTCTCCATTTACTGACTGGATTTTCTTCTTTCGTTCGGAAGTTCAGTTCTAAATGCCAACTTTGACAGTATTTTCTGAAAGATCTATTGCGTTTACAAGAAAACGGAAAAAAACAGTTTGATCACATAGTTTCTGAATAACAACACCTGCTAGTTTCATGCGTTTGCGAACAAAAATGAATTAAAACTTATGTCAGAAAGTTGGCCCTTTGGATTTGGGAACAGTCTTAAATAATTTTTAAGCAAAGCTTCTGCTACTGACTATACATATTTTTTATAAATTTTCTAATTGAGCAGTTTATGATATTTGCTTAAAAATCACTCAATTGTAAACTTAAAATTACACGAGGCTCTAACTTTTATACATGAAAAGAGCCTTTCTTTTTTCAAAAAGATTACTACACGTTCTTCTGCTATACCTTAAAGTTACTAGAAACTCATTATGCCCATTATAATTAATAAACATAAAAATAAAACTAAAGTAATATCAAAATTGTTTATTTTAAATCTAACAAGTATTTTTACAATCGATAAAACACAAAGCATCAGTACAAAAATAGAAACTTAATCTCTCTCTATATATATATGTAAAACAGTTAGTACAAAATTGCCAAGTGCTTTAAATACTACAAAACTCAAAATATAGCAGAAAGTATTGAAACCAAATTATTTGTTATGACATTTATTCATTACAGGTCAAATTCAAATCTATTATTATTTGATTTTTTACTTTTGTTCTTATTCAGTCAGGTGCTTTCGATGGCTATTCCCTGTCTTCTTGGGGGCTGTTATATTCCTTGCAGGCGTGGCGTATGTCTGCTTTCCCCCCTTTCTCGTTTGTGGGCTTCTCTGTCCGGTAAGCATGCAGTACCACCTTCCGTCCAATCTGTAATGTTCGGTTTCATTTACTGTATTTCCAAAATTACAGTGTAACGGAAGGCGGTACTGTATGTCCACTAGAGAGAGAAGCACATAAGCCAGAAATGAGGGAAAGAAGATACATTCATCCCGGTGAGAGATATATCAGCCCTCAAGAAGAGTGGGAATAGTGATTGAAAGTTTGAGGCTGAATAACAATTCAAGTTTAAATAAAATGATAAACATAAAAAGTAAACAATTTATTGCAGAGTAGTTTTGTATTAGTCTCATATGCTACCATTATCTCTGACTAATGTGGATTCTAGCAAAAAGCTACTAAATTGTTTCAGGAGACAAAAGTTGCAAGATAATATTCAAAATTTTGAAAGTAAATTAAAGAATCTTAATTAAAAAAACATTAAACTTGACTTTGGAGTTGGGAGGGAGATCCATCAACATAAAAATCTGGCTTACAGGCAATGTAATATGATTATATATGCATAAACTCGTGTGGAAATTAAAACCGTTAATTATCATAAACAATTTATGATTAAATATGGTTCCATCGCAAAAGGGAAACGAGTCAGAGATTCATTCGGCCCCAGGTCAGATTTTAGGAAATTTTTTTATGTAATGAGGGGCTTACCGCAGCAGGGAGACGAGACAGTTTTGTTTGGTTTGAGGTTAGTTTTTCGCTAGAGGTTCTGGGGCCCACTAGCCAGCGAAGCCAGCTAGTCCTTTTTTATATGGATCTTTTGTTCAATAATAACCTATTAAAACACAGATGCAGGTAAAAATTCAGACAAATATACATGCACATTGGCATACAATCCTACTTTTGAATACGAAACTGTTACAAAGCTGCCAAAACTTTGTATTTACCTAATATATAGCTGGATCCCCTTCAATTAGTTTTAGATAAATGTCTGCTAACTTCTTAACCTAATCTCCTTAATATAAATCTTTTTTATAAAGTTATACGTAGAGAGATAAGCAGAACACCTAAGTGAAGGAAGTGGTTCAGATGTATTTGCAGTAAAAGAGCAGACACATTCAGCATTATCTGGACAGGTATAATATCAGATACATTATTAGCTATGGTAAAACATCACATGTTTCTATTTCCAAACCAGAAAAAACGCTTTTGGGATTTGAAATGGTGTCAAAACGCTTTTGGGATTTGAAATGGTGTCAAAATTTATGTCTAAACCAGAAAATTTTCAAATAGACCAAGATGGTCATTGAAACGAAAAGATGCTGGAATTTTATTATAATGTTATTGCTATTGTTGAACCTTTCAACAATGTAAAACTTTCCTTGTTGATTCCTTTACCTAAAAAAGTGCATTGATGCAAGAGAGTTGAGAAAAGACTGTGAAAGCAGAGACATTGAGAAAAGTATATGAAGTATGGCAAATAGATAAATAAAATGGACAAGATTAGAGTTTGCTGCCCATAGAAAAAACAGCTGGATGCAACCATAATAATATTTACATAAAATGCAAAAGTCTTTTCAAAATTTTCCTTTTAAATGTTATATTTTAATTACACAACAGTTTAAGTTAGATTTTTTTGCCAAATTTAACAACTTTGGACAATACATTCTATGGTTATTATTTCAAATTATGAAAAATAATGAAAGCCAATCAGCTATTAAAATAGGTGTTTTACTGCTGCTTTGTATTGTACAATATAAAAAATCCCTTACCACAAAACATATGATACAACCCCATACAAATTAACAAATTTTTGGCCAACTAAAAACATAAAACTGACTGTACTACAAATATAAAGAAAACAATTAGTACTAAATTTTACCTCACCACTGATCCATAAAACTATTTCAATTAAATACTGAAGATTTACAACAATAGTTTCCTGATATTCATAATTTTAACAAAAAGAACAAAACAAAAGAAAACTAAATATAAATTTATTTAAAAAACAAGCAATCTTTTAAATTATTTCAAATTTTTCATTTGTACAGCTCGGATTATACCGCAGTGTAACATACACTGATTTGTCATTTAAATCATATGAGTTTCTTATATGCAATGGAACATAGTTAAATAAATCTTTTATGTTTATTAGATTAACAGCACCAGTAGAACTTACAACATATCAGTGAAAATGGCTGTCAAAACCTAAAAACTCAAACAAATCACAAATTAAAAATGCATTATTATTAAGGACAAACATTTTTTTTTTATTTTACCAAAAATAGGTAACTCATCAATGCAAGAAACAAACACAACCATATTTTTTTAATATGTTGTGCCATTATAACGAAAACCATTACACTGCATTACTTCCGAATTGTCACTCAAACCGTTTACTTCAAGTTTCAAATTATGTTCCTTTTAACTATGCATTTTTCCATATGTTGTTTCCAACACATTTGATATTGCATTGCATTTAAAATATTTCTCATGTAAAGTATGTGCAATTTATAACTGATGGCGTATGGCTACTGTTTTAGCAACATTTACAAAATTTTTGCTAGCTGATGCACATCTTTTTGAAGGATAATGTTTGCTTACATATCGCATGCTTCAATACATAACTGGAGGCCCTAGCTGCCTTATGATCCTAGGATAGTGTACTGCAAAATGCATTTTTGGTGATAAATGTTTATCTGGAAAAAGCTCTAAAAAAAGTTTGTGATGATCTGCTATATTTTCTGCTAATTCAAAAGTTTCAGGTAATGTCTGGAGCCATAATAGTATCAATTAATTTCAACATAAGATTAAATAACTGCCAAAATTCGTTATCTTCAGAAATTTTGTCACCAATTAATAAGGGTATGTTTCGAATCAAGGTCCACATTTGAGATGCACTTTGCCCATTAGAACCATCAAGATTTAAAAGTTTTTCTCTGTTTATTGACACTGGTTTAGAACTTGATTCATATTTACCATAATTAAAATTTATTATCCTATCATTTAAAAGACTAAGTGAAAATTTTGGCTTTAAAAACAAACTGATGTACTATTAACCCTAGATCTACCGGGAATTTTATTCAAGTTTTAATAAAACGTTCTACACCAGAATTTTTATTTAAAACTATTTAACTTATTTATTTACCTTATTTTTGTCTGTTTTATATACTTAGTTTATTTTAAAGAAATTTCTGGTTTGAATGAATATTTTGTATGTACCTGTCGGGTCCAATGGACCCGTCTGGTAGACGGAGGGTTAAGAAGGTTTCACTAGCACACCAACCTTCAAAAAGATCGTGCATTACATCTACAATCAAATTATTTGTCACATGCCAATAACTTAAATCATTTAGGCAGCAAGGAGTTTTAACACCACATTCTGATACTGTTATGTCACCAGAAGACACTTTATTAACATGCATGTCATGCTCAGTTTTATTACGTAGTAAACTAATATCTTCCTTTATCTTTTTATACAAAATATATTTTTTTGCTAGACAAAATCTACAACAAAAAATAGCAGTAAAGCTCTCAACAAACCCCAGCAGTTTATTCAACCCTAAATTATCACCTACTACTTGCCAAATTACAACTTTGTATATATTTCCCTGAAATTCTATACCTTCATCTGAAAGCTTTTTCAAATCATGAACAAGTCTATCTAGTATTGTCCGATAACCATATTTTTCGACATCAAGAGAATAGTGTATGTTAGTTATAAATATTGAATCTAATAAAGATTGAAGGTGCACAGGCAAATCTTTAATTTTAAAATATACGAATCCCAATTTATGTACACCGGTATGTGACCCCAATGGATTTTGTAAGCTCCACATCATCTATATACAACTCGATTGCTATTGTATCCACAGAGCTTAAAATTGCATTGGAATAATAATAAAATCCATCTTGGATACTACAAAGGGTTGCATTTCTAAAACTTTTGTTTTGTTTGTATGTTTTGAAAATATGCAAAAATCCATCAATAGAAATAATTTTTTTCATTGTGTCTACTATACTTATGTATTGGCATGTGTCATTTTTAAGAATTTGGTGAGGTAGCCATCTATAAACTTTTGTTCATATCGTGTACCTAAAGCAATCTCCTTTGGCTCAACATAGCGACCACTTGCTTTAATGGCATTGACTATTTTATGTTTTGAATAAAATGTAGACAATGAAGAAGCAGCAAAATCAAATGTTGCCATCAGTGATTTTGTGTTTTTTTCACATTTCATTCCATTTTCAGTTAAAAAATTTACTGTTTCTGATTTTAAATAATTTACAGTATTGTACAGAAAAGATGAAGTACTATTGATAGATGAGATAATACTAGAACAGTAGTACACTGCTTTTGCTACATGTTTCACTGCAATATTGCAAAATATCCTTTTGAAATTGTTCATGTTTACATATTTTTGAATCACCCAAAAAATTGATTTGGAAATATCAATTTGAGGGTAAATCATCAGAAGACAAATCACCATCTTTACTATTTATCGGCTGATTTGAAAAATTACGACTTTCTGAAATGTCTATTTCTACGTCACTAGCATGAAATCTTTTCAGATGTCTCTCATAGTTAAACAACTTCATAAATTCTTGTCTACAGCTTTCATCATAACACACATACGGCTTAAGTATACATGTCTTATGATAATTTCGAATGTGACGGCAAAGATCATGTGGATTTTGAAATTTTTTTTTTGCAAAGTGAACAAAACATGGCTGCAAATTTTTAAATACAAATTGTAGCTGATAAAATATAAGAAAAAAACAGAATTTAAATGTTCTTTTAATTCAGTCTAAAAACAAGTGCAGAAGTATTAAAGTCCCTCTCCCAACTCCCTATGAGAATATTTATTTCTCAAATGACAATTTACATTAAGATTAAAATATTATATTAATAGTCCTTTTTAGTTCACTGATATAGGATGTCACTTCATTTTGTTTTTTGTGCATCACATTTAGTATAAAACAGGCATTGAGAAAGTTTCATACATTACTACAGTAAGGAGATGAAAGGCTTTCCTACACCAGCCCCAAACAAATGACTATCTCAAATGAAATAAAATTTACATTAGATTAAAATATTATAACATTCAGTTAATATCTATAATAATAAAAAAAGGATAACTAGGATGAAAAGTTTCATACTGATACAATGCAAAGTAAAAATATGATATTTACACACTTAAAAAAATCCGTTCTTTCAGTTCTCTGATACAAGATGCCATTTCATTTTGTGCATCACATTTATAAAAACAGACATTTAGAAAATTCCATACATTACTACAGTAAGGAGAAAATTCCAAGTTTAAAATATGTTATCTTAAAGCATAAATCAACTGCTTTTAACATACTACTTGTTTTTATACAATGGTTTTCAAAAATTAATGTTTGTACAGGGTTTAACTTCCCAATAGCTAATACAAGCGGTTGTTTACAGTCTCCACCCAATAGTCTGTCTTCTTTCATAAACTTTTCGATGCCTTGGCACTACCTATAAACAAAAGAAAAACATTTTAAAAATAAGTGCAATAATTTCTTGATTGTTGTCACCCTGTGAACAATTTACAAAAGCAGCATGATTTAGGGCACTTCAGAAATATATACAGATTGTAAGAACTTTGTGTCGTGTAATGAACTCTTTTTGTGAGCTCCTGTAAGTACTGTATCCCATGCATAAATACTACACACTTAATTTTCAATAGCAATCTTGCTGCAATAATCCAATAGCATATATCTTTCACAAGATTTGGATGTAAATACAGAATTATCAGCACTTACAAACTAAATTCAAAAATAAATAAATAATGAGAAGTGTTACATTTTTGTGGGGTAACATTTATGTAGTAATTTTAGAATTCATTACAAAATATTTTTTTAATTGAATAGTTTTAAAAACAAAAACGTGATAATTATCCTACTGTTGTTATCATATAAACCTCACAAAAATACAATACTTGATATTTATAATAATACAACTAATATTTTAATGTAAATCAACAATCACAAGAGTTATTGGCAGACCCATAACCAGGATTTTCCTTCGGAGGGGGCTCAATCTTGGAATTTTTTCTGATATGATAGCAATAATTTGCACACTTTAAAGTGTGAATACAAAAATAAACAAGGCTTAAACTAAGGTGTATTCCTCCTTATAGTATACTTGATACCCATGTCAAAAATTCTATTTTTTTTTTTTTAAGTGAAATTTTATTTTATGATCAAAAAGACAGAAAACGTACTGGTGACTATTTTTATATTCTATTCGTATCACTATATTAAAAGATAAAACTTTTTAGTACATTTCACTTGCACACATTGTCAAAGTACACTATGTGACATTGAACATGCAACACCAAGAAGTAGGAGAGGACAGATATTTATTCAAATTTCAGGATAGATGCATGCCATAGAGTTATCTAAACGATATGAAATGCGCAGCTCTCCAGTGCATGTTGAATAAGATATAACGGAAGGAACCTGCAAAATGGGCAGTATTCGTAGCTTTACTTCTGCTAGGGAAATCATCGTAGAAATTTTGTTCTTGTCTCCCAGGACGCGTGTAATAGCAGAGAATGCCAGGCCACTGTCAACGGAGACATTTACAGCAGACAGACGATTTTACGAAGGGCATGGTGGTTGGACTGAGACGGACAGGTTGGTCCATATGTCATATTCGCAGCTGAGACACATCTGTATGCATCCACAGTGCACCGCTGTGGCGAAGGTGGTTGGAACGAGGAAATGTGGAAAGTTTGAAGGGTGCTAGTGCAGCCAGAGTGACGTCAGCACATGTGGATAGACGCTTCCCCCGAAAAGCAGTAGTGAACCCGCAAGCCACCTCTACCTCCACTTTGCAGTGTGTTCAAGACACCCTGAATGTTCCCATATCGACCAGAACCATTGTAGTACTCTCATTGACTCTGTACCTAGACGTGTTGCTTCGTGTATCGTTATCCACGGTGGTCCTACATCCTACTGAGCTGATGCTATTCTCGCTTTGTATTATGGCTATATTTTCGAAATATTGTTCAATTCAACTACTGTCCGTTGCTGTCTCTCTCTGTTTGTCGAGTTTCATCATTTTCTGGCCACTCTTTCCTGGTGTTGCATTTTCAATGTCAGATAGTGTATATGTGAAAATATTTTGGTTTGAGAAAGTGGTGCAAGACAGAATTAAAAATTAGTTACCAGCGGATATTTTATTATCAATAGAGATCTATCATCATTATCTCTATCATAATTAGAGAAAGATTTTTTAAACTTTCGGGGGTGCTTCAGCCATCTCTCTGGCTATGTGATTGTGTAAATTATACAATAGAAGGATACATACAGACAGAAATTGGATGAAATGATCAAGAGACTGGGTCCCAGTGGGTTTTATTATTATGTGCTTAGAATTTTTGGAACCAGATTTTCTAAATACTCCTTGGTAAAGTAACATTGGGAGTAAAATTAATGCACAAAAAATTTCTGAAAGAGGAAAAAACTTTGTAAATACCAAACTTTAGATTTCTCTGAAATCATAATCTTAAAAATAACACCTACTAGCTGAACCGCCATTGCCCAGGCATATGATAACATTAAATAAACCTCAAAATTATGATTTTATATATTTGACTCTATTTTGTCTGAATTTATATTTTTAAATGAAAAAATTCTTGAAAAAATATTTATTTTTAGTGATAAAACTACTTTTAAGAAGACATTTTTTCACTTGGTTTATTTCACTAGTTCTTGTCTGAATTGTTTAAGATATTCTGTAGTTATAATATAAATATGAGAGTTATAGATCCCATAACAAAAATTCAAAAACAAAAATACTGATATCTAGTTGATAAAGAACTGTGTGTTTTTTTTTTTCACATCAGTTCCATCCGTACAAAACTGTGAAAAAACACAAAGTAAAATGCATGTTTGGATCTTCCTTTCATCCTAATGCACAATCTGATACTAGGCATGCATTACTGGTTGACGCAGAATAAGAGATGAGGTTTTGATGAGAGTTCATTATCATTTTTAATTAATATCTTGACTAATTAACAAAAAATTGAAAATTCTCTGGTGCATCAGAAAAGGTCTTGGCATGGTTCCAAGTTACAAAATGTGCCAGGACTGAAAATATTTTTGATTCCCCCTTTCCCCCAGCTGAAGTTGAAAGGCTAAAGTATATAAAGTATATACACATTTTAATTGCACACATTTAAGAATGTGTGCAAATACGTAATATTAAAAAAAATTCATCTTGATACTGCTCTAGGGAATTTTTAAAAGACAAATATATCATGTCCTGGTGACAGCCGACGGAAGACTTGCACCCATGAGCCTTGGACTACCCTCACTCAAATTTTCAGCCTTTATGTACAGTTCGTAATTTTTTTCTAGTCATAGCGCACAGAGCAAAACTTTGTTTCATTAGAATAAGATATGGGTCAATAAGAAAAAAAATGGTTCATTTTAGGAGGGGTTGGCACGGTTGAAACCGTTTTTTTTTTTTTTTTTTTGGGTCAAAAAAATCATTTGGTATTTTTAGAACAAATTTAATATAACATTTTTTCTTTTTTGTAATTTAAGTGCTTTTAATTATTAATAGAAGTAATTTCTACTTTTAACACTTCATTTCAGCAGACAACATGAGACATAACGAGTCTAGATCATGTTTCCATGCATGTAAAAGGAAAAATAGCATGTGCTGATGAACATGTCTTGTCTGGTACTCTAAAAGTTTATCTTAAAACATACAAAATTAGAAAAGATAAAATAGATAATAGTCCAGGCAATAGGGAATTTTACCTAGCAAAATTAATGGTAGTTCTGGAAATAGGCTTACTTATGTTTTTTGGGTCGCTGAATCCGAATTTGTAACTACCCACCAAAATTTCCCCCGGCAGCACCCCCAAATTTTGGTAAAAAGCCCCCCAAAAAAGTTTATTAAAAAATCAATTTTTTTATTGTTTTAGGGAAAAAGTATCTAGAAATTCAGAAAGTAGACAAAATTTGCAACAAATTAGATATATGACATTATGACTTAGGATGAAGGGGAAGGGGGGATCTGCCTCGGAACATGCGCCGCGGTGCTGCGTGGACTAAGTTGCACAATTCCACTTAACCACTCACACGTTTACATTCGCCCTCCCATGTCCCCTACAAACTTTCTCTATAAGGTTTACTTTAAGTTTGTTGGGTCGCTGAATCCGAATTTTTAACTTACCCCCAAAATCCCCCACCGAAAACCCCCCAAAATAGTTGTTTTTAACTTTAATTTCTTATTTTGTTAGTGGAAAAGCATTACGAAATTCAGAAACTAGACAAAATTTGCAACAAATAGGATATATGACATTATGACGTAGGATAAACAGGGAGAGAGGGGGCTGCCTCGGAACATTCCCCGCGCGCTTTTCTCAAAAACCAAATTTTTTCAAAAAAAAACATTTTTTGGGGGGGTTGCCGGGTGAAATTTTGGTGGAAAGTTACAAATTCGGATTCAGCGACCCAAAAACCATAAGTTGAGTCGAAATCCATAACTAGTATTAATTTTGCCAGGTAAAATCCCTATTGCCTGGACGTAATAACTTAGTGCATGTAGCGCCGCTGTGCATGTTCAGAGGCAGCACTCCTTCTCCCCGTTCATCCTACGTCATAATGTCATATATCCTTTTTGTTGCAAATTTTGTCTAGTTTCTGAATTTCGTTATGCTTTTCACCTAAAACAATAAGAAATTTAAGTTAAAAACAACTATTTTTGGGGGGGGGGGGGGGGGATTTTGGGTGGAAGTTAAAAATTCGGATTCAACAACCCAAAAAACTTATTTTTAAGTAAACCTTTTAGAGAAAGTTCGGAGGGGAGATGGGAGGGCAAATGTAAACGTGTGAGTGGTTAAGTGGAATTGCGCAACTTAGTCCACGCAACACCGCGCGTATGTTCCGAGGCAGATCCCCCCTTCCCCTTCATCCTAAGTCATAATGTCATATATCTAATTTGTTGCAAATTTTGTCTACTTTCTGAATTTCTAGATACTTTTTCCCTAAAACAATTTTTTTTAATAAAAACCTTTTTTGAGGGGCATTTTACCAAAATTTGGGAAGGGGGGGTTGCCGGGCGTAGCTCATAGGGGGCAGAGCCCCCTAGTATCTTAAAACATACAAAATTAGAAAAGATAAAATAGATAAATAATTTTCAATATTTAGCATAAAATATTTTCATTTAAAAAATGCAGATTATTAAGAGCTGTTAATAACAAAATACAATGATCTTTAAGATTTTGTCAAGTTGTGAAAGAACATTTTCTTGATTGGGGGAGATTATTCTTAAAGAATTTTAAAAACTAACTTAAGATATGAAGTTGAATAATACAGATTGCAAAAATTGAGTGCTAGTTACAGTATTTCAATAATGCCAACCAATCTTTTTTGTTACTTGCTGAATCTAACGGTAAAAATTTTTAACTTGGACACTTGGAGTATCATCAGAAAACAAAATAACCAGAAGTATTTGTATATTTAAAACAAATAATAATAACTACAGAACATTATATTTTCATGAAAAGGCATCAAATATTTATGGATTATTATATTATTAATCAAAAGATTCTTCATGCGATTTTCAAGGTATCAATGTTTCACTATGTAGAACAGTTTACTCTTTGAATATACAACATAGCGTTACTAATAGATAATGTTTAAATTAGAAATTTATTTCAATTTTCTACTTAATTGACTACTATTTACTTTTAATATTTTCAAGTGAAGTTATATTTGTTATAGATACAATATCCAACAATGTTTATTTTATCAACAGATATGTAGTTGTATGCAATAGCAAATTATATATTAATCTGGGTTTTTTACAAAACAGTTTTTTGCCACCCCTGATTTTAGGACCCTTCACAGAATTCCATTTCCTAAAATGAATCCTTCACAGAATTATATTTCACAAAAAGAACCATTCACAGAATTGTATTTTTTACACAAGGACAACATCATAAAATTTGCTTTATTTTCTATTCTATTAAAACAGTCCTTTCACATGTATTTAAATTTTTAACTGTGTATGTTGAACGAGACATTCATACTTTTTGTGGAAGATTCATATATAGAAATGTAAATGAGTCCGTAGGTAGAAAATGCACCCCCTTCCCCCACCCCCCCAAAAAAGGATCATTTTTTTATTATGCTACTTTTATTTTCACAAGTATTAGGGGACAAAAAATCGCAAAATTTCACAAAAACACCCTGTCAAAAATGTTAATAGAACAGTTAAATTTATTTTAGTAAAAGTAATGAATTTACTATAGAATATACATTTAGAAATTTACTATACATGCACATAAATATTTACTGCATACTTTCATTGCAGGGTTCAGCTGTACTCATATCTAATTCAAGCCAATTTGCAAATTCCTCAGCTGCGGACCTTCCGCAATGCCTACCTTGTAAGATAATGGAATTTGAAACTATTCCAAATTCTGAACAAAAGCTGTCGCCTTTCCTTTCATCAAAAATTAATTTGAATTCAGAATCAATCTATAAGAAAATTAATATACAATAAGAGATGCAATTATAATATTAAATACAATTATATTAATAGCTATGACAATAAAAAGATAAAGCAAAAATTTTAAGCTTTTCATTATGATTGTCACACTACATGTAAGGATAAACCAAATCTCCTGAATTTCAAAGCATTTTCAAAATGTTAGGAACTTTAAAAGCATCCTACTTTTATGAATTGCTAACTTGTGCAAAACTGATGTTAACCTTGAGAGATCTAGGTAAACTGTAACTTGTATGCAGGGGTGATTCTGAGTAAAAATAAATCTTTTGAAATTCACAGCAAATTATCTCAATGGTTACAATAGAGGGCGGGGGATCATACTCTGGGGCTAATTATGCGATCCATTGACGAAAATCGCATGTTATATGCAATTCTTTGACAAAATTTGCATTTTACATGCGATTTTTTGATAAAATTCGCATTTTCTCCCACAATCTTTTGCTTAAATTCGATTTTTTTTTGCAATCCTTTGACTAAATTCAGGCTTTTTTTTGTCACGCTTTGATGAAATTCAGGCTTTCTTCCATCATCCATTGATGAAATTCAAGCTTTTTTCCATCATCATTTGATGAACTTCAGGCTTTTATCCATCATCCTCTGATGAAATTCAGGTATTTTATACAGTCCTTTGACAAAATTAGTGTTTTTTTTGCAATCCTTTGATGATATTAGCATTTTTGTGTGATCCTTTTACAAAATTTGAGTTCTTTTTCAGCGATCTCTTGATGAAAAGCACGTTTTTTCCACGCGATCCTTTGACGAAATTCACGTTTTCCCCTGTGATCCTTTGACGGAATTTTCATTTTTCACTGCGATGCTTTGACAAAATTCGCACTTTCCCCATGATGTATTGATTAAATGGATTTTTTTGGTGCCCATTTGTCAAAATTTATGATTTTTTTATGTCTGAATTTTCAGACGGATGGCCGATATTTTAAAACTTTCATAACCGAAGATTTAAATTTTCGAAAAATTTAGAACAGAATCACCCGTGATTGTATGTTTTTATTTTTATTTATTTATTTTATTTTGCTAATTTATAGGGATGCACCGAATAGTGATTTTGGCCGAATGTCGAATATTCGGCCTACAGGCGAACCGAATTACCGAATATTCGGCTGGACAAATAATTTTTTATTTCAAAGGAATTAAAATATTAATTTAAAAAAATACATAATACTTAATACAGAAAATAACATTTGGATAAACAGGAGCTTTTTATAAGTAAACTTTATACTGAAAAAAAATCTACTTTGAGTTACTTAAGAATAGGATAGTTATAAACTTTTTTAATTAATAAAATTTTAAATTTCATGACTTCATCTGTGAATTAAAGCAAATGAATATTTTCTTAAATTCTGAAACAAACATTTTAAAATCAAAGAGAAATTGTGAAAAAAATTGGAAGAAAAACTTCACAGGGTCATATATACTCTTTATTTGTCCGGAAGCGACTAAAGTAAAAATAAATAATACAATCTATACAAATGATGGCAACTCAGCAAGGAAAATTTTAAATGGCATCCTAGATTAGTCTCTGAAATTTGCGATCCTAAAATCTTTCAACAAACTTTTAATGGAGATAATGTGGTCAAGAAAATCTTTTTTTTTGAAACATTAATTTACTAATTTTCTTAACTTTAATTTTACAAACAGCAAATAATGTAAAATTATTATTTTTTTTATTTAAATATAATTCTATTTATTTAATTGTTCTGGATATCATTATAAGTCGACAGTTAAAATTAGAAGTTGTGCAAGGTTTTTTTCAGTATTCGGTGCGCCAATATTCGGTGAGATGTCCGAATACCGAATATTCGGTGCATCCCTATCCCTACTAATTTACTTACTGTACAATAAAGTGTCGTGTAATGTTTGCATCTTATAATACAGGGTATATACAATGATCCGTTTATATGTTTAAGTTAATAAGATAACAGATACTGTATGAACATTACTGAAATTGCATTTTTTAGCAATGTCTACATGGGGTGTCCATTACTGGAAATTGACTAATTAAGTGTTCCAGTAATGGACCTAAAAAATAAATGATAATAAACCTAAAAAATAAATGAAATTTTGTAAATGGCCATTAGTATATTCATAAAATTTAAAGTTTTCTATTACTATAAGTTATCTATTACTATAAATCAACCATCTTGTGCGAGTTTTAATGCATAAGCTAAAACCTTTTACAATGTTCAAATGCACAAATACGTACAATACCATGACACAAAAAACCACATACGGCCGTTTCAAAGAGTATTCTTGAATCCCCTTTCTCAGTGTGATAAAAAAAAAAAATATTAAAAGATTAAAATGGGGTCAAAGAATCCCTCGGTTATAGACCCTGGCTATTTTTGTGATTCACCCCCGCGCCCCTCGCACTGAAGAAGGAGATCCAAGAATCCTTGGAACGGCCGTATGTAGTTTTTTGTGTCATGGTACTGTATGTGTTTCAGCGTTCGAAATCCTTGGTGGTCCGCTGGTCCGAGATCACTAAAAATTCAATCGGACCACTAATTTAAAAAATTTAGTGGTCCGAAGGACCAGTAACTATCAGTAACTTTTCCCCCTCTTTGACAGGTAAACGTAAATTTTCCCATCCCTGAGAAAACTGCAACCAAACATTACAATAAGCATAAAATTTGCATAAAAACTTAGTCAGTTAAAATAAATAGACGGAAATAAAAAACATAATAATTTCAGTTTTTGTTTATGTACTATTTATTTAATTTTTAGCAAATTATAATTTTACATTTTATTATGCCGAAAATTTTGGGTAACTGAAAGGAAGTTTGGTTTATATTCTCGGCGGAGGAGAGGGGTGGGGGGTGTCACTCAAAGGGTTAAGGTACTTATATAATTTTATGTAGCAGTCCAGTAACGATGTCTGCAGACCAGTAAACTCTGATGTTTACTGGTCCTTGGGATCAGTGATTTTTTTTAATCAATTCTACCGCTGAAAATAGTCAGGGTTGCAAAATCGCTAAAAAAAATGTCGGTCATAACAAAAAAGATGACAGACGATCAAGGGAGAATATGCAAGGGATATACAAAAACTCATTCAATTTCATTATAAAAATTAATATAAGGTTAACAGATAATATTAAAAATTCAAAACAATATTCTTGTATTTAATAACATTTGTTATAATACTTGTCCCCAAGCAGCATTAGCGATAAATACAAAATATTATTTTGTCTTCAAAAGCATCGGTAAGTTAGAAAAATTTTGGTTAAAAAAAAAAAAAAAATAAAATAAAATAAAAAAATAAAGATCTATTCAATCTATCTTTTAACATGCTTTTACAAACAAAATACCAAAGTTCTCCAAATGTTATTTTATGAAAAAAGAGAGAGCGAGAGAGATGGGGGAGGGGGAAGAGAAATTTGTAAAAAGCAAATAGTATAAAATTTTGTAATGATAATGATTCTGAGATTCATATAAATATTAAAATTGATCTAAGTCCAATAAAAAACAATGATGTTTTCGAAACAAAATACCAACATTTTCCAAACGTTATTTCTAAAAAAAAGAGAGGGGAAAGGGAATTTGTAAAAAGCAAATAGTAAAAAAATAAAAAAAAATTGTGCATGCATGTGGCAGTAAGTAAAAAATACTGCATGTATGAGCACTGCATGCCCATAAAGCAAAAATTCAAAACAATATTCTTGTATTTAATAACATTTGTTAATGCTTGTCCCCAAGCAGCATTAGCGATAAATACAAAATATTATTTTGTCTTCAAAAACATTGGTAAATTAGAAAAATTTCGGTTAAAAAAAAAAATCTATTCAATATGTCTTTTAACATTCCGATGAAGCAAGTAACTTTTTTCCCTCTCTGACAGGTAAACTTAAATTTTCCCATCCCTGACAAAAACCGCAACCAAACATTACAATAAGCATAAAAACTTAGTCAGTTAAAATAAATAAACGGAAATAAAATACATAATTAATAATTTCAGTTTTTGTTAATGTACTACTTATTTAAATTTTAGCAAATTATAATTTTACATTTTATTATGCCGAAAATTTTGGGTAACTGAAAGGAAG
The DNA here is from genome assembly GCA_963932465.1 of Maratus speciosus. Lineage (NCBI taxonomy): Eukaryota > Metazoa > Arthropoda > Arachnida > Araneae > Salticidae > Maratus > Maratus speciosus. Next base: position 288,069,266 of record OZ010789.1, on the reverse strand, counting down.
TTTGGTTTATATTCTCGGAGGAGGAGAGGGGGGGGGGGGGTCACTCAAAGTGTTAAAGGTACTTAATATAATTTTATGTAGAGAGCCAGTGATGATGTCTGCGGACCAGTAAACTCTGATGTTTACTGGCCCTTGGGACCAGTGACTTTTTTTAATCATTTCTACCGCTGTGTTTGTGCATTTGGAGATTTTAAAAGGTTTTAGCTTATCTATTTTCTATTACTACTCCATTAAAAATATTCAAATATTTCAAAAAAATTGAAGAATATATAAATTTATTAAATGAAGCCAGCTCATAGAATCTTCATTAAGATTTTCACTGAAAAACTGCATAAACTTTGAAACATTATTTTCCGTTTAATGATTGATTTGATTAAGGGTGTCAATAATAATCCAGATTATAAAACATGCAAGAGGGAGTTTTGAAAAAAACAAAATAATGCTAAAAGTTTATTGGTTATTATTTTTTTTTTATAAACCAAAAACATTAAAGCGTGTCTACTACTGGCACATCTACCCTACATATTATTCAATCAGGAAGAAATTAAATACATGACAAATGCTAAAGTCAAATGTTATATGGTATTAAAATATCTTACAGAAACAACATGCATACATTTATACACTTAATAATTTCCAGTACGTATGAAAACATGTGCAACAGTACAGAATCAAATCAATTTCGAAGCTTTTTATCAGCAATTTTTTTTTTTTTTTGGTGCCTAGGGATGCACCGAATATTCGGCCTACAGGTGAAGTGAATACCGAATATTTGGCTCATCGAATACTTTTATATTTCAAAGTTTATAGCCATTAAAATGTTAAATTTTAAAACAATTTTAGATAATATTTAAAACAGAAACTTTTATTTTAATAAAGAGCTTTTTTCAAGTAAACTTGGTACTTTTCGGTTAGCTGGCCGGCAGTATTATGTATACATAAATATGTATACATACATATTTATATACATATATACTATGTGTGTGTATATATAAAACATATGCATAGATATATAATGTATATATACATGTATGTATGTATGTATATATATATATATATATATATATAACACTGGCGCCCAGCTAACCGAAAAGTACCGTAAACTTTATGCTGAAAAAAATCTGTTTTGAGTTATTCAAGAAGAGGATAGTTATAAACCTTTTTTAATTAGTAAAATTTTAAATTTCACGGCTTCTTCTGAGAATTAAAACAGATGAATAAAATTTTCTTAAATTCTAAAAGAAACATTTTAAAATCAAAGAGAAATTGTGAAAATATTGTGCAGGATCATATATTATTTGTTGGTCAGGAAGAGACTAAAGTAAAAGTAAATAAATAATACAATGTATTCAAATTTTATATGGTGGCAACTTAACAAGAATAACTGTTCTACTCCCTTTGATTAAGCAAGGAAGTTTTTTAATGCATTCTACATCAGTGTCTGGAGTGGGAAATCCTTTTCAGAGATTGTAAACGTTGTTCTGAAAATCTTAGAAAGAAACAGATTATTTACGGGAAAATATTCAGAAACTTGCATCTGTACATAATTAATTCCTATGAAAATCCTTGTGATTGGTTAATTTTCTTAAATAATACTTAACAAACAGCAAATAAATAATGTAAAATCATTCTCTTTTATTTAAATATGATTCTGTTTCTAATTATTCTGAATATCTTTTTAAGTTGACTCTTAAACTTAGAAGTTGTATACGGTTTTTAATAAAATGTTTAAAAAGTTTTTTTAGCCGAATACTTCGATATTCGGCATACCGAATAGCTTGATAATCGGCCAAACCGAATATTCGGTAACATGGCCGAATACCGAATAGATACCGAATATTCGGTGCATCTCTATTTATAACATTAATATTTATTTTAATTCATTAATAAGGAAGATTAAGAACTAGAATAATTCATTATTTGGCTGAGATAAATACAAAAGAATACAGAATATTTGTGAGATTAAACTCTATGGGTACGGTTATTTTCGGAGAATAACTAAATATGAGAAAAAAATTCTCTTATTTTCATTCTATTAAACGTATTTATATAAAAATCGTAATGCACATTATTTTAAACTTCATAATATGCTATCAATATAAAAACAGAATACTGAATTTCAAATCATAAAGGGAAAATCTTGTTTGTTTCATTTACTGCTTTTAACAAATGTTGCAACTAACTTTAAGAGGGAAGGGGGCGAGGAATCTAAATAAAAATTGGATTTCATAAACGAATTGAAAATTTAAGCGCCAAGTAAACATTAAGTTGATTACGTGGGTTTCATAGTCTAACGATTGCTATTATCATTTTTATATGAAAAATAAAGCATTATATATCAAAATTAGTAGTCAAAATAACAGAAAGAACAAATGAAGACAAAAACATTAATGTTACAATCATCAAAATGCCGAATGTGAAACATCGTGTATAGCTAACCCTAATCTTAAGACAACTTACAGAAATTGTGAAAACAATAAAAATATGGGAAAATATTTCGACAACAACAAAATGAATGAACTTACTTTCAAAATTGTCGACGAATTCTTCCAAATTCCACTGCCGAAGTCTTTCGTTAACGTGATCGTCCATTTGCAACCTTGAGTAGAGCAGCAACAACAACAAAAAAAAACCTCTACGCTTCCGCTTCTGCGATCTCACCTTACGACGGTTTTTAAATGTTCTTCCGCGGACACAATAAAAATGTAGTTCGCCACGTTTCATGTAATAAAATATTACTGACAGGAGCGCTTCATTCGAAATCATAAGAAATAGTGATTAATGTTGATAAATTGAACTACCTTGGTGAAATTTACCCCATTTAACGAATAAAAAGTAATTTTGTTTGAAACTGAGTATGGCTGGTATTTCAAAATTGAAAGCATTGGGTTTTCATATTTGAAACAAAAAGTTTCAAAATAAAATGAAAACATCGATTTACTCAGATTTGAAAGCGTCATTTTTCTCAGTGTATTATTACTGGATAACAAAAAGTTAATTATACATATATATGTGTATACAGACACATTTACTACATTCTTAGTCTTAAGAATTTTTTAAATACTAAGAGCAACGTCCAAAATCTGTAACGTACGTGCGAAAGAGTGTCCAAAATTTGTAACGTACACAACTGCTAATTAAATGCTTTAATCATTAATTTTCCAGAATAGTTGCTGTTTGTGTATAATTTTGCAGACATACTATTAAAAATATTTATATATTATATTTATAGACAAAATACTATACTATTAAAAAAAATTGGCCTTAAATTTGAAAATTTTAAAAATTACATATAGTTAACGTTTAATGGTCCCACCTTTTGAGAATCTCCCCAATAAGGTTTTGAAAATTATCTGCGGAAATGTTTCTCTCTTTCCTCCTCGTCGAGGTGGTGACTAGATTCGCAATTTTGAACAGCTTTTAATGGGTTGTAATTCCCCATTCTGAAGTTTCATTGGATTATTATAAACATCAGGAGTGATGAAACAAGGAACACTATCTTCTTTTCCCCTAAAGTCGTGCCAGATTATCCAGCATGCCGGATTAGAGGATGGTTATTATATTACTGAGTATTTATAAATTGCAATTTTTTAGCACGCAGCTTTTACTTTTCTATTTTTGTCGGAATTCCGGATAATCAGAATTTTTTGTAATCCGAACAGGCACCGGTCCCAATTAGTTCGTATTAGCGGAGCTCTACTGTATGTACTTTCTTCTTGTAAAGATAGAAGAATGTAAAAACAAACAGAGCAAAAATTATATACAAAATAACCAAATAAACTAGAGAACAGGAATTCTGCTTTTTCAGAATTTAGTGTCGCCCCGGCATTTCCATTACTTAATTTTCTTCTGATGGACTGATGGATTCTATTATTATGAAACAGTGATTATAAATGAAGCGTTAGGTGAAGATGAAAGAGCAGCCGTAAAAAGTTAGAACTCTGATTTTTTGGTCAGAATGGGGGAAAAAAAGGCCGTAATTTTTTTAACACTTCATTTATAATGACTGTTTTATAATAATAGTAGCCACCAGTCCATCAGAAGAAAATAACTCGGTTAAGCGGGACTCTACTGCAGTACAAAAAACATTTAAATTTTAAGACTTAAAGCACACGTTTTATTTTATGTAAAATGACGTCATTCGCATCCGTTTAAGAAATCCACATTTACGATCTACTCTTAAACATCTACAGTAAAGCCTGCATAGCACATCACTATCGCGAAATAATGCACAAATGCAGTAAAAAGATGCCGTCATTCAAGAAAATAGACAAAAAAAAAAAAAAAAAGGACAATCTACTGATTTATAGATACTTAAAATTACATAATAGCTCCATTGTTTTAACCGAAATCATTCGTTTATATTTTTCTCAAATTAGCACGTATTTTAATTACATTTTCTTTCGGTTGTTATGAGAAAATGGCAACATGAATATATAGTTACTATTTTAGAACTATTTTTCCTTTACTTTCTACAGAAATGGAATACTTCCGTTGCAAATATTTAAGCAATTGGCTCTAAAAACTACAAAAAGATTAATATTTCAAAAATAAATGGAGATGCAGTTTTCAAACAAAATACATTTAAAAGAACTTTTTTTTCCAATACGACGGTATAAAAATCGAAAATGTGCGATGCTAATGTGCGATGCAAAAGTTAATATGTTAAAAAAGAAAAAAAAAAAACTTTTCATGATTATACGTTTAGAACTCAATTTAAAAGTCCAAAAGAAATAGTTTAATTAATATATTTTTCTGTTGACATATTTAACCCTCCGTCTACCAGACGGGTCCATTGGACCCGACAGGTACATACGAAATATTCATTCAAACCAGAAATTTCTTTAAAATAAACTAAGTATATAAACCAGACAAAAATAAGGTAAATAAATAAGTTAAATAGTTTTAAATAAAAATTCTGGTGTAGAACGTTTTATTAAAACTTGAATAAAATTCCCGGTAGATCTAGGGTTAAAAAAAGAAACGGAGCAAAAATTACATAAAAATTAAAAAGTTTAATATATTTTTTTTTTAAATACGCTTTTTATGATTATACGTTTAAAAGTCCTAAAGAGATAGTTTAATTAATATTTTTTCCTGCTGCCTTATTTTAAAAAAGAAATAGAGCAAAAATTGTAATTTTTAAAAATAACTTCATTAGCTCGCGCTTTCTGCTACGCGTAATCAAAGTGGTGAATTTACCATAATCGAGCTCGGTGTTCACGCCAAATTATCGTATTTTAATGGATTTGTTTTTCGAGAAATCATGAATTTTAGTCGAAATTAGGCGTGTTTTTTCAAAATAATCATTGAATGCCTATAAAAAGGCAAGGTTTTTTTTTTTTTAAAATAAAAGAGTTGAGTTTTTTGTAACTATTTTTACTGATTTTCTTGTCGTCGGATTCAAGTACAATTAGATTATTTTAAACATACCACTGAAAGAGTAAGCTCTTAAAAAATAAAACTAACATTCATCTGAAAATTTTGATAGATTTTTACGTTTAAAATACATAATTAGAACTCTGCCTATCAGAATTATTATTAATAGCCAAAATGTTTAGCGTTTTAATTCTTTAAAAACAAAATTGGTTGCAACAGAAAGAAAAATGCTTGATCACATTTATAATTGTCCAGAAACTACACATATATACATTTCTTATTAGAATTATTAAAATAATTTAGTTTGAGTAACTTTCGTTTTTCACATGCTGCTGTTGATATTTTGGTTAAATTCAATTCTTAAAAGCTAATTACCAAGGAAGTAATTGATAAAAACGTAGCCAACATAAATTACTATTGTTACTACTCATCAGTTATTTCTCAATTATAAGTTACATAGTTACTACTTTATAAAGTTCCATAATTTTAAACGCTATCAAATATAAAAAAATATATATATAACAAACATTTTATTTACAAGGTGTCACCAGAAAAATATAATGATATTTTATATAAATAATAATAAACCTGTAGAAATATATAAAACTAAAATTACTTTAGTATGAAATGTCTAATTTTTTCCGGTACTGTACTAAACATTTTAAGGATGTGTATTGTTGTTGGCAGTTACTATTTTCCAGATAAATGTGTAATTGTTTTTTTTTTCTTTCTTTGAATAGTAAAACTCGACACTACACCGGACCATACTCTCACTTCTATAGAATCTATACAAACTTGTGTGGTGTTCCACACACTTTATTTTAAACTAAACAAACTTCAATTGTTAATTATTTCTGATTATTATTAGCTTCAAGCAAAGATATATTAATAAAAAATTCCACAGACGGCTGTGTTCTTTGTCAAGGGACGTATAAGTCCATTGGCTGCCGCAATATTTATTTCAATTTTAGTTGTCTTTTTCAAAGATTTAGTTTCTTTTTTTCTTTATTTGAATAATAAAACTCGACACTACACTGAACCATACTCTAACTTCTATAGAACCTATAAAAACTTGGGTGGTTTCCCGTGCACTTTATTTTAATCTACCAAACTTCAATTGCTAATTATTTCTGATTATTAATAGCTTCAATCAAAGATGTATTAATAGAAAATTCCACAGACGCTGTGTTCTTTGTCAGGGGACGTATAAATCCATTGGCTGACGCAATATTTATTTCAATTTTAGTTGTCTTTTTCAAAGATTTAGTTTCTTTTTTTCTTTCTTTGAATAGTGAAACTCGACATTACACCGGGCCATACTCTCACTTCTATAGAATCTATACAAACTTGTGTGGTTTCCCATACACTTTATTTTAAACTAATCAAACTTCAATTTGTTAATTATTTCTGATTATTATTAGCTTGAAGCAAAGATATATTAATAGAAAATTCCACAGACGGCTGTGTTCTTTGTCTGTGGACGTATAAGTCCATTGGCTGACGCAATATTTATTTCAATTTTAGTTGTCTTTTTCAAAGATTTAGTTTCTTTCTTTCTTTCTTTGAATAGTAAAACTCGACACTACACCGGGCCATACTCCCACTTCTGTAGAATCTATACAAACTTGTGTGGTTTCTCATTCACCTTATTTTAAAATAAACAAACTTCAATCGTTAATTACTTCTGATTATTATTAGCTTCAAGCAAAGATATATTTATAGAAAATTGCACAGACGGCTGTGTTCTTTGTCAGGGGACTGAAGTCAATTGGCTGAAGCAGTATTTATTTCAATTTTAGATGCCTTTTTCAAAGATTTAGTTTCTTGACGATTAGTTTTAGATTTAGTTTCTAGCTTGTGACTTCTATGGTGAAAAATTCCTTGATTCTATTTTTGTGTTGTCTGCCGTTATTTGCCGATGCGTTGTCAACTCGATTTTTATATATCTTGAAATAATTTGATTTATTTATCGATAGTGGGAAAGCGAGAATAAGAGCAATCTTGTGAAATGGACTATGTGGCATTGTTGCTTGTGGATGTTAAATTTTGTGAATAATGTGGATCGTATTCATATGGAACAGTATTTTCTTAGATATGTTTTAGAATATTCAGCAATCATCAGATCCATTAAAAAAAATCAGTATAAGATCAAGGAAATGCTTATAAATGTTTTAAAAAATGAGCATTGAAAATATTTTTATCATAATTTAATTTCTCGTTATATTTGCATCAAAATGATTTCAATTATGCATAGTGTCCGTTCGAAAACAAGTTTTTAACATCGGAACCGAATTTCGGTTACCTTCCTACTTTCAGCCGAAAACAAAAAGGAAACTGTCTTAAAAATAAATTTAAAGTAATTAATACATACATATATGTATATATATATATAATTAATAATTAATTATACATATAAAGAAACACATTTCTAACAAATACATTACACATACATATGTGTCGTTGTCTATGTACAAGATTGGCATATCCAAGTTGGCTTTCTGTGCTAACCATAACGTCTAATTTCCGTATGAAGTAAGGTGCAATTCATCATGGCCAAATTGCTCATTGTATACAATGCCGCGGACCACATTATTAAAAAAAAGCACATTTATTTCATTACCATTGTACAGAATGAATTTTGTACATATAAAATACAAGTTTAAACAAGTAAAAATTCAATTTAATAAACCAAAAAACCCTGACTGTTTAAAAAGCGAACTATTTAATTATTTCTCCTCAATGTTACACTATTTTTTACATTACTCACCTATTTTTTTTTATTTACTTGTATTGATGACTTTTAAGTTGTGTTTAATTGTTAGTTCCTATCTATAAACACTGTTTTGATGAGGTCTATAGATGTCTATGAAGGTTATAGTTGCAGTAAAGCTAGAGATCCTACCTACACAACTTCCAGGTTGTGTAATATTTAAACGGAGCTTCTGACTGAAAAATAGTTAATGAAATATCGTCTTCATTTTGAAAGATATATCCAATGACATACCACTCAATATGGTACGTAATTTTTTTTTTCGTGTCTACCGCCATTTTGTATTTTACGGCCGCCATTTTGAATTTATAAAAATAATATCTAGCCTATAACCATCGGGGGGTTAAGACGAATCGATGGAGACCTAATTCATTGAAATCCATCCAGCCGTTGGGATATTTCGAGGGTATAAAGAAATCCACATACCCAGATACGCGTGAAACACATAACCCTTCTTGGCAGTCGGGTAAAAAACAAGAAGACGCATTGGAAAATTTAGAAGTAAGGTTTACTAAGTAAAATGCAATAAAATTACGATTAACCGAGTTAGCGATAAAAAAAAATGGCTATTTTTCTACATTCTGGCCAGAAAATCACAGTTTTAAATTTTTGCGATTTCCCTTTCCCTTGCACCTTGTTCTCTGTTGACGATAACACTTTCTGTATTCTAGGTTCGGAGATTTCAGCTTATTTTTAAGTAATGTTATAAGCAGTTCGCTAAAGAACATATTGTTAAGGGGGGGAAATCACTTTCAGCCGCTCGATATTGCTTGATTTTAACGAAATATCAAAATTTTTATGAAACTGTAAATATTTATTCAAATTAAACTTTTTTTTGAGCAAATTGTGCAAATCCTTATTTATATATTCTATAAATGCTTCTAATTAAAAATAATTAGAATTTAATTTAATTAAGAGTTACTAGTTAAGGGTTTTCAAAAAGGTGATTTAACACACAAAAGCTGATTTGACATGTTGCGCTCAGGATTATTAAAAAAATATTTGATATATCCACTTAATACATTGTTAAGGGGGGAAATCACCTTCAGCCGCTCAATATTGTTTGATTTTAACGCAATATCAAAAATTTTATGAAACTGTAAATATTTATTCAAATTAAACTTTTTTTTGAGTAAATTGTGCAAATCCTTATTTATACATTCTATAAATTCTTCGAATTAAAAATAAGTAGAATTTAATTTAATTAACAGATGCTGGTTAAGGATTTTCAAAAAGGTGATTTAACATACAAAATCTGATTTGACATGTTGCGCGCAGGATTACTTAAAAAATATATTTGATATATCCACTTAATATTACATATATACGTTCTTAAAATATTGTACCTTAACTTCACCCTAAAATAATAATCAAGTTTAAAGGTGAAAATATTTTTTTCAGGCAATTAAACCATAAAATACAAAATTTATGATCAAATTTTAATACAAATTTTAAAAATAAATAAATGTATTACCCTTACTTACTCAAAAATATCTCGAGGTTATAAAGGTATATAAAATACAATATAATACAAAATATTAAGTTTCTACGTTACTTAGTTTTGAAAATATGATTCACGCAATGTCAGAAATATCTGTTTTGAGAAAAATGAATTTAAAGTTCAAATTAGATTGGTATCACTCCACATATTTTACTATAAACCCGGTTCTAATTCGAGTACTATTGCCATAATTTTTTTTTTTTTTTAAAGTTAGGTGACATGTTATTCTTGAATAATAGACTCAAATATTTTTTTGACTTTTAAAAAAGTTTTGAGGTGATCTCCTCCCTTAACCCCTTGGGGACGAGCGACCGGTATACGTGTCACTTAAGTTCTCAGAATCCTTCATTATTCTCACCAGTTATTTTTTACTGTAATGTTTACCTTATTTAATCAGAGCAATTTCGAGATTCAATTACAGTAGAGCGCCGATTATCCGAACAAGTCCGGACCGGCCCTAATTCGGATAAGCAAAAATTCGGATAAATGGACAGGCAATATAAGGGATGTTCCTGACTATAGTAAAACATTCACACTATATCCAGGCTTAGTACTGGCAGCACCAGTTACTGCTAGCGTGTTAAAAAACTGGGTTTTTTTGTTTACTTTTTTATCATTTAAAATTTTCTTTTTCTCTTTTTATCGTTTTCTGAACTCCAGAAATTATAATTTAAGAAATAAGCTTTCGATTGTTGCTTGCTTCAAAATAGACGTTCTTTTGAATACTGCCATATCTCGAATTTTTAAACGCGTTAGTTGAATAGCATTAGAGCTCTTCTGCCGTTCGAGTTATTTCATAGCTGTTTCCAAACATTCAAAGGCTTCGTTATATGATGGACCTCAATCCTTTTCAGAGCATTCATTTTCATTTCTTCAATTTCTTTTTCGTCTTAAATCTTATCATAATTAAAAAAAAAAATTGAGAGAAATAGACTGTTCGGATAAATGGAAGTTCAGTTAAAAAAAATTTTTGAGAGAAATAGGATGTTCGGATAATTGGAAGTGCGGTTAATTGAAGTTCCGATAATCGGCGCAGTGTTGCCAGTGGGCTACTTTTTTTAAATTCAGATTTCTTGATTGCCACCACTTTTTTGAAACGGTAAAAGTACCTTTGTTTTCACCTTAATTAATATGTCATTAAATAAGGTGCATTTTACCATTTCAAAAAAGTGGTGCCAAACAAGAATCTGAGTTAAAAAAATGTAGTCCATCTGGTAACACTGTATCGGCGCTCTACTGTACATAAAATTTTCTGTTTTGAAAAACCGGTAGTAAAAGATTAAAAATTAAGCAAAGGGCTCTTGTCACGAATGGGTTATGGGGATAAACAGTAATAAATTACGTGGGACAGGACAGCATACATGATTGAAAACTTCAGCGAGGATGAAAACGATGTAAATTAGAAGATGACGCATTCCCCTAATCTAAATTCGACTCAAAAAACTGTTGAATACATTGACAAGTAAGAAGAGGCTACACCTGCAATTCTGATGATACTAATCTAACGGTATAACGATGCAGCAAAGAAACGCTTTTGTCATCCAGCAAACGAAAAACTAACAAAGACCTTTTGAAAATAAACATTTCCATTCCGCATTGGAGCTTTGGAAGTGTACATAATGAGGACAGTAAAAAGTACCATAAAAATAATAAGTAATTCAATTTATAATTCTCAATTTAAATATTACTTAATTATAACTTATATTCAGGGCTCTTTTTCTTTTAGTGTTTATTTAATTATTTATCGGAATTCACCGGAGCTCATAAATACAGTGCTCCAAAGCCCTGCGCTTTTTTCGTTAGCGCTTTCGAAATACTGAAACCTAAATTGTATTTTCGTGTTCTTCCCATCTCCAGTATTTTGAGTTCTTTCTTACCAGAGCACTTACATATGTGACGTAGCTACCGTGCTGCACACATAGGAGCATACTTCTGTCTAGCGCTCGCAAATGTAGACTCAATGGTTTTCAAAAGGCGACGAGGAATGCCGGAATCAACCGCAACCGTATCCGTCGTTTTTACTATTAGTCTCATGTTTTCTGGCAGCTTTTTTGTCCCGTTTCTAAAATATTCCGTTGAATTTATTAATGATGAACTGATGAATTTATTAACCACACATGGTGCTTAATTTGCACTGAAGCTCACAGGAACGTAGCTCCACTACTTCTTTGTTTAGAGTTAATATTTAAATATTAATCGGAACTCATCGTAGTTTATAATTGCTGCTCACTGAAGCCCCATGTGTTGTGTTTTACTAGTTGATACAAAGAAATCCTTTGCTTATAGGATTTTCTGAAAATTCCCAACTCCTGGTTTGAATTTTTTAATCATTTATTACATTTTATTATAAACAGATGAATATGTATATAACCAAAATATGTAAATAAAAATTTTAATTGGTTTAAATTTCACAAATAACGCATGAAATATAAATATGCGCGCGGTGGAGGCATGGCGTATACTAAGGTTTTCATTACTGCAGAAAATTAGAGCTCCGGTACTTTTTTCGTTAGAAATTAAGCCCTGTTTATATTACTTAATTATAGATGAATTATGCAAATCCAGTTTATCCGAGTTTTTTGCTTATCCGAGGTGAGTTTGGTCCATATTAACTCGGATAATTGTGACTCTACTGTACATCAATTTAGACATTTTTGAACTTTTATTATTCTATAAAATTAAAAACAGCAAGCATATTGTATTGAAATATCCCATAGATAAGAAAACGTTTAGGTAAAAAGATAAATATGTTTAAATACATACCTGGACACATGTCACACACGCATAATTTAAGGGGACAAAGGGTCTTCAAACTCATTTTTTAATATATATATTTTTTAATTTCCTATTAAATATTATCCAAGGGCACACTATATGCATTATGGCATATATTTATCACATAAGAAATAATAATAAAATTATTTTTTGGGAAAATTAAGGAATTTTCTTGAACATTTTAAGCGTTATGAAGAACTTTTCAAAATGCTCCATGCGTATTACATATCAATTAAAACCCCCAATATTTTTTAATAGCTGTTTGTCATAACAAGTGTCATAAAACTGTGCATCTTTTTTTAAACTAAATATAATTGGAAATGTTAAAGGTAGTTAATTGCAGAAATATGATTCAAAAATGCTGAAAATTTTGTAAAATGTAGAAAATATTTTTTTGTTCTTACCTTTATATTCAAATATATAAAATTCGATACACAGTTTTATTTGCATATACAGTAGAACCTCTTTTATCAGAAACTCTTTTAACCGAAATCTATTTTTAACACCCCCCCCTTTTTTTTTAAACTACCATATTCCTTGTGTGCAAGCGGTCTTTTCCAAACTACGAGTACATATAAAGATTTTCGATCCCCTTTCTTAGAATTCCTTTGAATTTAAATTGAGCGCCCGTAAGCTGCGGACTGGAACGAAAAAAAACCCGAACAAATTAGCAATTCTGAAGCTTTTGAACGTTTTGCAAAAGATTTGGAATGACTGAAGCAATAGAAAGACTATGATTACTGGCGAACTAGTAACAATAAAAAACTCCGCGATAGAGCTTCAAAGCAAAGGCAATCGAAACTGCGACAAACAAAACATTTTTTCAAACCCTCTTGATGTATGTAAAAGGTACTTAATTCCAAAATGAAAATTTAGTTAATTTATTCTTGTTTATATTTTGCTTTTGCTTTATTGTTATTAAGCACTTGTTACCATAATAAGAAATATTGCATATATTTCTCCTTAATCTTAAAATTGAAGCATTCTCGATTATCCGAAAATTTCGATTTTCCGAAAGAGGGTCTGTCCCAATTATTTCGGATAATCAAAGTTCTACTGTATATAACAAACTTGCATAAAAAGCACTGTGGATTTTAATTGATATGAAATGCGCATGAGCATTTTAAAATGTTTTTTATAACACTTAAAATATTTGAGGACATCCCTTCTTTTTCTCATATTTTTTTTTAAATTTCTTTTGTGATAAATATATGCCATAATACATGTAGTGTGCCCTTGAACAGTAATTAAAATGAAATAAAAAATTAAAAAAAAAGAGTTTGGATGTCCTTTGTCCCCTTAAAAATTTAAATCGCAACCTTAAAAATTTAAATCGCAATGTTAAAGAAATGTGACATTAAGTTTGCGTCATTTCCCTTGATTAATGTGGTTAATGAATCCCCTGATATGACCACACTAATCGAAATATACATTGAATGGGAAAAAACTGCAATATACTTCCTGCAGCCAACTTTATCAACAATCCAATACACAAAAATAGACAATGTGTAATAAAGTACTACCATGTTTCTTTTGATGTATTATTGTAAGAAATTACAGCTTGATTTGAAAACGTTTATCTAATTTTTATGAAATTCCGTTGGAATAAATGTACGATGTTTGCAATCTCTAACGCTACTGCAATGTTGCCCAGATGTGGCCCATGTTCCATGAAGTTGATACGCTTGATCTAAAGAGTTTTAGGTTGAAGATTATTTTATTTAGATATTAATAATACTGAAAACATCCGTATAAAGGAACTTCTGCAACCAAAAAAGAAGTATAAAACTCAGACCCTATATTGAAAAGTTATGCTTGGATATACAGGGAATAAAAATATATAGTGACGAGCTAATAGTAACCTTCCTCGTTAAAAATAGGTTTTTCAAAAAGAAGCATACTAAAAATCTGATAAATTGCGACTAATTGAATAAGAGGTAATCAGAAAACTTCGCTATTAACTTTAAAGCATCCAGCAACCTAACACAAGATAGTAAACATTCTTTTTTCTTTTATTTCCAGAACTCTAACTTGCCGCAAAGGCATAGTTAGGTACCTTGATTTTTTAAGGCTAAGATAAAACTTCAGTGATAATCAAACTTTTAAGTTTTATATTAAACATTGTTTTGCATATTTTTTCTGGTATGTATTTTTGAATACTTTTTCATATTTAAAAAAATCTAAATCATGGAAGACGGTAGTATTCCGAGTGACGCAGCCTTAAGCCTAAAATCGTATCGTATCGTATCGTAGAATTCATAGATGGCGGAACTCATATATACAGCTAACTCGACATCAAAGAAAATGCGAAAAGCCGCCTGTTAATAATTCCGCAAATATAGGTCCTATTGTTCTGATTTTTTTAAAACAGTCTTATATCTGCAGTCTAATCCTATTCTGAATTTTTTACAATTCTACGTGCAGTATATTTTCAGATCTGTAAACCCATTTTGAAAGCAATTTCGATGGTGTAAGTTTGTCTTTTTTTTTTCTCCGAAACGGTCTAGATTTTTTTAAAAACACTAATATATAAAATTAATCTGTTTTTAATGAAGTGGATAATACTAACCTAGTATCTAGGAAAACTCTTAATTTTTATATAATCCGCATGAAAAATTGGACTTCTTAGGATCGCGGATTACATGTTATTCTATGGGCTAGCAGACAGAACGTTGCACATCGGTTTCGCGCGGTTTAGGTCACAGTTAAAAATCTGAATATTGGCAATAAATCTTTTTTTTAAACTACAAAAACAGTTTATTATGTGCTTTAAAATACTTAGACTGATTTTTTTAAATGGAGCAGTATTTTGTAATTATATGTATTTTATTTCATTGTTATTCATAGTAAGTAAACATTTTTTAAGGAGAAAATATTTCACATTTAAAAAAAAATTCTCGTATCGAAATGAAAATTCATCGCGTTCGCCATAAGACTTCGCCATGTATCACTACGCGATACGCGAAGTTGACTGAAGAAATAAGAAATATCAAAGATCTTGAAATGGTATTCCAAGGGGAGAAAGTGAGTACAATTTCTAATTATCCAGACAGCATTCTTTGCAACCGATCCTTTCTAATTAGTATAATGTTCTGAATTGTTTTTATTTTCAACAATACTTATAACTGTTTTCCTTACAAAATAACGTTCATGTGTGGCATAGGCATTTCTTGTGATATGTGAGTATAGATTACTAATTTAATTTTGTGTTTTGAGTTTTCTTTTAAAGAAATTAAACAAAATCTTCCATTTTTAAAGAACGCACAGTTTAAATAAAAGGTATGACGGAATCAAAATTAAGATTTCCAATCCCGTTTATAAAATGATTCATTTGCGAATCGTTTCTAATAACATTATAAACGAAAATTGACTTAAAATGACATCTTTTTCGAAATATGGGTATCTTTCGTTTATTTTTTTCTTATATAACTCTTTTCAGCTTCAAAAATTAAAGCATCGTAGTATTTTATTTTTATAAAATTAAACCTAAAGAGAAAAAAAAATCTATTATTGCCGTTTATCTCTGTAATAAAAGGAAAACAGAAGAAGAAAAAAAAAAACCTGAAGCATTTCTTTTAGGCTAATTGATTATAGGCATGGGTGCAAGACCTTCAGTCTCAGAACTGATTTCAGTCTTGGACATATTTCTTACTTATAGTAAATTCTACTTTATATACTTAAATTCTTAAATTATCACGGTTAGCTCAAAATGAACCATTTTATCCTGACTGGTTGTTTTGAGCTCCTAAAAGTAAAATTTTTCATCATGATATTTTTCCTTATTTAGTAATTAAAGTTTATAGATAAATAAGATAAAACAGCTTTTTTGCAAAAGTTAGAAACTTGTTTTTATTTAATTTTAAAGTTAATATGCTTAAAAGAAAGCTTTAAATAATTTACTTTTAAAAAATATAAAAGTAGCCAGCTCCCTTATATGGTATTTGTGGTAATGAAGTATTATTGTAAATAAGAACAATTCAGAACATGTTACTATTTAGTAAAGATTGGTTTCACAAAATTTCATTAGCAGCTGCATTGTAGCTGTCATGATAATTAGACTTTGTATAAACTAATAAAGTGATTACCCAGTAACCATTTCAATTAATATATTAATCTGACTCGCATCTTAAATTAAATATTAAGTTTTTATTCTGCTTTCATTAAACCATTCACTATTCTTTAACATTTCGCATATTCCGACTACAAAAACTCTTTTTATCAATTCCACCTGTACACTGGAGGGTTGCCGTGCCACTTACAGAGTAGCGCGTTTATCGCCTCGTTGTGCAATAGCATTTGAAAGTAGGGATTGACCGAAGCAGCAATTTTGCCGAATACCGAAGCTTCGGTCGAAGTGTATACCGAAGCTGCGGTATTCGGCAACCGAATACTTGAAACTTTTTAATACGCATTTTTGCATATATTAGCTTTTTTAATAAGCTTTAATTGAAATTAAATTCTCAATAATTTAATTCAGTTACATTTTTATTCAAAAATCTAATTACACAAAAAATTTAATGACTTCTTTCCACTCACAAATTCATTAACCCATCACTTATTTTTTATTATTTTATCACTAGTCAATACCCCAAAATAACTTAAGAAAATATTAAACTATACTGGGTATTATTAAGGATAAGGATTGTCAGAAAAACAAAAGTTCATTCAAATAATAAGAAACAATGTTGTCATTAAGCTGATTTACTGATTGTCTAAGTCTAATTATAAACATATTGAATAGGAATGTTCTCAAAATACAAAAGGTATTAGATCAATTTTTACATTTAACTATTTTCTGTCAAATTATTGATAGAATATTTGTATTTTGATGAATATTTTAATATTGTGGTGGTGAAGATAAGAAATTTGAGCGAATTTTGATATAATGATTATAAAAGCTATAGGATTGTCATAAGGGTATACTTTGATGTGTGTATTTTCTTTAATATACACCTTAGATATACACATATGAACTCTGATATACTTATTTGATGTGTATATTAAAGAAAATACACATTAAATAAATTTAAATTAAAAAACTAAAGTAGAAGTAAATAAAATTAAATGTTAAGGGAAAGATGTGCATCTTCCTTACATTTTCTTTCTCTGTTGTAGACAATTGTTTTGATTTCGCACCTATGCACACTATTTTAGGAAGGAAAAAGTTTTTTTTCTAATAAAAAATGGCCTTTAACTTGTTTTTTGTAGTGCAGCTGAACTCATGCACGTAATATTGAAACTCATTGTTTAGCCTATTCTACTTCTAAATAAAAGATAATTCTTCTACTTCTAAGAAAATACTTATCTACAATTATTCGGCCGAATACTTAAAAGTATTCGGCCGAAGCCGAATATTCGGTTTACATGCCAAACCACCGAATACCGAATCAACTATTCGGTATTCGGTCAATCCCTATTTGAAAGATCACCACACTAACATAAAAAAGTGGGTAAGTGTGATCATACATCGCACAAAGGGTTTCGTTTAATATTCCTTTCAAAACGTCCAGTACATTTATCGCCATGGAATACCTTCTAAATTTTGGCAAACACATCCTAAACTATGTTAAAGTTTCAAACATATTCGCCTTGTTATATTTCCTAATTTTGTTCGCCCCCCCCCCCCCAAAAAAAATGCTACGATATATCACATGACGGGTATCTGCCAAATTTAGAAAAGTGCCCCCCTTCGGGAGGGAGTGGGCAGATGGTCACCATGATTTTTGACGCGGCCTGATTTTAAAAAATTATGTTATGTTTTATAAGCCGTATTAAAGTTTCAAACAGATCGTCCAGTTATATTTCCTAATTTTGTTCGCGCACATCCATCAACGCCCACCCCCCCTCCTCGAAATGCGACGCGCCCTTCTTCTTTATAATTTATTATCGTGTGTTATAAAGTATCTTAAAGTTTAAAACAGATTGAATTGTTAGATTTCCTACTTTAAATGAAATCGCGGTCTGTTAATTCCACATTCCACCACCAGGGAGCGCACTGTATTCTTAACAAAAGCGTATCTGAACGAAACTCCTTTACACAACCCATTAGTAGATATGTTACTCGAGGGGGTGGCGGTCTTCAGCAAGAATTTAAGATAATTGTTGAAATTACTATTCGGAAATAGGGGTAATTTAACTTTTGACATATTTATATTTAATAAGTATAAGTAGCATGTATCTGAGGACTCCATCAAAAAACGCACCTGAAACGGTATGAAACCAAAAAGAAATATTTTGCCCCTCCCCCTCTCCCCACCTTCCCGAAATTTCACGCGCCATTTTTTATAAACTTTTTCTAATGTGTTATAAACTATCGTAAAATTTCAAACAGATCGCCTTGTTATATTTCCTAATTTTAACAAAAATGTTAGTTCCACATTCCACCACCAGGGAGCGCACTCTATTCTTAACAAAACTGTATCGGAAGGAAACTCCGTTAAACAACCTACCGGGTGTCCCAAAAAGGACTGACTGATTTTAAAATTCAATAACTTGCAAACGGTGACAGATATTAAAAAAATTCTTGCAGGAGGGTTATGCATAAGGTCAAAAGTTTTATTACAATGATTTTCAATTTTAGTTCGATTTATAAACAATAGATGGCGCTGTAAGCAATAGTCGCTAAATTCAGGCTCGATTTTTGGTACTTCGTGGCCCGGATAATACATTTCCATCTCCTTTTTCTGCATGGAACAAGATAAAGAACCAAAAATCGAGCCTGTATTTAGCGACTATTGCTCACAGCGCCATCTGTTGTTTGTAAATCGAACTAAAATTGAAAATCACTGTAATAAAACTTTTGACCTTATGCATAACCCTCCTGCAAGAATTTTTTTAATATCTGTCACCGTTCGCAAGTTATTGAATTTTAAAATCAATCAGTCCTTTTTGGGACACCCGGTATAAGTAGATATGTTACTCGAGGTGGTGGCGGTCTTAATAAGAAATTAAGATATTTGCTGAAATTACTATTAGGAAATAGTGGTAACTAAACTTTAGACAATTTTATATTAAATAAGTAGCATATATCTCAGGACTCCCTCAAAAAGTCACCTAAAGCGGTCAGAAACGGTAATTTTTTTAAATAGAAATCTAGCGCCCTTCCCCTCCCCGGAATTTCGCGTGTCATTATTTCTTACACTTTATCTTATGTGTTATAAAATATCTTAAAGTTTCAAACAGATCGACTTGTTAGATTTCCTAATTTTAACAAAATCGCGTTATGTTAGTTCCACATTCCACCACCAGGGAATGCACTCTATTCTTAACAAAAGCATATCTGAACGAAACTCCTTTACGCAATCTTTCCGTAGATAGATGGGTCGGGATGGTGGCGGTCTTAAACAAGAATTTAAAATATTTGCTGTGGTAACAAACGCTAAGATTTTAAAAATAATTCTAGCTCCCCCCCCCCCCCCCTTCTAAAATATCACTCTCCATTCTTTTTTACACTTTTTTCTATGTGTTATAAACTATCTTAAAGTTTCAAACAGACTGAGTGGCGGTCTTAACCAATAATTCAAAATATTTCCTGAAATTACTATTAGAAAATAGTTTTATGAAGTAACTTTCTGATGATGAATGAGTTATACTTACCTCATATCGCTGTTCAAAAAGCCAAGGCAAATTATTAGATTTCCTAATTTAAGTTAATTCGTGGTTAAATAAGCGCGTCTCTTCATTTTAATCGACGCATTTGATAGGAATAAACCGATTAATTAAATAATAATTAATATTTCAGCTTGTAATTACGATAGGACTTAGATATGGGTATCAATGAAATCAGCGAGAAATTTGACATCGGGATGCCAAAAAATTTAATCAAAAACTTTAATATTTAAAAAGTTAAAATTTCGTATTAAAATATGCTATTATGGAAAACCGCAGTGTCGTCATGTCTACCTGCTTTCCCGCCGAATTGAAATCTTTTTATTTCCTTGTATTTCCAATTAAAGAAAATAAATTTTTATCGATCGATTTTTAGTGGATATTTTAACTTATACACATCGCAGAAATGTGAACTTTATACCAAATGAAAGTAGATTTTTTTCTGCGTCTGTCTATTCCATTTACAAATTTCTCGGACCAATATTTTCTGATATACGATTTCGCTTTAAAATCTCCACTTCATTTTTCGGCTTAATTTCCTCCGTGGTAACCGTGCATTCGGCTGATTTTACTGGCAACCCTTAGGAGAAACACGGATGATTTCCAGAAAGTCCGTTTGAATTTGCGTTTAAAAGGTGGATTGGTTAATTTTAGAAGTTAATTAGCCCGTAATTCGGTTAATTACCAACTTTTTCAAAATTTTATGATTTGTAGTTTGATGTGAGGTGTTCAGCTATAAGTACCCAAAATTTCAAGTCTCTAACATGTATAGTTTCTGAGAACGGGCTCTGTGACGGCAGACGGACAGACAAACAGAGGAGCGAGACGAATAGGGTTTCGTGAGATGAACGAAACCCTAAAAAGTAGCAATAAAAGAAAATCAAAATTAATCAGTTGATTGTAAAAAACCCGCTCCATTCTCGGTCGAGGTAGGAACATCACAAGAAAAAAAAAAACTCTCGCGAAATTTGACAGCATGTCAGGGAGGGGGGGGGGGATCCAAAACTTCAACAAAATAGTTGTAACTTTTCTTATAAATATGTTACATATGACATATGGTAGTAATAATCGGTATATCTGATGAAAATACAAATAATATTTTAAAATGAAATATTTAATAATTTTTTTTTATCCCTATTACTGTATTGGATTAATAGTAGTTTAAGAGTCATAATTTTATATTCTAAAATCCTTAAAAGCACTCTGCAAGCAGTTCTTGTTCAATCACAAAAGCCTGCCACTAAAAAATTTTAATGCAGAAGATGTAATGTATTTCTCAGATATAAACAATGAATTTTGCAGTTAAAAAGCACATGTATTTTACAAATATTGCTATTTCTTGGAACACTAAATATGATAAACTAGAAAGGTAGCCCGTCAAAAATGACGGAAATTTAGATATAAAGATATATACAACTCATGTGCAAGAATATGAGTTTTCTCGCTTGTTCCGCAGTGATAGATGAAAATAACACATTTTAAGAACGAAACACATTTATGAAAAACTGTGTACAATAGAAGACCACTAATCTGCGCAGTTTGGTTCCAAGTGTTATCCAGATTTGAGGCTTTTTGCGGTCATGTCTATTCAACCTTTGTTTACATTTTTTTAAATTCATATATTGGACAATTTAGATTGTTGAGCCTTAAAAATAAATAAATAGCACACTTGAAGTAAGGTTAAAAACTATTAAATTATCGTATACGATTTCATGAAATGGTATTATATGTGTATGCTTCACGATCTTGGTTACGACGTTGGCGAAATTGGCTGCAACTTGTCATAATCCTAATAGTGTGGGCCGCTATAACAAAAAAGTAACCAGTTTTTAGTAAAATTTCTGATATAAAGTAGCTTTCAAAAACTTGTGTAAAATTGCAGGCCGTTCTCGTGTTATGTCAGTCCTAGGAATAATATTTCTAACACTGAAGATTTTCCATGTATATATGGAATTTAGAAAAGTTTCTCCAAAAGAAAGGTCTTGAAATGACATTGTAATTCCTCTAACTTCAAAGTTTAATCGGGCCCTGATGTTGAGTACTGAAATCTAATAAATACAGCTATTTTGAATATTACAACAGAATTAAACAGTTAAACTTATTTAACTTAAACCCGCTGTTACTTCCCGATGTTATTTTTTAGTATTAAGAAAGAAAATTATTTAAAATTTTCAAGTCATGCATTCATGATTTTTTTCCGTCTTTAATAACTAAATAATGAAAAATAGGCTTTTGTTTTGAGCTCATAAATATGACAATAAAATAATGTAACTAAGAGACATTGCAAAATTAAATCTTTGTGATTACAAACCATAAACAAACGATACCGCCACCATTTTACCTACTATGACGTCATTAGAATATTGACCATTGATTGTTGGAGAACTTACTTTGTGAATGATTACCTCAATGATTTAATATTTTTGATGTTTCACGATGAATGAATCACTTGTGTTTGTTTAGGTTTATGGAATGAGATATTAAGCTGTGAACCTAAATTCAATTGAAGTTATCCAAGGATATATGTATTTTTAATCGAAATTAAGAACAATGCTTTGATCTCGCAATAAAAAGTTTTAGTTTGTTTAATTTGTTATTTCTGTTAATTATTTATTTAAGTACTTTTCCATTATAGCGCATTTTTAAAAAAAGCTTGGCGCGATTCGGGCATCAGAAAGTGAGATATGTTGCGAAAATATATAAACAGCTATGAAAACAAATCTAATGAACTTTTATCTTTGTTTATATATGCACTTATATACATAAAAAAATCGTTTCTAAATATATATAATTTTTTTATATATACAAATTAGGGCACAGATTTCAGATATGAACCGGGATACCTAACTGGCGCCAAAATGGTGTTATTTTGCCTGCTATGATAACCCGGCTATTGTTTTTTATTTATTAATAAATTGTTTATTTACTTTTATTTTCTATTTTTTAAATATATAAACTGCTTTGTTCTATAGTTATTATTCAAACTTTTATTTATTTATAGTTATTTCAGTTTCAAAATGATAGCAAATAATTGAAAAATATATAAGTAACTGGTATTCGAAAGCGAAATTTCTGCCAAATTGGCGTCATAGAAAAATCACAGCAATCCCCATGCGTATATGACATCTGTGCAAAAATTACTTCTGTTTCTTTATAAAAATGGGTAAATAGCTTTTTTTATATTAAATTGTCGGCATAGATGTCATATACGCCCATATTGGCGCAATTTTTTTTTGACGCCGATGTCATATACGCACCGGGTACTTAGCTGGCGCCAAAGTGTCGTTATTTTGCTTGTAATGGTAACCCGAATGTTGTTTATGCTGTTGATGTTTCAGCCAAATTGGCGTCAGAAAAAAATCGCGTTAATATGGGGCATATATGACATCTGTGCCAAATTGTACATATGGAAAAAATTGCTTGTGAGTATGTAGCAGTAAATAGGTTGCCAGAAAATACGTTGGCAAACTTCTTTCTTGCCAAGAAACGTTTCTCCGAAGTATTGTACATAAGCAATGATTGCTAGAAATGCATTTTTAATTATGATACGCGCTTTTATGTTTCACTACATTTATGCATACTATACTGTGCGTATAAATGCTACAGTTCATATGCAGGGCTACACAAAAGAATGCGTAAGGGTTACTGAGTATGAGAGTAAATTGCTTAAAGGTGGTTTTTAAAGGAGTTATGCATTTTTACGCTGAACTGCATTTAGTTTCCTAAGAAATGTTTGTAGAATATAGAAAAATGATATACATAGTCACGCAAAGAATTGGATACATAACCGTCTATGGATGATAATATCTGGAAATGTGATTTCAGTAGTTTTAAGAGTAGTTTAAATTAAATTTTAGCTAAATAGTGGCATGTAATAACGGTACTATTGGCTATGGACTGTAACCTCTGAAATCAATTTTTTAATTTTTTTATGCGTTTTCTAAAATGTTTACTTAGTTATCTTGGTATTCTTAGTTATCCAGCCGACCAAATTACTGTCGCCAAATTGTAAGATTAATTGCCAATAATGGTTGCCATTAATTAATTAATTGTAAGATTAAATGCCAATAATGGCCAATAAAACCATTAATTCGACGTTTTATTTGTGTTTTTGTTACTATTAATTTGGCTATTTATATAATTTGGTGAAATTGGTCGACGGGATATCTAAGAAGTAACGTTATCTTATTTACCTTATCTCATTAAATAACGAAGTTTTGTTAAAGCATTCAGGATGTGTTCGAAAGTGTTTCATATTCTATTCTTAACGCATGATTTTTCTTTCTTCTTTAGTCTTATTTTGCATTTATTTTATTCTTAATTTTTTAGTCTTATACTGCTTTATAGAAACTTTGGCATAGTTGTCATATACGTTATCATATATTGGCGCGATTTTTTTCCGACGCCAATTTGGCGAAAACATCAACAGCATAAACAACAACATCCGGATTACCATATCAAGCAAAATTACGACACTTTGGCGCCAGTTAAGTACCCGTTGTGTATATGACATTGGCGTCAGAAAAAAATCGCGCCAATATGACATCTGTGCCGAAACTTTAATATTTAATGTTTAAACTCTTCGCTCCACTCCCCTTGCATATAGTACAAACTATAACACGGATAGCGCAAAATAATAGACAGTTTGGTACTTTTCCACTGTAGGGGCTTTGACATTTTTTAAAAAAAAGCTTGGTGTAATTTGGGCATCAGAAAGTGAGATTTGGGTACTTTTCCGTTATGCGGACACCATTGTGACCAAGCGTAATAGTTGGCGCAAAATCGTGAATTGAAGCATTTGAAAAATAAAAGAAAAACCATTGTCGATACTAAAGTGAGCATTTAAAAAATATAACATTTGAAAATTCCAGACTTTTACGAAGTATTTCATCAAATCACAAATATATACTTAAAATAAGTGAACAAATAACTGCTATAAAATAAAGCAATAAAATAAAACTCATATTAAACTGCTGGCATAAAATTACAAATATCTTTTAGCATTTTGAAATAATTGGCGCATTAGCATACATTTTGGCATGGTGTCCGTATAACGGAAAAATATCGAGATTTGTTGTCAAATCATATAAACAACTATGAAAACAAATTTGATGAGCGTTTTTGTTTGTTTTATATGTATATTATTGATGTTTTTATGTACAAATTACATCTGTTTCTGTATAAAATTAGAGAAACCGCTTTTTTATGTTAAATAAATCGTATAAATATCGAAAAAAATGCGTGTGTATATAAAATGAAACAGTGAATAGGTTCCCGGAAAATATGTTACCCAATTTCCTTTTTCGCCAAGGCACTTATACTGGAAAAGTACCTAAAGAACATTAAAATCGCGCAGTTAGTATCTCACACAGTACACCGTTGTCTATTGGTGGTTATTTTATTAGTAGCATCGGGAGGAAGATGTAAAGATGTACTTTAAATTCTCATCCATAGATTTCGAAAAAATATCTTAAAAGAGTGGAGTTTAAATTAAATTTCGGTGACTTCCATTATGAAAGATTAATGGTTTTAAATGGGAATTTCGCCAAATTAGCCAGCTATCGCCAAGTTGGCTAACATTTGGCGCTACTGTGGTAACCCTGCATTAATATTTTTCAACAATTACTCATTTCAATGAGGCGGTCCAACCGGAATAGTGAGGGACACACAGAGACTTGGATTTTATGTAAATAGATTATCGCCTTTAACACATTATTTTGGAGTAATGAAAACATTGTTATTATATTAAAATTTTTTGTAAATGGGTGTTATAATCAGTAGTAGCTCATGACAGGTTTTTCTTGCAGCACTAAAATGCATGCTTTCCAAAGTTTTTTTTTTTTTTTTTTTTTTTTTTTTTTTTTTTTTTTTAACATTGCCATTTTTATTTTTTTCCACTGTCTTTATTTACCTCAGAAGTGGTTAAGATTTTTTTATATTGTAAATCCTAAAGGTTATAATAGCAAAAAAGCATCTTTAACCCTAGAACTACCGGAAATTTTACTCAAGTTTTATAAAAACATTCTACACCAGAATTTTTACTTAAAACTATTTAATTTGTTTATTTAACTTATTATTGTCTGATTTATACATTTAGTTTGTTTTGAAGAAATTTTCTGGTTTGAATAGATATTTTGAATATACATGTCGGGTCCATTGGACCCTTCTGGTAGACAGAGGGTTAAGCCCTTGGGGATGAGCGACCGGTATACTTGGCCACGTAATACGTACCAAATACACCATACGTAAATAATTTTTTTGCGTCATTGTATCCAAACGAAGTGAAATGTATTCAAATGGATACTATGAGGCAAAAAAATTATTTACGTAAATCTTATTTTAAATTTTTAATAGCATTGGGCAAAGGATAAATCAATTTATTCAAATAAATACATTTAAATGCATTATATAAATTCAGTGAAAGTGACATATTTAAAGTATATTGGAAAATTAAAACTATTATTTAGATGTGTGAATATATCTTAGCCAAAACAAAAATAATTTAAATTTAATTTTAAAACAAATCGTTTAAAGCCACATCAAAGCGTCACTAAAATTTTGATATCATATCTTTTAAAACTCATACTTGGAATTTATGAAAGGTGTAAATGTTAAAGCATCAATGAATAAACTTTTATACATCTTTTTAAATTGAACATAATTTTTGCACATGCGATTATAAAAAAATAAAAAGATGAAATAAATAATATATAGAGAGATTATAATTAATAGCATAGCGTCACTCAAAATTTGATATCATTATTTTTAAGTTCCATATTTAAAATTCTTAGAGCATAAGATAAAGTGCTGCGTCACAAACTTTTAACCCGTTAAGGGTTTTTGTATTGATATTTTTATACTAGGAAAATTCGCGACTTTGCAAGCGTGGTTGTTGAAACATGCCATGTGGTATTTGTGTGCCTACTAATATTAGAGGGGAATTCCACAGCTGCAGATTGTTTAAATATTAGAAATTGAGTCCCAATTTTAGTACACTTCATTCTTGAACCACATTAAGTAAGCATGAGACTATTCGCATAATACATTGAATATGTTACTAAATAATGCATAAATAAAACAAATATATAAAAAAATGAATTTCATTTGGAGGATACAAAATGATTCGAAAACAAACCAACAGCATAATGCATAAACTACATCAACGTAATGACGCTTACATACTTGATTATGAAAACTTTCCAAATATTTTGAGTGTAACGGCATGTTACATATTTTACACAATATAATGGTGTGGTTATGACAATATTTACATCTCCTTCTCTTATCTTCTGGATTACCTATATGTCCAGTTTGTTATCCAACAGCAAAGTTCCAGAAAGCATGTTGTTAAAACAGAATTTCGTAATATAGAATTTCGCTAAACCTGGGTTCGATTTTATAATTTTACTTCTCAGAAAAAACTCAATGCTTATTCTGTATTTTTCTCATATTGATAAATATTCTAAATTACATTTTATTGCCTAAAATAATTTTTTGTATCTTGTTATCATTAGATTGTAAAAATAAAGCATTTTAAAGTATTTTCAATCATTTCATTAATTCTAAAACTTTAACAAATGTACTTCGTCTTAGTTCTCGGCTCATAACTACTATATGAATTTAATTTTTTTTTTTTTTTTTTTTTTTTGCCTGAACAGATTCAAAGAAATCGGAATTTTAGAACATTTTTCCTCTTGCACCCCTTTGTGGGCAATTCGTACAGAGATAAAATGCAGGATGGTCATTAAGTCTTTCCCTGATTGCACTGATTGCAATAATTTATTGTAGAGAAACTAATATAATTAGGTATATGCTTGTTACAATATATTGTAAAGATATTTATGAAGTTTTTAACCCCTTCAGGGGTACCGGTATATATTATATACCACCTACAATTAATGAAGTTTTACACCAGAAAAATTTTACTAAATTTTACTTTTCTAACTTTGGTGAAAAAAAGCTGTAAAATTGCTTTTACTTATTTTGAAATAGAATTTTTCAAAGATTCCGGTGGGAATTCAGCATTTCACTAACGTAATTGCTTGCCCCTCAAGGGGTTAATACAAGTACTTACGTCAGTAAATTTCTATGTGAGCACCCTTGGTAGCTCGAAGAACGTCAAGGCGGTATTCCATTTATCGTCACATATTGCCCAACATTTGAGGTGTCACACTAGATACCGCATCTGTGATCCTGACGTTGAGTGTTTCAATATCTTTTGTTGGTGTTGCAAGCGCTCTGTCCTTTACGTATCACCAAAAGAAACAAGTAATATAAAAATTTTGTTTTTTAAAGTCAATTCCTACTTAGGTCATCAAAGAAAAATTTAATACAATCCCTTAAGCTAATATTAGTTTTTGTTGCATTAAAATGTTGATTTTCTATAAGCAAGTAGGTTTACAATGGAAGTCTATGGGAATTTGGCGAAATATTAGAGATATCGCCAAGTTGGCGTCACTTTTGGCGACTCATTTTGGCCGCTAAATTTGGCGGTATTTGGCGACAGAACAGGGTCCCCCCTATGGTAACCCACTTTATAGATATGAAGATGCATTATATGCTTCAATAACCAATGGCCGCCATTTTGTTTCCCATGCAAAACTAAAATTAATTAATTAAAAATTAATTAATTAATTAATATTTGAAAAAAAACTGTATTAACATCAATTGTCATCCAGTACAAGTTTAAAAAAATTTATTTCAACTTGATAGGATGAATAATGAGTATTTTATTAACGATTGAAAATTTGAACAAGATATATAAATAAATAAATATATAAATATATAAATATAGGGAGAGTGTGAACTAAAAGTAGGAATTGAAAAAAAATTAGAGGAGTAATATTGGGTGAGCGAGGAGGCATGGTGTTGGTCCATCTCGGCCGATCAATTTTCCAGGAGATTTGACATAAAGGAACTCACGTACGACGCTACTTACCCGAGTGAGGTGGTCCGACGGACAAAAAAAAATCTTAAGAACATTACTTTTCGATAACAAACATTTTACAGTACAGGCATCCCCCGACTTATGTAAGTAATGCTTTCCGTAAAGTATAACGTAACTTAAATTTTACTTAAGTCGAATTTGTAAGTTGCTTAGGTAAAATTTTGCAAGAAACTGCAATATTTATATGCATATATATATATATGTATATATGCATATGTATGTTGTTTACACCGTATTATTTTACAAGTAAAGCATCATGCAACAGTATTTACTCGTATAAAAAGTATAAAAGTATGAAAAATATAAAAATAAACTTAAAGAACACTTTTCAATTATTTTCTGGAATACGGGATTTATAAATCTTACATTGATCAATCAATAGATTTATAACAATTTTGAATCTACATCAAACGACTAAAAATTAGAATTTACTGAAGAGGACTAATTTAACCTATTCTTAATGAATTTCTGGTGGCAAGACAAATGAATAGCACTCACAAAATAAAATAATCCTTGATAAGCACAAACTGTATTTGTTATGAATTAGATGACTACTATGAATAACTAACAATAACGATAAGGTTCTTTTGTTATTGTATATATCAATAAAAATATAACTCTATCTAATGTATAAACCATATTATGGTTGTGGTTTATATCCATATATTTTATTTATAAAATAAATATCAAAAGTATGCAACTGCATATCAAACGCGCTAATATGTTCAAAAATGTAATTTTCGACATTTATTACGTAACTGCGAATTTGCGTAAGTCGCGTAATACGTAAGTCGGGGGATGTCTGTATTACATTCAATGGTTATTTCGTATTAATTTTTTGTAATCAGTGAAAGACTTTATGACCACCCTGTATACTTTATTTTTAACTAGAGATTATTATCAACATCATTATTCTCAGAGAAGATTTGGAATTAGTTGAGTAGTTCCAAAATAAGATCGTGATTTTGCAACATTTTCCACTCATTTCACTCTTTTAAATTTCGGAAATATAGAACTTGTTATGAGCGGCCATGTTTGACTTAAAAATAAGGACCATATTGAATTTCCGGCTTCAAACCAAACAATTACACAGAAATTGTAGTGTACAACGGAATTACTTTTGGTTCATTTCACACTCTAAATTTCGTTTTTTTTTTTTTTTTTTTAAGTTAACGAACATTTCCAACTTAAAGGTAACCATTATGTGAAATTTAATGCTTGTATCATCAATATATTCAAAGAATTTATAATTTTAGAACGTTTGTCACTCTTTCACCTTTTTCATGGCAGCTGCACAGAAATAAAGAATAACCCAGTTTTAGGAAGACACTATCAGCATTACAGTAGTAAGCACATACACACACACACACACACACAAAATGATGGTAGTTCTAAAGCAATCGAAACTTTGTAAAGCCTTCCGCTCATTCCATTATTTCAAATTACATTTTTTTAACCCTTTAGTGGGCGGTGTCCACAAAATAGGACACCTAATTTTAATTCCAAAACTGACAAATGGCACCAAGAATAAAAATACGAGAAATAAGCAAGTTTTTCTTTTCTGATAAATTCGTTTGTAAATTCTGGTGTCAGTCAATCATTTCATCATTTTACAAACAGACTTACTCCGCGCCGGAGAGGGTTAACTGCGCTTGCAGAAACTTGGCGTTTTGAAAATAAAAGCTATACACATTTCAACTTTCTCGGCATAAAAATCCCAAATCAATCGTAATTTAGAAGGTTTTTCGCTAATTTCACTCTTTGAAATTTCGATATTTTTATAATCAGCTCTTAGCGAGTATTTATATCTTAAAAGTAACCGAAATGCCTAATTTCAGATCTCTACCCCGAATGTTATCACAGCAATCCCAATTTTAGAACTTTTATTGTTTCTCCACCCTTTTAAATTTGAAAATGTTCCCTGCGAGCATTTTCATTTTAAAAGTAGCGATTATGTAAAATAAGTTTCTTGCCCAAATAATTCCAAATAAATCGTAATTTAGAAAGTTTTTTGGACGCTTAACGCTCGTTTCACCTTTTTAAATTTCGCATTTTAATAGTTCTTAGCGAGATTTTGCATGTTAAAAGTGACAACCATGCCAAATTTCAGATCTCTATACCGGACTCACAGATACCACAACCCTCGGTATTATAGCAATCGCAATTTTAGAATATTTTTTGCTCCTGCAACATTTTAAATTTCGAAATTTTCAGAAACAGTTCTTAGCGAGCATTTACATCTTAACCCTTTATGTACTGAATTATGAATTCATATAAATTTTATCTTCTAAAGCATTTTTCGTGAATTGTTTAAACTACGTTAGAAGATTTACATAATCATTTAATAAATTTTAGAAGGATTTTAGAAGAATTGAAAGATTTAGAAAGATTAATTAAATTTGAATTTATAGGGATTTTGTGCAATATTTATAACCACACTCAAATATTTTATTTTAAATATTTTTCTTAATATTTTGTAGAATTGGGAAATGTAGAAATATAATGTTCTTACAATAGAAATATAGAAATATTTCCGAACTGACAAATCCCCCCTCCTCTCCACCCAACGCCAAGAAAGCTGAAAAGATGCAAAGATAAACGAGAAATCATTCTTTTAAAAATATTTTTGTTTTGTGTAATCAATAATGCTTTTGAAACAAGATAAAGTAATGTCTCTATAACTCATTCTAAACTGTATTACAACTAATCGATGTATTAAATGAACTTTATAACAAGTTATTTTAATAATACTTATAGGGTATCGTCAGTTAGATAAAGGCTTAAAAGCGTCAACGATACTAAATTTCATATCTCTATTCCAGTCTCACTGGTATCCCAGTTGTCCGTGTCACAGCAGTCGGAATTTTAGATCGTTTTTTGCTCCTGCAACCTTCTAAATCTTTATGCCCCGGCGGTTTTTTAAAGTACCATTAAAATAACTTGTTATAAAATTCATTTAATACATCGATTAGTAGTAATACAGTTTAGAATGAGTTTTAGATACTTTATTTTATCTTGCTTCAAAAGCATTATTGGTTACACAAAACAAAAATAATTTTAAAAGGATGATTTCTTTTTCATTTGCATCTTTTCAACTTTCTTGACGTTTAAAGATTGTGGGGGAAAAGTTTCAGTTTCGAAATATTTCTATATTTCAATTGTAACAGCATTATAATTGTACAGTCGTGGAAAATAAAGTAGCAATAAATATATTAAATTTAAAAAATCAAAAAACATGACTGCGTAAAAAGCGAACTAATTAATTATTTCTCATCAGTATTAAACTATTTTTTTAACCATTTGGAAAAATGGTTATTGTCCTCGTCAGGGTAGGAAATCAAAAGCATATCTGAAGCTTTTGATTGAATTAATCTGCATTTTATTCGTTTTCTGATTGGTATATACAGTAATCTGTATTTCTCTTTAATTTTAACAGAGATGGATACCTTCTTTTGCCACTATGACAAAAAAGTAATAAAAACTACAAAAAAATTTAATAACTCAGAAACAAATTGAGATACAGCGCAATACAAATTGCATTTAAAAGTACATTTTTGTCTCTATACGACAGTGTAAAAAGTAATATTGTGGGATGTTTAGAAGTTTAAGAATGAAATTTCATTTAAAATGGGTTGTCAGATTTCTTGGAAATCTGAAGATGGAAAAGTCTTTTCCCGAACAGCCAATGAAATGCTTGGATAATGCATAAGTTTCACGTGGATAATACGTACGAGTAGCAGGCGATTTTTGTCGCTTGGAATTTTTACGTGTAATAACATTATTAATGTTTAATTCATGGCGTACGTAATGTATGATCAACTCCGTGCGATTTTTTATGTCTTAAATTTTCGTCTTTGAAAAAATCATTTTCAAAATGGTCGTTGTAATTTGTTAAATTGCTTTTTTTTATATTACTTACTTTTTTTTAATTTACTTGTACTGATGACTTTTAAGTTGTGTTTAATTATTAGTTCCTATCTACAAACACTGTTTTGATGAGGCCTATAGATGTCTATTATGAAGGTTAGAGTTACAGTAAAGGTAGAGATCCGAAGTACACAACTTTCAGATTGTGTAATATTTAAACGGAGCTTCTGACTGCAAAATGGTCAAAGAAACATCGCCTTCATTTTGAAAGTCATATCCAATGATATGCCACTCAATAAGATACGTAAAAAAATTTTTTCGTCTCTACCGCAATTTTGTAGTTTACGGCCGCCATTTTGAACTTATAAAAACAAAACCTAGCCTATAACCATCGGAAGGTTAAGACGAATCTATAGAGACCTCATTCATTAAAATACATCCAGCCGTTGGGATGTTTCGAGGGAATAAAGAAATCCACTTACACAGATACGCGTGAAACACAAAACCCTTCTTTTCAGTCGGGTAAAAATGGACATACAGCGTAATAAAGGGATTTTCACTATAGCTATACTTATGAAACAGTTTGTGTGGCAAGACACAGCTATGATAGACCTATTAGTAGAATAAAACGCAAAAGGAATTTTTGCGAGATGCATCAGTTTTCTTGCGGATGAGGAATGAGGATGTCTATGTACAGTCGTGGAAAAAAAAAAAAAAACAGTAAACACCCCCTACTAACTCCTCAACAAATTATCGTAATACAAAGTGACTAGTACCGAACGATTAGAAATAAAGTCTACTTTTAAATGATGGATATAAAATTTGCTTAAGGGGCCATCTACCTATTAAAACGAACCATAACTTTGTTTTTTTCAATAGCAGTGCACAATTCTGACAGCATAAATGAACTCTACACCTTTTTATTAGCCTAAAAAGAAATTTTTATGTAATTCGAACCATAAGTTTCCGAGAAATTAATTATTTTAAAATGAGCGTATTTTAAAGGGTCTTGTACCTTTTAATCGCGTCGAAAATTAACGAAAAACTTCAAAGTTTGAATTAGTCTATCTTCAAAACCTTTTTATGTATAAACATGAAATTTTGGATATAGATTAAACAGATTGTGGTTTGGAATATACTACCAACAGAAATTTATTAACCCTTTACAGAATTTGTGCATTGTTGAAATCAAAATAGCTCTTTTTTTACCCCATAAGTCATTGCGCGCATGATATCTTGAGAAAGTGTGTATGGATTGTCATGAAATTTGGTAAATATACTAAACAAGTATGTGTGTTTAAAATGATCTACTTTTAAATATTTACAATGGTAATATTTTTAGTTATGACTATTTTTATTCATTAAAAATACAAAATTTTTATTTTTTTTACGAAAATATTTTTTTTTTATATAGTTAATGAAATAATTTTAGCCTAAGAGTAGATTATTTTAAACACACATACATGATTAGTATCTTTACCGAAATTCATGCGAATTCATACAAAGTTTCTCAAGATATCATGCGCGCAATGACTTATGGGGTAAAAAAAGAGCTAGTTTGATTTCAACAATACACAAATTCTGTAAAGGGTTAATAAATTTCTAATGGTAGCACATTACAAAGCACAATCTATTTAATCGATATCCAAAAGTTCATGTTTATACATAAAAAGGCTTTGAGGATAGACTAATCCAAACTTTGAAGTTTTTCGTTAATTTTCGACGTGTTTAAAAGGTACAAGACCCCTTAACCCTCCGACTGTCTTGGAAAAGGGCAAAATTGTAATGTTGTTTTCTCTGCATTTTGTTTTAAATGCTAAAAAAAATGATTATTTGAACATTTTATAAAAAAACTTAATAACAAATACGAATGTAATCCTTGAAAGTATTAATCATTGTTCAATGTATTTAAAATACATTAAATCAATAGAATTATATTACTTTAAATATTGCTTGTATTGCAAGGGCAGTACCTAAATTGCAGTTCTGTAATCGATTGTCAATCGAGAGAGCCCCTTCTTCATCAAGGCACCTTAAGCACCACTCAAGCAGTCAATGAAGCCTGCTAGATTACACGACAGCAGAAGAAATTTCAAAATATCTAGTCACTTCTATCACAGACGGCCCCTTAAAACATCCTATTTTGCCGTTTTTTAAGCATAATTTGAAAACTACTTGGAAGAAAATTGTGAAATTTTGGATTTCCATAAAGCAGGACTTAATAAAACTAAATCCTAAAAAAAAACTGTAGGTTGCAATTCATAATTTTTTCGAATATTAATTTCATAATTCATAATTCATATCATAAAATTATAAAAATTGCAAATTCAGCGTATTTATGTTTGGGTATATTTGTATTATTGCTACACAAAAAAATAGCACATCAGGAGCATAATTTCGGGAGCTATAAATAAAAATATGAAAATGTAATTTAACATTAGAAACATTTAATTTTGAATGTTTATAATTCAAAAACTTATCATTCAAATAACTTGAAATTTGGTGTCTAGGCATAGTTTTAACCGAAGATTTGAAATATCTTGTTAAAATTGGGTATCGCCATCGAAAAAAATGAAGTTTGGATTCGTTTTAATATGTAGATGGACCCCTAAGCGAATTATATAGACATCATTTAAAAGTAGGCTTTATTTCCAATCGTTCGGTACCAGTAACTTTCGTCTACGATAATTTGTTGAGGAATTAGTAAGGGGTGTTTACTTTTTTCCACGACTATACATTTCCTAATTCTATAAAATATTAAAATATATATATTTTAAATATAAGGTTTGAGTGGAGTTATAAATATTGCACATAATACCTATAAATTCAAATTCAATTAATTAATTTTAATTGGCAAAATCTTTCTAAAATTTATTAAATGATTGTGCAGATCTTCTAATATAGTTTCGAAAATTCACGAAAAATACTTTAAAAGATGAAATTTTAATGAATTCATAATTTGGGGAATAAAGGGTTAAATTTCGAATATTTTTGAAACTGTGCAGTGCCAGGATTTACGCCTGACTTAAATGTAACAAACGATCTCAAACATTCTACTCCTAACAATTCTAAATATATATTAATTTAGACCGTTAATTCAACATTTTTCACTCTTTTAAATTTCAAAATTTGGTAACCGATTTTAGTGAGCATTTGCACCTTTTTAATTGCTACTATTCCATATTTGCCAACATTCAACTAAACTTCCGTAAAACGTGAGTTAAATTGACCCAGGTTATACGCGTTAGTAAACAGAAAATTTATTTGATGTATCATTATAGGTTTAAAATCATTTTTTTTCGATGAAATGTATTTGACATAATTTATTTAGTAAATTTCTGGTTCGAAATGTGTTTAAGCCGGGTCAGTTTAACACACATTTTACGGAAGTTTAATGGAAAGTTGGCAAGTATGCCATTCCAAATTCCAGATTTCTATGCCCATCGGTATCGCAATATCGCTATTTTAGAGTTTTTTTTGCTCCTGCACCCTTTTCAATGCCGAATTTTCAAAACACTGTTCTGTGCGAACATTTGCGTCAAGTTATGAGCATGTCAAATTTAAAGTTTTTAGCCCTAAAAATTCCATATAAATGGTAATTTAGAACAATTCGACCATTTTTACACTAAACTGAAATATTCATAACCGTTCATTAAATTTTAACTTTTTAATTTGCGGTTTTTACTTCATGATTTACATTTAATTTGTAAAACATAAATTTTCAATTCTCTTCCATTTCGTTTTGCTTTATATCAAGATATATTTATTTAGGCTTTAGAAACATTTTTTTTGTTTTGTAAATTACTGGAATATAAGGTTTTTTTTTAGCGTTTTGATGTTTCAAATGATTCATAAAAGGGAAGTAATTTTGTTCTTATGAAGACCAGTTTTACCGCGTACAACAATTATCCTGGTGAAAGTTGGGTGATATTTTAAATCATGGGGTAATTTTTATTCTGAAAATGCTAATATTTCATTGTAATTACACAAAGTGGTGTAATTTCTAATCACTTTATAGTTAGCAAATGCATAGTTTTACGTTCTCTTATCGTACAGTCCTCCAGAATCCTTTATTTCACTAAAATGTAATAAATATGCACTATATGACCATTGATCCCTTAATCGTCGCGCCCGTGACTGTCACGGGTGGTGTAGGCTTCTTTTCTTTTATTCAGATTGTTTTATTCCCACCAGTTTATTTTTAAATAATGCAATTGGCTTTTTTCTCTCGACATTTTATCTGCCATTAAATAAAGAGAATATTTCAACTTGAAAAAAGTGGTGGCAATCAAACAGTCTGAATTTAAAAAAAAAATTATTTGATACTTATTAGGCGTGACGATAAAGGGGTTAATGACGAATTTTCGACGAAGGTCGAATATTTAGAAATATACTTGTCAGATTCTTCTGGAATTTCAGGATTAAAACGAACAGGTATGACCTCATATTTATCAACGTCGATTTGATAAGAGGGACAATAAGGGCCCCCCCCCCCCAAAAAAAAAATACACTTGGGATCACCCTGTAAAATAAAATGC
The DNA here is from genome assembly GCA_963932465.1 of Maratus speciosus. Lineage (NCBI taxonomy): Eukaryota > Metazoa > Arthropoda > Arachnida > Araneae > Salticidae > Maratus > Maratus speciosus. The sequence goes on along the minus strand of OZ010789.1, from coordinate 288,031,881 downwards.
ACGAAATGATCTACCGCTACCAAATATAAATAAACAGACATTGCACAATATGTGTATTCATTTTCCTAAGAATAGCACGTATATTAATAGAGATATATCGATTTTGTTTAAAAATTAAAGAAATTCTTGCATGTTTTTTGCTTATAACATGCAGGGTTTTCAGCCAAATTTAAAGCCGGTTTCAGAAAAATTGTCAAAATATAGTAAAAACAATATAATGCAATTGGAGTATAAATATGCTAAATATTTTAGTAAATGTGAGAATTTGAATGAAGTAATTTTTATCTGCGCATGCGCGAACGATAACAAGGATCTTTTTACATAATTTAATAGTCACTCTATGGAGCAATTTATTAAAACATCTAGTCAAATATCGTAAAAATTCAGAAAGATATCGGCGTTAGAGTGAGCTGATTTTTAGTTGCTCGCTAAAACTAGCTGAATGATAAGGGATTGTCCACAAATTGTCACTTTTAACTTTTTTTTATTTCCATTTTTTATTGATGTTTTAGTTCTTCTTGGATAACCACTAGAACTAGCCTATACCATGATAAAAAGAAGTATCAAAATCGAATTTTTTTTTCAAATCTACTCGTTGATAGTCACTAAATTCTAACGTTTTTTTGAAAGTAAGTGAATAAAAAATGACAATTTGTTGAAAATCCCTGATCATTCAGCTGGTTGTAGAGTACAACTAGAAATTAGCTCACTCTAACGCCGATATCTTTCTGAATTTTTACAATATTTGACGAGATTTTTTAAAGAAGTTGCTCCATAGATTTGACTATAAAATTATGTAAAAAGATCCTTGTTATCGTTCGCGCATGCGCAGGTTAATTTTTATCTGCGCAGATAAACATTATTTCATACAACTGCTCTTATTTCCTAAAATATTTAATATATTTATATTCCAAATACGCTATATTGTTTCTACTATATTTTGTCAATCTTTCTGAAACTGGTGTAAAATTTGGATGAAAACCCTGCATAATATAAGCAAAATACATGCAAGACTTTTTTTAATTAAAAAAAAAAGCTATATTTCTGTTAATATACGTACTATTCTTACAAAAATGAATACACATATTGTACAGTGTCTGTTTATTTATATTCTGTAGCGATAAATCATTTCGTGCATTTAATTTTACAGGGTTATCACAAGTATTATTTTATTTCCTTGATTTTTTGTTGGTCCCCTAATTGTCCTCCTTATCAAATCGACGTTGATAAATATGAGGTCAAACCTGTTCTTTTTAACCCTGAAATTGCAGAAGAATCTGACAAGTATATTTCCAAATATTCGACAAAATGTCTAAAATTGAAAGTGTCCACTCATTAATGGCCATATAGTGTATTAATACTAGAACGCCGGACGGTGTCATTTCGACACCAAAGCATGTAAATTCTTTTATAAAATCTTTAAATTTTTGATGGATTCTTTTTTTTTCTCTTGACTTTTATTAAATATGTAGGAAGAAGTCACACAGAAAGTTTTGTGGAATTAGCTTTATTCAAACTTACTTAACAGATAGGTTTACCTATAACGCCGGCCTGGTGCCAATTGGACACCGCAAAAATTTCAATTCCCCTATTAATTTTTAATTTCTTTTTTCTGTGCGATCGTTCCATTGTGTAGAGAAGGGGGGGGGGGTCTTGGAATGGCTTTTGACACCTGGTCATCACGTGATCTGTTTCAGCTGCATCAACACCTGCCGCTGCGATTTCATTTCTCATAAAGATACTGCATGCGCGGTTGCTTATGAGTTATGACTAGTAGGAGCTTTGTGGGGGTTTTCTTTTGTTCTGGTTACTTTCTATGAATAATACTTAAAATGTCTCGTAAGAGAGGGCTTACTGCGGAAGAAATAACCGCGCTTATAAGAGAATTGTCAGATAATGAATCAGACGGCGGAGAATTATCCGACATGTGTGATGAATCTGATAATGAAAATTTTATTCCTGTTGTATCAGCTGAATCGGAAAGCGATGAGGATATTGAAATTGATGATTCTCAAAATCAGAAAGAATTTGTGGCTCGCGATGGCTCACAGTGGAAAGAATGTGGGTCTGGAAGTGCAACCGGTAGATTAGCAAAGCAAAATATTTTGCGAGAAAATAGTGGTCCAAATAATTATGCAAAAAGAAATCGGAATGATGACTGTGTTTTGAGTGCTTGGCTGCTTTTTATAGACAGAACAGTTTTAGAGCATGTAATAAAATGCACCAACACAGAGGCTCATCGAGTATTAGAAAACGATGTTTGGTCTCTTTGAAAACAGGAACTGTTTGCTTACATTTCGATTTTGTATGCACGAGGGATTTCAGGAGCTAGTAATCTGGAACTTCATTCATTATGGTCTACTGCATGGGGTATAAATTTTTGAAAAGAAACCATATCCAGAGACAAATTTTGTGAAATATTAAGATTTTTGAAATTTGATATCAAATCAACGCGCCGTAATCGAACAAAACAGGATAAATTCGCAATGATTTCGGAAGTATGGAATCGTTTTATTGAAAACTGCATAAGCTGTTACAAGCTAGGCCAGAACATAAAAATTGATGAACAATTATTTCCTAGTAAGACCCTCTGTCCATTTACTCAATTTATAGCATCCAAACCTGATAAATGCGGACAAAAATTTTGGATAGTTGCAGATTTAGAAAGTAAGTATATTTTGAACGCATTTCCCTACCTAGGAAAAAATGAAGAACGAGATCAAAGCCAGAGACTTTCTGAGTATGAGGTTTTAAAACTAATGGAACCCTTTAAAAATATGGGGAGAAATGTCACAGTTGACAATTTTTTTACTTCTCTCATGAGTTGGCTAAGAAACTAAAGGAAAGACGGACGAGTTTAGTTGGCACAGTGAATAAGGCCAGACGAGAAATTTCTGATTGTATAAAATCCGGAAAAGAAGCATTATGTTCAACAAAAATATTGAAAAATGACGAATCGGGCTCAACACTTACAGTTTACCAGTGTAAAAAGAAAAAAAAAATGTGATAATCCTAAGTTCTATGCATTCAAACATCGCAATGGCTAACAATTCAAAGAAAACACCTGAAACCACCAGTTTCAAGAAGATGGCCAATTCACACATTCTACAATATTTTAGACTTTGCTGCCATAAATGCTTGGATTATTTTCAAAGGTGTGACGGGAAAAAAATTATCAAGGCTTACATTTATCCAAACATTAGCTGAAGAATTGCGTGCAGAATATACTGAAAAATCCACTAAAAAAACAAGGCGCGATGAAGATGAAGTACTGACTGAAAATCCTTCTAAGCGTAAGAAATGTGAGGTTAAAAAATGTCATGAAAATGTGACAAATAAAATATGTTCTTCTTGTAAAAGAATGACATGTGTCAAATGCACAAAATATCTCATCTATAAATGTATTGACTGTAAATAAAGTGCTTAAATGAAATTCCATATCTCTCCTAATTATGTGCATTTATGTCTCCTAATTATAGCATTGACGGCGGTATGCTATAAGCTAGCGAAACCGGTATGCTTAAAATTTAAAACTATTGGTGCATTTTACGTTGATATTTTTAAATTTTGATTATATTGCACCGAGTTTCATCTTAATAATTAATGTAAGTAGTTATTTCTTTTGTTTATATTTACATCTTGCAAAAGTATTCTTATTTTACAGATATAATATAATTTATGTTTACCATACATATTTTCAAATCATCTTTCAGAATTATTATTTTTTTACTGATATAATATTATTTGTGTGTACCATATATATTTTCATATCATTATGCAAAATTATTCTTATTTTACAGATATATCATTTATGTGTACCATATATATTTTCCTAAAATCTTTTAAAATTATTACTATTTTATAGATATTAATAATATTTGTGTATACGACATGTATTTGTGAAAATAATATCAAAATCAACATTTTCTTCGAATTTTTCGCTTAATATCAACCAGTGTCAAATTGAAACATGGCCGGCGTTTCAGGGGGTAGCAAGATTTCCGGCGTTCTAGTGTTAAAGTCAATGTAAGCGTTGTTAGCATTTAATTTTCATTGGAGACTCCGCTGTGAAAAAAAGACAAATGTTTCTTTCTACAAAAATATAATATAACCACAAACCAAACTATTCAGTAATCGCTTTCGAATTACTCACGATTCCGAAGAGATTTTTTTAACTTTTGAAACCTCAAAAACTAATATATTTTCGAGATTGAAAGAATCATTTACAGAAATAAAATTTCTATTGGTCCCAAAGATTTTCGGAAACGTTTATGAGTAGCTTTTATAGTGTATTAATTAGCTTTCTAAAATAGAATGTCAGTTTTTAGGATGCTATTGATAGTCATTTAAACATTTTCAACTGCTTAATAAATTTATGCATGCAGAACATAGATTTTTGGACACGTTCCCGAGTAGTTTTATTGTGTATTAATCAGTTTTCTCAAATAGAAATGCCAGTTTTTAGGATGCTATCAATAGTCATTTAAACATTTTCAACTGCGCAATTAAATTTTATGCATGCACAACACTGATTTTCGGAAACGTTCTCGAGTAGTTTTTATAGTGTATTAATCAGTTTTCTCAAATAGAAATGCCAGTTTTTAGGAATACATAAACAAAGATTTGTACATTTTACTCAAAAAAAAAAAATTGTTTAATTTGAAGAAATGTTTACAGCTCCAAGAATATTTTAATATTGTGTTAAAATCAAGCAATATCGAACTGCTGAAGGTTATCTCTCCCTTTGCATCTTGAATTATTACATCGTGAAAATTATTGAGATTTTCTCAATTCATAACTTGGAGCATATCATTAAAACTTCAGAATTGTTCTTTATTTTCGACGGTTAATAAAAATGTTAGTTTAAAAACATTTAAGGGGGTCCGGGACATATTTTAAAATAATTTTTATTTATTGAGTTAAAATTTTGAATTTTTTTGTGATGGTTAACCATGTTATTTGTAAACAAAATCACATGATAAAACTTCTCATAATGTTTTTTTTTAATTTAATTTAAAATTTATTAAAAAAGTGAAGTATATTAAAATCCTTATAACGTGAAATATTATTTGTAGAATTTCAATTTTATATCATTTGAATAAACATAAATATACAAGTTTTAATTTAGATTCAGCATTTTAAAAATATTAATTTAAAAAATATATAAAAATATTTAAAGTAAAAATTAAAGAAAAAATGATGTAACTTAAAAAAAAAATCATATTTTCAAAAATAAATATTTTTTTTTCACATTTGCTGAATCAAAATTAAAGTAAACTAATTGAAAAATACATGTTCCAAGTTTAAACCATATATCTTTAACGGTTCCTCAGTTATAACAATTTAAATACGAGAAATGGTGAAAAAACCCATCACGAAGATAAACGCATTTTCACAAGAAATCGTTTGAATGACAACCATTGCTTGAAAGCCTGATTTTGAAAACAACCCAAAACGAAAAAATTAATATTTTCTGTTCTAATAAGGATATAAACATGATTTAAGCGTCATTTTAAACAGAAGTAAGAAGAGAATTTTTTACTGCAATAAAATATCTTTTGAAAATTTGAAAATTTTTGTGTCCCGGACCCCCTTAATTTTGCACCCTAAAAAACTGATGATATTTTCTTTATCCCACCCTCTTTCTCTCTCTTATCACAACTCTCTTTAAGACGACAGAGATGTTCAGTAATTTACTATGATAATGCGTATCTAGGGTTCTCAAGACTCTTAAAAATTCAAAAATTTTGAAAATTTAATTATTTTAAAAGTTAAACTAAGATTTTTTAAAAACATTTTGATATAATTGTCTCTTTAAAATTCCCATTTAAAAAGTACTTATGGTTTTTAGAATTACAGTAGAGCTTCAATTATCCGAAGTAATTGAGGCCGACCATATTTCGGAAAATCGAAATTTTCGGATAATCGAAAATGCTTCAGTTTTAAGAATAAGGACAAATATGTGCCTATTTCTTTTTTGGTAACAAGTACTTAATAAAAATAAAGCAATAGCAAAGTAGAAACAATAATAAATTACCTGAATTTTAATTTTGAAATTAAGTACTTTTTATATATTTCACAAGGGTTTGGAACAAAGTTTTGTTTATCGCAGTTTCGATTACCTTTGCTTTGCAGCTCTATCACGATTCACGAAGTTGTTTTTATAGTATGTGAATTTCCCTTGATGATTATTCTTATTAAAAGTCTTAAGTGTACTTTACTCTTGATATAAACATAGCATTCATGTAACAAAAAAAAAAATGATGAACAAGGGGACTTCAAATGTATATTTTTTTTCCACGATTAACAAGTTATGTAGTATTTATCTTCTTTATTTAAATGTAGCTTTAAAAATGGATTTTGCACACATGGGTTGTGACAGTAAAAAAAAAAAAAGCTTTAAAAAGGGACTTTGCACACGAGAAAAAAACAAAAGCTTTAAAAATTGATTACGGTTAACCGAGAGTTTCGGTTAAAAGAGTTTAGGATAAAAGAGGTTCTACTGTATAGTCGCCGAATAGCTGAGGCGGCGTTTTCGAAACTTTGAAGTTGTTTTTCTCCAGATGATGTTTTTGGGCATAACGCGCATGATATCTCAAAAACTTCTGACTGTTTTTTCATGAAATTTTTAAAACACATGTTTCATGTTAGTCTGAATAAACTGAGCCTAAATTTTCCTTTTTATTGTTCAAAAATATATATTTTTAGATGATTATATTGTTGAAATTTTCTAAATTTTGCATTAGCTAAATACAACTTTGTATTAAAAATATACAAATGCTTTAAATACAAATATATTTAGGTTCAGGATAATTAGTACAATCTGAAGTAAAAGTAGACATCAAAATTTTTATTCTATTTGCAGCATTTATTTTGTAATCCTGCGCGTAGACTTATACCAATTTTCTGCTCGTGAAATGTCTGATAGTTTGGAGCCCCCCTGTAAATGTTAATTCTGCATCTTGCAATTTTTTAAATGCATGAAGTGAAAGAACATAATTATATCTTTCATCATAATTAAAATTATGTTTTAAAATCGTATACATCTTATGATATTAAATGTCTAAAATGGTCTTTTTTTTCATATTTTTCCAATTTTAAGAGTCTTGAGACCCCTTAAACAAATGTATTTTTATGTTGATATAAGGTTTTCCAAATTTGTATATCAACATATTTTATATCAATGTTTTAATGTTCTTGGTTTAATTTGGAACATGTTTTTATAAAGAATATTTTTACTTACTTTTATGCTCTGCTATTTATTTGTTTATATATTTATTTTTTGTTAAATTTCAAGTGAAATACTCGAAGTCATTTCTTTAAATTTTTGTTTGAGAAAATAATATGACGAAAAACTAATTTGTATTCATCGTACCCTTTATCCAAATGTTATTTATCAATTTTATGTAATATTTTGAGAATGTTTTATTTTTTTTATTTTTTAAGAATAAACATGCAGTTCTCTGAACTTGTATGCCATTAATGGGGTCTTATTTATCTTACATCTAGCCTAATGCACATATGACAAATGGTTATTTCGGAGAATATATGGATCATTTATTTCTTAATGCATATCCATACATGGAAAAACATGGCATAGAGTTCATTAAAAATGTATTAAGTAGATAAAGAAGGATTTGTATGCATGAAACATCTATAGTATTTTCTATTATTCTATTATATCTGAGTTTACGTCTAAATGATCCGTTTACATAATATTTTATTTATGTTGTACCGGAAATATTGTTTCATTTAATCTTTCACTACATATTCAACGCGCGCATTAAAGACGTCAGTTACTTTGAAATGTTAAAATTTAGCTAAAGTTTTAATCATAACACCGGGGAAATCGAGTACCACTATTTTCAATTGTAATATCTACCTTATTTAATCCATAATTTAAGCGTTTGAATAAGGTGTCGATTATCGTTTTGAAATACTGGCTCTAAAAAAATTAAACAAAAACATAATTTGAAGAGCAAATTAAAAAAAAAAATATTTCCTACATTGTTTAAGCCCGAGAAGGGACAGATATTAAGTTATTTCATTCAATTAGTTCTACATTTAATGTTAAATTTTTGTAACAAATTAATTAAGCCAATTGAAGATTAAAAAGTAAAAATAAAATTCATACAATATGATACTTATAACACCCTAAAAAATTAGATTCCGTTCAAATGAAATCGAAATAAATCTTAGACTTCTTCCATTTTTAATTGAAAATATTTGTATTGCAGATTTTGTATTATGTTTATGACAATTGTGCATAAAATGATAAGATGCATGCAAAATACAAAACTGAAAAAAAAGTCTAAGATTTATTTTGATTTCATTTGAACGGAATCTAATTTTTTAGGGTGTTTTAAGTATCATATTGTATGAATTTTATTTTTATTTTTTAATCTTCAATTGGCTTAACTAATTTGTTACAAAAATTTAACATTAAATGTAGAACTAATTGAATGAAATAACTTAATATCTGTCCCTTCTAGGGCTTAAACAATGTAGGAAATAAATTTTGTTTTTTTAAATTTGTTCTTCAAATTATGTTTTTGTTTAATATGTCAAGTTTTTTAATAACTAATGCACTCAGACGAACGCATTTCAAAATTAATAGAGAGTATCAACTCAGGCTTTGATGTATGCGGTATTGCATCACAATGTGGGATGGAGTTTACCAATGTGTAATTCAAAATGTTTCACCACTGTAGTAATGCAGGTTGCATTAGTTTGGACAAAAACTTCTAATCTGAACGTAAAAAATCTATAATCAAAACATAAAATATTAACTTCACTTAAATTTATAAACGCTATTTCCCACTCAGGAACGCTATGAATGCAAATGTAAATTGTATTGAATACTTACTGCTAATATTTAACTATATTATAGCTGTGATACAGTAAAAAAAAAAAATAAAAGTTTTACTTAAATTTTTAAACCTTGTTCTCACCCAAGGGGTGATGTAAACACATCAGAAAATTATTATCTAAGTTTAACTTGCGGTATAAATAGTTCTCATCTCGAAAAAAAAAAAATAAATTTTAAAATTTAAGTTATGTAATTCCCCACTAAGTTCGCTATCTGCGTAAAAATAGCTATCCACTAGAAGCTTTTTACTAAAATATAAACTTGACCAAAGCAAAAACTTATTCTGAAAATGTCCTTTTTATTTCCACTACGACGCCATATTCACCTTTTTAATTTTTGAAAAAAAAAAAAAAAAAAAAAAAAAAAAAAAAAAAAAAAAAAACTAGCTCAATTTAATATTTCACGTGAAAATCTTTCAACTAAAAAGAAATAAATTATTATTGTTACTTCTTTTGAAATTTTTCTAACAATGAAGTAAAAATGTTACATTTTCTATGAAAAATGTCCGTTGATTTTCAATGAAAAAAGCGAAAATTGGAATTATTAAGAAAAATATTTGAATAATGTAAAAAAAAAAATTGGCCCATGTTTCTCTCTGGGTTATAATTCACCCTTATGCAAAGGCATTTTACCATTCGTTTTGGCCCTGACGTCAGGCAAACGTTTTTACCCTTTAAATTTATAATAGCATTAGAATTATTAAAGAATAAAAAATGAGTGGCATCAGAGACAAAAGGTGGGAAGAAAATATGAAAAAGTTATGATCTCCATAGGCTTTTCTATGTTAAATTAACAATGAGAAGTGACACTGGAAATAAATAAGTAAGCGCAATGCTTAAATATGGATGAAGACTACCCTGTTAATACTTTTAACTTAAAAGTTGTTAGATGTACCTCCACAAAACTGTAAAGGAAAATTTAGACAACGCTACAAAAAAGAATATGACGAAAAACAAATGTGTGTTCATCGTACCCTTAATCTATAATGTCATTTATCAATTTTATGTAATATTTTGAGAATATTTTATTTTTTATTTTTTAAGAATAAACATGCAGTTCTCTGAACTTGTATGTCATTAATGGGGTCTTATTTATCTTGTACTTAACCTAATGCGCATATAACAAATAGTTATTTCAGAGAATATATGTGAATTTTTTTTTTGCTTTTGAAATCAAATGCATTAAAAATTTCATTAATATTTTTAAGTAATAAATAAGTATACATACAAAAAAGTAGTTTTTTCAGAAAAAGGGAAAATAAAACAAGATAACAAATTACACAATATGAACTTTAAAAATTCTCGGCTTACTTTCAAGTTCATAAATAATAAGACAGATGTTTAAAGTTTAAAATATACTTTTTATTTAAATTTCCGAATACTTTCGGTCTACATTCGCAGCCTTCTTCGGGGAATATTTTCATTAACTGCTGTTCCATTTATTCAAATACGTCACTTCGTTTGAAATGGGAGAGTCTATATAATTCTTTGGGGTAGTTGGAAGTAAAAGTACTAGGGCTTCAGATTAAATTTGTGTAGAGGAAAATATTTTCGTAACTGCCACTTCATGCCACCCTGAATACTAGGTCTGAGCGCTGATACAAAAATGGCTGATGCCAAAGGCAGAATATTTTCAGCGTGTGTACGGCCCCTTGAGTTTTGTACCAATAATTTTTAAAAGTTTTTTCCTTTTTATTTTTCTGAGATTAAACAAGTCAAAGAAATCTTTTATAAAATACTGGTGTCTAAATTTAAGGGACTTTACACACGTTAAAGAAAATCCGTCTTCGCAAGCCGCCATTTTTATGTCAGTGCTCAGGCCTAGTATTCAGGTTGAGGTGTCTATACATTCAAATACGTCACTTTGTTCACATACGTCACATCGTTTAAATAGGTAGCTGAAAAGTAGTAGAAATCGAAGAGCTTCGGATTAAACTTACGTAAAGGAAAATTACTGGGTGTTTAAGTTTTCAGGATATTTAACCATATATTGGGAATGTTGTATGATAGTGCGTCATTACATATTTGATTACATTTACGCATAACACGTTTGTAAACTCTGATAATGGATGTGTAGATGTAAAATATCATAATAGCATTTGATCAAGGAAGAATTATATACTCAACATTTAATTACTATACTTCCGTTATATATAGCTTGCGTCGGGTATTTGAGAACACATGTTCACCCTGTATATCATAGTTATAAATCTTTTTCTGTTAAATGTATACATGCCACAACCTAAACTAACTGAAGACATGTAGGTCATGGTGTCATTGGCTCATTGGCTCAAGGACACTTCAATTTACAGACTGCCACATTCTTGAAGCACATTTATCTATAATGTAAAGAGAAAACTGAAGGCTGCGAGGTTTCATCTAGAAAAAAACATTTTCAGCAATATGAAATCATCAAGATACTGGAATTTGTCAGTCAAGTCGATGAAAATCTTTCGAAGTACATGAGGGCATTCGCTAGGGAGATGCAGGTTGATGAGGCCACAATCTGATGTGTCATTCATGAGTACATTCTTTAGAGGTCGTACATGATGAGGAGAGTACGGTTCTTGCCCGAGAGAACCAGCGATAACCGCCCTACCAGAGACAAGTGCCTAATTAACAAGCTGAAACATCAAGAGGAGTCAGGGATGCTCTCGTTCCTTTCCAAAGAGAAAAACTTTGCCCAGATCAAGAAATGGAACCACAAAAAGATCGGCGATGGTGTAAAATCACCGAAGAGGTTCTGGCAAACATGTGTAGAAAATTTCTTTCCTCACTGACGATTGTGGGGGGTCCTGAGAAGGAAGGCACATTGCATTCTTCCACGTGCACGAGTTAACGCCGTTGCTTATACCGAGGTTTTAAAGCACTAAATTACTTCTCTAACATGTGGCAGACCGTACGTATTTTAACAAGACGCTGCACTATCCCATACAGCCCATACAAACTAAAAATGGATGGCCAAAACATTCATGACAATGTCAACGTCAACTTTTTGGCGCCCCAGCTATCCAGATATTAACCGAATGGCCTATTGCGTATGTGGCGTAGTTGAGAGGTACTCCAATAGTCCACCAAACAGCAATGCTGCAGATCTCAAGGCAGCCGTTGTGTATGCAGTGGCAAATGTTCCCAACACTCATCTTTTGACAGCCTGTAGAGGCGGTCATTGTGGCTGGCAGTGGTTTCAATGAATGATGCCATCCAGTGTGTATGTGGTCACCTGTGCAAACCGTTAAAATAAAACTAATTCTCTATCTCTCGTGTATGTTCATGTTTAAAAGCAGTCATTGATTTGTTCGCAAATATATGACGTACCCTGTATTTTGAGCTAGATCTCAAATTAACGTCATGAATTTCTATGTTTTTTTGCTCTCAATAGATGGCATGAACATAACTTTTAGTGTTTGAATTTGTTTTCAATTTCTTTTAAAACTATATATATGTGACATTAAAATGTTTATATAACAACGACTGTACTGATCAATGAAAATTACATATAAAATGTTAGAAATACGCTGTTATCTATTCCGCACTAAAAATATGTGGATTTTTATAGATATTTTTCTCGAACTTTTTCCGTTTCTTTATATTTTTACTAAAAAATGACTTTTTTAATTTTACGTCATTAAGAAAAAAAATACATACTAAGCTTTTTTCTCCTCAAGGCTACATATGCATGCGTATTTGGAGGATATAAAAAGAGTTTTTTGCCTTAGCTTAAAACCAAATTAATGACAGCATTTTTCAACTTTTTAAGCTACTTGTGTAAACTAAAGGCAATATTTTAAGAAAGGTATTACCGTTTCTGAAAGTAAAGAAGTACTTAAAGGATAACATTTTCTTCTTCTCTGCCTGAACTTTCATAAAATGTATTTAATCCTTTCCTAATTTCAAATTTGAAAAAAAAAAATTAAAGAAAATTTCTTCTAAATTCAAGAAGCATACCTTTTTAATATAAGTTTTTAATAAAATTTTTCGCCGTATTTCATTTTAGATAAATTCTACAATATTGTTATTAAAGGAGGTGGCTACCAATTATGCGATCTAAATATTAAACAGAAATTTCCTAATTAGAAATGCCAATGTCATACTCCTTGGAATATCTCGGGAAAATACGCACCTTTGAATTACCTAAGAAAATGTAGTTGTCCATAAAAGTATGTTCCAGTTTCAATGGTATATTATAACAGTTTAATTTAGACTATTTATAACAAATCATGCATCAAATTGAAGGTAAACTAACCTAGTTTTCCTTAAAAATGCTCAATATGTTCACATTTAGTTCAACGGCATACATCCAATCTAAAGTCCAATTCTTCCCACACTTCAATTAACAAGATCGGAATAATGGAAGCAATAGCCTCTTCCATTCTGTGTCTTAACTCTGGCAAATCATTATGTAGCGGCGGAATGTAGACACGATCTTTTATAAAGCACACAAAGGAAAAAATCGCATGGCTCTTCTAACGGCTTCTAAATCTTCAGCTCAGCAATAACGCTCTACAATCAAGAGTCGCCATTTTGCGTATGTGGCACTGCAAGCCAGCCAATATCAAAGCAGTACTCGCGTATGCGCTTATTTTAAACTGTTTGAGTTACTCTTTATTTGTGACCTCTAACCAACACTATACAACGCTTACAGTTGATACTATTAAAATTTATAACTGGACATTCTTTTGTGTATTTTATAAGCAGTTAACCCATTTACATTCGATGTGTGTAAAGAAATTTCTTTCAACTCAGAAATTCAGAAAAGTAATTTGTACCTTATATAATGACAGACGTTTCTTGATTTCAAGAAGTGCAAATTCTTCGGAATTTCTGAATAAAAAAGATATTCCTGAGATGGAAACATACAGGGTGTCCCAAAAACATTGACCTCAGCTTTTATTCCTTAAATATTGATCCTTAAATTTCTTATAAATTCAGGATATGTACATTTTTCGAATAAATTTTTAATTGAATTTTTCGCAGTATTTTATTTTTAAAAAATGCTACAAATTCTGTTATTAAAGGAGGAGGCTGGGAATCCTGTGATCTAAATATTAAATAGAATTTTCGAATTAGAAATACCAATGTCAGATACCTTGGAAACTCAAGAGCGCACGAACAGCCGTGGAAAAAAAAGTAAACACCCCATATTAACTCTGCAAACAATTATCGTAGAAGAAAGTTACTGGTACAAAACGATTGGCAATAAAGTCTACTTTTAAATGATGCATATAAAATTTGCTTAGGGGCCATACACATATTAAAACGAACCATAACTTTGTTTTTTGTCAATATCGGTACACAATTCTGACAGCATAAATGAACTCTACACCCTTCAAATAGCCTAAAAACAAATTTTTATGCAACTCGTACGATAAGTTTCCGAGATATTAATAATTTTAAAACGAGTGTATTTTAGGGGATGTATCTAAATTGAAGTTCGGTACTCGATTGTTGACCGAAAGAGCTAACTTCATAGCTAACTTAAAGAGCCCCCTTCTTGATCAAGGCATCTTAAGCGCCATTGAAGCAATCTTTGAAAATTGCTAAATTACCGGATAGCATAAGAAATTTCAAAATATCTAGATACTTCTATCATAGACGGCCCTTAAACTATCATTTTGCAGTTTTTTAAGCGTAATTTGAAAATTGCTTGGAAGAAAAGGCGAAATGTTGGATTTCCATAAAGCAGGACTTAATAAATCTAAATCCATCAAAAAAATTGTAGGTTGTAATTCATAATTTTTTCGAATATTAATTTCATAATTCATATCATAAAATTATAAAAATTGTAAATTCAAGTGTATTTATGTTTGGGTATTTTAGTATTATTGCTACACACAAAATTAGCACATTAGGAGTATAATTTCAAGAGATATTAATAATAATATGAAAATGTAATTTAACATTAGAAGCACTAAATTTTGAATGTTTATAATTAAAAAACTTATCATTCAAATGACTTGAAATTCGGAGTCCAGGCATAGTTTGAACCAAAAGTTTGAAATATCTTGTTAAAATTGGGTATTTCCATTGAAAAATGAAGTTTGGATTCGTTTTAATATGTAGATGCCCCTCTAAGCAAATTTTATACATATCATTTAAAAGTAGACTTTATTTCCAATTGATCGGTACCAATAACTTTCTTCTACGAGAATTTGTTGAGGAGTTAGTAGGGGGTGTTTACTTTTTTTTCCACGACTGTACCTTGGAATAGCATATAAAAATATTTTAAAAACAGTTAATCCATTTGAATTCGAATTGCGCAAAGGACTTTCTTTTTATTCAGAAATTCCGAAAAGTAATATGTGCCTAATTTAAAATCAGCGTCATGAACAAACTTTCTATATTTTCTTTGATCTCAATAAGTGTACAGATTATAACATTTAGGGTTTGATTTTATTAATTTCTTTTTTCAAACTATGAGTGCTATTAAAATGTTTATATAACGACGATTTTACTGATCAAGGGAGACTTATATATATAAAATGCTAAAAAACGTCGTGACAATCAATTTTATACTAAAAAAATTTTAGATATTTTTTTCACAAACATTTTCCGTTTCTTTATATTTTTCTTAAAAAAAAAAAAAAAAAAAAAAAAAAAAAAAAAAAAAAAAAAAAAAAAACACCTCTTTTAATTTTACGTCATTAAGAAAAAATACATACTAAGCTTTTTTCTCCTCAAGGCTACATATACATGCATATTTGGAGGTTTTAAAAAGAGTTTTTTGCCTTAGCTTAAAACCAAATTAATGACAGCATTTTTTAACTTTTTAAGCTACTTGTGTAAACTAAAGGCAATATTTTAAGAAAGGTATTACCGTTTCTGAAAGTAAAGAGGTACTTAAAGGATAACATTTTCTTCTTTAGAGCTTGAACGTTCATAGACTTTGTTTAATCCTTTCATAATTTAAAACGTGAAAAAAATTTCTTCTAAATTCAGGATACGTACATTTTTAGTACTATTTTTTAATAAAATGTTTCGCCTTCTTTTATTTTAGAATATATATATTTGAAAGACAAGGCTGTTTTTTTTTTGTCATCAGCCCTGAGCATTCTACTGAATCAATATGGATAATTATATTTTTAAATGAAAGCTGTTAATTTGTAGACGTGCTCGTACTACCTATTTTTTTTAATTTATTTCCATTTTTATATTTTATTAACCGTTTGGAAAAATGGTTATTGTCCTCGTCAGAGTAGGAAATGAAAAGCATATCTGAAGCTTTTTATTAGTTGAATCCGCATTTTATTCGTCTTCTGATTGTCTGTACAGTCTGTATTTTCCTTTACTTTCAACAGAGATGGATACTTCTGTTGCCACTATGACAAAAAAGTAATAAAAACTGCAAAAAAAAAAAAATAATAACTCAGAAACAAATTGAGATACAGCTTTCAAACAAATTGCATTTAAAAGTACATTTTTTTTCTCTATACGACGGTGTAAAAAGTAATAGTGTGGGATGTTTAGAAGTTTAAGAATGAAATTTCATTTAGAATTGGTCGTTAGATTTCTTGGAAATCTGACGATGGAAAAGCCTTTTCCCGAACAGCCAATGAAATGCTTGGATAATACGTAAGTTTCAGGTGGATAATACGTAAGTTTCAGGAAATCTGACGAGTTGCAGGCGATTTTTGTTGCTTCCAATTTTTACTTGTAATAACACTATTAATGTTTAATCCATGGCGTACTTGTAATGTATGATCAGCTCCGTGCGATTTTTTTATGTCTTAAATTTTAGTCTTTGAAAAAATCATTTTCCAAATGGTCGTTGTAATTTGTTAAATTGCTTTTTTTTTTCTTTTTTTTTTTAATTTGAAAAGCTTTTTGCGAAATTTCTTTAAAATGGTGGCAATCGGATTACTTCCATTGTTGAAGAGATAAGAGAAAATGGAGTTGTTTATTTTTATCGATTATATCTACCATTATTGATGCCATTTTCTAGTTACAATTAAAAATAACTAAAAAATTTGAAACGAAAATGACATCACGTTTTAAAAAACACGCATTTATTGTTACATTTCAATATTTTTCATTCCGTTGACATATTGATGAGACGCTAGGCGAAATACTTCATATTTAAAAGAAAACTGACATTTCCTTTGATAAAGCTAAATATTTTACCACAAAACGTCTATAAGGTATAAATTTCTGAATTCTTAATCACTGGTACTGAGATTAGATTCTGAAGTCCGGAGTGAATATTTATATGCGAAGTTGTAGCTGACAAACGTGACTTCAAGTTTGGAAAAATATTATATTGCGTGTAAAAATGCTTTTAAAATGGTGAATACGGACCGAGGTGCGTATGTAAATTTTGAGAGGGTGAAAATGGCGTAAGGTTTAGATTTCATGCAGAAAAAATAATTCTATGATCGTGTCAGATTGAAATAATTGTTGCTGCTTTTTCATTCTATAATACGTAGCATATGAGCCAATTGATAATTTCATCATATTACTTATCTTGATTGTATTTTACTAATTACGCATACGAATAAAGATTAATTTTTACTTTCTTCTCTCTTTACATGAAGTAAGTATTGGATTCGTGAAAATTTTCTACTTCCGGTTTTCGACGGATTTATACGTTTTAGTGATCAGAGATTCCGAAAAACATGTTTTTACAAAAGTCTCTGTGTGAGTCTGTGATTCTGTCTGTCTGTATGTGACACAAATTTTGTGGGCGCTTTATCTCAAAGAAATAATGCACGGAATTTAATAAAAAATTGTATTCAGTTAGTCCCTAATATAAATTACTGCTGAATAGTTTTTGGTGCAAATCGCTCAACAGGTGTCGCTACTATGTTGTATTTTTCACGATTTTCGCAATGGCTCTATCTGAAACACTAATGCACGGATTTTTTTTTTTTGTTATGAAACTTAAGATTCAATTAATCGTTGATATCAGTTGGTGTTTACTGCGTTTTGGTGTAAATCACCCAACAGGTGGTGCTGCTGTACAGCATTTTTCACGATTTCCGCAATGGCTCTATCTCAAGAACTAATGCATGGATTTTCAACAAATTCAGAGTCAGTTAGACGTTGACATAAGTTGTTGCTGAATGGGTTTTAGTGTAAATAATTCGACACGTGTTGCTACTATGCTGTATTTTGCAAGATTTACACAGTTTTAGCGGTAGTCATATCTCAAGAACTATTGCACGGACTTTCATATCTTTAGAATTCACGTGATCGACATAGATTGCCATTTAGTTTTGGCACTGTGATAGCGAATTTTGAAGTATCAACATGTATGGGATAGAAGAAAGATTTGGGATTGGCACATCCGACTAGTTTAATAATGTGGAATAGTTGAAGTTTAAGAAAATAGTATTTTGGTAACTTTAGATTAAAGTAATATTTGTTTTAAGAGTCAGCTTAACCATTGTTCGATGGATTTTTCACTGCAATTAATTTTGTAGGTTTAATATAAATCAATGTAACAGTTCTTTTTAAAACATTTTCCTTTTTTTAAAAATCCGACGGGTTTCACCTTGTAAGTATAAAAGTAGATGGAGCTTTTTAAAAAGCACTTTTCAATAAGCATTAAATTTTTACCTTGAAAATCGCACCAAAATGTTTTGACTGCAAATCATGTGTTTTCATGAAAATTTCAGTTACATTACATTCATTTAATTCGGAAACGAACTCGATTATGAAAAAATCATTGTTTTTTTTTTTTTTAACTCTTGTTAAAAAACGCAAACAAATGAATTTATTAAAACTAGAAAAAAGGAATTCTGCTTTTTTAGAATTTAGTGTCGCCCACGATGAAAAAAAATATGTATATAAATATACACAGTACAAAACATATATAAATTTTAAGACTTAAAACACACGTTTTTATTTTATATAAAGTGACCTCATTCGCATCCGCTGAAGAATTACACATTTACGATCCAGTCTTAAACAACATCTACAGTGATGTATGCATTGGACGTCACTATCGCTGAATAATACTCAAATCCAAAAAAAGAGATGTTTGATTCAAGAAACTCGACAAAAAAAGTCGGCTATATAATGATTTCACGTGTTTGTAATATTAATATAGATATTTAAAATTAAATATAGTTTATAATAAATCCATGTTTTATCAGAAATGATTCATTTATATTTTTCAAAATAGCTCGTATTTTAATTACATTTTTTTCAGTTGTTATGGGAAAATGGCAACAAAAAGATATAATTACTCTTTTCCAACTATTTTTCCTTTACTTTCTACAGAAGCGGAGTACTTGCGTTGCCAAAATTAAACAAATAGCGCTAAAAACTACAAAAAAAAAAAGAAAAAAAAATAATATCTCAAAAATAAGTTCAGATGCAGTTTTCAAACAGATTGCATTTAAAAGTACTTTTTTTCCCCAATATAGCGGTATAAAAATTGAAAATGTGCGATGCTTAGAAATTAAAAAAAAATCAGCATTATTTAACCGTACAATGATATACCTACTTTGTTTTACGGCTGGCTTATACAACAGAACGTTATTTTTAAACCGATAAAAAAAAAAAAGAAAGAGGAGGTTATCAATTCGACGCGTATATATATTTTTAGAGACGACATTGTCATTGCTGGGGGAAAGAAATAGCATATCGGGGGCTAAAAAGATTATTTTTTGCTCTATTTCTTTTTTTAAATAGGCTTACAGAAAGGAAAAAATTAAACATTATTTAAACTATCATTTTTTTACGATTTCTAAATTGATTCCACAACGTATAATTGTAGATTAATTAATATGAAACTATTAATGAATAAAAGTATATATTTTTTAAAGTATTAAGCCCTTCATTTTTTATTTAGAATTTATTTTCTGCTTTTCACCCTTTAAAATGTTTCATTGTTGCAGTTTCCCAGCCATTTGTCATGTTTTGGGGAGGATTTATTGACGAATCATTAAATTCATTGTTGTTGCAACTTGTGTACAATTACACGAATTGCAGAGAATATTTAGCGATGTATATAATGTGTTAGCAAGTTAAAGGAAAAATGTCTTAAAATTTATATATTCATTTATAATTAGTTAAAAAAAATATTAAAATGTTGTAGTGCCCTCAGAAACACACATGTGAAAGTAATTTCTATATTTCTAGCGTATCAGCAAGGGCGTTAAAAATCGATTACAAATTCTTTACCTACAAAAATAAATAAAAGAGTGTAGAAATCCTAAAAATTCGAATAAAATTGGTTAAAACCATTTAACCTTTTCCGGCGCGGAGTAATTATGTTTCTAAACTGGTGAAATAATGGATTGATACCAGAATTTATAAACAAATTTATTAGAAAATACGAACTTGCTTATGTTCACGTACACTATAAAAGGAAAATTTTAATTACATATACTTGGTGCCGTTTATTAGTTTTGAAATTAAAATTATGTGTCCTTTTTTAAGGACACCGCCCTCGAAAGGGTTTACCTAAGCATAAAATGCTATACTTTCGTTCTATCTTCTTTTTGAGTATTGATTTTTGAGGTTTTATTTGAATGGTGGTGTAATTTGAATGTGTGTATTTAGATTTACAGGATGCTCATTATTGAAAATAATAATTGCTACCTTTTAATAGTTTCCAATTAATATCACTACATGAGCTGTAAATGAATGCAGAAGCGTTTTTAATACTTAACACATTCTCAAAATGGATTAAATTAAAGGATCCTCAACAAAAACAAAATTTGTCCAAAATCTCCAATTTTCGGAAAGATGAAAAGGAAATTCTGGACAAACGTTGTTTTTATGGGACAACTGAAATCTTTTCATATCATAGCAGAGGCATAGATTGATTTTCAGTTAAACGGTTTCACAGCGATACGTCAGCACTTTTGGAAACAATAATATTGTATTGTCAAATTTCTTCATTATTCGATGTGCTATTTTTATAGAATCTTTTATTAGACCTATTTTCTTTACTAAAATCTATAGTACTATAATGTTAGACGGCGCTAATCGCGCCAAGAGTAATTCCCCCCCCCCCCCCCCTCACCAATAACAGGTTCGGGTTTTAGCAAGTATAAATTAGAAACAATGCCTTAATGTAGTGCTGCCAGTCGGATACTTTTTTTTAAATTTAGATTTTTTGATTGGCACCAATTTTTTGAAATGGTAAAAGTCTCTTTGCTTTCGCCTTTTTTTATTAATATGTTATTAAATAAGTTGAATCTTACACTTTGAAAAAAGTGGTGCCTATAGAAAAAAATCTGAATTAAAAAAATAGCCCACTGGCAACAATGACTTGATGATAAAATAAAATATTTTAGATTCTAGTTTTATTTCTTATTCTTCTACTGTTTTTTCATTAAATGAGTACAAGGTACACACTCAGAAATGAATACTCAGATTTCACGAAATTTTCTTTGTTTTTGACGAAGCCGTTTCCTGGGAAATGCTCCGAGCGAATATTTCGTCAAATCGATGAAATTACTTTCTTCACTTGCTTGACGATATAAATATCGTCAAAAGTTTTGTCAAAAGAGGGCTGGTGGGGCCATCTATCGAACAATTTGGAAGCTACTGTATTTATTGACAGGGGGAAGAAAAGAAGCACTTCTCGTTCTCCTCGATGTGATTCGAAACCGTGGAACGCCTTTGGCGCAAGAGGCCGTTGCTCTTCCGACCACGCTATTGAGGACTTGTATAGATGTGCTTTTAGATTGATGTAATGAATTCTGCTGAGTGTTTATATTTTTATAAGGTAGATTGTAATTTTATCGGTGCTGCTATAATTTCTGAAAGTTTTAAGTAAGGCTAATTTATTAATATTGTTTTCTCATTTTCAATGAATTATTATAATATGGCTTAATTAAATAATTTATTAGTGAAATTTTCTTTGCTCAATGAATGGGTTAGAATATTTTCTGGTTAATTTGTTGCTCACAAATAACGAATTGTGAAGTGCATATTGCGTAAGATTTTATCAGTTTGAGTAGGTGAATAAGATTTTAACACTTTATTGTTTATAAAGGGGAGAGGGATCAATTATGTTTATTTTTAATTTGATTGAAAACAGAATATGCTTCTTAAATAAATTTAAAAAAAAGATATCCTGGAAGTTTGAAATTTTATTGAACAAATTTTCTTTTTGAATGGTTTTGAAGAACACAGGAAATTTATTCTTTTCGAATTAAAACATAACGAACAACAACATATAGATAAATAAATAAAAATAATAATAAGCATTCCTAAAAATTTTAACAGCTAAAAAAATAACAAATGAAGAAACAATAACTACCTATATTTCAGTATTTTCTGAAAACACTAAAAAGTGCTGTTTTAAAATAAATTATTACCGGACTAACATAAACAAGCGAATATATCTGCTTGCTAAAATCATTGGATTTGAGGAGGTACAGCGACTATTTCCTTAAAATGCATTGAGTCTAACCGTGATTGAGGCAAAACTTTCGTGAAATATTTGAGAGTTTACGTTTCGTTAAAAGTCGCGTGATGTTGATAGGAAATGATCGTCAAAAACGACGAAATACACCTCAAGGATTGCTGCATCGTCAAAAGTGAGAGTTTTATTTTTGAAAGTGCATGTATTTTAAAAGTATATTACGTATTTTTTTATGTATGTAATTTAAAATGTGTGAAAGGTTTTATCTTATATAAAATAAGTGCAACAGGAATGATGGCGATGGGAACAATATTTGCAGAATTTTCAATTGCGATAGGCTAACATAAAAGTACCAAATCTTTAAATATTTCCTATAGATAATTTTTTTACTAGTCTGCAAACCAGAACTAAAAAAAATTCCACTTGTCGAGTTATATTGATTAATAACGATTTGTTCACAACAGGACTGGAGTATATTATTTAAATAAAAGGTTTTCACAAAAAATAAACTACACTTGCACGGCCCGATTTAGACAATTAGGGCCCCTCCCAAGCATTATTCTGGGGGGCCCCTTCTTTTACTAGTACTAAACTTCATACTTGTTGCATGGACGCATAAATTTCGTATAAGGTATTATTCACATCTGTGTATAGGGTATCATAAGAAAAATGGGCACAACTTTAAGAAAAAAAGTGCTTTCGGCATGTGCCGGAAGGAAAAGGTAGCTTCCTTATTTTTTGGTTTTAAAATTTTGCAAATTTTAAGAAGCTAAAATGCAACGAACCCGATAAAAGAATATTCGTCAATAGTGAATTTGAATGAGAATTGCGCCAAATTAGTAAGCTATAGCCAAGTTGGCACCATTTATGGTTGCTTAGTTTTGGTCGCCAAATTTGGCGATATTTAGCCAAGTGTCGCCAAGCTTGGCTTGAATTTGGAGCTAACGTTCACTAACGCTCATAAATTAATACCTGATTTTCTTTAATTGTTTTCTTGTTTCAAAATGTCAATCACGCTAGAATTTCAAACTGCTACATATCAACCATTTTTTTAATTTAGAGGCGAAACAAAAATTACTCCGGAATCCTTGTATCAAGGTCTAACATTTAAACATAAAATAAATTTTGATTTCTAAATTTTTTGTTTATTTTTTATAATTTTAAATATTTAAATAACCGCCATTTTGAAACAAGATGGCGGATGAAGCTGGACAACGAACTCCGTTGAGACATTGGTAATCATGTATGCATACAATTAATCTAATCCAAATCGGTTTATAAACACGAAATTTATCGCATGATAAAAATCAGATATATATATATATATATATATATATATATATATATATAAGTCACATTTGAAAGGATGGTGGTTTTGGGGTCTGGGGGTCATGATCGGTGAAAACATACAAAAATTTTCCGGAAGCGCTTTCCTCCGAACGGCTGCAACAGGTAGCTTTTTATTTTTTGCAATGAAAGCTACCTACAATACTAGTATGAAAATCGTAAAAAAATGATGGATTGGTTGACATGAGTATTTGTTTCAAACTTTCCATTTGCTTATCTACGTAGTATGCCATAAGTAGTCTTGCGTAATTCAGGGTACCAAATGGTCTGGATACCACTAATTTTTTAGCGATTATTTCGCCATTTTTAATCACAGATAATTCGGCCATTAGATAAGGCCCAGAAAATTGCATTCAAATGCTGGTGTTTAGAGTACTTCGATCCCCAATTTATACGGAACACTTGGCAACAGTAGTCATAAGATGTCTAAAGGAAAATATCCACCAATTGATCCATATCATTAATGGTTTTAACTTCCAACGTTACAGTCAAACGTCAGTAACGAATTTGTCTTGAAAATAATGGAACAGTACGTTGTTATAATAAAATTTAAATCATTAGTTTTCTAATAATATAGTTCATTCCTTATTTGCAGGAAGGGAGGGGGACAAGAAGCACAGGTGGAAAGGGGAGGACCTCACTCCATTCTTTAATCTTAGAAAATGTAAAAAATTTTGGAAACTTTTGGCCAATTTTAACCTTTGGCACCCTCTGAACAGCAATTCTGATTACTCCAAAGCTCCTCTCCTCAAATGGGGGGGGGGGGGGGGGGTAGGTGAAGCTGCACCTGCATTAATCAATCCCTGCCTACCTAATATAGTTCTTGCCATTTTGTTTACTCAAAATTCACATTTTTTCAAAGATTTCACAATTCAATATATATATTATATTCTATAAGCATTATGTATTTGAATTTTCATTGCCAACTCCTAAGAAAAAATAAATGTTCTATATCATCTGAAAAAGAATTTGAAACTAGAAATACCACCTTCGCACATATCTGTGAATTCCTTTTTTATATCGGTTTACAAGAGAATATTTCTTATTATGCTTCAAGCACGATTCAACGAATTGTATAGGAATCCAATTTTCAAATCATGCTTGGCAACATACTGCAAGTACGCGTATTCATTTCATTTCTGCGCACGTCTGTGATTCGTTTTGCCATCATTGTATCATGTAGTTTGGGATTCAGGTCATGATTTTACGAAATGATGCTTTTTTTTTTTTTTTTTACATTCTTTTGCTTAATTCAACTTATTTTAGGTAGCTTTCTTTACAAAAAAGCTACCTATTGCAGCCGTTCGGAGGAAAGCGATTTCAAAAAATTTTGGTATATTTTCATCGATCATGACCCCCAGACCCCGAAACCACCCTCCGTTCAAAATTTATATATATATATATATATCTGACCTATGTCACACTGTAACTCCCGTAATTATGAACCGATTTCGATGTAATTCGGTGTGTACATAGTACATACCAATGTCTCGACCGAGTTCGTTGGCCAGCTTCATCCGCCATTTTGTTTCAAAATGGCGGCCATTTAAATTTTTTCCAAAAATTTAAAATTTGAAATGTGGTACCAAAAAATTGAAAATGGGAAAATATTTTTTTCTTATGTATTTGACCTTTATACAAAGATTTCGGAGCAGTTTTTGTTTCGTCTATATCTTAAAAAATGGCTGAGTTATAGCCTTTTGAATTTCTAGCGTGGCTGACATTTTGAAACATCCTAAATTTTGTCACGCGATAAAAGGCGTATTTATGAACCGATTTGGATGTAACTTCGTTTATACATAGTACATACCAATGTCTCGACCGGGTTCGTTGGCCAGCTTCACCCGCCATCTTGTTTAAAAATGGCGGCCATTTAAATTTTTAAGAAAAATTTAAATTTGAAATGTGGTGCCAAAAATTGAAAATTGAAAAAATATTTTCTTCTTATGTGTTTGACCTTGATAAAAAGATTCGGTAGCAGTTTTTGTTTCGTCTATATCTTAAGAAATGGCTGAGTTATAGCATTTTGAATTTCTAGCGTGGCTGACATTTTGAAACGTCCTGATTTTTCTCACGTAATAACAGGCGTATTTATGAACCGACTTGGATGTACCTTGGTGTGTACATAGTACATACAAATCTCTCGACCGAGTTCGTTGGCCAGCTTCATCCGCCATCTTGTTTCAAAATGGCGGCCATTTAAAAAAATAAAAAAATAAAAAAATTTAAACGAGATACCAAAAAATTGGAAAATGAAAAAGATTTTTTTTGTATGTGTTTGACCTTAATACAAAGATTCCGGAACAGTTTTTCTTTCGTCTATATCTAAAAAAAAATGGTTGAGTAATAGCATTTTGAATTTCTCTTGTGGCTGACATTTTAAAACGACCTGATTTTTGTCACGCAATAACAGGCGTATTTATGAACCGATTTGGATGTAACTTGGTCTGTACATAGTACATACCAATGTCTCGACCGAGTTCGTTGGCCAGCTTCATTCGCCATCTTGTTTCAAAAGGGTTGCCATTTAAAGGAAATTAAATTTAAAATTCAAAATGAGGTATTAAAAAATTGGAAAATGAAAAAGATTTTTTTATGTGTTTGGCCTTGATACAAAGATTCCGGAGCAGTTTTTGTTTCTGAAAATTTGTTCTTTTGTTGATATCTTAAAAAATGGTTGATTTATAGCACTTTGAATTTCTAGCATGACTAACATTTTGAAACGATCTTGTATTTGTCACGCGATAACACACGTATTCGCCTATTTCGATGTAAGAAGGCATGTGGATAGTATACATCAACACCTCGACCAAGTTCGCTGGCCAGATTCATCAGCCATCTTGTTTCAAAATGGCGGCCATTAAATTAAAAAATATATATATATATTTAAAGTGAGGTGCAAAAAAATTAGAAATTGAAAAAGGTTTCTTTCTTAAGTATTTGATCTTGATATAAGGATTCAGGAGCATTTTTTGTTTG
This sequence comes from Maratus speciosus, assembly GCA_963932465.1. NCBI lineage: Eukaryota > Metazoa > Arthropoda > Arachnida > Araneae > Salticidae > Maratus > Maratus speciosus. Next base: position 288,005,363 of record OZ010789.1, on the reverse strand, counting down.
TCTTTACCTTAAAAAATGGCTCAGATATAGCAGTTTCAATTTCTATTGTGGGTGACATTTTGAAAAATCTGATTTTTTGCATGCGACAGCACTCCTATATATTAACCGATTCCGATGTGAGTGAGCATGTGCACAGCAATTACTAAGGTCTCGACCAAGTTCACTGCTTAGCCTCATCCACCATGTTGTCTTAAAATGACAGGCACTTTAAGAAATTGCCGAATTTGGCAGCCAAATATAAGTGACTTTAAATAAAAGCAGCTTGGATAAAGCTGACTAATTTCACGAAATTCTCATCCATAATGATTTAGTATTGATCAAAATTAGTGTTGAATCTCCTACATTCGGTTTCCTCTTAATTGAGCTTCGTGTGTTTGCATGATATAAGTTGGCTTTTTTTAAATAAGGATTATGAAAGCTACCTCTTCCTCCCGGCACTGGCCGGAAGGACTTTTTGTATTTAAAGATGAAATTTTACAATCGACTTTTAAACCACTTCCTGATATGCTAGAATTATAACAAGTCAGAAATTGTATGTCAAACGTGCCAAATGAGGTGCGTTCGTATTATAACTAGTTTTATAAATATTCAGACTTTGGTGCAGTAGCTGTTGCACTCTTATATAAAATTGCATGAGTACAAAACAAACTACGATTATATAAGGTGGTGGCCAATATTGTGAACACTTTTAGGTAGCTTTCATTAAAAAAAGAAAAAATCTACCTTGTTGCAGCCGTTCGAAGGAAAACACTTCGGGAAATTTTGCTATATTTTCGCTGATCATGAACCCCAGATACCAAAACCACCCTTCGTTGAAATGCTGCCTTACATATACATACTATATATATATAGCCCCCCCTCATACCTATATATATGTATATTTATACATATGCATATATATATATATATATATATATATATATATATATATATATATATCTGAATTTTGTCACTCTCGATTTTTTTAACCGATTTGGAGGAAATTTTTCATATGCATAATACACACTAATGTCTCGAATGAAATCGTTATCCATCTTCATCCACCATCTTTTTTCGAAATGGCGGCCATTGGAATTTTGTGGTCACTTTTAAAAATTTTTAGGTTTCCTAACTTTCTCTTTAAAATGACCTATGTTGTTAACTTACACTGTGTGACTCTTTAAAATATCTTTTAATGTTTCTAATATTCTGTTTCAAATGATACTTAAGAGTTTGCATTTTGTGAAACGTAACATTCTCTATAAGTATGCAATGTTAGAAAACATAAATTTTTTTTAAAAATTCAAATGGCCGCCATTTTGAAACAAGATGGCGGATGAAGCGAACCAACGAACCCAGTCGAGACATTAGTAAGTACTATGAAAAATTTCATCCAAATAGATTAAAAAATTCGAGAGTAACAGCATGACAAAATTCAGGTTTAAATATTCAATTGCCCTTTTATTTATTTTTATATAATTCTTTCTTTCTTTCTTTCTTTCTTTTTTGTATTAATTTATTCCTATTCTCTATTTTATTTTGTATTCACTCAGTACTTATTAAGTTTATTCCTATTTTTCACTCTACTTTAACTAAAAGTTAATCTAAGTCTTTCCTTGATTTCCTCAATCAATTTCATTCCTTTTATTTTTTTGGGGTGGCTAAAGATGGCAACACTCAACATTATTGTTATTAATCCAGTTCCAATTTACGTTTTTTCTTTCTCACACCAGATGGCAGCACAGTTATGGGTTTCAGCCAGATGCTCAAGTGTAGCTCACATGTTAAAATAGTCTTAACTATGTTTTCCATCCTGATATGCTGTAGTTTTGACTCCTAGTGTGTAATTCAGGTATTGTGCTCTAATAATTTTTAATATCCTGTATGAGGTGTATCTTTCTTTAGATCTCTTAAATTTTTATTATCTATTCTCTGTAATATTTGCGTTATAAGGAGCTAAATTTTGTCATTTTAGGCTTAATGCCGACAAAATTGGATGAAATAACGCATCTTCTATAAATGAACTCATAATCTCCACCGACGATTCTGTGTGTCATTCATAGTTTCTTTTTTTACATACAGGTTTCCTATGTTCATTTCTAAATCATCTTTAGAACTTTACCAATTTCTTCATATATTTGTGATTTCAAATTTATTATATATATATATATATATTAGTCAGAATTTCAACGGAGGGTGGTTTTAGTATCTGGGGGTCATGATCGGCGAAAATATAGCAAAATTTCCCGATGTGTTTTCCTTCGGACGGCTGCAGTAAGGTAGATTTTTACTTTTTGTAATAAAAGCAACCTGAACGTGTCTACAATTTTGGCCACCACTGTATATTAAATTCAGTATTACGGAAATAATAGGACTCATATTAAATAGAACGTAATCACCATGGCAACCTAGAATCATTATCTATCGTGGGATAACATTGAATTAATTACGTATGACAAGATTTAATATAATGAAGAAAACTTTTATTATTATCTTTTTAAGTTTCGATTCGATTTTCATAAAATTTGAAATGACAAAATTTTGCAACGATTATATATATTAAATTTCAAACCATTCGGTTGGACAGTTTTTGCGCTGGTATAGGCTGACAGACAGACAGACAGTCGGACAAGCCAGACGATGACTAAAGGTGCTACGTATTTATATAATTACGAACGCATCTAAAAATTATGCATTAAGGTTTGTTTCCTATGACAGTGCAACATTTTAATATATTTACAACTTTATTATTAGTTAATACGTTAATTTTAAGGCATTTTTCAATTAACCCACCGCAGGTGATAAATAGCCAAATGTTCTCTGTAACGGTGACGGTTGTATGAGAGATGAAAAAACAATGGATTTAATGTTGAGCCAATAAATGCTCGCCAAAATCTGCCAAATTGTTGTGAAATTGCAACAATGAAACATTTTAAAGTCTAAAAAGGGAAAAAATAAATTCTAAATAAAAAACGAAGAGTGTAATATATATAATAAAACCCTCATACTACAATATATATTAAAACACACATAAATAACGCCTGCATTCAACAGTTAAAGATATATATAAATATTATACAGACATGCAAACAATAAATACAATATACCCAACAGGAGTGAAAATTAGCCAGAGCCAGGAATCGAACCCGGGTCCACAGTATACAAGACTGCTGCTCTAACCACTGAGCTACTTCGGCCGATGCCTGAGTCTGCAATTTCTCACTAATAAACCATGTTGGGGAAGTCACCAGCCATCTATACGACAGCCTTGGATGACCGGGCAAAAATTAATAGATTTTACTATTACATCGATCTACGATAAATATAATAAAACACTCATACTACAATATATATTAAAACACACATAAATAACGCCTGCATTCAACAGTTAAAGGTTGACTTCCCCAACATTGTTTATTATGTTGACTTCCCCATGTCAACATAATAAACCATGTTGACTCTTGGACCATGTTGACTCAATAAACCATGTTGGTTTGGAAGTCCCAACATGTTGACTTCCCCAACATGGTTTATTAGTGAGAAATTGCAGACTCAGGCATCGGCCGGAGTAGCTCAGTGGTTAGAGCATCAGTCGTGTATATTGTGGTCCCGGGTTCGATTCCTGGCTCTGGCTAATTTTTCACTCCAGTTGGATTCATCGTATTTATTGTTTGTATGTCTGTATAATATTTATATATACCTCTAAGTGTAATATATATTTTTTAAATTACGCTTTTAACAGTTAATAGTTTAATATTATTTAATTTATAAATATGCGTTAAGAAATCATTGAACTGGAGTAAAAAAAAATTAGGCAAGATTTTCAAGGTGAACATTTAATGCTTATAAAAGAGTGCTTTTTTAAAAAGTATTTTTACTTTTATACTTATTTAAAATTAAATCACACGTAACATATTTTCAGATGATTGCAGAGAGTATTTTCAGTATCCGTAAGAATAGCTAAGCTGCAATGCAAGTATCCCCATTTTCCATTACTACTGTTTCCGAATAAAAATATTAGTTTTATATAATAACAGAATTTTGCGATAGATAAAGCCGGAGATTCTATTCGAAGATAGTAGCAATCGAAAGTCGGAAATTAGGCACATACGGAATAATGACACGAGCCAAAATTATCATTTTTGTAGGAAAAACAATTAAAAGTTGGTAATTCGTAAATTTAACTTTTATACGTTATTTTTAAATCTTTCCAACATAGTTGAAAAGGTTTGTCTTTCCGTGCGCTAACTCGCTTAAATATAGTCTGATTGCCATGAAATGGATATACAGTAAAACCTCCCTAAAGCGACTACTTCCCGTTTCAATAAAAATTGGTCGCTCTGAGAGGTGGTCATATTTAAATCTAGATATCAATTGTTGAAAAAAGGTAACAATTAATGTTACTAAAATTTATTTTTCACATTAGGAAAAAATATAAAAATTTAAATATAAAAAAAAGTTAATTACGTGAGTTAATTACTGCAGAGTTTAAAAGATGAATACATTGACGTTTGCTTTGATTTTACAATTTTATCTTTTAAAACTTTTATTTCCCATTCCTTTCGAAGTTCAGTAAATAAAGGCAATTTTTTTTTTGGACCGGAACAAATAATGAAGATATCTATTTATTTCAGAGTTTTCCAACAGAATAGGGCAGGGGTGTTTATCGGCCGTCATTCTTAATTTGTCAACAGAGTTAATTTCGTTGCCTAAAAAGGCACAAAGGAGTTTAAACACTTAAATGTTACCGGGATAAAAAAAAAGAAAAAAAAATTCTAAACTTAGCGCATTATTCATCAAATTTCTAAACTCTCCGGAATTATTTTTCTAATAAAACTTTCTTCAAGCGACCAGGAAAAAACGGAATTTTCGTCAAATAAATTGATCGCTCATGGAGGGAGTTCATCTGGGATGGTCTCTGAAGGTAAAATTAGTACTGAGCCTATGGGAATTCGTTCCATGAAAAAATGGTCGTTCAGGGAGGTGGTCGCACAGGGAGGTTTCACTGTATGTTATTGATGTTTACTATGGCATGTTCGGTATTGAAAATGAAGTGTGTAGCTTTTTCGGTTTATTTACAAGGTTACTCAAAAGAATTCCGATAAATTACAATCTACGGGGAAAAATCGTTTGCCCTGTATTTTAATGATATTACAGTATTTTAACATATTGAATTTGATATATACATCACTGAAGTGTACTTCAAGGTTCGTAATATAGAATATGGTGTGATAGAACTTATCGTTTATTTACAGGGACACACAAAGGAATTTGGCTATAGAAGAAAATGAGCTATAAATGAACTATTGAAGCCTACGAATAATAATTGAAGAGCTAAGTGGAAGAACATGTTAAGTAACAAAAATTACATTTGAAGAAACTTGAAGTGAAAGTTTTTGCTGTAAATTTTAATGATTTATTTTCTGTTTGATATCATGTGATTAAAATATTAACATGTATGGCACTAAACTCTCTCAGAAAAACTTATTCATATTTAATTTTCAAATATTAAAAATTATTAATATTATTGACATTATTAAATATTAAAATATTAAATATTAATGAATAATGGCTTAAATCTTCAAGACTAAACAGAATCTTAGCATTTTAGCTTCACCATGTGATAGGATACCTCATTCATGACGTTTTTATCCAAAATATTAAAAAAAAAATTTAGAAAATGTTGCATAACATGTTCATCCACTCAGCTCTTCAATTGCTGGAAGTGCGTTTTCAGTTGTGGTATACGTTTTTAAATTTAACTTAAAAAAATTACTTGGTGTGTATAAGTTCTATAGATCATATACAGGGTCGCACAAAAGTTCTCAACAACATCCATTTATTAGCGGAAAATGTTGAGTGGAAATTTTCAACTGCGTGGTATGTGTTTAACTGAACTAACTTTTATCATACTATGTAGTATGCATATATATATGTTGAACATATACAGGGGTGTAAAAGAAAAAATAAACGTATATTTTAACGACTATTCATGGTAATAGCAGATACCTTGTTTTCAAAAGCGTTACGCGTTTTTCAAATTGTTCATTTAGACGTCCGGGGCAGTCATCCCTGCCACCCCCCTTGTTCATTTAGACGCCATCTTTCACCTTATTAAACTGTTGAAGTTTTGTTACAGTACTCTGAATGTGTTGGAAAGTGTTTCATAAGATATGCTGTACGCATGATTTTTTTTCTTATTATTTTTATATTCGATAATTTAGACCAGATGAATCATTTGCCTTGCAAGAAGCTTCATTATTTCTTTAACGTTAAGCTGAGGAAATATATCATTTTGATAAATACTATCTGTATTATTAAAGGTACACATATATTAAGACAGACTTTAAATACAATTAAATACAATAAACACAACTGGAGTGAAAAATTAGCCGGTGTCAGGAATCGAACCTGGGTCGACAGCATAACGTGCTCTTGCTCTACCGTATATATTGTGGACCGATGGAGAAAGAAATTTATTCATCGTTCTCACGTCATCCTGTGCTATCTGATAGATGGACGGTGACGTTCCCCAACTTGATTTATTAGTGAGAAATTGCCAGGCTAGGACATCGGCCAGGGTAGCGTAACGGTAGAGCAGCAGCATGTTATGCTGTCGACCCAGGTTCGATTCCTGGCCCCGGCTAATTTTTCACTCCGGTTGGGTTTATTGTATTTAATTGTATTTAAAGTCTGTCTTAATATATGTGTACCTTTGATAATTAAAAATGGAATTCAGACATTAATTTATGTGCTTTACTATCTGTATTTTTACAATTTCAAAATAATGCTTGATTTTTCCTAAAAAAAAAAAAAGAAATACCTTGCTTATTTAGTTTTATTTAAAAGTGAAACTAGTTTTAGTTTTACGTCATTAAAAGAAGAAAAAAATCATATTTATATTAAGACGTTTACTTTAGACCACCTATATACTTGGAGTATGCACAACAACCAGCTCCTACGTTTTTTTCTAACCGCAATTTCCGAGTAGTTATTTAATCACAAAAAGTTGTGATTAAAAAAATTGAAGCAAATCGGATATTTCTGTCAAGAGTTAACGTGTTACGTACATACATACATATAGAACCAGATCAGCGGGCATATTAGTTCTTAGGCTTTGATAGGCTTTATAAAAAGCTCTCTTAATGCTGTAGTGATTAATTTTAAGCTACACTATATGGCCAAAGGTGACTGGTCACTTGCGAATTTAGACGTTTTGTTAAATATCTAGGAAAATACATGAGGAATTAACCTGAAATTGCAGGTGTGTAAACAATACAGTATAGGTCATATATTTTCTCAAAGATTTTTCCCAAAACCCCATAGGGGACCGTCAGCAAATTGAAGAAAACGAATATTTTTTGGATAACCCTGCAAAAACTAACGTAGCAAAAGCGTTCAAACTCGAGATTATTAATAAGTGGCTTGTTGTAATATACTGTGATGTGTTTTATGACGATAGCATGTACACTCGTAGAAAAATTAAGGTTTTTATAACAACAGTCCCAAATTTTGCCAAGTTTTTTGCTTATAATTTGCAGAGTTCTTAATATAAAAAAAGTTCTTTTCAGAAAATATAACAAACAACATTCTGCACAATACTCTGCAATCAGAATTAACACACCTGCAGTTTCAGGTTAATTCCTCATGTATTTTTCTAGATATTTAACAAAACGTCTAAAATTGCAAGTGACCGGTCACCTTTGGCCATATAGTGTAGCTTAAAATTAATCACTACAGCCTTAAGAGAGCTTTTTATAAATGTTAATACATTATCATCTACAGCCTATAATCAGTACTGCAATTTTAGAGATTTTTCTATAAAAAAAACTCACCGGTTTTTCTAAATAGTAATCTTTTCTTCATTTAGTGACAGGTATTTCGTGTTTAAATAAAGCTAAGTTTACTACTCAGAAATATATAGAATCAAAAAAAAAAAAAAAAAAAAAAAACTCTCAATTGACAATTTTGCTTCAAATGTATTCAGATTTTTTTTTAACTTGTTTTTCAAATTCAATACACTCTAAAAACGACGTTTTCAAAAATGAGTAAAAAATACTCAAATCTGAGTATGCCGCATCGTCAAAATGGCTCCGAAACAAAATTACTCAAGTTTGAAACATGTATATACTCATTTCTGAAAACATGCACACACTTAATAATGAAACATCATGTGCTCATTTTTGAGTATGCCAATGTTTCAAAAATGAGTATGAACTGACCACTATGTGCTCATTTTTGAGTATGTCCATGTTTCAAAAATGAGTATGAACTGACCTCTATGTGCTCATTTTTGAGTATGTCCATGTTTCAAAAATGAGTATGAACTGACCTCTATGTGCTCATTTTTGAGTATGTCCATGTTTCAAAAATGAGTATGAACTGATCTGTATGTGCTCATTTTTGAGTATGTCCATGTTTCAAAAATGAGTATGAACTGATCTGTATGTGCTCATTTTTGAGTACGTCCATGTTTCAAAAATGAGTATGAACTGACCTCCATGTGCTCATTTTTGAGTACGTCCATGTTTCAAAAATGAGTATGAACTGACCTCCATGTGCTCATTTTTGAGTACGTCCATGTTTCAAAAATGAGTATGAACTGACCTCCATGTGCTCATTTTTGAGTACGTCCATGTTTCAAAAATGAGTATGAACTGACCTCCATGTGCTCATTTTTGAGTACGTCCATGTTTCAAAAATGAGTATGAACTGATCTGTATGTGCTCATTTTTGAGCACGCCCATGTTTCAAAAATGAGTACGAACTGACCTCTATGTGCTCATTTTTGAGCATGTCTATGTTTCAAAAATGAGTATGAACTGACCTCTATATGCTCATTTTTGAGCATGAAAATACTCAAAATTTACATGTATTTTTAGGTTTAAGGTGCATTGGCGAGATATAAAATAATTACCAATCCTGCACGCCTCCTAAGAGAAAACTGGTTCACTTAATAAAATGAGCATATATTTGAAGCCTGTAAATATATTGAAACTATTTTATAAAAAATGTATCAGTCGGTCAAAAAAAAATAAATAAATAAACCGTATTAACTCTAATACAAATTATAGAAGTGAAATAAAATTGCTGTCTACTTCAATTTTAAGACTTTAAAATTTTTAATCAAGGGGTCATCTACATATTAAAATGAACAGTAACTTTATATTTTTAATATAAACCCCCCCAATTTGATAACAATCGGAAAGAAAACAACTCAATTTAGCCCAATTACAAATTTTTAAGACATTTCACAATTAGTCCAAGAGTTAGTAGACATAGGACTAATGAGTTCTCAGAGTGAAAGATTTTTCTCTTAAAAAAGTGTTTATAAAATTCGTGTTACTTATAATTCCTACCTCTAATAAATCTTCAATTGTAGAAACGTCTCTTAAAATAGTACTTCGGGTAGTTGAGTGTGTTCTTTCTAACTGCATTGTCAAATTTGGAGGTTTACATTGAAAAAATTAAAAATTTGTGGTCAAATTTGGAGGTTTACATTGAAAAAATTAAAAATTTGTGTTCACCTTATCATGTAGATGAAACCCTAAGGAAAGTTTTAATAGGTTAAATTGAAATAGACAATCCATGTTGATTGATACCAGTTTCATTTCTCTATGATATTTTTTATTCAAATTAGATTTTTTTTTTTTTTGACCAACTGTACATAAAGCTTCAAATGCATGCTTGTTTTAATAAAAGCGCCAGTTTTTCTATAGCAAGTTGTTTAGAAAATTAGCAATTTCTCTATACCTCAGCATACACATTGGTCGTCCATCAGTTTATATGTGAAAGTTGAAAAAAATGTGATGTGTGATACAGTTTTATTGGTCCAGCAAGAATAATTTAGTAATGAGTTTTATCAATTATGTAAATCTTTAGTACTATGGTTTCTTTCATTTGTGGTTTACTTCATCAGTGCAGATGTCAGAAATACACTACACTAAATCAAACACTTATAAGTTGATGATGGAGCACAAACAGAACACAAAAACGCATCTGACGGGATGTGTTAATTTTAAAAGTTTTCATAAGAGCAATCTCATCTTTTTTCTCCAAAAAAAAAAAATATGCTCTGAAAATTTTTATTAAAATATATTTATTTTGCAGATTTCTAAAATCTAATGTTGAATTTTTTTTTTTTTTTTTTTTTTGTATATGACTGATTTGCATAACAAAAATGCTTTTGAAAAATAATTTAAAAACCAGTTGTAAATTCAAATCATTTAAGTTTCAAAGAAGTCCTGAAGTCAAAGAAGTCTGAATCTTAATTTTAGAAATGTTTATTATATTTATATAAATAAATATTTAGTTTTTATTTGAAATTACACCCACATTTAAAAAATGGTTGGGTCCCTGGGACATTCAAAGAGTCCATTCACATCACTGTCCTTGCAGTCTATTCATTTTGACAGTCTTTCATATAATGTAGGATTTATCCAAATCCGCTAATGATTTCATGTAACATGTTCAAAATTTTATATTTCAGAAAAAATGTCCTCATTAAATTATATCATAATTGTCTTTAATATCACTTTCACCCTAGAGATTAATTTGAAAATGCACTTCTGCATTTTACATATATTGACTGAAAATGGACCAGCACCCATTATTATAACTTGTCAGAAAAATTCAAAGTGAATATTTCCTCAAATACAATCATCAATCCTTTTGAATTGACACTTCTAAATTACTAAACTGAAAAAAAAAGAAACCAAATACAGTAGACTCTCTCAAGTCCGCACAGCTTGGCACCAGAGGTTGTGTGGATTTCTGGTCATTGATTTGTTTACTTTTTTTAAAATGTAATTTGAATGTAATAATGCAATCAAAATTATAATGAATGCTTGCAATATAGTAAAATAATTAAGCAAAGTAATAAACTAAAATAATAAAAATCAAGATAATTTTTAAAATGATTAAATTATTAAAAGTAAAGGTCAAGTAAATGATGTACAATTAAATATCCATAATCAAGATGAGGTACATTTTCCTTGAATTATTCAAAGAAACTTTCCTCTTAAAGGTACCCAATTAATTTATATCAAAATCATGAAAAAAGGAAGTTTTGCTTCAGGTTTAGCCAGACTTAATAACAGAAAAGCTCGATTATTACATAAACATATTTGCTAAAAAGATTGTGATTACCATTGATATAAGCAAAATCTTGATTTTTTTTTTCAGAAATAAATTTATGCTTCCTTCATGAAAAACCATGAGTTCAGTCATATCGAGAATTACATATTAAAATACATACGGAATGATATAAAACTAAAATTTTTTGTCATTTTGACCCTCCATCTGAAAAAGTTTTATTGTGTACATCTGCGATTATGTGCGAATTTGAATGAGTCTACTGCACTATGAAATCATTGCTTTCTTTTGTAATATGTTTGATTTCAAACATTTTTATGGTATGTGCCAAAGCCAATTCTTGTTTATTGCTTCTGTGTTTTTTTAATAAATAGTCACAGCTAAAAGCAATGGGAAGTTAAGGCTATTCTCAACTGCTCTGCTCAACGAGCACAAAACGTTTTGACGCATTTACAAATTCATTTTTTAACGGAAAGATATAAAATTGGAAAGCCTCACCATGGAAGCGATTTGGAATCGAACTGTGTTTTCCATTTTTTGATCAACCAGTTACCTATTGAGTTATAAGAGATTTTGATCACGTGATACGGCATTTTTCTCACTTTTACTGACTGGATTTTCTTCTTTCGTTCGGAAGTTCAGTTCTAAATGTCAACTTTGACAGTATTTTCTGAAAGATCTATTGCGTTTACAAGAAAACGGAAAAAAACAGTTTGATCACATAGTTTCTGAATAACAACACCTGCTAGTTTCATGCGTTTGCGAACAAAAATGAATTAAAACTTATGTCAGAAAGTTGGCCCTTTGGATTTGAGAACAGTCTTAAATAATTTTTAAGCAAAGCTTCTGCTACTGACTATACATATTTTTTATAAATTTTCTAATTGAGCAGTTTATGATATTTGCTTAAAAATCACTCAATTGTAAACTTAAAATTACACGAGGCTCTAACTTTTATACATGAAAAGAGCCTTTCTTTTTTCAAAAAGATTACTACACGTTCTTCTGCTATACCTTAAAGTTACTAGAAACTCATTATGCCCATTATAATTAATAAACATAAAAATAAAACTAAAGTAATATCAAAATTGTTTATTTTAAATCTAACAAGTATTTTTACAATCGATAAAACACAAAGCATCAGTACAAAAATAGAAACTTAATCTCTCTCTCTATATATATGTAAAACAGTTAGTACAAAATTGCCAAGTGCTTTAAATACTACAAAACTCAAAATATAGCAGAAAGTATTGAAACCAAATTATTTGTTATGACATTTATTCATTACAGGTCAAATTCAAATCTATTATTATTTGATTTTTTACTTTTGTTCTTATTCAGTCAGGTGCTTTCGATGGCTATTCCCTGTCTTCTTGGGGGCTGTTATATTCCTTGCAGGCGTGGCGTATGTCTGCTTTCCCCCCTTTCTCGTTTGTGGGCATATCTGTCCGGTAAGCATGCAGTACCACCTTCCGTCCAATCTGTAATGTTCGGTTTCATTTACTGTATTTCCAAAATTACAGTGGAACGGAAGGCGGTACTGTATGTCCACTAGAGAGAGAAGCACATAAGCCAGAAATGAGGGAAAGAAGATACATTCATCCCGGTGAGAGATATATCAGCCCTCAAGAAGAGTGGGAATAGTGATTGAAAGTTTGAGGCTGAATAACAATTCAAGTTTAAATAAAATGATAAACATAAAAAGTAAACAATTTATTGCAGAGTAGTTTTGTATTAGTCTCATATGCTACCATTATCTCTGACTAATGTGGATTCTAGCAAAAAGCTACTAAATTGTTTCAGGAGATAAAAGTTGCAAGATAACATTCAAAATTTTGAAAGTAAATTAAAGAATCTTAATTAAAAAAACATTAAACTTGACTTTGGAGTTGGGAGGGAGATCCATCAACATAAAAATCTGGCTTACAGGCAATGTAATATGATTATATATGCATAAACTCGTGTGGAAATTAAAACCGTTAATTATCATAAACAATTTATGATTAAATATGGTTCCATCGGCAAAAGGGAAACGAGTCAGAGATTCATTCGGCCCCAAGTCAGATTTTAGGAAATTTTTTTATGTAATGAGGGGCTTACCACAGCAGGGAGACGAGACAGTTTTGTTTGGTTTGAGGTTAGTTTTTCGCTAGAGGTTCTGGGGCCCCACTAGCCAGCGAAGCCAGCTAGTCCTTTTTTATATGGATCTTTTGTTCAATAATAACCTATTAAAACACAGATGCAGGTAAAAATTCAGACAAATATACATGCACATTGCCATACAATCATACTTTTGAATACGAAACTGTTACAAAGCTGCCAAAACTTTGTATTTACCTAATATATAGCTGGATCCCCTTCAATTAGTTTTAGATAAATGCCTGCTAACTTCTTAACCTAATCTCCTTAATATAAATCTTTTTTATAAAGTTATACGTAGAGAGATAAGCAGAACACCTAAGTGAAGGAAGTGGTTCAGATGCATAGACGCCAACATTGTAAAGACTGTATCAGGAGTAAACCAGTTAAATTTCAGGAGTTTTGGACACTCTTCAGGAGTAAAATGTTCAGGTTTCAGGAGTCATTTCAGGAGTTGCACAAAGTTTTTTACGAGCTATATTTTTTACAAATATTTTCAGTCCTCTTGCAGCTTTTGCATTTATCAACACAAACATAATTTAAATAAAGGTTACTTAATTTACTTTTAATGTATTAATAATTTTTTATAATAAATTTTGGAATTTTTTTTTATCTCTACGGAGCAAAATATCCGTGATTGATGTGAGTGAAATCCCGCGACCAATTAACAAAATTCGCGATTTTCCACCGAGATTGATTGACGAAAATCGCGAATGTTTTGCCGCGACATGAGGACGAAAATCGCGATGTTTTGCCGCGACATGAGGACGAAAATCGCGATGTTTTGCCGCGACATGAGGACGAAAAACGCGATGTTTTGCCGCAACTTGCAGACGAAAATCGCGTTGTTTTGTCGCGACTGAACGACGAAAACTGCGATGTTTTGCCGCGATTGATGGAAGAAAATCGCAATGTTTTGCCGCGACTGACGAACGAAAATCGCAATTTTTTGCCGCGACTCACTGACGAAAACAGCGATTTTTTGCCGCGACTCACTGACGAAAACAGAGATTCTTTGCCGCGACTCACTGACGAAAACAGATTTTTTGCCGCGACTCACTGACGAAAACAGCGATTTTTTGCCGCGACTCACTGACGAAAACAGCGATTTTTTGCCGCGACTCACTGACGAAAACAGCGATTTTTTGCCGCGACTCACTGACGAAAACAGCGATTTTTTGCCGCGACTCACTGACGAAAACAGATTTTTTGCCGCGACTCACTGACGAAAACAGCGATCTTTTGCCGCGACTCACTGACGAAAACAGCGATTTTTTGCCGCGACTCACTGAAGAACAGATTTTTTGCCACGACTCACTGACGAAAACAGAGATTCTTTGCCGCGACTCACTGACGAAAACAGATTTTTTGCCGCGACTCACTGACGAAAACAGCGATTTTTTGCCGCGACTCACTGACGAAAACAGCGATTTTTTGCCGCGACTCACTGACAAAAACAGATTTTTTGCCGCGACTCACTGACGAAAACAGCGATTTTTTGCCGCGACTCACTGACGAAAACAGCGATTTTTTGCCGCGACTCACTGACGAAAACAGATTTTTTGCCGCGACTCACTGACGAAAACAGCGATCTTTTGCCGCGACTCACTGACGAAAACAGCGATTTTTTGCCGCGACTCACTGACGAAAACAGCGATTTTTTTGCTGCGACTGACTGACGGAAACAGCGATTTTTTTGCCGCGACTGACTGACGGAAACAGCGATTTTTTTGCCGCGACTGACTGACGAAAACAGCGATTTTTTGCCGTGACTCATTGACGAAAACAGCAATTCTTTACCGCGAATGACTAACGGAATTCGAGATTTTTTTTGCAGCGCAGCAAGTGACTGACGAAATCCGCGATTTTTATCATTGGCCGATTACCGGATTTCAGGATATTTCCCCCCAACTGATTAACGCAATTCGCGATATTTTGCCGCGGCTGCATTTTTATCAACGACCTATGGATGAATTTCACGATTATTTGCAACGACTGATTGACAAAATTTGCAACTTTTTTCAACGATCGGTTGGAGAAATTTGAGATTTTCTGCCGCGAGCGATTGTAGAAATTGGCGGTTTTATCGATTAATAGACGATTTTCGCGATATACTTCAACGACCGATTGACGAAATTAGTGATTTTTTGCCGCGATCGATCGAAGAAATTCGCGATTTTTTTGTCTCAAATTTCCGTATTTTCTACCTTATTACCGTACTTCCGTATTTTATCCTACATTTCCGGAGAAACTCCGGAATTTCCGGAGATATTGGCATCTATGCAGATGTATTTGCAGTAAAAGAGCAGACACATTCAGCATTATCTGGACAGGTATAATATCAGATACATTATTAGCTATGGTAAAACATCACATGTTTCTATTTCCAAACCGGAAAGAACGCTTTTGGGATTTGAAATGGTGTCAAAATTTATGTCTAAACCAGAAAATTTTCAAATAGACCAAGATGGTCATTGAAACGAAAAGATGCTGGAATTTTATTATAATGTTATTGCTATTGTTGAACCTTTCAACAATGTAAAACTTTCTTTGTTGATTCCTTTACCTAAAAAAGTGCATTGATGCAAGAGAGTTGAGAAAAGACTGTGAAAGCAGAGACATTAAGAAAAGTATATGAAGTATGGCAAATAGATAAATAAAATGGACAAGATTAGAGTTTGCTGCCCATAGAAAAAACAGCTGGATGCAACCATAATAATATTTACATAAAATGCAAAAGTCTTTTCAAAATTTTCCTTTTAAATGTTATATTTTAATTACACAACAGTTTAAGTTAGATTTTTTTGCCAAATTTAACAACTTTGGACAATACATTCTATGGTTATTATTTCAAATTATGAAAAATAATGAAAGCCAATCAGCTATTAAAATAGGTGTTTTACTGCTGCTTTGTATTGTACAATATAAAAAATCCCTTACCACAAAACATATGATACAACCCCATACAAATTAACAAATTTTTGGCCAACTAGAAACATAAAACTGACTGTACTACAAATATAAAGAAAACAATTAGTACTAAATTTTACCTCACCACTGATCCATAAAACTATTTCAATTAAATACTGAAGATTTACAACAATAGTTTCCTGATATTCATAATTTTAACAAAAAGAACAAAACAAAAGAAAACTAAATATAAATTTATTTAAAAAACAAGCAATCTTTTAAATTATTTCAAATTTTTCATTTGTACAGCATGGATTATACCGCAGTGTAACATACACTGATTTGTCATTTAAATCATATGAGTTTCTTATATGCAATGGAACATAGTTAAATAAATCTTTTATGTTTATTAGATTAACAGCACCAGTAGAACTTACAACATATCAGTGAAAATGGCTGTCAAAACCTAAAAACTCAAACAAATCACAAATTAAAAATGCATTATTATTAAGGACAAACATTTTTTTTTTATTTTACCAAAAATAGGTAACTCATCAATGCAAGAAACAAACACAACCATATTTTTTTAATATGTTGTGCCATTATAACGAAAACCATTACACTGCATTACTTCCGAATTGTCACTCAAACCGTTTACTTCAAGTTTCAAATTATGTTCCTTTTAACTATGCATTTTTCCATATGTTGTTTCCAACACATTTGATATTGCATTGCATTTAAAATATTTCTCATGTAAAGTATGTGCAATTTATAACTGATGGCGTATGGCTACTGTTTTAGCAACATTTACAAAATTTTTGCTAGCTGATGCACATCTTTTTGAAGGATAATGTTTGCTTACATATCGCATGCTCCAATACATAACTGGAGGCCCTAGCTGCCTTATGATCCTAGGATAGTGTACTGCAAAATGCATTTTTGGTGATAAATGTTTATCTGGAAAAAGCTCTAAAAAAAGTTTGTGATGATCTGCTATATTTTCTGCTAATTTAAAAGTTTCAGGTAATGTCTGGAGCCATAATAGTATCAATTAATTTCAACATAAGATTAAATAACTGCCAAAATTCGTTATCTTCAGAAATTTTGTCACCAATTAATAAGGGTATGTTTCGAATCAAGGTCCACATTTGAGATGCACTTTGCCCATTAGAACCATCAAGATTTAAAAGTTTTTCTCTGTTTATTGACACTGGTTTAGAACTTGATTCATATTTACCATAATTAAAATTTATTATCCTATCATTTAAAAGACTAAGTGAAAATTTTGGCTTTAAAAACAAACTGATGTACTATTAAGAAGGTTTCACTAGCACACCAACCTTCAAAAAGATCGTGCATTACATCTACAATCAAATTATTTGTCACATGCCAATAACTTAAATCATTTAGGCAGCAAGGAGTTTTAACACCACATTCTGATACTGTTATGTCACCAGAAGACACTTTATTAACATGCATGTCATGCTCAGTTTTATTACGTAGTAAACTAATATCTTCCTTTATATTTTTATACAAAATATATTTTTTTGCTAGACAAAATCTACAACAAAAAATAGCAGTAAAGCTCTCAACAAACCCCAGCAGTTTATTCAACCCTAAATTATCACCTACCACTTGCCAAATTACAACTTTGTATATATTTCCCTGAAATTCTATACCTTCATCTGAAAGCTTTTTCAAATCATGAACAAGTCTATCTAGTATTGTCCGATAACCATATTTTTCGACATCAAGAGAATAGTGTATGTTAGTTATAAATATTGAATCTAACAAAGATTGAAGGTGCACAGGCAAATCTTTAATTTTAAAATATACGAATCCCAATTTATGTACACCGGTATGTGACCCCAATGGATTTTGTAAGCTCCACATCATCTATATACAACTCGATTACTATTGTATCCACAGAGCTTAAAATTGCATTGGAATAATAATAAAATCCATCTTGGATACTACAAAGGGTTGCATTTCTAAGACTTTTGTTTTGTTTGTATGTTTTGAAAATATGCAAAAATCCATCAATAGAAATAATTTTTTTCATTGTGTCTACTATACTTATGTATTGGCATGTGTCATTTTTAAGAATTTGGTGAGGTAGCCATCTATAAACTTTTGTTCATATCGTGTACCTAAAGCAATCTCCTTTGGCTCAACATAGCAACCACTTGCTTTAATGGCATTGACTATTTTATGTTTTGAATAAAATGTAGACAATGAAGAAGCAGCAAAATCAAATGTTGCCATCAGTGATTTTGTGTTTTTTTCACATTTCATTCCATTTTCAGTTAAAAAATTCACTGTTTCTGATTTTAAATAATTTACAGTATTGTACAGAAAAGATGAAGTACTATTGATAGATGAGATAATACTAGAACAGTAGTACACTGCTTTTGCTACATGTTTCACTGCAATATTGCAAAATATCCTTTTGAAATTGTTCATGTTTACATATTTCTGAATCACCCAAAAAATTGATTTGAAAATATCAATTTGAGGATAAATCATCAGAAGACAAATCACCATCTTTACTATTTATCGGCTGATTTGAAAAATTACGACTTTCTGAAATGTCTATTTCTACGTCACTAGCATGAAATCTTTTCAGATGTCTCTCATAGTTAAACAACTTCATAAATGCTTGTCTACAGCTTTCATCATAACACACATACCGCTTAAGTATACATGTCTTATGATAATTTCGAATGTGACGGCAAAGATCATGTGGATTTTGAAATTTTTTTTTGCAAAGTGAGCAAAACATGGCTGCAAATTTTTAAATACAAATTGTAGCTGATAAAATATAAGAAAAAAACAGAATTTAAATGTTCTTTTAATTCAGTCTAAAAACAAGTGCAGAAATATTAAAGTCCCTCTCCCAACTCCCTATGAGAATATTTATTTCTCAAATGACAATTTACATTAAGATTAAAATATTATATTAATAGTCCTTTTTAGTTCATTGATATAGGATGTCACTTCATTTTGTTTTTTGTGCATCACATTTAGTATAAAACAGGCATTGAGAAAGTTTCATACATTACTACAGTAAGGAGATGAAAGGCTTTCCTACACCAGCCCCAAACAAATGACTATCTCAAATGAAATAAAATTTACATTAGATTAAAATATTATGACATTCAGTTGATATCTATAATAATAAAAAAAGGATAACTAGGATGAAAAGTTTCATACTGGTACAATGCAAAGTAAAAATATGATATTTACACACTTAAAAAAATCCGTTCTTTCAGTTCTCTGATACAAGATGCCATTTCATTTTGTGCATCACATTTATAAAAACAGACATTTAGAAAATTCCATACATTACTACAGTAAGGAGAAAATTCCAAGTTTAAAATATGTTATCTTAAAGCATAAATCAACTGCTTTTAACATACTACTTGTTTTTATACAATGGTTTTCAAAAATTAATGTTTGTACAGGGTTTAACTTCCCAATAGCTAATACAAGCGGTTGTTTACAGTCTCCACCCAATAGTCTGTCTTCTTTCATAAACTTTTCGATGCCTTGGCACTACCTATAAACAAAAGAAAAACATTTTAAAAATAAGTGCAATAATTTCTTGATTGTTGTCACCCTGTGAACAATTTACAAAAGCAGCATGATTTAGGGCACTTCAGAAATATATACAGATTGTAAGAACTTTGTGTCGTGTAATGAACTCTTTTTGTGAGCTCCTGTAAGTACTGTATCCCATGCATAAATACTACACACTTAATTTTCAATAGCAATCTTGCTGCAATAATCCAATAGCATATATCTTTCACAAGATTTGGATGTAAATACAGAATTATCAGCACTTACAAACTAAATTCAAAAATAAATAAATAATGAGAAGTGTTACATTTTTGTGGGGTAACATTTATGTAGTAATTTTAGAATTCATTACAAAATATTTTTTTAATTGAATAGTTTTAAAAACAAAAACGTGATAATTATCCTACTGTTGTTATCATATAAACCTCACAAAAATACAATACTTGATATTTATAATAATACAACTAATATTTTAATGTAAATCAACAATCACAAGAGTTATTGGCAGACCCATAACCAGGATTTTCCTTCGGAGGGGGCTCAATCTTGGAATTTTTTCTGATATGATAGCAATAATTTGCACACTTTAAAGTGTGAATAAAAAAATAAACAAGGCTTAAACTAAGGTGTATTCCTCCTTATAGTATACTTGATACCCATGTCAAAAATTCTATTTTTTTTTTTTTTTTTAAGTGAAATTTTATTTTATGATCAAAAAGACAGAAAACGTACTGGTGACTATTTTTATATTCTATTCGTATCACTATTTTAAAAGATAAAACTTTTTAGTACATTTCACTTGCACACATTGTCAAAGTACACTATGTGACATTGAACATGCAACACCAAGAAGTAGGAGAGGACAGATATTTATTCAAATTTCAGGATAGATGCATGTGATAGAGTTATTTAAACGATATGAAATGCGCAGCTCTCCAGTGCATGTTGAATAAGATATAACGGAAGGAACCTGCAAAATGGGCAGTATTCGTAGCTTTACTTCTGCTAGGGAAAGCATCGTAGAAATTTTGTTCTTGTCTCCCAGGACGCGTGTAATAGCAGAGAATGCCAGGCCACTGTCAACGGAGACATTTACAGCAGACAGACGATTTTACGAAGGGCATGGTGATTGGACTGAGACGGACAGGTTGGTCCATATGTCATATTCGCAGCTGAGACACATCTGTATGCATCCACAGTGCACCGCTGTGGCGAAGGTGGTTGGAACGAGGAAATGTGGAAAGTTTGAAGGGTGCTAGTGCAGCCAGAGTGACGTCAGCACATGTGGATAGACGCTTCCCCCGAAAAGCAGTAGTGAACCCGCAAGCCACCTCTACCTCCACTTTGCAGTGTGTTCAAGACACCCTGAATGTTCCCATATCGACCAGAACCATTGTAGTACTCTCATTGACTCTGTACCTAGACGTGTTGCTTCGTGTATCGTTACGGTGGTCCTACATCCTACTGAGCTGATGCTATTCTCGCTTTGTATTATGGCTATATTTTCGAAATATTGTTCAATTCAACTACTGTCCGTTGCTGTCTCTCTCTGTTTGTCGAGTTTCATCATTTTCTGGCCACTCTTTCCTGGTGTTGCATTTTCAATGTCAGGTAGTGTATATGTGAAAATATTTTGGTTTGAGAAAGTGGTGCAAGACAGAATTAAAAATTAGTTACCAGCGGATATTTTATTATCAATAGAGATCTATCATCATTATATCTATCATAATTAGAGAAAGATTTTTTAAACTTTCGGGGGTGCTTCAGCCATCTCTCTGGCTATGTGATTATGTAAATTATACAATAGAAGGATACATACAGACAGAAATTGGATGAAATGATCAAGAGACTGGGTCCCAGTGGGTTTTATTATTATGTGCTTAGAATTTTTGGAACCAGATTTTCTAAATACTCCTTGGTAAAGTAACATTGGGAGTAAAATTAATGCACAAAAAATTTCTGAAAGAGGAAAAAACTTTGTAAATACCAAACTTTAGATTTCTCTGAAATCATAATCTTAAAAATAACACCTACTAGCTGAACTGCCATTGCCCAGGCATATGATAACATTAAATAAACCTCAAAATTATGATTTTATATATTTGACTCTATTTTGTCTGAATTTATATTTTTAAATGAAAAAATTCTTGAAAAAATATTTATTTTTAGTGATAAAACTACTTTTAAGAAGACATTTTTTCACTTGGTTTATTTCACTAGTTCTTGTCTGAATTGTTTAAGATATTCTGTAGTTATAATATAAATATGAGAGTTATAGATCCCATAACAAAAATTCGAAAACAAAAATACTGATATCTAGTTGATAAAGAAATGTGTGTTTTTTTTTCACATCAGCTCCATCCGTACAAAACTGTGAAAAAACACAAAGTAAAATGCATGTTTGGATCTTCCTTTCATCCTAATGCACAATCTGATACTAGGCATGCATTACTGGTTGACGCAGAATAAGAGATGAGGTTTTGATGAGAGTTCATTATCATTTTTAATTAATATCTTGACTAATTAACAAAAAATTGAAAATTCTCTGGTGCATCAGAAAAGGTCTTGGCATGGTTCCAAGTTACAAAATGTGCCAGGACTGAAAATATTTTTGATTCCCCCTTTCCCCCAGCTGAAGTTGAAAGGCTAAAGTATATAAAATTTAAGAATGTGTGCAAATACGTAATATTAAAAAAAATTCATCTTGATACTGCTCTAGGGAATTTTTAAAAGACAAATATGTCATGTCCTGGTGACAGCCCACGGAAGACTTGCACCCATGAGCCTTGGACTACCCTCACTCAAATTTTCAGCCTTGATGTACAGTTCGTAATTTTTTTCTAGTCATAGCGCACAGAGCAAAACTTTGTTTCATTAGAATAAGATATGGGTCAATAAGAAAAAAAATGGTTCATTTTAGGAGGGGTTGGCACGGTTGAAACCGTTTCTTTCTTTTTTTTTTTTTTTTTTTTTTTTTTTTGGTCAAAAAAATCATTTGGTATTTTTAGAACAAATTTAATATAACATTTTTTCTTTTTTGTAATTTAAGTGCTTTTAATTATTAATAGAAGTAATTTCTACTTTTAACACTTCATTTCAGCAGACAACATGAGACATAACGAGTCTAGATCATGTTTCCATGCATGTGAAAGGAAAAATAGCATGTGCTGATGAACATGTCTTGTCTGGTACTCTAAAAGTTTATCTTAAAACATACAAAATTAGAAAAGATAAAATAGATAATAGTCCAGGCAATAGGGAATTTTACCTAGCAAAACTAATGGTAGTTCTGGAAATAGGCTTACTTATGTTTTTTGGGTCGCTGAATCCGAATTTGTAACTACCCACCAAAATTTCCCCCGGCAACACCCCCAAATTTTGGTAAAAAGCCCCCCAAAAAAGTTTATTAAAAAATCAATTTTTTTATTGTTTTAGGGAAAAAGTATCTAGAAATTCAGAAAGTAGACAAAATTTGCAACAAATTAGATATATGACATTATGACTTAGGATGAAGGGGAAGGGGGGATCTACCTCGGAACATGCGCCGCGGTGCTGCGTGGACTAAGTTGCACAATTCCACTTAACCACTCACACGTTTACATTCGCCCTCCCATGTCCCCTACGAACTTTCTCTATAAGGTTTACTTTAAGTTTGTTGGGTCGCTGAATCCGAATTTTTAACTTACCCCCAAAATCCCCCACCGAAAACCCCCCAAAATAGTTGTTTTTAACTTTAATTTCTTATTTTTTTAGTGGAAAAGCATTACGAAATTCAGAAACTAGACAAAATTTGCAACAAATAGGATATATGACATTATGACGTAGGATAAACAGGGAGAGAGGGGGCTGCCTCGGAACATTCCCCGCGCGCTTTTCTCAAAAACCAAATTTTTTCAAAAAAAAACAATTTTTTGGGGGGTTGCCGGGTGAAATTTTGGTGGAAAGTTACAAATTCGGATTCAGCGACCCAAAAACCATAAGTTGAGTCGAAATCCATAACTAGTATTAATTTTGCCAGGTAAAATCCCTATTGCCTGGACGTAATAACTTAGTGCATGTAGCGCCGCAGTGCATGTTCAGATGCAGCACTCCTTCTCCCCGTTCATCCTACGTCATAATGTCATATATCCTTTTTGTTGCAAATTTTGTCTAGTTTCTGAATTTCGTTATGCTTTTCACCTAAAACAATAAGAAATTTAAGTTAAAAACAACTATTTGGGGGGGGGGGGGGGATTTGGGGTGGAAGTTAAAAATTCGGATTCAACAACCCAAAAAACTTATTTTTAAGTAAACCTTTTAGAGAAAGTTCGGAGGGGAGATGGGAGGGCAAATGTAAACGTGTGAGTGGTTAAGTGGAATTGCGCAACATAGTCCACGCAACACCGCGCGTATGTTCCGAGGCAGATCCCCCCTTCCCCTTCATTCTAAGTCATAATGTCATATATCTAATTTGTTGCAAATTTTGTCTACTTTCTGAATTTCTAGATACTTTTTCCCTAAAACAATTTTTTTAATAAAAACCTTTTTTGAGGGGCATTTTACCAAAATTTGGGAAGGGGGGGTTGCCGGGCGTAGCTCATAGGGGGCAGAGCCCCCTAGTATCTTAAAACATACAAAATTAGAAAAGATAAAATAGATAAATAATTTTCAATATTTAGCATAAAATATTTTCATTTAAAAAACGCAGATTATTAAGAGCTGTTAATAACAAAATACAATGATCTTTAAGATTTTGTCAAGTTGTGAAAGAACATTTTCTTGATTGGGGGAGATTATTCTTAAAGAATTTTAAAAACTAACTTAAGATATGAAGTTGAATAATACAGATTGCAAAAATTGAGTGCTAGTTACAGTATTTCAATAATGCCAACCAATCTTTTTTGTTACTTGCTGAATCTAACGGTAAAATTTTTTAACTTGGACACTTGGAGTATCATCAGAAAACAAAATAACCAGAAGTATTTGTATATTTAAAACAAATAATAATAACTACAGAACATTATATTTTCATGAAAAGGCATCAAATATTTATGGATTATTATATTATTAATCAAAAAATTCTTCATGCGATTTTCAAGGTATCAATGTTTCACTATGTAGAACAGTTTACTCTTTGAATATACAACATAGCGTTACTAATAGATAATGTTTAAATTAGAAATTTATTTCAATTTTCTACTTAATTGACTACTATTTACTTTTAATATTTTCAAGTGAAGTTATATTTCTTATAGATACAATATCCAACAATGTTTATTTTATCAACAGATATGTAGTTGTATGCAATAGCAAATTATATATAAATCTGGGTTTTTTACAAAACAGTTTTTTGCCACCCCTGATTTTAGGACCCTTCACAGAATTCCATTTCCTAAAATGAATCCTTCACAGAATTATATTTCACAAAAAGAACCATTCACAGAATTGTATTTTTTACACAAGGACAACATCATAAAATTTGCTTTATTTTCTATTCTATTAAAACGGCCCTTTCACATGTATTTAAATTTTTAACTGTGTATGTTGAACAAGACATTCATACTTTTTGTGGAAGATTCATATATAGAAATGTAAATGAGTCTGTAGGTAGAAAATGCACCCCCTCCCCCCCCAAAAAAAAAAAAAATCATTTTTTTATTATGCTACTTTTATTTTCACAAGTATTAGGGGACAAAAAATCGCAAAATTTCACAAAAACACCCTGTCAAAAATGTTAATAGAACAGTTAAATTTATTTTAGTAAAAGTAATGAATTTACTATAGAATATACATTTAGAAATTTACTATACATGCACATAAATATTTACTGCATACTTTCATTGCAGGGTTCAGCTGTACTCATATCTAATTCAAGCCAATTTGCAAATTCCTTAGCTGCGGACCTTCCGCAATGCCTACCTTGTAAGATAATGGAATTTGAAACTATTCCAAATTCTGAACAAAAGCTGTCGCCTTTCCTTTCATCAAAAATTAATTTGAATTCAGAATCAATCTATAAAAAAATTAATATACAATAAGAGATGGAATTATAATATTAAATACAATTATATTAATAGCTATGACAATAAAAAGATAAAGCAAAAATTTTAAGCTTTTCATTATGATTGTCACACTACATGTAAGGATAAACCAAATCTCCTGAATTTCAAAGCATTTTCAAAATGTTAGGAACTTAAAAAGCATCCTACCTTTATGAATTGCTAACTTGTGCAAAACTGATGTTAACCTTGAGAGATCTAGGTAAACTGTAACTTGTATGCAGGGGTGATTCTGAGTAAAAATAAATCTTTTGAAATTCACAGCAAATTATCTCAATGGTTACAATAGAGGGCGGGGGATCCTACTCTGGGGCTAATTATGCGATCCATTGACGAAAATCGCATGTTATATGCAATTCTTTGACAAAATTTGCATTTTACATGCGATTTTTTGATAAAATTCGTATTTTCTCCGGCAATCTTTTGCTTAAATTCGATTTTTTTTGCAATCCTTTGACTAAATTCAGGCTTTTTTTTGTCACGCTTTGATGAAATTCAGGCTTTCTTCCATCATCCATTGATGAAATTCAAGCTTTTTTCCATCATCATTTGATGAACTTCAGGCTTTTATCCATCATCCTCTGATGAAATTCAGGTATTTTATACAGTCCTTTGACAAAATTAGTGTTTTTTTGTAATCCTTTGATGATATTAGCATTTTTGTGTGATCCTTTTACAAAATTTGAGTTCTTTTTCAGCGATCTCTTGATGAAAAGCACGTTTTTTCCACGCGATACTTTGACGAAATTCACGTTTTCCCCTGTGATCCTTTGACGGAATTTTCATTTTTCACTGCAATGCTTTGACAAAATTCGCACTTTCCCCATGATGTATTGATAAAATGGATTTTTTTGGTTCCCATTTGTCAAAATTTAGGATTTTTTTATGTCTGAATTTTCAGACGGATGGCCGATATTTTAAAACTTTCATAACCGAAGATTTAAATTTTCGAAAAATTTAGAACAGAATCACCCGTGATTGTATGTTTTTATTTTTATTTATTTATTTTATTTTGCTAATTTATAGGGATGCACCGAATAGTGATTTTGGCCGAATGTCGAATATTCGGCCTACAGGCGAACCGAATTACCGAATATTCGGCTGGACAAATAATTTTTTATTTCAAAGGCATTAAAATATTAATTTAAAAAAATACATAATACTTAATACAGAAAATAACATTTGGATAAACAGGAGCTTTTTATAAGTAAACTTTATACTGAAACAAAAATCTACTTTGAGTTACTTAAGAATAGGATAGTTATAAACTTTTTTAATTAATAAAATTTTAAATTTCATGACTTCATCTGTGAATTAAAGCAAATGAATATTTTCTTAAATTCTGAAACAAACATTTTAAAATCAAAGAGAAATTGTGAAAAAAATTGGAAGAAAAACTTCACAGGGTCATATATACTCTTTATTTGTCCGGAAGCGACTAAAGTAAAAATAAATAATACAATCTATACAAATGATGGCAACTCAGCAAGGAAAATTTTAAATGGCATCCTAGATTAGTCTCTGAAATTTGCGATCCTAAAATCTTTCAACAAACTTTTAATAAAGATAATGTGGTCAAGAAAATCTTTTTTTTTTAAACATTAATTTACTAATTTTCTTAACTTTAATTTTACAAACAGCAAATAATGTAAAATTATTATTTTTTTTATTTAAATATAATTCTATTTATTTAATTGTTCTGGATATCATTATAA
Organism: Maratus speciosus; assembly: GCA_963932465.1. NCBI lineage: Eukaryota > Metazoa > Arthropoda > Arachnida > Araneae > Salticidae > Maratus > Maratus speciosus. Next base: position 287,977,909 of record OZ010789.1, on the reverse strand, counting down.
GTCGACAGTTAAAATTAGAAGTTGTGCAAGGTTTTTTTCAGTATTCGGTGCGCCAATATTCGGTGAGATGTCCGAATACCGAATATTCGGTGCATCCCTATCACTACTAATTTACTTACTGTACAATAAAGTGTCGTGTAATGTTTGCATCTTATAATACAGGGTATATACAATGATCCGTTTATATGTTTAAGTTAATAAGATAACAGATACTGTATGAACATTACTGAAATTGCATTTTTTAGCAATGTCTACATGGGGTGTCCATTACTGGAAATTGACTAATTAAGTGTTCCAGTAATGGACCTAAAAAATAAATGATAATAAACCTAAAAAATAAATGAAATTTTGTAAATGGCCATTAGTATATTCATAAAATTTAAAGTTTTCTATTACTATAAGTTATCTATTACTATAAATCAACCATCTTGTGCGAGTTTTAATGCATAAGCTAAAACCTTTTACAATGTTCAAATGCACAAATACGTACAATACCATGACACAAAAAACCACATACGGCCGTTTCAAAGAGTATTCTTGAATCCCCTTTCTCAGTGTGATAAAAAAAAATATTAAAAGATTAAAATGAGGTCAAAGAATCCCTCGGTTATAGACCCTGGCTATTTTTGTGATTCACCCCCGCGCCCCTCGCACTGAAGAAGGAGATCCAAGAATCCTTGGAACGGCCGTATGTAGTTTTTTGTGTCATGGTACTGTATGTGTTTCAGCGTTCGAAATCCTTGGTGGTCCGCTGGTCCGAGATCACTAAAAATTCAATCGGACCACTAATTTAAAAAATTTAGTGGTCCGAAGGACCAGTAACTAACAGTAACTTTTCCCCCTCTTTGACAGGTAAACGTAAATTTTCCCATCCCTGAGAAAACTGCAACGAAACATTACAATAAGCATAAAATTTGCATAAATACTTAGTCAGTTAAAATAAATAGACGGAAATAAAAAACATAATAATTTCAGTTTTTGTTTATGTACTATTTATTTAATTTTTAGCAAATTATAATTTTACATTTTATTATGCCGAAAATTTTGGGTAACTGAAAGGAAGTTTGGTTTATATTCTCGGCGGAGGAGAGGGGTGGGGGGTGTCACTCAAAGGGTTAAGGTACTTATATAATTTTATGTAGCAGTCCAGTAACGATGTCTGCAGACCAGTAAACTCTGATGTTTACTGGTCCTTGGGATCAGTGATTTTTTTAAATCAATTCTACCGCTGAAAATAGTCAGGGTTGCAAAATCGCTAAAAAAAATGTCGGTCATAACAAAAAAGATGACAGACGATCAAGGGAGAATATGCAAGGGATATTCAAAAACTCATTCAATTTCATTATAAAAATTAATATAAGGTTAACAGATAATATTAAAAATTCAAAACAATATTCTTGTATTTAATAACATTTGTTATAATACTTGTCCCCAAGCAGCATTAGCGATAAATACAAAATATTATTTTGTCTTCAAAAACATCGGTAAATTAGAAAAATTTTGGTTAAAAAAAAAAAAAAAAATAAAAAAATAAAGATCTATTCAATCTATCTTTTAACATGCTTTTACAAACAAAATACCAAAGTTCTCCAAATGTTATTTTATGAAAAAAGAGAGAGCGAGAGAGATGGGGGAGGGGGAAGAGAAATTTGTAAAAAGCAAATAGTATAAAATTTTGTAATGATAATGATTCTGAGATTCATATAAATATTAAAATTGATCTAAGTCCAATCAAAAACAATGATATTTTCAAAACAAAATACCAACATTTTCCAAACGTTATTTCTAAAAAAAGAGAGGGGAAAGGGAATTTGTAAAAAGCAAATAGTAAAAAAATCAGGGTTGTCTCGGTTTTAACCATGGTGATTTTAACCAGCGGTTTAAACCGGTTTTAACCGTCCTGGTCAAAATCAATTTTGACCATTTTGACCACTGAAATTGACTATTCAATTTATTTACTACTAATCAAATATATTTTACTAGCATATGTTAAAAACAAAGTTAACATTTGTTAAAAATGTCATAATATAAGTAACATAACACCAGCAAATACCAAATTTAAAAAAGCCATAACATAAATTACAACACCAAGATACAACACAAATGTTTTAATTATTTTTTATACACAAGCTCTTTTATCGAGACTGTATCATTTTAGAATAAGTTTCAAGATCTTTTTCTTTTAGCAATCTTAACCATTCGTCGCATGCATCAGATATAGTAGCATCTTCTTTTTTAAGTTTATCTAAAGCAAGGGAAATAGGCTTAAGTTGATTTTATAAATGTTTTACTTCTTTGTATACGTTGTTAATGATTTTAACAATGTTATCAATATTATCTTCATGCTCATCTGCAATTTTTCATTTCAATAACATGCTTCATTATTGAATTAACTTTGTTTGTGTTTGTAATATCTTGTCCTACAAGATTCAAGTAATGTGCAGCACCAGACTTAGATAAAATGCAAAACTGTCTGCGAACTCAAATAATTTCTTAAAAATTTTCTGCAAAAAAACACCACGCCCCTCCTGAGTCCTACATCACTGCTAACAGCAAAAATGAAAAAGTCCTCTTTCCAATCCCTCGCATTACATTACATGCACTCAACTGGGGGGTTCTGAATTGGGTTCTTTATTGAAAAGAGGATAATATTTACTAAGATATTAAAACTGAATTGCCCTTTCGAATGTAAAAAAAATTGCCGCAAATCGCAGAGAAACGCTAAACAAGCGCATAAACAATCGCAAAACTTTCCAACCAAATAAACTTTATTTAAAAGAGATCAACATTTAACATTTACTTTTTAACACAAAATTTATTTTTAATCTGTTAAATTAATGTGCAAAGCCTAAAATAATCTACAGCACCTGCTTCAGTGCTACACTGTTTCTGCTACCGGCCCTAGCAGGAGAAAAAAAAAGCATCGTACCTGCCGTTCCGGCATAAGCGCCATACTTACAATATTTTTAAGTTTTATAAATATATATGCCGCGGCACTTCTTCTAAAAAATACTGTACCATGGTACATGGCAAATAATTTCTAGATAACTTTTTTTTCCTCCAGTTGAAAAATAGTCTGCAGACCTTCTCAAGAGTCTGCGACGGGCCTCGCACTGATTCTCCCCCGGGGTCTTGATAATTTTTTTTAATGAAGAAATTTGTAAAAGAAACCATCAGAACTGTCTGCAAACTTTGAAAATTTTCTGCGAACAGCGTTCTCGTGTTCGTCTATATTATCTGACTCTGTGCAGCACATCCATAAGAAATAAACAGTTCGTCTCTATATGCATTTTGAAAATCCTCTCATGCGTTTCATCTTGTTTTCATTGTCACTTACAAAACTTCTTACTTTACAAGCAAACTAAACTTGTTTCCTACCCAGGGTTGGAAAAAAACCGGGTTTTTTTGTAAAAAACCAAAAAAACCGGTTTATTTGGTTTAAACCAGGTTTTTTTGGTTTAAACCGGGTTTTTTTAAATATAATTTCCTATTGTATACAGATGCATATCTGTTGATAAAATAAACATTTTTGGCTATTATGTAAGTAATATAACTTCAGAAAATATTTAAATTAAATAATTACAATCAATTATATAGAAAATTGAAATCATTTCTAATTTAAACATTATTAGTAACACCTATGTCTTATGTTCAAAGTAAACTGCTCTACGCAGTGAAACATTGATACCTTGCAAATCGTATGAAGAATCCTTTGATTAATAATATAATAATCAATCAATAAACATTTGATGCAATTTCATGAATATAATATATTATTCTGTGGTTGTTATTATTATTATTTTTTTTTAATATCCAAATACTTCTGGTTATTTTGTTTTCTGAATGATAACTCCCAGTGTCCAAGTCAACATTTTTGGCCATTAGATTCAGCAACTAACAGAAAAGATTGATTGGTATTACTGAAATGCTATAAATAGCATTCAATTTTTGCAAGCTGTGTTGTTCAATTTGATATCTTAAGCTACTCTTTTAAATTCTTTAAGGATAATCTTCCCCAATCCCAATCCAGAAAATTTTCTTTTACAAGGCTGTTCTCAAATCCAAAAAGGCAACTTCCTGACATAAGTTTTAATTTATTTTTGTGCGAAAATGATCGAAACTAGCTGGTGTTGTTGTTCAGAAACTATGTAATTGAGCTGTTTTTTCCATTTTTTTGCTAACTCAATAGATCTTTCAAAAAATAGTCAAAGTGGGCGTTTTGAACTGAATTTCCTCGCAAAGGGAGAAAAAGCTCTCAAGAGCAGGCGAAAAACGGGTTTGTCACGTGATCGAATTTGCTGATAACTCAATAGGTAATCGATTGATCAAAAGATGGAAAAAACAGTTCAATTCCAAATCGCTTCTGTGGCCAGGCTTTCCAATTTTATACCTTTCCGTTAAAAAATGAATTTGTAAATATGTCAAAACGTTTTGCGCTTGTTGAGCAGAGCAGTTAAGAACAGCCTTAACCAAAATCTTAAAGATCATTGTATTTTGTTATTAACTGCTGTAAATAATCTGCATTTTTTAAATGAAAATATTTTATGCTAAATATTGAATAATATTTATCTATTTTATCTTTTCTAATTTCACATGTTTTAAGGAAAATCTTTAGAGTACCAGATATGTTCATCAGCACATGCTAATTTTCCTTCTACATGCATAGAAACATGACCTAGGCTCATTATGTCTCATGTTGACTGCTGAGATGAAGTGTTAAAAGTAGAAATTACTTCTATCTATAATTTAAAACAATTAAATTACAAACAAGAGAAAATATTATATTAGACTTTTTCTAAAAAAACCAAATGGTTTTTTTGACAAAAAAACCAATTGGTTTAAACCGTGGTTTAAACCATGGTTAAAACCACTTGGTTTAAACCGTGCCAACCCTGTTTCTACCTCTTCTTTAGCATCAGCTGCTAGTTTTAAACAATACTGGGCAGATTTCTTAGATGCTCCTGTATCAACAGCTGAAAGGAAGAACGATTTTTTTTCCCTGTTGATACACTATTAACAATGATAGGGCAATTATGGATCTAGCTTTCTTATTGTATTGCATAAGCATATTTTACTAATGAGCCTCCTTAACTTATCAGTGTATTATTTTTTTAACTGCCTGTTACTTTTATTACTTATTAAGTTACTTTTAATTGCAAAGAAAAAATAATTATTAAAATTAAGACCATTTTTAACAGTTTTGACCATTTCTGACCACTTTTGACCAATTTTGGACGGTTAAAACCACTTTTATCCAGTGTCCTGGTCAAAATCAATTTTGACCGGTTAAAATTACAACCCTGAAAAAAATAAAAAAAAATTGTGCATGCATGTGGCAGTAAGTAAAAAATATTGCATGTATGAGCACTGCATGCCCATAAAGCAAAAATTCAAAACAATATTCTTGTATTTAATAACATTTGTTAATGCTTGTCCCCAAGCAGCATTAGCGATAAATACAAAATATTATTTTGTCTTCAAAAACATTGGTAAATTAGAAAAATTTCGGTTAAAAAAAAAAAAAAATCTATTCAATATGTCTTTTAACATTCCGATGAAGCAAGTAACTTTTTTCCCTCTCTGACAGGTAAACTTAAATTTTCCCATCCCTGACAAAAACCGCAACCAAACATTACAATAAGCATAAAAACTTAGCCAGTTAAAATAAATAAACGGAAATAAAATACATAATTAATAATTTCAGTTTTTGTTAATGTACTACTTATTTAAATTTTAGCAAATTATAATTTTACAATTTATTATGCCGAAAATTTTGGGTAACTGAAAGGAAGTTTGGTTTATATTCTCGGAGGAGGAGAGGGGGGGGGGGGGGTCACTCAAAGTGTTAAAGGTACTTAATATAATTTTATGTAGAGGGCCAGTGATGATGTCTGCGGACCAGTAAACTCTGATGTTTACTGGTCCTTGGGACCAGTGACTTTTTTTAATCATTTCTACCGCTGTGTTTGTGCATTTGGAGATTTTAAAAGGTTTTAGCTTATCTATTTTCTATTACTACTCCATTAAAAATATTCAAATATTTCAAAAAAATTGAAGAATATATAAATTTATTAAATGAAGCCGGCTCATAGAATCTTCATTAAGATTTTCACTGAAAAACTGCATAAACTTTGAAACATTATTTTCTGTTTAATGATTGATTTGATTAAGGGTGTCAATAATAATCCAGATTATAAAACATGCAAGAGGGAGTTTTGAAAAAACAAAATAATGCTAAAAGTTTATTGGTTATTTTTTTTATAAACCAAAAACATTAAAGCGTGTCTACTACTGGCACATCTACCCTACATATTATTCAATCAGGAAGAAATTAAATACATGACAAATGCTAAAGTCAAATGTTATATGGTATTAAAATATCTTACAGAAACAACATGCATACATTTATACACTTAATAATTTCCAGTACGTATGAAAACATGTGCAACAGTACAGAATCAAATCAATTTCGAAGCTTTTTATCAGCAATTTTTTTTTTGGTGCCTAGGGATGCACCGAATATTCGGCCTACATGTGAAGTGAATACCGAATATTTGGCTCATCGAATACTTTTATATTTCAAAGTTTATAGCCATTAAAATGTTAAATTTTAAAACAATTTTAGATAATATTTAAAACAGAAACTTTTATTTTAATAAAGAGCTTTTTTCAAGTAAACTTGGTACTTTTCGGTTAGCTGGCCGGCAGTATTATGTATACATAAATATGTATACATACATATTTATATACATATATACTATGTGTGTGTATATATAAAACATATGCATAGATATATAATGTATATATACATGTATGTATGTATATATATATATATATATATATAACACTGGCGCCCAGCTAACCGAAAAGTACCGTAAACTTTATGCTGAAAAAAATCTGTTTTGAGTTATTCAAGAAGAGGATAGTTATAAACCTTTTTTAATTAGTAAAATTTTAAATTTCACGGCTTCTTCTGAGAATTAAAACAGATGAATAAAATTTTCTTAAATTCTAAAAGAAACATTTTAAAATCAAAGAGAAATTGTGAAAATATTGTGCAGGATCATATATTATTTGTTGGTCAGGAAGAGACTAAAGTAAAAGTAAATAAATAATACAATGTATTCAAATTTTATATGGTGGCAACTTAACAAGAATAACTGTTCTACTCCCTTTGATTAAGCAAGGAAGTTTTTTAATGCATTCTACATCAGTGTCTGGAGTGGGAAATCCTTTTCAGAGATTGTAAACGTTGTTCTGAAAATCTTAGAAAGAAACAGATTATTTACGGGAAAATATTCAGAAACTTGCATCTGTACATAATTAATTCCTATGAAAATCCTTGTGATTGGTTAATTTTCTTAAATAATACTTAACAAACAGCAAATAAATAATGTAAAATCATTCTCTTTTATTTAAATATGATTCTGTTTCTAATTATTCTGAATATCTTTTTAAGTTGACTCTTAAACTTAGAAGTTGTATACGGTTTTTAATAAAATGTTTAAAAAGTTTTTTTAGCCGAATACTTCGATATTCGGCATACCGAATAGCTTGATAATCGGTCAAACCGAATATTCGGTAACATGGCCGAATACCGAATAGATACCGAATATTCGGTGCATCTCTATTTATAACATTAATATTTATTTTAATTCATTAATAAGGAAGATTAAGAACTAGAATAATTCATTATTTGGCTGAGATAAATACAAAAGAATACAGAATATTTGTGAGATTAAACTCTATGGGTACGGTTATTTTCGGAGAATAACTAAATATGAGAAAAAAATTCTCTTATTTTCATTCTATTAAACGTATTTATATAAAAATCGTAATGCACATTATTTTAAACTTCATAATATGCTATCAATATAAAAACAGAATACTGAATTTCAAATCATAAAGGGAAAATCTTGTTTGTTTCATTTACTGCTTTTAACAAATGTTGCAACTAACTTTAAGAGGGAAGGGGGCGGGGAATCTAAATAAAAATTGGATTTCATAAACGAAGTGAAAATTTAAGCGCCAAATAAACATTAAGTTGATTACGTGGGTTTCATAGTCTAACGATTGAAATTATCATTTTTATATGAAAAATAAAGCATTATATATCAAAATTAGTAGTCAAAATAACAGAAAGAACAAATGAAGACAAAAACATTAATGTTACAATCATCAAAATGCCGAATGTGAAACATCGTGTATAGCTAACCCTAATCTTAAGACAACTTACAGAAATTGTGAAAACAATAAAAATATGGGAAAAAATTTCGACAACAACAAAATGAATGAACTTACTTTCAAAATTGTCGACGAATTCTTCCAAATTCCACTGCCGAAGTCTTTCGTTAACGTGATCGTCCATTTGCAACCTTGAGTAGAGCAGCAACAACAACAACAAAAAAACCTCTACGCTTCCGCTTCTGCGATCTCACCTTACGACGGTTTTTAAATGTTCTTCCGCGGACACAATAAAAATGTAGTTCGCCACGTTTCATGTAATAAAATATTACTGACAGGAGCGCTTCATTCGAAATCATAAGAAATAGTGATTAATGTTAATAAATTGAACTACCTTGGTGAAATTTACCCCATTTAACGAATAAAAAGTAATTTTGTTTGAAACTGAGTATGGCTGGTATTTCAAAATTGAAAGCATTGGGTTTTCATATTTGAAACAAAAAGTTTCAAAATAAAATGAAAACATCGATTTACTCAGATTTGAAAGCGTCATTTTTCTCAGTGTACAAGTGTTGCCATATACATGTTGAAAATCGATTTAATAATATTTTCAGAATGTATTTTATTGGCAACATTAGGCATTATAGCTTCATTATGATTCTAATAGTATTTTAGAAGCCCAAATTGGGTATGTTGCCGAAAAGCAACACCCGGCATTTAAGGGTTAAAAATTTTTCGGAAGAATGAATTATAATTAAAAAAACAGTGTCGATCTCCCTGTTAACATGTTGTTTTCGTCTTTGATTAAATCAGATCAGTGAAACATGTGAAAATAAGCCGAATTAATATATATATATATATATATATAAATATAAAATAAATATATAATAAAATGAAATAAAATATAATATATAAAAATATAAAATAAAATGAATTAAGTAAACAGAGTCTTTGTCTCCCGGTATTTTTTAACAACGCTATAACAAACATTTTAAATGTATCGTTTTAAATCTGACATAATTTCCACTAACGTTTTCTTTCTCTTTTTAATATTCACGTGAAAATACTATTGTTGTTAGAAAGGAAATATTATTTGCGCTTTCTTAGGATTATCAACAATAGTTTAAAAGATTATCTCATAATATGAAATAAATGTTTCGTGAAGATATATTTGCAAATTTAAACTGTTTGGCAACATTATGATTTTACAATTTTAAATATGTCGTAATTTCCTCCATTTACGACTTTTAACGCATATTAAAGAATTTATTATTTTAAAATTTTCTTTTTCTTTTAAATTAAACGTGTAAATATAGATTTTATGACGTAATTATCAATATTTTCCTTCTTTTAATACTTAATCATTTAATTTTCATTTGAAAGTTTTTTATTTCTGTTTATAATAGTCACGTGTAAATATTTTTCTAATTTGAAGGAAATATTATTCTTTGCGCTGTTTTTAAAACTGGCAACAGTTTAAAGTAATACCCTTTTCTAAAAGTTGTAAAAAATATCTCTTGAAATGCTGAGAATTTGAATTTAAAATGGAAATAATTCCTCAAAAGATGAGTCAAATTAAAAAAATTAATGCAGTCTGCACACAGGGAACTTCTAATGTATAAAATGATCTAAATATTATTCATTCCTTTAAAAAAGATTATTGATTCCTTTATCATTTAAATTATCTTATAAGGTCTAGTTGCATAAGTACTTGTAGTGTAAGACACATGCTATGACTTTTGGTTACCAGTATCTTAGAGCGAAAAAAATGTGACTTATTTTATCGGAGATATCTCATTAATTAAATAAGGCGGAGCAAACTTTTCGAAAATAACGGTGGCCATCAAGCATAGCAGTTTCAGCTATGTGACTTACACTAGAAAAACCTATGGAACTAGCCGTAAGAAAAGAACTGTGCTCAAATTACCAAGTATGCATTCGTTATTAATCGTCCTTTTTTGGTGTAATATTATGCTAGGGGAAATCAACGTATCTCTTTTCTTCTCAGGCTAACAAGTCTTTTTAAATTTATGTGTATACTGTATAATTTGTGCGTATTTAAGTGGACTTCTTTATCAAATTTGTATGTGTATTGTATAATTTATGTGTACTCACTTTTTATAAATTCACATGCATACTGTGTAACTTATATGTATTTATGTGTATTTCTTTTTTTAAACCTTTCCGGAGCGGAATAATTCTGTTTATAAACTCATGAAATGATGGACTGAAACTAGAATTTATAAACGAATTTATTAGGATACACAAAATTACCTATTTTCAAGTACGTTATAAAAGTAAAATTTTAATTAAATATTCTTCGTGACAGTAAATTAAAAATTTGGTGTCTTTTTTTAAGGACACCGCCTGCAAAAGGGTTAAATCTATGTGTATACTTCATAGTTTATGCTTATTTTGTACTCTCTGAAGAAAAAATAGTAAGTTTTAATTTGAGTGGACCAGGCTACTCAGAAGTGTGTGGTATTTCCTATTGATACCATTGTGAATATTTTTAAATTAAGCATGGAACAGTAAAAACGAAACGTTCAAAGCTGAAAAGCAATAAACATAACCTGATTTGGAAATGCTGTAATTCAGTGTTGCCAGTTGAGCTGATATATATTTTTTTAATTCAAATTGCTTTATTATGACCATTAACGGAGGTTATGCCTGTAAAAGGACGAAAAAGGTATGATTTTTAGTTTTTTTTTTTTTTTTTTTTTTTTTCTAGATCAAGAATAAAGATTTTAAGTCCAGGTTTTTTGCAAGTTATGTTTTATCATTTGAAGAACATTTCAAAGATATTTTAATAAAAAATTCATGATTTTGTTCGAGTTGCGTGGGTAGATGCAATAGCGTGCGTGCCGTGCCCTTCTAATCCGGCGAGATCCGATAGACCGTCAGAGTCGTTTCTTTAAAGGATTATGAAAGTAGATAACATTGTCTGGAGCTCCAACCACTTTGAGATCAAAAAATTAAAAATCAACAAAGTGACATCGATGTTTAAAAAAATGCTCTATCTCTGACCTCTTTTTCCGCACTTTGGCGTGTTTCTAAAAATATTTATTTTTTTATAAAAATAGATTAAACTAGTCCAAGCCCCAATAAATTATATCACCTTTAATTAAAAACAAGAAAGAAATATCATGCGTCAAGCATAGATTATGAAACCCTTCCCAACACATTCAGAATAATGTAACAAAACTTCATAGTTTAAGAAGTTAAAATATTACGTCTAATTCAACCATATGGAAACGCAACACACACTAGAAAACTCAAATTTCAGATGTTCCCATCTACAATCGGGAAATTATCCGAATTCTTTGATCAACCCTGTATATATTAATTATTAAGATGCCACCTGGCGCAGAATGATATAAATTAAAAAAACAACGTTAAAAACGCCAGAATAAGCAAAAATTCCGCAGACTAGTTTCGGTAGCGTTTAGCGTACCGTCCTCTGAGGACGGTACGCTAAACGCTACCGAAACTAGTCTGCGGAATTTTTGCTTATTCAGGCGTTTTTAACGTTGTTTTTTAAATTTATAACTGTATATATTGCATTGCCCTATTGTATACTTTGATCAGCTCTGTATATGATTATAACAGTTAAATTTAAAAGCGCAAGCTGAAAGTGAAAACGCACTTCATCAGTTTTTACTCAAATACAGTATTGTAACCGATTTCTTTTGTGTGTCCCTGTAAATGAAAAACAAATGCTATGAATACCCTATTCCGTCGTAATCATCTTGTGGTGAAATTCAGTGATTTATATCAGTTTAAATACATTTAAAACAACGTAACGTCATTAAAATTCTCTGCAAACGATTTTTCCCCATATACCATAATGTAATGGAATTCTTTTGGGTAGCCTTGTAAATGAAATATTAATCCCACATACTTCATATGCAATACCAAACATGGTCAGGTGACCCTAAATATGGATTATAAATTGCATGTAAATCCAAGTATATTTACGGGAGTTAGAGCGTGGACAGACAAACCGAACGCATAAACACTTTTCAACTTTGTTGGAAAGTGTTAAAAATAGCAAAATCGGTTCAATAGTTTTTACGTTCTGATCCCAGCTAGTTTGAGAAAAGTCATTTTGCGTAAAATGTGTTTATTGCGTTCCAAAATTGTGTAAGCTTACAGACGCGTAGCGCCGAAGCACTAAATGACTACGAAAGGACTTCTAATTCGGCCAAATCATTGCGCATGTACAGTGTACAAACTATAGGGAATAGAAAAATGTAAAAAAAGAAAAATCGATTTTTTGAACCGCAAAAAAGCAAATCCCTCCATTAACGCTTTCAGGGGCAAATAAATTCTATGCATAAAATGCTGAAATGATTGAATGACACCGATGTTTAAAAACAAATTTATTTGAAAATAATTAAAAGCTTTTCTTCTTCTACTCGATATAAAGAAAATTTTCGTTCTTAAATTCTGGTGCCAATGTGGCATTTTGGAATTAAAATTAAGTGGTCCAAAAATGAACCACCGCTCCTGAAGGGGTTAAGTAATTTTTTCATTTCTTCAGAGTTCTTAAGGGTCCTTGAATTCCCAGACTAAGAAATTCTTCAGTACCAGCATTTTCTTATAGAAAATCTCTTCTTAAATAATGCGTAATTTCGTGCGTTTAAACTAGACTTATTTTTTCTATTTTTAAAAAAAATATACTGATATTTCGCCTTCAAAATAACGGTACCCGTACGAACCCTGTTTTTTTAACTTTAGCGTTCAAAATTTTGATATTTTATAACTCAATGAAGATATATTTTAAAATTCATAAATATTATTCCTTACTTCTCGGAACTGATTTACTTTTTTTTTCGGGTATCACGAATGAAGTTTCAAAAATGGGTGTTAGCTTTTAAAAAGTCGTGGGGATTATATATTAGGTCTACCGGAAAGTTCTGTCCGATAATGTTATTTCACGACTACTTTTTTTTAAAATTCAGATTTCTCTATTATCACCACTTTCCTGAAATATTTCCCACAGTTTTCACCTTAAGGTGAAATTCAAAACAATGGTAATTTTAACATTTTAAAAAAAGTAGTGCCAATGAAGAAATCTGAATTTTTAAAAAGTAGGCGTGAAATAACATTACCGGACAGAACTTTCCGGTAGACCTAATATATTGTGTTGTTCGGAAAGTTCGTGCCGATTTTGAAAGAAAATTGAACGCAGAAGATTTAAATTTTAGTATACATTTGTTAAATTATATAGGTGCCATTCTGTTTTACATCCTTCTTCAATCCATCCAGAAGTCTCATAATGCCTTCTTTCCAAAACATTTGTGATTTGATGGCACAATACTTATCGAGATGCTTTTTTATGTCATTAAAAGAGTCATGAATGCAAGGAGTTTGTTTCTGACAGTCAAAGTTTGTTTCAAAAGTTAGTTTCTCAACTCACGTGATATTTTAAAATTCCTTCTGCACCACTTTTTGAAAGTAAAAATCTTTCATATATACTGTGACAACACCTGCAGAAGAAACACAGCTCAATATATATGTGTGTGCGTGTGTGTGTGTGTGATATGTAGGCGAGTCCTTATGATTAAATAAATCAAATACAGTTGATAACCCCTTAACCCCTTGGGGAGGAGCAACACGTATACGTGCCGGAAATAGGCCTAAGGATCCTCGTTTATCCTCACCAGTAAAATTTGCCTTATTTAATCCGAGCATTTTCCCGATTTGAATAGGAACAAACTTCTGTTTTTTAAAACCGGTAGCAAAGTAATAAACATTTCGTAGAAGGCTCCCGTCGCGAAGGGGTTAAGGGGCGGTGGAATATATTTTATCCCACCTAAGTTTAATTAAGATTTGTACCGGAAAATTTTTATTAAGTTTTACTTTTTCAACTTTGAGGTAACATTGTTCAAAAATTGCTTTTTTAGAAAAAAAATTTTCAAACTTTCAGCTGCGAATTCATCATTACTCAAACGCAACTGCTTGCCACTCAAGGGGTTAAGAAGTTTATATGAATCGTAACGATACTTTTATTTTATTTTTCTGTTGTTCTGAAATTTGTAGCTCTCTTTCAATTTTTTTTCCCTTTTGCGTATTGTTTTTGTATTTATTTTGATAATTTAAACGTACTAATAATATAAGTGTCTGATATGTATACTATTTTATCAATGCTAATTAAATATGTATAAAATACGAATCTATATTTAAGAAAACTAATGCAAAAATATACTCAAATATAAAATAATACTAAAGATTCTATTTCAATTTTAACAAAAGTTTTATTTTTTTTCTAGTTTTACCGCAGAATCGATTTTTAAAAAAAATACGAAATGTAAAATCACTCGGTTGCCTTTAATTAAAAGAATGGCTTCCCTGTGGTTACAATTTACAGATTTTTTATCAATTCAAAAGTTCAAGAAGTTCTTTTAAATAATAAAAATGCCCCCGCGGCAAAAGTTATGAGTTCAAGTAAGTTGTAATAATTTAGATTCTTCGATAACTTTTTGATGTCCCGGGAAAAAATTTCAGATAATAGTACTTTTAAACTTTTATTAGAAATTTTCAATGAAAAGTTTTCGAAAAAGTTTTTAATTGGTAAAACTTCAGTACATTTCACATAATGTCGGCTATAAGCTTCATAATTTTCTTTTGTTCATGGAAGTAAGTACTTGAGAAAAAGATTATGAAGTAAACAATTCATAAACCGAATATTTTTAAATTGATTTTTTAACAATTAAAGGTTGCATAATTCCTAAGAACTAGCCTAAGAACTTGGTGACCAGTCTGGTCTCCCTTAAAATTTATGTTTGGGAGAGCATGCTAAGCATTGTATCATGTTACTTTTATTCATAATTTAATTTCCTTGGTCTCTCTTAAATATAATTAATATAATCCCTTATAGTCCAGGCAATAGGGAATTTTACCTAGCAAAATCGGTAGTACTGTAAATCGGCTTACTAGATGTTTTTTGGGTCGCTGAATCCGAATTTGTAACTTCCCACCAGAATTTCCCCCGGCAACCTCCCCAAATTTTGGTAAAAAGCCCCCCAAAAAAGTTTTTTATAAAAAAAAAATCTATTTTTTTATTGTTTTAGAGAAAAGGTATCTAGAAATTCAGAAAGTAGACAAAATTTCCAACAAATTAGATATATGACATTATGACTTAGGTTGAAGGGGAAGGGGATATCTGCCTCGGAACATGCGTGCGGTGCTGCGTAAACTAAGTTGCGCAATTCTACTTAACCACTCAGACGTTTACATTAGCCCTCCCATCTTCCCTCCGAGCTTTCTCTATAAGGTTTACTTTAAGTTTTTTTGGGTCGATTAATCCGAATTTTTAACTTACCCCCAAAATGTCCCCCACGAACCCCCCCCCCCAAATAGTTGTTTTTAACTTAAATTTCTTATTGTTTTAGGGGAAAACCATTACGAAATTAAGAAACTAGACAAAATTTGCAACAAATAGGATATATAACATTATGACATAGGACAAACGGGGAGAGTGGGGCTGCCTCGGAACATTCCCCGCGCGCTTTTCTCAAAAACCAAATTTTCTCAAAAAATCAATTTTTTAGGGGGTTGCCGGGTAAAATTTTGGTGGGAAGTTACAAATTCGGATTCAGCGACCCAAAAAACATAAAGTGAGTCGAAATCCAGAACTAGTATTAATTTTGCCAGGTAAAATCCCCTATTGCCTGGACTTCATAACTTAGTGCACGTAGCGCCGCAGTGCATGTTCAGAGGCAGTCCTCACCCTCCTCGTTCATCCTAATTCATAATGTCATATATCCTATTTGTTGCAAATTTTGTCTAGTTTCTGAATTTCGTAATGCTTTTCCCCTAAAACAATAAGAAATTTAAGTTAAAAACAACTATTTGGGGGGGGGAGTTCGGGGGGAAAATTTGGGGGGGGGAGATAAAAATTCGGATTCAGTGACCCAAAAATCTTAAAGTAAACCTTATAGAGAAAGTTCGGAGGGGAGATGGGAGGGCGAATGTAAACGTGTGAGTGGTTAAGTGGAATTGCACAACTTAGTTTACGCAGCACCGCGCGCCTGTTCCGAGGCAAATCCCCCCTTCCCCTTCATCCTAAGTCATACTGTCATATATCTAATTTGTTGGAAATTTTGTCTACTTTCTGAATTTCTAGATACTTTTTCTCTAAAACTATAAAAAAATTGATTTTTTTAATTAAAACCTTTTTTGGGGGGTCTTTTTACCAAAATTTGGGGAGGTTGCCGGGGGAAATTTTGGTGGGAAGTTACAAATTCGGATTCAGCAACCCAAAAAACATCTAGAAAGCCGATTTCTAGTATACCATTAATATTGCTAGGTAGAGTCCCTAAACGGTCTCTATTGCCTGGATTTTTAAGCTAATATTAGTTTTGTTGCATTAAAATATCTCAGTTTGTTGATTTTCTGTAAGCAAGTAAACCCTATTGGATTTACAATGGAAGTCTATAGGAATTTGTCGAAATATTAGAGATATCGCCAAGTTGGCGTTACTTTTGGCGATTAATCTTGGTCGCCAAATTTGGCGGCATTTGTAGACAGAACAGAGTCCCCCTATGGTAACCCCCTTATAGGTATGGAGATGCATTTAAATGATGTTCAATAACCGATGAGATGCGTTTCATACGGGCATTGCCATTAAACAAATAACAAGTAATCGCGATTTCAGTGCCACGTACGATAGCGTAATATATTTCTAAGAATTCTACTTAAAGCATAAAAATTTTAATTAAACTATTTTTATTCATTTATTAGACACATATGTATATTGTGTATACGATCGATTGTGGTATTGCGGATGTAACCTTGAACCGATTTATTTCTGTAATCTACTCATCTGATATAAAAATTAAACGCTATCATTTCTAATATAATAGATTTATTAAGCAGCCGTTGAAACAGCATTATGGAATATTCTTTCTGTAACCCCTTAATTCCCAGAATACGTTCTAGAAATTTTTTAATTGATTCACACCAAAAAATTTCAATAATAAATTTCCTTTTATTTAAATACAGAATGTCTGATATTGAATAAAGCAAATCTTACAATTTTAAATTTCTGGTGTGAATTTGGAATGGAATATCCGAATTAAAAAATCCATTAAATTCGAAACATTGGTGGTAGTATATATGCTACCATTGGCATTAGAGGGTTAATCACTATTACTTTCACCTTGTTGAAAATTCAGTTTTTCTATCTATTGCGTATATTCAAATTTGTTGTGTCTATGTTTGAGGAGTGTTCAAATGAAACTCATTCGACAGCTCTAGTAAGCGGAACAAGAATAAAGGATACACAAATCTGAATGAAATAGAAAGCATATAGTATATATTTAAACTTACAGTATACATATTTGTTTAGAAAAAGTCACCCATGGTGTGCAGATATGCATCCCATTGTTCGGGAAGGCGTCGAATGCCGTAGGTGAACAAAGATGTCGGAAGTTCCTTGAACCTACGAAACTTAAGATTCACTTGCCAAGTCACGGATACTTCACCGACAGTTCATCTTGACCGCAGTGTCAATACTCGGTGTTTCCGTAAAAACTTTTTGTGCCTGACGAGGACATGGAAATATGAATAAGAGGAAATGACATAGCCTCAAAATTGTAAAGCTTCAATTGTAACCAGTTTCGCAGTGGCTCATTACCACCTGGGCAAACTTCCACCAATAAATTTTAATAGAAATTTTCTCCTTATTTAAACGCAGCATTGACTACGTTTAAATATTGATTTTAAGGCAGCTTTTCACTGATAATTATCGCCAAAAACAGATATTTATTTTTAATGCTGGAAGTTTACTTCAGCGGTAATCAGGTCCTGTGTTTCCGCCATATTGTGACAACCTAACCGACCTCCTGCCAGTGACAATGAAAAATATTATATTGGATCGTTTGAAAAGTAGTGTCCGTTTGGGAAAATCAATTCTTACCGGATAATTCTGCCCGGTAATTGTTAGACATTAGATATCGGAATCAATGTCTAATAATTAAATGATAGAATTTCCCGGTGCTAATTGATTTTCCCAAACGGACACAACTTTCCGAATGACTCAATAATACTTGAGAAAACATCCACCAGTAACGTAAAAACTAATAGAAATTTTTACCCTATTTGTGAGAGAATATTTGAATGAATAAGCCGCTAAAATAAGGTGATATTTTCTATTCCAAATTTACACTGGTGGAAGTTTGCTTCGGCAGTAATCGGAAACTGTTGATAATATGTAAAATATCCGACGCCATCTTGTGGCAACAACCTCAGTTACTTCACTCGCAGCTGGTAGTCTCTACACTGTATGTCTTCTCCACCTTTTTCATGACTCCATTGACCAGGAAGCCCCAAATCCGTCGTTTCCTCACGGCCGTTGTGAAACAATCGCGAACAATCCGTAACAGTTGTCTTTGATAACCTCTTTCCTCCATACACAGCAACCATTCTCCGTTGAATTTCAACGGGGACAACAAACAGACTTGCAACTCTCTACCGATAAAAACTGTATTACTGCACGTTACGTTGACCTTGTTTGGTTCGTAATCATTCCAACCATCTTGAACGTACTGACATTTTCAAACAATGAAAGCAAATATGACCGTTTCACAACGCAATAGAGATGTGCTAGGTGATATCACGAACAGGTTTTTGCTGCTGCTGTAGGACAGCTATCGCTACCTTTATCAATGCTTTTTCTATTTGTGTGTCCTACAGCTTTTTTCGTTGTCCTACGGTAAAAGTCACGTGATGTGAGCTACTCTATGCATGCTTTATACATATTACGTTACTTGCCCATGCGCATTTCCCCCTTAAGAACCAACTCGCCATTGTTTTAAGTGTAGACGTGTTAATCTTTTGTAATCTGGTTGCACGCGATAAGAGATAGATTTTTTTTTCTTTTTTTGCTTGAAAATTATTTAAAAACCTTACACATTGAGAGGTACGACAGTTTAGAAATTTTATTTACAGGATGTTCATAATTAATCGACCCTATTTCAAAGTTTTCTACAGACGAAGCTATTGTTCAGAATGTTGTGAAATTTTTTGGAGGACATAACAAAACTATGGGAATTTGTTTCAGAGAAAAAAAAATTAGGATCCCGTTTTTTAACGAGTTACACATTTAGCATACATTTACGATAGTTTAACACATTTTGTTAAAACCAAACATGTTCTGCATGACTTTCATCATTTTCAGATACCACCTGGAATCGTAAGTTAGCATGCTCCACAGCTGACCGCCGTGTATTCTGGAAAATACTAGGAACATGTCGTGAAATGCTGTCTTTAGAATCAGGTTAAGTTAATAAATAAATTTTATAAATTATCGTAATGCTAAATGTGTAATTTATTAACAACCGCCCTCTGGTGGTGAAATTTAAACTATTTTTATTTATATATTTTTTTTAGCTTAAACAAATTCCCATTCCTTTATTATGTCTTTCAAAAAAATTTCACAACTTTATGAATAATACTTTTGTCCGTAGACAACTTTAAATTAGGGTCGTTTAATTATGGACACCCTGTATACTGAATATTAAAATATTAAAAATATTATACTACCACAAGTATTCTAATTCGTAACATATTCCCATCATTTGATGTAGAGAAATCAACTCTTTTATGATAGTAAAATATCCCCTTGAAAATTAGAATGACTACTAGTAAATAAGAAATTATTTCTTTTGTCATTTTCTTATAGAAAGATCTTTTTTATTTTGTTTTTAAATTCTAGAGTATTTTTCTTCAAAAGGATTTCGTTGCGAGATTGAAAAAGAGCAACGACTTGAGCATTTCCATGTTCCATTCCCCGTTTCCATGCTGCATTTACTCGGACCGTCTTTTGGAAACATTCTGAAAATTCTTTTGTGTGCTAGCTCTCCATCGCATCCCAAATATCATTCTTGTTTGAAGTTTTAATTTTGATTCTATTGATACTCAACATTTTTGTTTTCCCTAGTGGATTTTCCCCAATTTCTTTGAGATTTCTGCCAGTGAAACGAGATTAGGAATGTTTCATAGTACTTAGGAGAATATAAAGCAGACATTACACATTTTATTTTCTTTCTATGTATATTTGTTTATTGTTCTATGAATAAATTATCCATTCCGTTTTAAAATCTAAGAAAGTATCAAGGATTCACCTTTATCATCATAAAAATCATTTTTATTTTCTTTATAAATTCTATAATATTTCTCTTCAAAAGGATTTCCTTGCGAAATTGACAAAGGGGGAAAAAAAGAGCTGTGACTTGAGAATTTCCATGTCTGTGCTTCCATGCGCCATTCATTGTTTCTATGCCACTTTTACTCGGAGCGCCTTTTCAAAGCATTCTAAAATATTCCTTTTTTGTGCTAGTTCTCCATCACTTCTCAAATATGATTCTTGTTTGAAGTTTTAATTTTGATTCTATTGGTCAGTGGTGGAAAATTGGCGCAGAGGTGGAGCCTATTGACACCACTAAATTTTTATGGTATTATTCAGTTTAATAAAAACTCAGAAATTTGATCATTAGTTAAGAGGCAAAATACTACTATAATTTAGTGGTGTCAATAGGCTCCACCTCTGCGCCAATTTTCCACCACTGATTGGTACTCAACATTTTTGTTTTCCCTTGTGGGTTTTTTCCAATTTCTTTGAGATTTCTGCCAGTGGAACGAGATTAGGAATGTTTCATAATACCAGTAGTGGAAAATTGGCGCAGAGGAGGAGCCTATTGACACCACTAATATTTTATAGTATTCGTCACTTTAATAAAAACTCAGAAATTCTGTCATTAGATAAGCCGAAAAATACTACTAAAATTTAGTGCTGTCAATAGGCTCCTCCTCTGCGCCAATTTTCCACCACTGTAATACTTAAAGTAGAATATAAAGAAGACATAAATAATTTTATTTTCTTTCTATGCATATTTCTTTTTCTGTTCCATGAATAAATTTTCTATCTCGTTTTAAAATCTAAGAAAGTATCAAGGATTTACTTTTTCTCATCAGAAAATATATTTAATTCCTTCGGGACCGGCGGCTCTTGCGCGAATTTTATTCGGTTGGCACCACTTTTTTTTAAAAAAGTTACGTTTATGTATATAATCATGAAAATGCTTTAATTAAAGAAAGCAAATATTGCTGTTCTTTTTACTGGTAGCAAGAATAAATTCCGTATGCGCCCATGGTCCCGAATGGGTTAAAATCATTAAACGCCTAAAATTCCCCTTTTAGGTGCATTCGTAATTATATAAATAAGTAGCACCTATAGTCTTCGGCTGTCTATCCGTCTGTCCACATATAACAGCGCAAAAAATAACCAACCGAATTGTTTGAAATTTAATATATATAATCGTTGCACAATTTTGTCGAGTCATTTCAAATTTTATGAAAATCGAATCAAAACTTAAAAAAGATATTTTTAAAAGTTTTCTTCATTCTATTAAATCCTATCATACGTAATTAATTCAGTGATATCCCAAAATAGATAATGATTCTAGGTTGCTATGGTGATGACGTCCTATTTAAGATGGAGTCCTATTATTCCCATATTACTGAATTTAATATAAATCGCAATAAATTTTTGTAGTCATGCATTTTTGCAGAAGAGTGCAACAGCTATTGCACCAAAATCTGAATATTTATAAAACTAGTTATAGTACGAACGCACCTCATTTGCCATGTTTGATGTACAATTTCTTACTTCTTAGATAGTTTCTATGAATATTAGAGTCAAATAATAATAATTAATAATAATTTTAACCATAGTAAGCACGTTTTTTCTTATGGTAATTTCTTTTTTAGTAATTGGCTTATTATATGAAGAAAGATTTAGTTCTTGTTATAAGAATCGCAATTTTTCAAGAATTTTTCTAAAATTTGTATTTATTTCAATAAAAATTCTTTTGAATACCAGGATTTTTTATATTTATTTTTGCCTAATAAAATAACTAGATCGGAATGGCTACTAGTAAATAAGAAACCATTTCTTTTATTATTCTCTTATACAAAAATAATTTTTATTTTATTTTTTAATTCTAAAGTATTTCTTTTCAAAAGGATTTCGTTTCGAAATCGACTAAGGGGGAAAAAAAAAAAAGCAGTGATGTGAATTTTTGCATGTCCGTGTTTCCACGTCCCATTCACCGTTTCAATGCCACTTTTACACAAAACGTCTTTTAGAAGCATCCTGAAAATTCGTTTTCTGTACTAGTTCTCGATTTCATCCTAAATAACATTCTTATTTGAAGTTTTAAATTTGATTCTATTGATACTCAACATTTTTATTTTCCCTTATGGATTTTTTTCCTATTTCTTTGAGATTTCAGCCAGTGAAGCGAGATTGGGAATGTTTCATAGTACTTAAAGTATAATATAAAAAAGACATAAATTATTTTCTTTCATTTCTATGCATATTTTCTTCCTGTTATATGAACAAATTGTTTATCCCGTTTTAACCCTTTATGTCCCTACGGTACTTTAAAGTACCATTAAAATAACTTGTTATAAAACTCAGTTAATACATCGATTAGTAGTAATACAGTTTAGAATGAGTTATAGATACTTTGCTTTATCTTGTTCCAAAAGCATCATTGGTTGCACAAAACAAAAATATTTTTAAAAGGATGATTTCTTTTGTCTTTTTTATTTTTTCAGCTTTTTGGGGGTTCAAAGGTTTTTTTTTTTTTTTGGGGGGGGGGGGGGTCAGTTCTGAAATATTTCTATTTTTCTATCGTAAGAACATTATATTTGTACATTTCCTAATTCTACAAAATACTTTAAAGAAAACTTTAAATAAAAGATTTGAGTGGAGTTATAAATATTGCACAAAATCCCTATAAATTCAAATTTAATTAATTAATTTTAATTGTTAAAATCCTTCTAAAATTTATTAAATGATTGTATAAATTTTCTAATGCAGCTTCAAAAATTTATGAAAAATTCTTTAGAAGATGATATTTTCATCAATTCATAATTTGGTACTTAAAGGGCTAAAATCTAAATTTAATTTTTTTCTTATTAGAAAAGTTATTTAAAATCATTCAACGTCTAAAATGCCAGATTTGTTTTGGGAACGTTTCTTACAAATATTAAAATAAAATAATAATAATTAATGATAGTTTTAAGAGTAGTAAGCACGTTTTTTCTTATGTAAATTGCCTTTTTTTTTTTTGGCGATTGTCTTCTTATATGAAGAAAGATTTAGTTCTTATGATAAAATCATTATGAAGGATAAATCGAGGCATGTAAACCTAAGTAATTTTTTAATTAGATATAATTCGTATAATTACAAAATCATTTTGTGTATATGACAAATTCATTACATTTTATTTTATATGAAAATAAAAAGTTTTGGTCAGAGGCACAGAGAACCAACTTGAGCCAGGCGTATAATTACACGTGTAATCTATACTAATAAAAGAACACATCGCTGTGTCTGCGAGGGCTAGCAAAATCTATGGCACGTACGAGGCTGAAATTTTTTGTGAAGGTAGTCCAAGACTTCTCCTAATGTACCTGATTCTCAGAATTTTAAAATTATTATAATTAGTTGAGTTATTAATTAACAACCGTAACTCACTCTCATTAAAAAACCATCTTGGTCTTTGCGAGACGGGAAAAGTTGAGGCGCATGCGCTGAATGCTTATATACGCATCGGTTAAAAATGAAAAACAAAAAAAATATTTTTCGGAGGGGTAATTTTGTCATTATTTATTAACTAACATCGTTCAAACCGCTTAGTAAAATAAAAAAACGGAAAACATATTCTGAAACATCATTCTCAAATCGTACTATTAATTTAAATTATATCGCAGTTAACGTATTGAAAAAAAAAAAAAATTCAAAAAGGGTCGTTTTTCTGAAAAACATTTTTCTCCCTTATTGCAACACCTCCCCAGGATGCAATTTTAAATGGTCCGACAATACAAACATATATTCTTAACGTTGAAATCTTCTTCTCATCGATGGTGCGATTGTTCTTTTAAATATATGAACTTTAACCGTTTTCTAATAACTGGCGATCTCGGGTCACTTTGCGCCTCGCGGAGAAGATCTTTTTTCACACTAAAAATAACTGTTGAAATCTTCTTCTCATCGATGGTGCAATTGTTTTTTTAAATATATGAACTTTAACCGTTTTCTAATAACCGGCGATCTCGGGTCACTTTGCGCCTCACGGAGAGGATCTTTTTTCGCACTAAAAATAACTAAACGTCCGTATTTTAACACTATCCTTTTAGAGACTCAATAGACCAGATTTGCATCACCTACAAAAATTTCAATTGTTCAGACGGGTAGAAACATTTTTTACAAAATAAAATGTGTGTGAACTTCGACAAAAAAAAAAAAAAAAAAAAAAAAGAAAAGAAAAATTGGAAACTGGATTTTGGTGCGGTTCCTGGACTTCGGTTAAACGTTCTCCCTCTTAACCCATTTTAGGCCAAGCATAGACAATTTATAAAATGCCGTATTATTTTCATTGAAATATGTTTAAATAACATTCATTAACACAAAAAAAAAGTTTCGTGCTTGGAAAATAATATTTTATTTAAGAAATAATGGGGCAGCGAATTTATTTAAGAAATAATAAGGCCAATAGTGCGTATATGCACCATTGGCCAAATCAATGAACAAATCATTCAGTTGAACAATTGTATTATAGACAAATTTTTATATATTTTTATGGAAATTTTCGAAGCATTTTGAATGCAATTGGACTTGGCATTTGAGGCACAAATAAATCCCACTAAATTTGCAATAAAATTCTGAAACCTTGCATAAAAGGTGGGGTTTTGATTTTTGCCTATTTTCCATGCATTCGGCTAATGGTGCGTTAACGCATAATTAAATTTAAATAAAAAATTTTAAGTTTTTTACGACATTTGTTTTATTTTCATTTTATTTACAGAACTTGCAATTTAAATCCATTATAAAAACATATGATTAATCTCAAGTGGAATAATTATACATTTTCAAATATATACATTTCGAATTTGTTAATAACCGTTTCAAGTTTAAAAAAAAAAAAAAAAAAAAAAAAACCTAGCGTATTTTAAAAATTTCTCAACAGAAAGTGTTTACTCTAGTTGAATTACTAATATTTTATAATGTCTTCAGAACCCTTTAAAATAGCAGAAAAATATAATTAGTGAACAATATACGTAACAGTGTTAATAAAAAAATATTTATTGAAATGGTGCGTTTACGCAACTTTGGCATAAAATGGGTTAAATATGCATATTTTTTTATGAAAATTTAAAAAGGGATTGGTTTTAGTTATAGACTGGTGTGCAAAACTTAAGCAATAATCATAAAGTGCTAATTTTCAAGCACGCGAGTACGGAAAAAAAAAATCATTCAAATAGGTTCTATCTCTGCATCGCAGCTGGTCGGTGGGACACCTCCATCAAGTCACACATGGTCATAAGTGTCAAAATCACTAAGATGAAACAAAATATGGGATCTTTCATTTGTTTCTTTATTAATCTCAGATGATCGCCATATCGTGACTTCATTGAAAAGTCACTGTGACTGTTGCTTTGTGATGAGTCAAGAGGGGACATTACGATGAAGTAACCTTGTGATTCTCATGTGACTGTCATTTGAAGACTCAATTCTGAAGTCGTCGTGAAAATTGCATTATGATGAGTCACCAAAAAATGTTACAATGAAGTCACATGGTGACTTTCAAATGACCGAGACACTACTGTGAAGTCACTATTGCGTTCCTTTCTGAAAAGTCACCAGATAAATTCATTTTCTGTCACTTGGGAATTCGTCATAAAACCGCTGTCATGACGACTTTACAATGGAGTCTCCAAAAGACGGTCACACGAGTCATAAGGTAACTTCATTGCAAAAGTCACCTGGTGACCCGTCAAAATACAGCAGCCATAATCATCTCATCATCATCTCAGTCCAGTGACCAAATCAGAGTAAGAATGAGACGAATGAAAGATATCACATTTCAGTTCATTGTAGTGACTACGACACTTGTGACTTCAAGGACAGTTCATATCGACTGACAGTGTTCTTATGGTAGTACCTATTTTCTACACTTTCTGTTGATAGAATTTCCTTTTGAGTACTCACGTATTCAGAAATTAGCATTTTGTGATTGTTGCTTAAGTATATTTACGTGTGTGTATTTACAATCCATTAAAACATCCGAGAATTCGGGCAACAATAACCATCTATCTTGTTATGCTAATGAAACTGACGCAAGAAAAAGGAAAAAGAAAAAACATTTACCCGTCGATAGGGAAGAGAATTTTAATTTATTGAATTCATCATGGTATCTGTAACGTAGTCTTTCAAGTTGATTTTCTATACGAAACGTCTCTGGTTCGGAACTCAATAGGCCTAAGCCGATTTTTTTATTCAATTAAATTAAATTTCGTACATTTTTGCAATTGTAAGGATTTCATTCTTCTTTTAAGGATATGTAAAGTTTAAAAAAAATCCGCATTTGTAAATAAATATGGCAATAAGTAAATAAATACATACAGTAATTATTGTTAGCTTTAAAACAATTGAATTATTAAAAGAAAAGAAAAAAACTACACATAAATGAATCGAATTATAAAAAAAATTACTACAGTTTATAAATCTCATTGTTCAACATATTTAATTAAAAAAAGTTTTACCTTTTTTTACAATTTTAAGGGTTTCTAATTATTCCTAATTTTAAAACAAATGAATTATTTAAGAAAACTAGTCGGATGTACCAATCCCAAAACTTTCTTCTATCTCATACATGTTAATACTTGAAAACTCGCTATCACACTGCCAAAATTAAATGGCAATCTATGCCATGCCCATCATGAGGATTCTAAAGGTATGAAATTCCGTGCATTAGTTCTTGATGTATGGCTGTCTCTGAAATCGTGTAAATCCAACAAAATTCAGCCTAGCAGCGCCACCTATTGGGTGCTTTACATCTATGTTACACAAAAACCACCAAGCAACCACTTATCTCAAAGTCTAACTGAATTTGAAGTTTGGGGAAAATCCGTGCACTAGTTTTTGAGATAGAGTTATTGCGAAAATCATGAAAATTCGAGCATAGCAGCACCACCTGTCGGATGATTAACACCAAAGCCTAATCAGCAACAACTTGTGTAAACATCTAACTAAATCTGAAGTTAGATGAAAATTCGTGCATTAGTTTTTGAGATAGAGAGCTATTTCGGGAATCGTGCAAAATGCAGAACAGCAGCACTACCTGTTGAGCGATTTACACCAACACGTAATCAGCATCAAGACATATCAAAGACTAACTGAATCTGAATTTTCATGAAAATCCGCGCATTAGGTCTTGAGATAGAGCCATTGCGGAAATCTTAAAAAATGCAACATAGCAGTGCCACCTGTTGAGCGATTTGCACCAACACGCGATAAGCATCAAGTCATACCAAGGACTAACTGAATCTGAAGTTTCATGAAAATCCGTGAATTAGTTTTCGAGGTAGAGCCATTGCGGAAATCGTAAAAATGCAGCATAGCAGCGCCACCTGTTGAGCGATTTACACCAAAAAATAATCAGCATCAAATTATATCAGGGACTAACTGTGTATAAATTTTTATTAAATTCCATGCATTAGTTCTTGAGATAGAGTGCCCACAAAGTTTTTGTCACACACAGACAGACAGACAGACTCACAGACAGACATTTTGTAAAAACATGTTTTTCAGGTTCTCTGACCCCTAAAACGTGTAAATCCATCGAAAACGGGAATTCGAAAATTTTCATGAATCCAATACTTTCTTCTTGTAAAGATAGAAGAAAGTAAAAATTACACATAAATGACTCGAATAATAAAACTAGTCGGATGTGACAATCCCAAAATTTTCTTCTATCTCATACATGTTAATACTTCCTGAAAAATGCAGCCGGTTAGATGATTTACACCAAAATCTAATCAGCAACAACTTATGTCAACTTCTAACTGAATCTGAAGTTTCGTGAAAATACGTGCATTAGTTTTTGAGTAGAACTATAGTCGAAATTGTAAAAATATTTGCTTAGCAGTGTCACTTATCGGGCTATATGTTATAAAACCTAATAAGCAACTACTTAAGTCAACTTGGTAACTGAATCTGAAGTTTGATGATCCGTGCATTACTTCTTGAGATAAAACTATTGCAGAAATCAGGAAAAATGAAGCGTAGCAACGTCACCTGTTGGGGGATTTACACCAAAACGTAGTCAGCGCCAACTCATATCAAGGACTAACTGAATCTGAAGTTTGATGAAAATCCATGCATTAGTTCTCGAGGTAGAGCCATTGCCGAAATCAGGAAGTATGATGTATAGCAGCGCCACCTGTTAGGTGATTTACACTAAAAGGTAATCAGCATCAAATTATATAAAGGACTAACGGAATCTGAAGTTTTATAAAATTCCGTGCATTAGTTCTTTAGATATAGCTATTGCGGAAATCGTAAAAATTGCAGCATAGCAGCGCCACCTGTTGAGCAATTTTCACCAAAAACTAATCAGCATCAATCTATATCAGGGGCTACTTGAATATAATTTTTTATTAAATTCCGTGCGTTAGTTCTTGAGATAGAGCGCCGACAAAATTTGTGTCACATACAGACAGACAGACAGACTCACAGACAGACATTTTGTAAAAACACTTTTTTTGGAATCTCTGACCCCTAAAATGTGTAAATCCGTCGAAAACCGGAATTCGAAAATTTTCATCAATCCAATACTTTCTTCTTGTAAAGATAGAAGAAAGTAAAAATGACTACATTCTACCTTGTCCAATCGATATAATTTAAAAATTTTGGTATTTTTTTTGCAATTTTCAGGGAGTTTTTTTTTATCTATACCAATAAAAACAATTCTTTCACTTATAAAAACCCTTTCTAGATGGCACCAAAAAAACTGTCTAAGGATACAAAATGATACAAACTTGGGAGTACAAAGAGATAATAATTTCAAGACAGGGCCTTCACCACTGGTAAGATACAATAAAACCGGCTTAGACGGAAAAGCAAACAACCAGTGATAAATTCCGTTTTATGCAGTATTTTTAAATTGAAGAAAGCGTAATTGCATTTTTAGGATGGGGTGAGCTGCTGAAACCTTTTTTTTTTTTTTTTTTCTTTCAGTTTAGGGTAGGTGAGTACACAGTGAGACATGGTACGCAGTGAGACAGCAGCTATTTTGATATATAGTTGTAACTTTTTCTCCTAGCTGGAACACACACTGAACCACATCATCTTATGCAGCACGTGGATGTAGTTTCGGCACTTCGGTTACTCGTCCAACAAAATAGTAAGTAATTATTTATTTTACAGGGGTTAAAGTTACATAAACGTCCATTTTAAAGTTTATTTCTTTCATTATGGCATATATTTACTTAACCAAACCTAGCTATATATAATGATAGACTATGTTGACAAAACGGCACAAGCATTCAAAGCTATGAAATTGATGATGAAACAGATATGCCATCCATTTTGTTACAACATAATGAAAGTACACAGTGAGACACACAGTTGTGGTACACAGTGAGACGTGCCTCATTGTGTATCTACTATGCGGTTCTGACCTAAAAAAAGTTATTTATTAATAAAATAAGACGTTTTTTTTTCTCTCTCTCTATCTGTGTGTGTGTGTGGGGGGGGGGGGGGGGGGCAGTGCGATGGCTAGTGAAATCTACTAAACGTAAGAGGCTGAAAATTTGCATGAACGTAGCCCAAGGTCTGCCATTGCCCACCCGAGGCTCATATTTTTAAGTTTTTTTAATCTAGAAATATTAATAGAAGTCATAAACTGCAGAAAATTATTCATAGAGTATAAATATGTATGATTTATGAAAATATATACATTGTCTCACTGTGGTACACAGTGAGACCACTTGTGGTACACAGTGAGACAATTTTCGATACTCGTTATGCTGCTTCTGTGCTTTTATAAATAACTTTTTTAAAACCATGTATACATTAATGTGTAGCGTATTTGTGTAGTTTAAAGATATAGCATTTTTTTTTCAAAAGAATAAAAATCGTTGCCATTCGTTAAGTAATAATAATTTTCGTTTCACTGTGTACTACAATCCCCTATTTCAGGATTCCGTTATAAACATGCTTTACTCTTTAAGAAAATAAATTTGCTGGATAGTACTTTTTAAAAAATCCATATAGTAGTATTTGTTTACAATTTTATTATTTCTTTTTCAGTATTACAGTTTATGATGTATTTGCAATTATTTTTCATCAAAAATTTTGAAATAAAAGTTTAAAATATTGAAAACATAATTAAATTTTAATTGAATTATTCAATTATTTTTGAATAGAAAAGTTTAAAATATGAGACAGAATTCAAAACCTTAACCTGTGACTTTACACAATTTTCCAAATGAACAAGAGTCGGCCCTAGTAATTTGCACCGTCTCTACACCCCTCCCCCTCATCTTCTGTACGGAACTACGATAAAAATTTCTGGTTAATTTAAGAATACTATTACGGGCCCACCAGAAGTAAGATACAATAAAACCTGCTTACACTGAAACGACAACGACCAGTGATAAATTTCGTTTTATGCAGTTTATTTAAGTTAAACAAATCATAATTTTAGAATTTTATTATTTCTTTTCCAGTATTACAGATTATGATGTATTTGTAGTTCTTTTTCATTTAAATATTTTAAATAAAAATTTAAAATATTGAAAACATGATTAAATTTTAATTGAATTCATCAATTAATTTTGAATAAAAAAGTTTAAAGTATGAGACAAATAAAAATTCAAATCTTTAACATGTGACTTTACACAGCTTTCCAACTGAACAAGAGTCGGGTCCTGGTAATTTGCACCGTCTCTACCCCCCCCCCCCTCTGTACGGACCTGCGATACAAATTTCAGGTTCATTTAAGAATATTATTACGGGCCCGAGCAACGCCGGGCGGAACAGCTAGTTCTATAATAATTGTGTATATTTTTGTATGCATACTTACTTTTAAAAAATATGGATTTTTCGTATTGGGTTTCAGCCGAAAATAGAAAAATTATCGAAATTCAATTTCGGTTTCGGTCTTTAAAACTTGTTTCAGTTTATCTTTAGTTTGGTGATAGTAGAGCAAAATCCTGATGTAAATTATTAATGTATTTAACTGTTTACCAAACCTATTGAACATTAAATCCATTCTTTGACGCAACAACTTTTTATTAAAAATTTTCCTTCATAGTAATATATATTGATAAATAGGCCATTTGTCATGATTATTTTATCTAAGATTCAATATAAAAAGAATTGTTTTCGAAAAAGGAACATGATCTGAATCTCTAGTAACATGATACAACGATGGCAAAACGAATAGCAAACGTGCACAGAAATGAAATAGACACCACGCACTTGTAAGATATTTTCGAAAATGATTTGAAAATTGGATTCCTACACGATTGTCGAGTCTTTTTTGAAGCATATACTACGAAATATTCGCTTGTAAACCGTTATAAGAATGCCTCTCATAGATATTTACGTAGGTGGAATTTCAAGTTTCAAGTTCTATTTGATGCTTCAGAAAATACATTTTATGTTTGGAATTGACAATGAAAAGTACAATGCAATAAATTTACAGAACATAATTGAATTTGAATTGTGAAATCCTAGAAATGAAAATTTATAGAAAGCCTGAAATAACTCATGAATAAAGTTTAGCTTTAGTTTAAATCTTTCGTTTAAATAATACTAGGGGATTGAACCTGAACCTCCCGGGTTACAGAATATCAGGTAAAACCATTTTTAATATTAATATATATATTTTAGATTGCCCACTAATAACACCCAAAAGCATTTTTAAAAGTATGAATTTTTGCATTCAATAAAGTTTTTTAATTTATTAAAAACGATACTTTCGAATCAGTTAAGGGGTCTCAGGAATCTTAAAATTGGAAAAAAAGAAAAAAAAAAAGACCATTTTCAACGCTTAATATCTTAAAATGTAATGATTTTAAGACACAATTTTAATTGGAATGAAAGATAAAAGTAAGTTCTTTCATTCCATGTATTTAAAAAATTTCAAGATGCAGAATTAGCATTTACAGGGGGCTCTAACCTGTCAGGCATTTGACGAGCAGAAAATCGGCATAACTGATTACGCGCAGGATTACAAAATAAATTTTGCAACAAGAATAAAAATTTTGGTGCCTACTTATACTTCAGATTATAATAATTACCTTGAACCTAAATACATTTGTATTTAAAGCAATTTTAATACAAAGTTGTATTTAGCTAATGCAAAATTTAGAAAATTTCACCAGTATAATCAAGTAAAAAAATATTATTTTGAACAATAAAAAGGAAATTTTAGCTTCAGTTTATACAGACTAAGACGAAACATATGTTTTGAAAATTTCATGAAAAAATATTCAGAAGTTTTTGAGGTATCGTGCGCGTTATTCCCAAAAATGTCATTTGGAGAAAAATGCCTCTGAAAGTTTCGGAAACGCCGCTTCAGCTATTAAGTGGGTATAATTCTAAAAGTCATAACTTCTGTTCTAATGAGAATTTCAAGGAAACAATTATATCAAAATGTTCCGAAAAGTTAGGAGTTCAACATCTAAAATTAAATTTCGAAAATTTTAAAGCTTTAAGAGTCCTGAAACCCCTTAACATTCCGTTTACTGGTTTTGACTGGAGAATAAATTATATTAACTCGCATCACAATTTGCAAAAAAAAAAAAAAAAAATTCTTTGTGGTGCATTTCTCTTAAAATATCCTAGTATAAGTGTATGGCGCAGATTATTTTTCAATAAGTGGTCGCTGGGACAACATATGTCCCAACACCGTAATCAAAGGATTAATAGCCAAAGAAATTTCGTGACTTACAGCAGTCCATTTAATTTCTGATAATTTTAGCTGTTTAAGGTCTTAGTTCGATTACATGTTTGTTAAATTTCTGTTTATATTATTTTATTTTATTGTATAAGTTTTGACTTCGTAATATATCAGCCAGAAAAAAAATTTTGAACTATTTATGTTAACTTAAATGCAAACGGATTTATCTTTCTTAATCGTCTGCACGTAGTAGAGATAGGTTTAAAGAAAATTTAGGCCTGATAGTTATTTTGAAAACTATAAAAAATAATTAAATTGCGATACAGTTTTTAAATAAATTACAATATAGTTTTGAAACAAATTGCATATGTAAGTGTATTCCCCCACCCCCCCCCCCCATTCAATGGCGTAAAAAATTTAAAATATGTGATGTTTAGAAGTTAAAAAAATTACAGTAAACCCGAAATTTAATCGTTTGCTGTTGCCACCGTCAAAATGACGTCAGTGTTACGCACGGACACGTTTGTCCTTTATAATATAGATACTACAATTCCTTTGTGATCTAATCATTATAATAACATTAATTTTAGGTATTATATGCCTATAAGATATATAGGTAATAATAGTTTTGTGATTTTGTTTCACAACCCAATACATAAACTTAACATTTTTATTCTCATTTTCAGTGGAATATATCGTGTGTATTTTTTTTTCTTTTAAGTTAAATGTATCAGTTCTACACTGAGAAAAATGACGCTTTCAAATCTGAGTAAATCGATGTTTTCATTTTATTTTGAAACTTTTTGTTTCAAATATGAAAACCCAATGCTTTCAATTTTGAAATACCAGCCATACTCAGTTTCAAACAAAATTACTTTTTATTCGTTAAATGGGGTAAATTTCACCAAGGTAGTTCAATTTATTAACATTAATCACTATTTCTTATGATTTCGAATGAAGCGCTCCTGTCAGTAATATTTTATTACATGAAACGTGGCGAACTACATTTTTATTGTGTCCGCGGAAGAACATTTAAAAACCGTCGTAAGGTGAGATCGCAGAAGCGGAAGCGTAGAGGTTTTTTTGTTGTTGTTGTTGCTGCTCTACTCAAGGTTGCAAATGGACGATCACGTTAACGAAAGACTTCGGCAGTGGAATTTGGAAGAATTCGTCGACAATTTTGAAAGTAAGTTCATTCATTTTGTTGTTGTCGAAATTTTTTCCCATATTTTTATTGTTTTCACAATTTCTGTAAGTTGTCTTAAGATTAGGGTTAGCTATACACGATGTTTCACATTCGGCATTTTGATGATTGTAACATTAATGTTTTTGTCTTCATTTGTTCTTTCTGTTATTTTGACTACTAATTTTGATATATAATGCTTTATTTTTCATATAAAAATGATAATTTCAATCGTTAGACTATGAAACCCACGTAATCAACTTAATGTTTATTTGGCGCTTAAATTTTCACTTCGTTTATGAAATCCAATTTTTATTTAGATTCCCCGCCCCCTTCCCTCTTAAAGTTAGTTGCAACATTTGTTAAAAGCAGTAAATGAAACAAACAAGATTTTCCCTTTATGATTTGAAATTCAGTATTCTGTTTTTATATTGATAGCATATTATGAAGTTTAAAATAATGTGCATTACGATTTTTATATAAATACGTTTAATAGAATGAAAATAAGAGAATTTTTTTCTCATATTTAGTTATTCTCCGAAAATAACCGTACCCATAGAGTTTAATCTCACAAATATTCTGTATTCTTTTGTATTTATCTCAGCCAAATAATGAATTATTCTAGTTCTTAATCTTCCTTATTAATGAATTAAAATAAATATTAATGTTATAAATAGAGATGCACCGAATATTCGGTATCTATTCGGTATTCGGCCATGTTACCGAATATTCGGTTTGACCGATTATCAAGCTATTCGGTATGCCGAATATCGAAGTATTCGGCTAAAAAAACTTTTTAAACATTTTATTAAAAACCGTATACAACTTCTAAGTTTAAGAGTCAACTTAAAAAGATATTCAGAATAATTAGAAACAGAATCATATTTAAATAAAAGAGAATGATTTTACATTATTTATTTGCTGTTTGTTAAGTATTATTTAAGAAAATTAACCAATCACAAGGATTTTCATAGGAATTAATTATGTACAGATGCAAGTTTCTGAATATTTTCCCGTAAATAATCTGTTTCTTTCTAAGATTTTCAGAACAACGTTTACAATCTCTGAAAAGGATTTCCCACTCCAGACACTGATGTAGAATGCATTAAAAAACTTCCTTGCTTAATCAAAGGGAGTAGAACAGTTATTCTTGTTAAGTTGCCACCATATAAAATTTGAATACATTGTATTATTTATTTACTTTTACTTTAGTCTCTTCCTGACCAACAAATAATATATGATCCTGCACAATATTTTCACAATTTCTCTTTGATTTTAAAATGTTTCTTTTAGAATTTAAGAAAATTTTATTCATCTGTTTTAATTCTCAGAAGAAGCCGTGAAATTTAAAATTTTACTAATTAAAAAAGGTTTATAACTATCCTCTTCTTGAATAACTCAAAACAGATTTTTTTCAGCATAAAGTTTACGGTACTTTTCGGTTAGCTGGGCGCCAGTGTTATATATATATATATATATATATATACATACATACATGTATATATACATTATATATCTATGCATATGTTTTATATATACACACACATAGTATATATGTATATAAATATGTATGTATACATATTTATGTATACATAATACTGCCGGCCAGCTAACCGAAAAGTACCAAGTTTACTTGAAAAAAGCTCTTTATTAAAATAAAAGTTTCTGTTTTAAATATTATCTAAAATTGTTTTAAAATTTAACATTTTAATGGCTATAAACTTTGAAATATAAAAGTATTCGATGAGCCAAATATTCGGTATTCACTTCACATGTAGGCCGAATATTCGGTGCATCCCTAGGCACCAAAAAAAAAATTGCTGATAAAAAGCTTCGAAATTGATTTGATTCTGTACTGTTGCACATGTTTTCATACGTACTGGAAATTATTAAGTGTATAAATGTATGCATGTTGTTTCTGTAAGATATTTTAATACCATATAACATTTGACTTTAGCATTTGTCATGTATTTAATTTCTTCCTGATTGAATAATATGTAGGGTAGATGTGCCAGTAGTAGACACGCTTTAATGTTTTTGGTTTATAAAAAAAATAACCAATAAACTTTTAGCATTATTTTGTTTTTTCAAAACTCCCTCTTGCATGTTTTATAATCTGGATTATTATTGACACCCTTAATCAAATCAATCATTAAACAGAAAATAATGTTTCAAAGTTTATGCAGTTTTTCAGTGAAAATCTTAATGAAGATTCTATGAGCCGGCTTCATTTAATAAATTTATATATTCTTCAATTTTTTTGAAATATTTGAATATTTTTAATGGAGTAGTAATAGAAAATAGATAAGCTAAAACCTTTTAAAATCTCCAAATGCACAAACACAGCGGTAGAAATGATTAAAAAAAGTCACTGGTCCCAAGGACCAGTAAACATCAGAGTTTACTGGTCCGCAGACATCATCACTGGCCCTCTACATAAAATTATATTAAGTACCTTTAACACTTTGAGTGACCCCCCCCCCCCCTCTCCTCCTCCGAGAATATAAACCAAACTTCCTTTCAGTTACCCAAAATTTTCGGCATAATAAATTGTAAAATTATAATTTGCTAAAATTTAAATAAGTAGTACATTAACAAAAACTGAAATTATTAATTATGTATTTTATTTCCGTTTATTTATTTTAACTGGCTAAGTTTTTATGCTTATTGTAATGTTTGGTTGCGGTTTTTGTCAGGGATGGGAAAATTTAAGTTTACCTGTCAGAGAGGGAAAAAAGTTACTTGCTTCATCGGAATGTTAAAAGACATATTGAATAGATTTTTTTTTTTTTTTAACCGAAATTTTTCTAATTTACCAATGTTTTTGAAGACAAAATAATATTTTGTATTTATCGCTAATGCTGCTTGGGGACAAGCATTAACAAATGTTATTAAATACAAGAATATTGTTTTGAATTTTTGCTTTATGGGCATGCAGTGCTCATACATGCAATATTTTTTACTTACTGCCACATGCATGCACAATTTTTTTTTATTTTTTTCAGGGTTGTAATTTTAACCGGTCAAAATTGATTTTGACCAGGACACTGGATAAAAGTGGTTTTAACCGTCCAAAATTGGTCAAAAGTGGTCAGAAATGGTCAAAACTGTTAAAAATGGTCTTAATTTTAATAATTATTTTTTCTTTGCAATTAAAAGTAACTTAATAAGTAATAAAAGTAACAGGCAGTTAAAAAAATAATACACTGATAAGTTAAGGAGGCTCATTAGTAAAATATGCTTATGCAATACAATAAGAAAGCTAGATCCATAATTGCCCTATCATTGTTAATAGTGTATCAACAGGGAAAAAAAATCGTTCTTCCTTTCAGCTGTTGATACAGGAGCATCTAAGAAATCTGCCCAGTATTGTTTAAAACTAGCAGCTGATGCTAAAGAAGAGGTAGAAACAGGGTTGGCACGGTTTAAACCAAGTGGTTTTAACCATGGTTTAAACCACGGTTTAAACCAATTGGTTTTTTTGTCAAAAAAACCATTTGGTTTTTTTAGAAAAAGTCTAATATAATATTTTCTCTTGTTTGTAATTTAATTGTTTTAAATTATAGATAGAAGTAATTTCTACTTTTAACACTTCATCTCAGCAGTCAACATGAGACATAATGAGCCTAGGTCATGTTTCTATGCATGTAGAAGGAAAATTAGCATGTGCTGATGAACATATCTGGTACTCTAAAGATTTTCCTTAAAACATGTGAAATTAGAAAAGATAAAATAGATAAATATTATTCAATATTTAGCATAAAATATTTTCATTTAAAAAATGCAGATTATTTACAGCAGTTAATAACAAAATACAATGATCTTTAAGATTTTGGTTAAGGCTGTTCTTAACTGCTCTGCTCAACAAGCGCAAAACGTTTTGACATATTTACAAATTCATTTTTTAACGGAAAGGTATAAAATTGGAAAGCCTGGCCACAGAAGCGATTTGGAATTGAACTGTTTTTTCCATCTTTTGATCAATCGATTACCTATTGAGTTATCAGCAAATTCGATCACGTGACAAACCCGTTTTTCGCCTGCTCTTGAGAGCTTTTTCTCCCTTTGCGAGGAAATTCAGTTCAAAACGCCCACTTTGACTATTTTTTGAAAGATCTATTGAGTTAGCAAAAAAATGGAAAAAACAGCTCAATTACATAGTTTCTGAACAACAACACCAGCTAGTTTCGATCATTTTCGCACAAAAATAAATTAAAACTTATGTCAGGAAGTTGCCTTTTTGGATTTGAGAACAGCCTTGTAAAAGAAAATTTTCTGGATTGGGATTGGGGAAGATTATCCTTAAAGAATTTAAAAGAGTAGCTTAAGATATCAAATTGAACAACACAGCTTGCAAAAATTGAATGCTATTTATAGCATTTCAGTAATACCAATCAATCTTTTCTGTTAGTTGCTGAATCTAATGGCCAAAAATGTTGACTTGGACACTGGGAGTTATCATTCAGAAAACAAAATAACCAGAAGTATTTGGATATTAAAAAAAAATAATAATAATAACAACCACAGAATAATATATTATATTCATGAAATTGCATCAAATGTTTATTGATTGATTATTATATTATTAATCAAAGGATTCTTCATACGATTTGCAAGGTATCAATGTTTCACTGCGTAGAGCAGTTTACTTTGAACATAAGACATAGGTGTTACTAATAATGTTTAAATTAGAAATGATTTCAATTTTCTATATAATTGATTGTAATTATTTAATTTAAATATTTTCTGAAGTTATATTACTTACATAATAGCCAAAAATGTTTATTTTATCAACAGATATGCATCTGTATACAATAGGAAATTATATTTAAAAAAACCCGGTTTAAACCAAAAAAACCTGGTTTAAACCAAATAAACCGGTTTTTTTGGTTTTTTACAAAAAAACCCGGTTTTTTTCCAACCCTGGGTAGGAAACAAGTTTAGTTTGCTTGTAAAGTAAGAAGTTTTGTAAGTGACAATGAAAACAAGATGAAACGCATGAGAGGATTTTCAAAATGCATATAGAGACGAACTGTTTATTTCTTATGGATGTGCTGCACAGAGTCAGATAATATAGACGAACACGAGAACGCTGTTCGCAGAAAATTTTCAAAGTTTGCAGACAGTTCTGATGGTTTCTTTTACAAATTTCTTCATTAAAAAAAATTATCAAGACCCCGGGGGAGAATCAGTGCGAGGCCCGTCGCAGACTCTTGAGAAGGTCTGCAGACTATTTTTCAACTGGAGGAAAAAAAAGTTATCTAGAAATTATTTGCCATGTACCATGGTACAGTATTTTTTAGAAGAAGTGCCGCGGCATATATATTTATAAAACTTAAAAATATTGTAAGTATGGCGCTTATGCCGGAACGGCAGGTACGATGCTTTTTTTTTCTCCTGCTAGGGCCGGTAGCAGAAACAGTGTAGCACTGAAGCAGGTGCTGTAGATTATTTTAGGCTTTGCACATTAATTTAACAGATTAAAAATAAATTTTGTGTTAAAAAGTAAATGTTAAATGTTGATCTCTTTTAAATAAAGTTTATTTGGTTGGAAAGTTTTGCGATTGTTTATGCGCTTGTTTAGCGTTTCTCTGCGATTTGCGGCAATTTTTTTTACATTCGAAAGGGCAATTCAGTTTTAATATCTTAGTAAATATTATCCTCTTTTCAATAAAGAACCCAATTCAGAACCCCCCAGTTGAGTGCATGTAATGTAATGCGAGGGATTGGAAAGAGGACTTTTTCATTTTTGCTGTTAGCAGTGATGTAGGACTCAGGAGGGGCGTGGTGTTTTTTTGCAGAAAATTTTTAAGAAATTATTTGAGTTCGCAGACAGTTTTGCATTTTATCTAAGTCTGGTGCTGCACATTACTTGAATCTTGTAGGACAAGATATTACAAACACAAACAAAGTTAATTCAATAATGAAGCATGTTATTGAAATGAAAAATTGCAGATGAGCATGAAGATAATATTGATAACATTGTTAAAATCATTAACAACGTATACAAAGAAGTAAAACATTTATAAAATCAACTTAAGCCTATTTCCCTTGCTTTAGATAAACTTAAAAAAGAAGATGCTACTATATCTGATGCATGCGACGAATGGTTAAGATTGCTAAAAGAAAAAGATCTTGAAACTTATTCTAAAATGATACAGTCTCGATAAAAGAGCTTGTGTATAAAAAATAATTAAAACATTTGTGTTGTATCTTGGTGTTGTAATTTATGTTATGGCTTTTTTAAATTTGGTATTTGCTGGTGTTATGTTACTTATATTATGACATTTTTAACAAATGTTAACTTTGTTTTTAACATATGCTAGTAAAATATATTTGATTAGTAGTAAATAAATTGAATAGTCAATTTCAGTGGTCAAAATGGTCAAAATTGATTTTGACCAGGACGGTTAAAACCGGTTTAAACCGCTGGTTAAAATCACCATGGTTAAAACCGAGAC
Source organism: Maratus speciosus (assembly GCA_963932465.1). Taxonomy (NCBI): domain Eukaryota; kingdom Metazoa; phylum Arthropoda; class Arachnida; order Araneae; family Salticidae; genus Maratus; species Maratus speciosus. The sequence continues at coordinate 287,937,311 of OZ010789.1, read as the reverse complement.
AACCCTGATTTTTTTACTATTTGCTTTTTACAAATTCCCTTTCCCCTCTCTTTTTTTAGAAATAACGTTTGGAAAATGTTGGTATTTTGTTTTGAAAATATCATTGTTTTTGATTGGACTTAGATCAATTTTAATATTTATATGAATCTCAGAATCATTATCATTACAAAATTTTATACTATTTGCTTTTTACAAATTTCTCTTCCCCCTCCCCCATCTCTCTCGCTCTCTCTTTTTTCATAAAATAACATTTGGAGAACTTTGGTATTTTGTTTGTAAAAGCATGTTAAAAGATAGATTGAATAGATCTTTATTTTTTTATTTTTTTTTTTTTTTTTAACCAAAATTTTTCTAATTTACCGATGTTTTTGAAGACAAAATAATATTTTGTATTTATCGCTAATGCTGCTTGGGGACAAGTATTATAACAAATGTTATTAAATACAAGAATATTGTTTTGAATTTTTAATATTATCTGTTAACCTTATATTAATTTTTATAATGAAATTGAATGAGTTTTTGAATATCCCTTGCATATTCTCCCTTGATCGTCTGTCATCTTTTTTGTTATGACCGACATTTTTTTTAGCGATTTTGCAACCCTGACTATTTTCAGCGGTAGAATTGATTTAAAAAAATCACTGATCCCAAGGACCAGTAAACATCAGAGTTTACTGGTCTGCAGACATCGTTACTGGACTGCTACATAAAATTATATAAGTACCTTAACCCTTTGAGTGACACCCCCCACCCCTCTCCTCCGCCGAGAATATAAACCAAACTTCCTTTCAGTTACCCAAAATTTTCGGCATAATAAAATGTAAAATTATAATTTGCTAAAAATTAAATAAATAGTACATAAACAAAAACTGAAATTATTATGTTTTTTATTTCCGTCTATTTATTTTAACTGACTAAGTATTTATGCAAATTTTATGCTTATTGTAATGTTTGGTTGCAGTTTTCTCAGGGATGGGAAAATTTACGTTTACCTGTCAAAGAGGGGGAAAAGTTACTGTTAGTTACTGGTCCTTCGGACCACTAAATTTTTTAAATTAGTGGTCCGATTGAATTTTTAGTGATCTCGGACCAGCGGACCACCAAGGATTTCGAACGCTGAAACACATACAGTACCATGACACAAAAAACTACATACGGCCGTTCCAAGGATTCTTGGATCTCCTTCTTCAGTGCGAGGGGCGCGGGGGTGAATCACAAAAATAGCCAGGGTCTATAACCGAGGGATTCTTTGACCTCATTTTAATCTTTTAATATTTTTTTTTATCACACTGAGAAAGGGGATTCAAGAATACTCTTTGAAACGGCCGTATGTGGTTTTTTGTGTCATGGTATTGTACGTATTTGTGCATTTGAACATTGTAAAAGGTTTTAGCTTATGCATTAAAACTCGCACAAGATGGTTGATTTATAGTAATAGATAACTTATAGTAATAGAAAACTTTAAATTTTATGAATATACTAATGGCCATTTACAAAATTTCATTTATTTTTTAGGTTTATTATCATTTATTTTTTAGGTCCATTACTGGAACACTTAATTAGTCAATTTCCAGTAATGGACACCCCATGTAGACATTGCTAAAAAATGCAATTTCAGTAATGTTCATACAGTATCTGTTATCTTATTAACTTAAACATATAAACGGATCATTGTATATACCCTGTATTATAAGATGCAAACATTACACGACACTTTATTGTACAGTAAGTAAATTAGTAGTGATAGGGATGCACCGAATATTCGGTATTCGGACATCTCACCGAATATTGGCGCACCGAATACTGAAAAAAACCTTGCACAACTTCTAATTTTAACTGTCGACTTATAATGATATCCAGAACAATTAAATAAATAGAATTATATTTAAATAAAAAAAATAATAATTTTACATTATTTGCTGTTTGTAAAATTAAAGTTAAGAAAATTAGTAAATTAATGTTTAAAAAAAAAAGATTTTCTTGACCACATTATCTTTATTAAAAGTTTGTTGAAAGATTTTAGGATCGCAAATTTCAGAGACTAATCTAGGATGCCATTTAAAATTTTCCTTGCTGAGTTGCCATCATTTGTATAGATTGTATTATTTATTTTTACTTTAGTCGCTTCCGGACAAATAAAGAGTATATATGACCCTGTGAAGTTTTTCTTCCAATTTTTTTCACAATTTCTCTTTGATTTTAAAATGTTTGTTTCAGAATTTAAGAAAATATTCATTTGCTTTAATTCACAGATGAAGTCATGAAATTTAAAATTTTATTAATTAAAAAAGTTTATAACTATCCTATTCTTAAGTAACTCAAAGTAGATTTTTGTTTCAGTATAAAGTTTACTTATAAAAAGCTCCTGTTTATCCAAATGTTATTTTCTGTATTAAGTATTATGTATTTTTTTAAATTAATATTTTAATGCCTTTGAAATAAAAAATTATTTGTCCAGCCGAATATTCGGTAATTCGGTTCGCCTGTAGGCCGAATATTCGACATTCGGCCAAAATCACTATTCGGTGCATCCCTATAAATTAGCAAAATAAAATAAATAAATAAAAATAAAAACATACAATCACGGGTGATTCTGTTCTAAATTTTTCGAAAATTTAAATCTTCGGTTATGAAAGTTTTAAAATATCGGCCATCCGTCTGAAAATTCAGACATAAAAAAATCCTAAATTTTGACAAATGGGAACCAAAAAAATCCATTTTATCAATACATCATGGGGAAAGTGCGAATTTTGTCAAAGCATTGCAGTGAAAAATGAAAATTCCGTCAAAGGATCACAGGGGAAAACGTGAATTTCGTCAAAGTATCGCGTGGAAAAAACGTGCTTTTCATCAAGAGATCGCTGAAAAAGAACTCAAATTTTGTAAAAGGATCACACAAAAATGCTAATATCATCAAAGGATTACAAAAAAACACTAATTTTGTCAAAGGACTGTATAAAATACCTGAATTTCATCAGAGGATGATGGATAAAAGCCTGAAGTTCATCAAATGATGATGGAAAAAAGCTTGAATTTCATCAATGGATGATGGAAGAAAGCCTGAATTTCATCAAAGCGTGACAAAAAAAAGCCTGAATTTAGTCAAAGGATTGCAAAAAAAATCGAATTTAAGCAAAAGATTGCCGGAGAAAATACGAATTTTATCAAAAAATCGCATGTAAAATGCAAATTTTGTCAAAGAATTGCATATAACATGCGATTTTCGTCAATGGATCGCATAATTAGCCCCAGAGTAGGATCCCCCGCCCTCTATTGTAACCATTGAGATAATTTGCTGTGAATTTCAAAAGATTTATTTTTACTCAGAATCACCCCTGCATACAAGTTACAGTTTACCTAGATCTCTCAAGGTTAACATCAGTTTTGCACAAGTTAGCAATTCATAAAGGTAGGATGCTTTTTAAGTTCCTAACATTTTGAAAATGCTTTGAAATTCAGGAGATTTGGTTTATCCTTACATGTAGTGTGACAATCATAATGAAAAGCTTAAAATTTTTGCTTTATCTTTTTATTGTCATAGCTATTAATATAATTGTATTTAATATTATAATTCCATCTCTTATTGTATATTAATTTTTTTATAGATTGATTCTGAATTCAAATTAATTTTTGATGAAAGGAAAGGCGACAGCTTTTGTTCAGAATTTGGAATAGTTTCAAATTCCATTATCTTACAAGGTAGGCATTGCGGAAGGTCCGCAGCTAAGGAATTTGCAAATTGGCTTGAATTAGATATGAGTACAGCTGAACCCTGCAATGAAAGTATGCAGTAAATATTTATGTGCATGTATAGTAAATTTCTAAATGTATATTCTATAGTAAATTCATTACTTTTACTAAAATAAATTTAACTGTTCTATTAACATTTTTGACAGGGTGTTTTTGTGAAATTTTGCGATTTTTTGTCCCCTAATACTTGTGAAAATAAAAGTAGCATAATAAAAAAATGATTTTTTTTTTTTTTGGGGGGGGAGGGGGTGCATTTTCTACCTACAGACTCATTTACATTTCTATATATGAATCTTCCACAAAAAGTATGAATGTCTTGTTCAACATACACAGTTAAAAATTTAAATACATGTGAAAGGGCCGTTTTAATAGAATAGAAAATAAAGCAAATTTTATGATGTTGTCCTTGTGTAAAAAATACAATTCTGTGAATGGTTCTTTTTGTGAAATATAATTCTGTGAAGGATTCATTTTAGGAAATGGAATTCTGTGAAGGGTCCTAAAATCAGGGGTGGCAAAAAACTGTTTTGTAAAAAACCCAGATTTATATATAATTTGCTATTGCATACAACTACATATCTGTTGATAAAATAAACATTGTTGGATATTGTATCTATAAGAAATATAACTTCACTTGAAAATATTAAAAGTAAATAGTAGTCAATTAAGTAGAAAATTGAAATAAATTTCTAATTTAAACATTATCTATTAGTAACGCTATGTTGTATATTCAAAGAGTAAACTGTTCTACATAGTGAAACATTGATACCTTGAAAATCGCATGAAGAATTTTTTGATTAATAATATAATAATCCATAAATATTTGATGCCTTTTCATGAAAATATAATGTTCTGTAGTTATTATTATTTGTTTTAAATATACAAATACTTCTGGTTATTTTGTTTTCTGATGATACTCCAAGTGTCCAAGTTAAAAAATTTTACCGTTAGATTCAGCAAGTAACAAAAAAGATTGGTTGGCATTATTGAAATACTGTAACTAGCACTCAATTTTTGCAATCTGTATTATTCAACTTCATATCTTAAGTTAGTTTTTAAAATTCTTTAAGAATAATCTCCCCCAATCAAGAAAATGTTCTTTCACAACTTGACAAAATCTTAAAGATCATTGTATTTTGTTATTAACAGCTCTTAATAATCTGCGTTTTTTAAATGAAAATATTTTATGCTAAATATTGAAAATTATTTATCTATTTTATCTTTTCTAATTTTGTATGTTTTAAGATACTAGGGGGCTCTGCCCCCTATGAGCTACGCCCGGCAACCCCCCCTTCCCAAATTTTGGTAAAATGCCCCTCAAAAAAGGTTTTTATTAAAAAAATTGTTTTAGGGAAAAAGTATCTAGAAATTCAGAAAGTAGACAAAATTTGCAACAAATTAGATATATGACATTATGACTTAGAATGAAGGGGAAGGGGGGATCTGCCTCGGAACATACGCGCGGTGTTGCGTGGACTATGTTGCGCAATTCCACTTAACCACTCACACGTTTACATTTGCCCTCCCATCTCCCCTCCGAACTTTCTCTAAAAGGTTTACTTAAAAATAAGTTTTTTGGGTTGTTGAATCCGAATTTTTAACTTCCACCCCAAATCCCCCCCCCCCCCCCAAATAGTTGTTTTTAACTTAAATTTCTTATTGTTTTAGGTGAAAAGCATAACGAAATTCAGAAACTAGACAAAATTTGCAACAAAAAGGATATATGACATTATGACGTAGGATGAACGGGGAGAAGGAGTGCTGCATCTGAACATGCACTGCGGCGCTACATGCACTAAGTTATTACGTCCAGGCAATAGGGATTTTACCTGGCAAAATTAATACTAGTTATGGATTTCGACTCAACTTATGGTTTTTGGGTCGCTGAATCCGAATTTGTAACTTTCCACCAAAATTTCACCCGGCAACCCCCCAAAAAATTGTTTTTTTTTGAAAAAATTTGGTTTTTGAGAAAAGCGCGCGGGGAATGTTCCGAGGCAGCCCCCTCTCTCCCTGTTTATCCTACGTCATAATGTCATATATCCTATTTGTTGCAAATTTTGTCTAGTTTCTGAATTTCGTAATGCTTTTCCACTAAAAAAATAAGAAATTAAAGTTAAAAACAACTATTTTGGGGGGTTTTCGGTGGGGGATTTTGGGGGTAAGTTAAAAATTCGGATTCAGCGACCCAACAAACTTAAAGTAAACCTTATAGAGAAAGTTCGTAGGGGACATGGGAGGGCGAATGTAAACGTGTGAGTGGTTAAGTGGAATTGTGCAACTTAGTCCACGCAGCACCGCGGCGCATGTTCCGAGGTAGATCCCCCCTTCCCCTTCATCCTAAGTCATAATGTCATATATCTAATTTGTTGCAAATTTTGTCTACTTTCTGAATTTCTAGATACTTTTTCCCTAAAACAATAAAAAAATTGATTTTTTAATAAACTTTTTTGGGGGGCTTTTTACCAAAATTTGGGGGTGTTGCCGGGGGAAATTTTGGTGGGTAGTTACAAATTCGGATTCAGCGACCCAAAAAACATAAGTAAGCCTATTTCCAGAACTACCATTAGTTTTGCTAGGTAAAATTCCCTATTGCCTGGACTATTATCTATTTTATCTTTTCTAATTTTGTATGTTTTAAGATAAACTTTTAGAGTACCAGACAAGACATGTTCATCAGCACATGCTATTTTTCCTTTCACATGCATGGAAACATGATCTAGACTCGTTATGTCTCATGTTGTCTGCTGAAATGAAGTGTTAAAAGTAGAAATTACTTCTATTAATAATTAAAAGCACTTAAATTACAAAAAAGAAAAAATGTTATATTAAATTTGTTCTAAAAATACCAAATGATTTTTTTGACCAAAAAAAAAAAAAAAAAAAAAAAAAAAAGAAAGAAACGGTTTCAACCGTGCCAACCCCTCCTAAAATGAACCATTTTTTTTCTTATTGACCCATATCTTATTCTAATGAAACAAAGTTTTGCTCTGTGCGCTATGACTAGAAAAAAATTACGAACTGTACATCAAGGCTGAAAATTTGAGTGAGGGTAGTCCAAGGCTCATGGGTGCAAGTCTTCCGTGGGCTGTCACCAGGACATGACATATTTGTCTTTTAAAAATTCCCTAGAGCAGTATCAAGATGAATTTTTTTTAATATTACGTATTTGCACACATTCTTAAATTTTATATACTTTAGCCTTTCAACTTCAGCTGGGGGAAAGGGGGAATCAAAAATATTTTCAGTCCTGGCACATTTTGTAACTTGGAACCATGCCAAGACCTTTTCTGATGCACCAGAGAATTTTCAATTTTTTGTTAATTAGTCAAGATATTAATTAAAAATGATAATGAACTCTCATCAAAACCTCATCTCTTATTCTGCGTCAACCAGTAATGCATGCCTAGTATCAGATTGTGCATTAGGATGAAAGGAAGATCCAAACATGCATTTTACTTTGTGTTTTTTCACAGTTTTGTACGGATGGAGCTGATGTGAAAAAAAAACACACATTTCTTTATCAACTAGATATCAGTATTTTTGTTTTCGAATTTTTGTTATGGGATCTATAACTCTCATATTTATATTATAACTACAGAATATCTTAAACAATTCAGACAAGAACTAGTGAAATAAACCAAGTGAAAAAATGTCTTCTTAAAAGTAGTTTTATCACTAAAAATAAATATTTTTTCAAGAATTTTTTCATTTAAAAATATAAATTCAGACAAAATAGAGTCAAATATATAAAATCATAATTTTGAGGTTTATTTAATGTTATCATATGCCTGGGCAATGGCAGTTCAGCTAGTAGGTGTTATTTTTAAGATTATGATTTCAGAGAAATCTAAAGTTTGGTATTTACAAAGTTTTTTCCTCTTTCAGAAATTTTTTGTGCATTAATTTTACTCCCAATGTTACTTTACCAAGGAGTATTTAGAAAATCTGGTTCCAAAAATTCTAAGCACATAATAATAAAACCCACTGGGACCCAGTCTCTTGATCATTTCATCCAATTTCTGTCTGTATGTATCCTTCTATTGTATAATTTACATAATCACATAGCCAGAGAGATGGCTGAAGCACCCCCGAAAGTTTAAAAAATCTTTCTCTAATTATGATAGATATAATGATGATAGATCTCTATTGATAATAAAATATCCGCTGGTAACTAATTTTTAATTCTGTCTTGCACCACTTTCTCAAACCAAAATATTTTCACATATACACTACCTGACATTGAAAATGCAACACCAGGAAAGAGTGGCCAGAAAATGATGAAACTCGACAAACAGAGAGAGACAGCAACGGACAGTAGTTGAATTGAACAATATTTCGAAAATATAGCCATAATACAAAGCGAGAATAGCATCAGCTCAGTAGGATGTAGGACCACCGTAACGATACACGAAGCAACACGTCTAGGTACAGAGTCAATGAGAGTACTACAATGGTTCTGGTCGATATGGGAACATTCAGGGTGTCTTGAACACACTGCAAAGTGGAGGTAGAGGTGGCTTGCGGGTTCACTACTGCTTTTCGGGGGAAGCGTCTATCCACATGTGCTGACGTCACTCTGGCTGCACTAGCACCCTTCAAACTTTCCACATTTCCTCGTTCCAACCACCTTCGCCACAGCGGTGCACTGTGGATGCATACAGATGTGTCTCAGCTGCGAATATGACATATGGACCAACCTGTCCGTCTCAGTCCAATCACCATGCCCTTCGTAAAATCGTCTGTCTGCTGTAAATGTCTCCGTTGACAGTGGCCTGGCATTCTCTGCTATTACACGCGTCCTGGGAGACAAGAACAAAATTTCTACGATGCTTTCCCTAGCAGAAGTAAAGCTACGAATACTGCCCATTTTGCAGGTTCCTTCCGTTATATCTTATTCAACATGCACTGGAGAGCTGCGCATTTCATATCGTTTAAATAACTCTATCACATGCATCTATCCTGAAATTTGAATAAATATCTGTCCTCTCCTACTTCTTGGTGTTGCATGTTCAATGTCACATAGTGTACTTTGACAATGTGTGCAAGTGAAATGTACTAAAAAGTTTTATCTTTTAAAATAGTGATACGAATAGAATATAAAAATAGTCACCAGTACGTTTTCTGTCTTTTTGATCATAAAATAAAATTTCACTTAAAAAAAAAAAAAAAAATAGAATTTTTGACATGGGTATCAAGTATACTATAAGGAGGAATACACCTTAGTTTAAGCCTTGTTTATTTTTTTATTCACACTTTAAAGTGTGCAAATTATTGCTATCATATCAGAAAAAATTCCAAGATTGAGCCCCCTCCGAAGGAAAATCCTGGTTATGGGTCTGCCAATAACTCTTGTGATTGTTGATTTACATTAAAATATTAGTTGTATTATTATAAATATCAAGTATTGTATTTTTGTGAGGTTTATATGATAACAACAGTAGGATAATTATCACGTTTTTGTTTTTAAAACTATTCAATTAAAAAAATATTTTGTAATGAATTCTAAAATTACTACATAAATGTTACCCCACAAAAATGTAACACTTCTCATTATTTATTTATTTTTGAATTTAGTTTGTAAGTGCTGATAATTCTGTATTTACATCCAAATCTTGTGAAAGATATATGCTATTGGATTATTGCAGCAAGATTGCTATTGAAAATTAAGTGTGTAGTATTTATGCATGGGATACAGTACTTACAGGAGCTCACAAAAAGAGTTCATTACACGACACAAAGTTCTTACAATCTGTATATATTTCTGAAGTGCCCTAAATCATGCTGCTTTTGTAAATTGTTCACAGGGTGACAACAATCAAGAAATTATTGCACTTATTTTTAAAATGTTTTTCTTTTGTTTATAGGTAGTGCCAAGGCATCGAAAAGTTTATGAAAGAAGACAGACTATTGGGTGGAGACTGTAAACAACCGCTTGTATTAGCTATTGGGAAGTTAAACCCTGTACAAACATTAATTTTTGAAAACCATTGTATAAAAACAAGTAGTATGTTAAAAGCAGTTGATTTATGCTTTAAGATAACATATTTTAAACTTGGAATTTTCTCCTTACTGTAGTAATGTATGGAATTTTCTAAATGTCTGTTTTTATAAATGTGATGCACAAAATGAAATGGCATCTTGTATCAGAGAACTGAAAGAACGGATTTTTTTAAGTGTGTAAATATCATATTTTTACTTTGCATTGTACCAGTATGAAACTTTTCATCCTAGTTATCCTTTTTTTATTATTATAGATATCAACTGAATGTCATAATATTTTAATCTAATGTAAATTTTATTTCATTTGAGATAGTCATTTGTTTGGGGCTGGTGTAGGAAAGCCTTTCATCTCCTTACTGTAGTAATGTATGAAACTTTCTCAATGCCTGTTTTATACTAAATGTGATGCACAAAAAACAAAATGAAGTGACATCCTATATCAATGAACTAAAAAGGACTATTAATATAATATTTTAATCTTAATGTAAATTGTCATTTGAGAAATAAATATTCTCATAGGGAGTTGGGAGAGGGACTTTAATATTTCTGCACTTGTTTTTAGACTGAATTAAAAGAACATTTAAATTCTGTTTTTTTCTTATATTTTATCAGCTACAATTTGTATTTAAAAATTTGCAGCCATGTTTTGCTCACTTTGCAAAAAAAAATTTCAAAATCCACATGATCTTTGCCGTCACATTCGAAATTATCATAAGACATGTATACTTAAGCGGTATGTGTGTTATGATGAAAGCTGTAGACAAGCATTTATGAAGTTGTTTAACTATGAGAGACATCTGAAAAGATTTCATGCTAGTGACGTAGAAATAGACATTTCAGAAAGTCGTAATTTTTCAAATCAGCCGATAAATAGTAAAGATGGTGATTTGTCTTCTGATGATTTATCCTCAAATTGATATTTTCAAATCAATTTTTTGGGTGATTCAGAAATATGTAAACATGAACAATTTCAAAAGGATATTTTGCAATATTGCAGTGAAACATGTAGCAAAAGCAGTGTACTACTGTTCTAGTATTATCTCATCTATCAATAGTACTTCATCTTTTCTGTACAATACTGTAAATTATTTAAAATCAGAAACAGTGAATTTTTTAACTGAAAATGGAATGAAATGTGAAAAAAACACAAAATCACTGATGGCAACATTTGATTTTGCTGCTTCTTCATTGTCTACATTTTATTCAAAACATAAAATAGTCAATGCCATTAAAGCAAGTGGTTGCTATGTTGAGCCAAAGGAGATTGCTTTAGGTACACGATATGAACAAAAGTTTATAGATGGCTACCTCACCAAATTCTTAAAAATGACACATGCCAATACATAAGTATAGTAGACACAATGAAAAAAATTATTTCTATTGATGGATTTTTGCATATTTTCAAAACATACAAACAAAACAAAAGTCTTAGAAATGCAACCCTTTGTAGTATCCAAGATGGATTTTATTATTATTCCAATGCAATTTTAAGCTCTGTGGATACAATAGTAATCGAGTTGTATATAGATGATGTGGAGCTTACAAAATCCATTGGGGTCACATACCGGTGTACATAAATTGGGATTCGTATATTTTAAAATTAAAGATTTGCCTGTGCACCTTCAATCTTTGTTAGATTCAATATTTATAACTAACATACACTATTCTCTTGATGTCGAAAAATATGGTTATCGGACAATACTAGATAGACTTGTTCATGATTTGAAAAAGCTTTCAGATGAAGGTATAGAATTTCAGGGAAATATATACAAAGTTGTAATTTGGCAAGTGGTAGGTGATAATTTAGGGTTGAATAAACTGCTGGGGTTTGTTGAGAGCTTTACTGCTATTTTTTGTTGTAGATTTTGTCTAGCAAAAAAATATATTTTGTATAAAAATATAAAGGAAGATATTAGTTTACTACGTAATAAAACTGAGCATGACATGCATGTTAATAAAGTGTCTTCTGGTGACATAACAGTATCAGAATGTGGTGTTAAAACTCCTTGCTGCCTAAATGATTTAAGTTATTGGCATGTGACAAATAATTTGATTGTAGATGTAATGCACGATCTTTTTGAAGGTTGGTGTGCTAGTGAAACCTTCTTAATAGTACATCAGTTTGTTTTTAAAGCCAAAATTTTCACTTAGTCTTTTAAATGATAGGATAATAAATTTTAATTATGGTAAATATGAATCAAGTTCTAAACCAGTGTCAATAAACAGAGAAAAACTTTTAAATCTTGATGGTTCTAATGGGCAAAGTGCATCTCAAATGTGGACCTTGATTCGAAACATACCCTTATTAATTGGTGACAAAATTTCTGAAGATAACGAATTTTGGCAGTTATTTAATCTTATGTTGAAATTAATTGATACTATTATGGCTCCAGACATTACCTGAAACTTTTAAATTAGCAGAAAATATAGCAGATCATCACAAACTTTTTTTAGAGCTTTTTCCAGATAAACATTTATCACCAAAAATGCATTTTGCAGTACACTATCCTAGGATCATAAGGCAGCTAGGGCCTCCAGTTATGTATTGGAGCATGCGATATGTAAGCAAACATTATCCTTCAAAAAGATGTGCATCAGCTAGCAAAAATTTTGTAAATGTTGCTAAAACAGTAGCCATACGCCATCAGTTATAAATTGCACATACTTTACATGAGAAATATTTTAAATGCAATGCAATATCAAATGTGTTGGAAACAACATATGGAAAAATGCATAGTTAAAAGGAACATAATTTGAAACTTGAAGTAAACGGTTTGAGTGACAATTCGGAAGTAATGCAGTGTAATGGTTTTCGTTATAATGGCACAACATATTAAAAAAATATGGTTGTGTTTGTTTCTTGCATTGATGAGTTACCTATTTTTGGTAAAATAAAAAAAAAATGTTTGTCCTTAATAATAATGCATTTTTAATTTGTGATTTGTTTGAGTTTTTAGGTTTTGACAGCCATTTTCACTGATATGTTGTAAGTTCTACTGGTGCTGTTAATCTAATAAACATAAAAGATTTATTTAACTATGTTCCATTGCATATAAGAAACTCATATGATTTAAATGACAAATCAGTGTATGTTACACTGCGGTATAATCCATGCTGTACAAATGAAAAATTTGAAATAATTTAAAAGATTGCTTGTTTTTTAAATAAATTTATATTTAGTTTTCTTTTGTTTTGTTCTTTTTGTTAAAATTATGAATATCAGGAAACTATTGTTGTAAATCTTCAGTATTTAATTGAAATAGTTTTATGGATCAGTGGTGAGGTAAAATTTAGTACTAATTGTTTTCTTTATATTTGTAGTACAGTCAGTTTTATGTTTCTAGTTGGCCAAAAATTTGTTAATTTGTATGGGGTTGTATCATATGTTTTGTGGTAAGGGATTTTTTATATTGTACAATACAAAGCAGCAGTAAAACACCTATTTTAATAGCTGATTGGCTTTCATTATTTTTCATAATTTGAAATAATAACCATAGAATGTATTGTCCAAAGTTGTTAAATTTGGCAAAAAAATCTAACTTAAACTGTTGTGTAATTAAAATATAACATTTAAAAGGAAAATTTTGAAAAGACTTTTGCATTTTATGTAAATATTATTATGGTTGCATCCAGCTGTTTTTTCTATGGGCAGCAAACTCTAATCTTGTCCATTTTATTTATCTATTTGCCATACTTCATATACTTTTCTTAATGTCTCTGCTTTCACAGTCTTTTCTCAACTCTCTTGCATCAATGCACTTTTTTAGGTAAAGGAATCAACAAAGAAAGTTTTACATTGTTGAAAGGTTCAACAATAGCAATAACATTATAATAAAATTCCAGCATCTTTTCGTTTCAATGACCATCTTGGTCTATTTGAAAATTTTCTGGTTTAGACATAAATTTTGACACCATTTCAAATCCCAAAAGCGTTCTTTCCGGTTTGGAAATAGAAACATGTGATGTTTTACCATAGCTAATAATGTATCTGATATTATACCTGTCCAGATAATGCTGAATGTGTCTGCTCTTTTACTGCAAATACATCTGCATAGATGCCAATATCTCCGGAAATTCCGGAGTTTCTCCGGAAATGTAGGATAAAATACGGAAGTACGGTAATAAGGTAGAAAATACGGAAATTTGAGACAAAAAAATCGCGAATTTCTTCGATCGATCGCGGCAAAAAATCACTAATTTCGTCAATCGGTCGTTGAAGTATATCGCGAAAATCGTCTATTAATCGATAAAACCGCCAATTTCTACAATCGCTCGCGGCAGAAAATCTCAAATTTCTCCAACCGATCGTTGAAAAAAGTTGCAAATTTTGTCAATCAGTCGTTGCAAATAATCGTGAAATTCATCCATAGGTCGTTGATAAAAATGCAGCCGCGGCAAAATATCGCGAATTGCGTTAATCAGTTGGGGGGAAATATCCTGAAATCCGGTAATCGGCCAATGATAAAAATCGCGGATTTCGTCAGTCACTTGCTGCGCTGCAAAAAAAATCTCGAATTCCGTTAGTCATTCGCGGTAAAGAATTGCTGTTTTCGTCAATGAGTCACGGCAAAAAATCGCTGTTTTCGTCAGTCAGTCGCGGCAAAAAAATCGCTGTTTCCGTCAGTCAGTCGCGGCAAAAAAATCGCTGTTTCCGTCAGTCAGTCGCAGCAAAAAAATCGCTGTTTTCGTCAGTGAGTCGCGGCAAAAAATCGCTGTTTTCGTCAGTGAGTCGCGGCAAAAGATCGCTGTTTTCGTCAGTGAGTCGCGGCAAAAAATCTGTTTTCGTCAGTGAGTCGCGGCAAAAAATCGCTGTTTTCGTCAGTGAGTCGCGGCAAAAAATCGCTGTTTTCGTCAGTGAGTCGCGGCAAAAAATCTGTTTTTGTCAGTGAGTCGCGGCAAAAAATCGCTGTTTTCGTCAGTGAGTCGCGGCAAAAAATCGCTGTTTTCGTCAGTGAGTCGCGGCAAAAAATCTGTTTTCGTCAGTGAGTCGCGGCAAAGAATCTCTGTTTTCGTCAGTGAGTCGTGGCAAAAAATCTGTTCTTCAGTGAGTCGCGGCAAAAAATCGCTGTTTTCGTCAGTGAGTCGCGGCAAAAGATCGCTGTTTTCGTCAGTGAGTCGCGGCAAAAAATCTGTTTTCGTCAGTGAGTCGCGGCAAAAAATCGCTGTTTTCGTCAGTGAGTCGCGGCAAAAAATCGCTGTTTTCGTCAGTGAGTCGCGGCAAAAAATCGCTGTTTTCGTCAGTGAGTCGCGGCAAAAAATCGCTGTTTTCGTCAGTGAGTCGCGGCAAAAAATCTGTTTTCGTCAGTGAGTCGCGGCAAAGAATCTCTGTTTTCGTCAGTGAGTCGCGGCAAAAAATCGCTGTTTTCGTCAGTGAGTCGCGGCAAAAAATTGCGATTTTCGTTCGTCAGTCGCGGCAAAACATTGCGATTTTCTTCCATCAATCGCGGCAAAACATCGCAGTTTTCGTCGTTCAGTCGCGACAAAACAACGCGATTTTCGTCTGCAAGTTGCGGCAAAACATCGCGTTTTTCGTCCTCATGTCGCGGCAAAACATCGCGATTTTCGTCCTCATGTCGCGGCAAAACATCGCGATTTTCGTCCTCATGTCGCGGCAAAACATTCGCGATTTTCGTCAATCAATCTCGGTGGAAAATCGCGAATTTTGTTAATTGGTCGCGGGATTTCACTCACATCAATCACGGATATTTTGCTCCGTAGAGATAAAAAAAAATTCCAAAATTTATTATAAAAAATTATTAATACATTAAAAGTAAATTAAGTAACCTTTATTTAAATTATGTTTGTGTTGATAAATGCAAAAGCTGCAAGAGGACTGAAAATATTTGTAAAAAATATAGCTCGTAAAAAACTTTGTGCAACTCCTGAAATGACTCCTGAAACCTGAACATTTTACTCCTGAAGAGTGTCCAAAACTCCTGAAATTTAACTGGTTTACTCCTGATACAGTCTTTACAATGTTGGCGTCTATGCATCTGAACCACTTCCTTCACTTAGGTGTTCTGCTTATCTCTCTACGTATAACTTTATAAAAAAGATTTATATTAAGGAGATTAGGTTAAGAAGTTAGCAGGCATTTATCTAAAACTAATTGAAGGGGATCCAGCTATATATTAGGTAAATACAAAGTTTTGGCAGCTTTGTAACAGTTTCGTATTCAAAAGTATGATTGTATGGCAATGTGCATGTATATTTGTCTGAATTTTTACCTGCATCTGTGTTTTAATAGGTTATTATTGAACAAAAGATCCATATAAAAAAGGACTAGCTGGCTTCGCTGGCTAGTGGGGCCCCAGAACCTCTAGCGAAAAACTAACCTCAAACCAAACAAAACTGTCTCGTCTCCCTGCTGTGGTAAGCCCCTCATTACATAAAAAAATTTCCTAAAATCTGACTTGGGGCCGAATGAATCTCTGACTCGTTTCCCTTTTGCCGATGGAACCATATTTAATCATAAATTGTTTATGATAATTAACGGTTTTAATTTCCACACGAGTTTATGCATATATAATCATATTACATTGCCTGTAAGCCAGATTTTTATGTTGATGGATCTCCCTCCCAACTCCAAAGTCAAGTTTAATGTTTTTTTAATTAAGATTCTTTAATTTACTTTCAAAATTTTGAATGTTATCTTGCAACTTTTATCTCCTGAAACAATTTAGTAGCTTTTTGCTAGAATCCACATTAGTCAGAGATAATGGTAGCATATGAGACTAATACAAAACTACTCTGCAATAAATTGTTTACTTTTTATGTTTATCATTTTATTTAAACTTGAATTGTTATTCAGCCTCAAACTTTCAATCACTATTCCCACTCTTCTTGAGGGCTGATATATCTCTCACCGGGATGAATGTATCTTCTTTCCCTCATTTCTGGCTTATGTGCTTCTCTCTCTAGTGGACATACAGTACCGCCTTCCGTTCCACTGTAATTTTGGAAATACAGTAAATGAAACCGAACATTACAGATTGGACGGAAGGTGGTACTGCATGCTTACCGGACAGATATGCCCACAAACGAGAAAGGGGGGAAAGCAGACATACGCCACGCCTGCAAGGAATATAACAGCCCCCAAGAAGACAGGGAATAGCCATCGAAAGCACCTGACTGAATAAGAACAAAAGTAAAAAATCAAATAATAATAGATTTGAATTTGACCTGTAATGAATAAATGTCATAACAAATAATTTGGTTTCAATACTTTCTGCTATATTTTGAGTTTTGTAGTATTTAAAGCACTTGGCAATTTTGTACTAACTGTTTTACATATATATAGAGAGAGAGATTAAGTTTCTATTTTTGTACTGATGCTTTGTGTTTTATCGATTGTAAAAATACTTGTTAGATTTAAAATAAACAATTTTGATATTACTTTAGTTTTATTTTTATGTTTATTAATTATAATGGGCATAATGAGTTTCTAGTAACTTTAAGGTATAGCAGAAGAACGTGTAGTAATCTTTTTGAAAAAAGAAAGGCTCTTTTCATGTATAAAAGTTAGAGCCTCGTGTAATTTTAAGTTTACAATTGAGTGATTTTTAAGCAAATATCATAAACTGCTCAATTAGAAAATTTATAAAAAATATGTATAGTCAGTAGCAGAAGCTTTGCTTAAAAATTATTTAAGACTGTTCTCAAATCCAAAGGGCCAACTTTCTGACATAAGTTTTAATTCATTTTTGTTCGCAAACGCATGAAACTAGCAGGTGTTGTTATTCAGAAACTATGTGATCAAACTGTTTTTTTCCGTTTTCTTGTAAACGCAATAGATCTTTCAGAAAATACTGTCAAAGTTGACATTTAGAACTGAACTTCCGAACGAAAGAAGAAAATCCAGTCAGTAAAAGTGAGAAAAATGCCGTATCACGTGATCAAAATCTCTTATAACTCAATAGGTAACTGGTTGATCAAAAAATGGAAAACACAGTTCGATTCCAAATCGCTTCCATGGTGAGGCTTTCCAATTTTATATCTTTCCGTTAAAAAATGAATTTGTAAATGCGTCAAAACGTTTTGTGCTCGTTGAGCAGAGCAGTTGAGAATAGCCTTAACTTCCCATTGCTTTTAGCTGTGACTATTTATTAAAAAAACACAGAAGCAATAAACAAGAATTGGCTTTGGCACATACCATAAAAATGTTTGAAATCAAACATATTACAAAAGAAAGCAATGATTTCATAGTGCAGTAGACTCATTCAAATTCGCACATAATCGCAGATGTACACAATAAAACTTTTTCAGATGGAGGGTCAAAATGACAAAAAATTTTAGTTTTATATCATTCCGTATGTATTTTAATATGTAATTCTCGATATGACTGAACTCATGGTTTTTCATGAAGGAAGCATAAATTTATTTCTGAAAAAAAAAATCAAGATTTTGCTTATATCAATGGTAATCACAATCTTTTTAGCAAATATGTTTATGTAATAATCGAGCTTTTCTGTTATTAAGTCTGGCTAAACCTGAAGCAAAACTTCCTTTTTTCATGATTTTGATATAAATTAATTGGGTACCTTTAAGAGGAAAGTTTCTTTGAATAATTCAAGGAAAATGTACCTCATCTTGATTATGGATATTTAATTGTACATCATTTACTTGACCTTTACTTTTAATAATTTAATCATTTTAAAAATTATCTTGATTTTTATTATTTTAGTTTATTACTTTGCTTAATTATTTTACTATATTGCAAGCATTCATTATAATTTTGATTGCATTATTACATTCAAATTACATTTTAAAAAAAGTAAACAAATCAATGACCAGAAATCCACACAACCTCTGGTGCCAAGCTGTGCGGACTTGAGAGAGTCTACTGTATTTGGTTTCTTTTTTTTTCAGTTTAGTAATTTAGAAGTGTCAATTCAAAAGGATTGATGATTGTATTTGAGGAAATATTCACTTTGAATTTTTCTGACAAGTTATAATAATGGGTGCTGGTCCATTTTCAGTCAATATATGTAAAATGCAGAAGTGCATTTTCAAATTAATCTCTAGGGTGAAAGTGATATTAAAGACAATTATGATATAATTTAATGAGGACATTTTTTCTGAAATATAAAATTTTGAACATGTTACATGAAATCATTAGCGGATTTGGATAAATCCTACATTATATGAAAGACTGTCAAAATGAATAGACTGCAAGGACAGTGATGTGAATGGACTCTTTGAATGTCCCAGGGACCCAACCATTTTTTAAATGTGGGTGTAATTTCAAATAAAAACTAAATATTTATTTATATAAATATAATAAACATTTCTAAAATTAAGATTCAGACTTCTTTGACTTCAGGACTTCTTTGAAACTTAAATGATTTGAATTTACAACTGGTTTTTAAATTATTTTTCAAAAGCATTTTTGTTATGCAAATCAGTCATATACAAAAAAAAAAAAAAAAAAAAAATTCAACATTAGATTTTAGAAATCTGCAAAATAAATATATTTTAATAAAAATTTTCAGAGCATATTTTTTTTTTTTGGAGAAAAAAGATGAGATTGCTCTTATGAAAACTTTTAAAATTAACACATCCCGTCAGATGCGTTTTTGTGTTCTGTTTGTGCTCCATCATCAACTTATAAGTGTTTGATTTAGTGTAGTGTATTTCTGACATCTGCACTGATGAAGTAAACCACAAATGAAAGAAACCATAGTACTAAAGATTTACATAATTGATAAAACTCATTACTAAATTATTCTTGCTGGACCAATAAAACTGTATCACACATCACATTTTTTTCAACTTTCACATATAAACTGATGGACGACCAATGTGTATGCTGAGGTATAGAGAAATTGCTAATTTTCTAAACAACTTGCTATAGAAAAACTGGCGCTTTTATTAAAACAAGCATGCATTTGAAGCTTTATGTACAGTTGGTCAAAAAAAAAAAAAATCTAATTTGAATAAAAAATATCATAGAGAAATGAAACTGGTATCAATCAACATGGATTGTCTATTTCAATTTAACCTATTAAAACTTTCCTTAGGGTTTCATCTACATGATAAGGTGAACACAAATTTTTAATTTTTTCAATGTAAACCTCCAAATTTGACCACAAATTTTTAATTTTTTCAATGTAAACCTCCAAATTTGACAATGCAGTTAGAAAGAACACACTCAACTACCCGAAGTACTATTTTAAGAGACGTTTCTACAATTGAAGATTTATTAGAGGTAGGAATTATAAGTAACACGAATTTTATAAACACTTTTTTAAGAGAAAAATCTTTCACTCTGAGAACTCATTAGTCCTATGTCTACTAACTCTTGGACTAATTGTGAAATGTCTTAAAAATTTGTAATTGGGCTAAATTGAGTTGTTTTCTTTCCGATTGTTATCAAATTGGGGGGGTTTATATTAAAAATATAAAGTTACTGTTCATTTTAATATGTAGATGACCCCTTGATTAAAAATTTTAAAGTCTTAAAATTGAAGTAGACAGCAATTTTATTTCACTTCTATAATTTGTATTAGAGTTAATACGGTTTATTTATTTATTTTTTTTTGACCGACTGATACATTTTTTATAAAATAGTTTCAATATATTTACAGGCTTCAAATATATGCTCATTTTATTAAGTGAACCAGTTTTCTCTTAGGAGGCGTGCAGGATTGGTAATTATTTTATATCTCGCCAATGCACCTTAAACCTAAAAATACATGTAAATTTTGAGTATTTTCATGCTCAAAAATGAGCATATAGAGGTCAGTTCATACTCATTTTTGAAACATAGACATGCTCAAAAATGAGCACATAGAGGTCAGTTCGTACTCATTTTTGAAACATGGGCGTGCTCAAAAATGAGCACATACAGATCAGTTCATACTCATTTTTGAAACATGGACGTACTCAAAAATGAGCACATGGAGGTCAGTTCATACTCATTTTTGAAACATGGACGTACTCAAAAATGAGCACATGGAGGTCAGTTCATACTCATTTTTGAAACATGGACGTACTCAAAAATGAGCACATGGAGGTCAGTTCATACTCATTTTTGAAACATGGACGTACTCAAAAATGAGCACATGGAGGTCAGTTCATACTCATTTTTGAAACATGGACGTACTCAAAAATGAGCACATACAGATCAGTTCATACTCATTTTTGAAACATGGACATACTCAAAAATGAGCACATACAGATCAGTTCATACTCATTTTTGAAACATGGACATACTCAAAAATGAGCACATAGAGGTCAGTTCATACTCATTTTTGAAACATGGACATACTCAAAAATGAGCACATAGAGGTCAGTTCATACTCATTTTTGAAACATGGACATACTCAAAAATGAGCACATAGTGGTCAGTTCATACTCATTTTTGAAACATTGGCATACTCAAAAATGAGCACATGATGTTTCATTATTAAGTGTGTGCATGTTTTCAGAAATGAGTATATACATGTTTCAAACTTGAGTAATTTTGTTTCGGAGCCATTTTGACGATGCGGCATACTCAGATTTGAGTATTTTTTACTCATTTTTGAAAACGTCGTTTTTAGAGTGTATTGAATTTGAAAAACAAGTTAAAAAAAAATCTGAATACATTTGAAGCAAAATTGTCAATTGAGAGTTTTTTTTTTTTTTTTTTTTTTTTGATTCTATATATTTCTGAGTAGTAAACTTAGCTTTATTTAAACACGAAATACCTGTCACTAAATGAAGAAAAGATTACTATTTAGAAAAACCGGTGAGTTTTTTTTATAGAAAAATCTCTAAAATTGCAGTACTGATTATAGGCTGTAGATGATAATGTATTAACATAGGATTTTTAAAAGTATTTTTCCCATGATTTAATTAACAAATGAAAGCCGAAAAACATTATTACAAGGATTTTTAAAAAATCAGGCATTTAAGGGTTAAAGCCAATAAAATTAGCTTTAGAGTTTGCTTTTAGATTTTTGGTGTCTGAACGGTGGTTGACGAGCGTAGCTCCTAGGGGGCAGAGTCCCCTAGTTTATTAAAAACAGAGTTTAAAACATTATTAATTTTTTTTGGTAAAATATGTCAATAGGAAAGAACACCCCCCCCACCACCACCACCAAAATTTAAACTATCTATTGAGGATTTCCAAATTGTATTCGCAATGTACATTCATATCACTGGTCAACAAATTTGAACTTTTGTTCCGTCCTAAAACAGAAATTAGTTATTTTTTATGCGATTTTTTGAGCTGATTCCGAATCTAGTTTTAGATTTACTCCAGCACGTCAAGTTTGAGAGATATTTGCATATTTCAATTTATGTAATTTTAGTAAATTTTATACAATTATTTGCAAATTTAAGGTATACAGCAATATCAGACAGGGTTTTTTGCTTTATGTTATGATTACTACTTAATTTACTTCACAAAAACGTTGTTTCTGAGATTATACTGACATGTGACTGTGAAATATTGTACCTAATTTGCATATTTTTCATGTTTTTCTAATAATGTTTCTGGACGTTCAAATATTTCTGCTTCACGAGTACGCTAATATGTTTCTAAACCAGATTTTTGAGCTGATTTCAAATCTTGTATCTGTTTTCTTCTGTTACGTCTAGTTTTTTAAAAACGTGAAATTTTAGTTTTTGGTCAAAAAAGCTAGAAATAGCTTTTTATGATACTTTGTATGATAAACTCCTAGTTAGGATAGATTCTACTACTTTTTTTTTCGATTATATAAATTTTTGTTTATGTCTCTGATATGAATCTGACCCTGTTCACCTTCTTATCAATGAATTACACACCCCTAAAAAGTATCTTATATCAAGCCTGTGTTAATGCCGTACAAAAGTAGAAATTCATCTTACTCAAAAACTAGACATGACATAAGAAAAAAGACTGCAGATTTGAAATCAGCATAAAACTCTAGTCTAGAAAAACATTACGTCAATTCTGTGGCAACTATTTTAAAGTTGATAGCGATGTTAACATTACACCATTGAAAAATATGCAAATTAGGCTTAATAACTGATAAATAAATGTTAAGAATATGCAAATCGTGACATTTATCTGAAGCAAATAGACAAGTAGTCATTATCTAGAAAACGTAATTAGATGTGACATATATTGTATCTAAAGTTTGCATAAAATAGCACAAAAAAGCTTAAATTTGCATAAATTTAAATATGCAAATTTCTCAAAATCTGGACCACCTAGAGATAAACGGAAAGCATATTCGGAATCAGCGCCAAAAACTGATCTAGAATCAACTAATTTTAGTTCTAGGACAAAACCACTGTTGTACGGTGTAATTGCTACACTCATGATTGTGAAAACTGCAACAACATGAAGGAATTATCAGAATTAAATGATACACAAACGATTGGTATTGGTACAAACAAATGATTACATTAAAAAAAAAAAAAAAAAAAAGCAATACTAATTCTGTTTCAATCTATGAAACAAAGTTTTCTCAACGTCTCCATTTTTTCTCCGTTTTCTTTGCTCATTAAAACTTATTTCTAGTTACACCTTGTCTCATTATGGAGAAGTAAGAAAATATACTTAAGCAATATTCTGTTAAAGATTTAACAAATAAGTAAAATTTCAATAATATTTTGAGAGCAAGCATTCAATTTATTTACGAATCTATATACAGGATGTCCATAAAAGATTGTCCTTGTTATAAATTTTAGTAGTATCAACTGTAAGTGTTGCAGAGAGTTGGTTCATTGTAATTCAAATAAAGATTAACTCAAACAGTTTTCGACAGGTGCAAGCGCGGGTAGCGCTTTGTTATTCACTCGCCTGCACTGCCACATACACAAAATGGCGAATTCTGACCCTAAAGCGTTAATCTGGGCAATAACGTTCACTTGACACAACGGCATGCAATTTTTTTATTTGGGGTTTCCTAAAAGATCGTGTCAACGTTACGCCGCTACCTAATGACTTGCCAGAGTTTAGACACAGGATTAAAGAGGCTATTGTTCCCATTATTCCGCACTTATTAACCTAATTGTGGGAATAATAGTACTTTAGGTTGGATGTGTGCCGTATAACTAAACGTGCACATATTGAACATTTGTAGAAAAAAACTAGGTTCGTGTACCTTCAATTTGATGCATGATTTGTTTTAAATAGTCTAAATTAAATTGTTATAATATACTACTGAAACTGGCTCATTCCTTTGTGGACACCCTGTATTTTGAAAGAACTTGTTTCAAAATTTAACCTGCATAAATTTAATCTTTGTAGGACTTACATCTAGTTAATAATATACAGGGTGTCCCAGCTAAGACGTTACAAACTTTGAGGGGAGGTAGGGTACACTAAGGCCACTCGGAATCCCATAGGAATGCCAGGTCCAAAACGCCTTCCTGACCAGTGGTGTAGTCGTAAAAAAAAAACAGAGGGCATACGTTCTAAGCAGAGGGTATACGCTCAAGCCGGAGGGTATACCCTAATGTATATATACCATAGCTTTCTTGAGAAACAGAGGGTATACGGTGTTCCTTAAAAAAATCCAGAGGGTATACGGCGTATACCACCGTATACCCTCCACTACATCCCTGTTCCTGACGCGGTAGAGGGCACTGTCAACTTGCCAGTGGGCTACTTTATTTTTTAATTCCGATTTCTTGATTGGCACCACTTTTTTGAAATGGTAAAACTCCCTTTGTTCTGAACTTAATTATTATGTCATTAAAAAAGGGGAAATTTTTCATTTCAAAATAATGATGCCAATCAAGAAATCTGAATTAAAAAATGGTAGGCTACTGGGAACTCTGCCATGGCCAAATATCAGCTTTATGTGATCCAGCCTTTTCAATGCTCAGTGTTGCCAGTGAGTTGCATTTTTAAAATCCAGATTTCTTGATTGGTACAATTTTTTTGAAATAGTAAAATTCGCCTTATTCAATAACATATTAATTAAGGCGAAAAGAGGGGGGATTTACCATTTCAGAAAAGTGGTGCCAATCAAGAAATCTGAATTAAAAAAAGTAGACCACTGGCAACATTGTCAATGCCCTTACTGGGTCAGGAAGGCATTTCCTACCCGGCATTCCTATGTGATTCCAAGTCGTCTAGGTGTACCATACCTCTTCTCGAAGTTTGTAACACCTTAGGTGGGACGCCCTGTATAAATATATACAATTCTTATGATGTATGTGAACTTTTCACGAAAAGAAATAAAAACGTAACACATTATCTAGACATACATCATATAAAAAATCCAGTCTCAAATTTCTATTAAAGATTATTTAAAAAAGTGAGATTCGCCTAACGATATGCAAATATTTTACAAACTAAAAATAATTCAGAAATTCTAAATAGGTCTCTAAAGTTTACGTACGAAGAAGCAGAGAATGTTTTAGATTTATTGGGCATCAAATATAAATGTTTGCCCTCTTTACGTTCAACAAGGGTACCATTTCTAACTCTGTCCAAAATAGTGGTGATGAATGAAGGACATTAACGATAATTGTTTCTTCTCCCTGTGTGTTAATGATGCAACTGCTGTAGTGATTTAGTGGCTGTCTTTTTCGTTCTTTTGTAGTTTTTTCGGTATACCTAAAATAATAACTAGTATATGTTTTCCTTAAAATTTATAAGATTAAAATATCAATGCAAATTACACGCAAAGATTTTTTTTAATTGAATAATTTTATGATTTTTAGCATTTTAGTGAATTACAAATCAGACTAGAGTTAACACTGCATGGATTTTTTTTTATATTGTTACGAAAATAATTACTTGATTTTCTTGGTAACAGGAATAAAAAAGAAAGAGTAAAAAAGAAAAATAATATTACAAATATTATTATATATTATAAATATTACTTCAACTTTGAAGACGATATGTTCAATGTTATCGGAAATCACCGACCTCCATGGACATTTTCTTTGCGAATGAGGAATTTTGTTTTTGCCTTTTGGCAACAGTAGTTATGTTTTTTTTTACAACGAAAAATGTTTTGAATTGAGATGCGGGTCTCTCCCCCCCCCCCCTCAAACATATAAATATCGCATTCGATACCATTCAACTAATTATGTACATATGTAAATAGTTTTTTATGCAAGTTAAATACGATATAAAATAACAGAAAACTCAAGAAATGTTATCCTCATTTTGGTATATACTTTCATGAAATTTACTAGTTGCTCACTTCTGCTATTATGGAATACAGTTCTGATTCATCGAAGGCAGCCTACCTTGGATCGGTAAGTGTTTCTTACTTACCTTTTCAGATTTGCATGATATAATTAATTGTGATTACGACAAATGTTATTGTTAGCGACATAACTCGTAAAAAAAGCAGATGATCTGCTAAAAGCAATTTGACAAATGACCACCTAAATAAATAAGTTTCATATACGAACCAGATTCTTTTTTTTTAAATTTGTAATTTCAGTTATTTGAAAATCAGAATATATAAAAGGATGCCTCAAACGTTAGATTATCATTAAATTCGTTTTCTTGAAACTAAATTAAAAAAAAACTAGCTTAGCATTGCTGCAGAATAAAAACAACTAGTATCATTTGTTATGTCTAAATGCTCTTCACGCTGTAAGTAACAAAACTACAGTTGTTATTTCTTTTCGAGGTAATTTCCAGTGTAGCCCGCTAAATTTTGAAAAATGTAAAACAGCAAGTAGCACGACCCCCCCCCCCCCAAAAAAAAAAAAAACAGAAAAGAAAAAAGAAACGGTAGTTCGTAGTGAACACTGACGCTACTTTTAATAATACTTCAGGGTAGAAAATGTGTAGCCCGTTTTTTTTTTTGTTGAAAATGTGTTCTTGGAAACAACTTGCGAATGTCAGTAACTCAACTGCAGCATTTAGCAACGCATGGTATGAAATCATGGATTTTTAGCTCATTGGCTATTAAAACCTGTTCTGTATGTATGTATGTATATATGTATGTATGTATGTACGTACGTACGTATGTAGGTACAAGTCTAACTCTTGATAGAAATATCCGATTTTCTTCAAAATTTTTTTATAGGTTTATTCTGATAAGGTGCTTCCCTGATTAGTTTTGGAGGTTCATTGGTTAAGTATAAAGGGGAGGGGGACGGCGGGCTAATCAACCCCTTATCTAAGATAAATGGGTTTTTCATGCAGAATTATCAGATTTTCTTCAAATTTTCGTATACCGGTTAATTCTGATAACGAGCTTCCTTGATTATATTAGAAGGTTCATTGGTTATAAGTGTACAGGGGGGAACGGGGGCTAATACCCCCTCGATTTAGATAAATAAGGTTTTTTTATCCGATCTGCTTCAAATTTGGTATGCCGGTTTATTCTGATAAGGCGTTTACCTTATTAGATTTAGAAGTTCGTTGGTTAAATACAAAGGGGAACGGGGGGCTAATAACCCCCTTAATATAGATAAATGGGTTTTTCTATCCGATTTGATTCAAATTTGGTATACCCGTTTATTACGATAAGGAGCGTCCCTGATGACATTTGGAGACTCATTGGTTAAGTATAAAGAGGGGAAACGGGGGGGATACCCCCTTTATTTATTTTTCGAGGGCATTGTTCTTTGAAATAAGACTATAATATACAATTAGTGTGAATAGCCTGTGAGCTCAATGTCATCAGTTTAACTGGGAATTTTTCTTTTTTATTTTCATTGGCACTTGTTTGTAAATGCGAGTGCCAAATTTCAGTTTTAAAACGTTAATTTCCTTGTTGGAAACACTTGTCTACTTACTTATTATTAAATCTTCATGTTTTAAAGTCGCGTTTTTTCTTAGAGTTGTTTTACATGCAGATTTATTATTTCACGGTATTATGACATAGAAAATTAGTATTTAACTGGCCCTGTCGACATATTTCGAGTAATATTTACTTACACTAGTATTTTAGAAAATAATAATTAAAGAAAATATATTTTCTTGGATATTATCTTAAAAAAAATTAATGCTCTCGATTTTCTCGCATTTATTTCATTGTATCACATCAAACGTGATACACCGAAGAGTCATAGTATTATTTAATCCGTGTCCTCAATTTCAAGTGTAGTTGAATCCTTTGACAAAATCTGAAAATATCGAAGTAGGAACTACATTTGAAAAATAGTTGCAGTCGCTAATTATTAGAATTAGTAGTTGTAGTTAACTACATATTTTGTAAAGTAGTTGCAGACGTTGAGAAAAAGTTTTTTCCGACCACTGCCTTTGATGTGTAACAAGGCTCGTTCTGTGTAAATTTGCGGCACACGTGTATAGATGTAGCATTTATTGACATTTTACAACATTGCCATGTTACACCATTCATTAACAGGTTAAAATGACTGTAGTAGATGAAACATATTTTAACACGTTGAGTGCCACGTCAGTCACTCGATTTTCTCGCATTTATTTCATTGTATCACATCAAACGTGATACAGCGAAGAATCATAGTGTTATTTAATCCGTGTCCTCAATTTCAAGTGCAGATTGAATCCTTTGACAAAATCTGGAAATATCGAAGTAGCAACTACATTTGAAAAATAGTTGCAGTCGATAATTTTTAGAATTAGTAGTAGTTGCAGATGTTGAGAAAAAAAGTTTTTTCCTACCACTGCCTTTGATGTGAAACAAGGCTCGTTTTGTGTAAATTTGTGACACACGTGTATAGATGTAGCATTTATTGACATTTTGCACCATTGCCATGTTACACCATTCATTAACAGATTAAAATGACTGTAGTAGATAAAACATATTTTAACATGTTGAGTGCCACGTCAGTAACCAGTGACTGACACTGAACTTTCCGTTTAGGCCACGTCAGTCACTGGTGACTGACAGTGAAAATGTGATATAAAACTAAAAAAATATGTATTGTTTTAGGTAATTACTGAGAATTTTATTAAAATTTACTTAACTTTTATTTATCACAGGATTATATTTCTATATAATCAGGATATATACAGGAAATAAATTTCAATTTGTTAGTAGTGCGCTTTGCATTGCTATACGGCAATACCAGTGCTCCTATTGCTACGTGCGTGGCTTTATGGGGATTTCCCTAAGAATTCACGTGGCATCCAACGTGTTAAATAAAAGAAATATGTTGAAACTAAGAACATGTGTATTTAACTTATTTCTCATGTATAAATTTAACCCCTTAACGCTCGAATTAAATTACGGTTGAATACTTCAAATTGCTTATTGGCACCACTTTTATGAAAAAGAAATATTCACCTTATTTAATGACAGTAAAAACGATACCAAAATATACCCAATTTCACTATTTTATAAAACTGGTGGGAATCAAACAATTTGAGTAAAAGACACAGCCTGTGAATATGACGGGAGCGAGAATTAAGAGGTTAACGCGTATTTGGGGCAACCGCGGTCGAATGGTACAGCACTGTTTACCTGCTAATCAAGTCAAGTCAAGTCAACGCAGGTGCTTAAGTAGTACTTACAGTGGGTCGCGACCCCTGTTTAACCTCCATCGAAAGTGCAAAAAACATGAAGTTACGATTAAATAAAGTATGAAATAAAACTAATAATTTGGAAACTCGAGTGGAGCAAACGACGGAACTAATTCCATCGTTGCATTCGCGAGTTGGGAGCACCAGGGTTAAATATAACCCGCAGTGACGCAATGATTTTCCTAATTTTAGAAAATCATCACTTCGTTGACAGACTGTGTGATCGAAGGAGGGAAAAGCAGACATCGGGGGGTACCAACAGGCCCAGAAAAAGTTCCAGAGATATGAGAACCTTCCAAAAAAAAAAAGGCCCTAAAGGGCCACATACATATTGAAATTATAAGAAGTCTAGGAAAGATTTTACTCTCTTCACAGCAGTTTTCCTGACAGCCTAGTGCCCACCACAATCTGCGGATCAAAACGCTACTAGCACCAACGGTTCAGCCTTGAAAAAGGCTTTGATTTAGATCCCCGCAGCTGCGATGTACATTTCGACTGTCAGTTCGGCTGAAGTTCAGAAAGCGAGAGAGAAAGCGATTCTAGACGGTTTGGTCGAGGAGCCCGGGGCCACTTGCCCCACATCCCAGTCACATAAGATTGTGCAGGTTAAATGGATAAGCAAATTTTCATAGCTGGTAGCAGTGAGGGCATAAAAGTTAAAAAATCTAACTAGGGAATGGATGGGAAAAGAGCTCACAAACAAGTAAAAAAGGAAGGAAGAGTCTAAAAGAAAGTTTAAGTATGGCATTACAAGAACTAGATATATTTTTGTATTTTCTAAAATTTTTTGATTTTTTATAAGTTTTTTGAAATATATTTTAAAATTTTTATGGTATTTTATATGCTTTTTATAATATAAAGTAAAAAGTACACTAGAAGAGATGTTGTTAGTATAAAAGGGGGGGGGGGAAGGGTAGCCTAGGCCTAATGGCCGGAGAAAGTGTGATTTGGATCCGCTCTGGGTGCCGGAGCATCGTGAGAACTGGTGCCGTCCAAGAGTCGAGGCGACGCCGGGAGCGGGGGTACGCTTTCGCGTGGCCCTTAAAAGGGCCCTCGCTCTCGGTAATTCATCACCGACATTTGGGAAGCTGCTGCTGGAGTAGTGAAGTGGAAGTCCACCGCAGTGCAAAGCCGCCTCAAGACTACAAGCCAGACACGCCCTTCATCTCCCCACGTGTGACGTCACAGCCCGGGGCTGGCTAACTGCCAACGCGCCAGCCCCCAACATTGGAATTTTTTATGTTGCTATTTTACGTGCACGTGCGTTTTACTCAGCCTGATAACACATTCTTTTCAAGGTAAGTTTTATTTTCAAATTATATTTATATGCTATCAGCACAATTTTTATTTCTTGTGTTCAAAATCTTTTATTTTTAATTTCTTTGAAATAAATTAACTAGCAAATCCTAGTACGATTCTATCAATAATACCGTATCTCAAAACGAAACTATATTATTGTAGTTCTGTTTCGTTCCACATAGAGCAATAATTTAAAATGGCAAACATCCCTAAATCGTGTCAAGACTTATATCATTTAATTTGTATTTTGTCACACCATCCTCTCTTTCTAATTTGTTCAGAAATTTTCATAAAAGTCGCTGTGAATACATAGCATTTTTATCTTGTTTACTTCTTTTAAAGCAAACCCCGATCGATATACATGTATCAATTTATTGTTGTTTTTTAATCTTAAACGTTTACTATCTTAATAAAAATTCTTTTTATAATTTTTTGTTAAATTATAAATGCTTATGTACTGCGTAAATAGAGCTATGGGGATAATGTTTTTGAATCTCTCTATTTTTGCCACAACTGTAAACAATTTATTTACAAGACTAGAGGAAGGGTTGTTAGTACCCTTATGCAAAACAGTAGTTGACCCCCCCCCCCCCCCCACACACACACACACGCACCTTCTTCGCAAAAATCCTATGTGTTTTCATATACATTTTAATGTTTAATTAAAAGTAACAATAAATAAAATTATTATTCTATAATTATAAATTTACTTTTAGATCTAGTCAGGAAATACTTTTCATCTCATAAAAATTGATTATTTTAAGCTTAAAAGATGTGAACAAACATTTAAGAACCCACTCAACATTATTTTGGAAATGAAATATTTTCGTGGAAGGTTTTTGTGTTTTTCGATGTTTTTTTTTTTTTTTTATCAGCTATTACCTAAACATTCGAGGAAAATGAACATAAATTAGGAATATTTTAATTCCAATTGATGAAAGTCTTTTTTTTTTCTTTCTTTTTTTTTCTCTTCATATGTTAATACACTTTTTAAAAAATCTATTGCTTGTACCTTACATAATATATCAAACTAATACAAAACTAAATAATAATTTTCTGTTTCATGAACTTGTGTTGTTTTAGTATTATGACAGTTTTGTGTTTTTTAATTTAATGGATTTTATGTGAAAATTACCCATTTCTGATAAGTAAAGTTTACAGTACGAAAATTTATTTATAAGAATACTTAATTTCATGTATACTTTAATTTTACTATTTATTATATGCAGGTTTCAAATCACTTAATATTTAATAGGATATTTACTGTATAATTTCGAGCCCGATTAAAAATAGAACAGAACTTGAATTTGTTTTCATTTAACATTCACTTTTCTTCCACTTTAATTTAATTTTTAAATGTGGGTTTTGATTGGCACACTTATTGTTATTTATTTATTTTGAAATAACTGAAAGCAAAATAATTCAATTTATGTGTTTAAACTACAAATTTATATATATATATGTGTGTGTGTGTGTGTAATAATGTATAATGTCTTATTTTTGAATATATACCAAATAGATAATTGATATTGTTTCTAAATTTCAAAGTAGAATAAATAATAAAAACTGTCTACTAAAATAAACTTAATACTTGGGATTTTTTTTTCATTAACGAACGAATTTTCTTTAATGTAACTTTAATTCTGATGCACATTTTCATTGACACAGTGATATTATTTCATAAATATTGTTTTTGTGTTATCGTTATTATTATTGTTTCGAGTGATCGAAATTGATTAAAAAGCACTTAATTAGCGTCTTTAAACTATAAGTTTTTATTTTTTTTCCCATATGCTGTGATAATAAGTTGAAATATAGAGGACAGAATTAAGAGGCTACCCTAGTCACGGCTGAAAATAAAACAAGATGGCCGCTGGCATTTCAACTGAATTGAAAGGATGGTCCAGATTCAAATGATTGACAAGCGATCTCTTCCAAACAGCAAATGGCCAGTTATCTGGCACGATTCCAACCCCCACCCCACTTCGGCTGAGCGCTACATGTGATAATTTCCAGTAGGTTTCAGGTGTAAAGGATTTTTTTTTTCAATTGTCTTCGCTTTACAAGCGTAGATCAAAGCCCACTGTTTTGTGGAGACTCGATAACGGTAAAAGCCGTAAAAAGAATTTTAATCTGTTTATGATAAAAGTGCAAAAATTAAAACGATTTGACTTTCAATTTTTTTTTTTTTTTTTTTTTTTTTTTTTTTTTTTTTTTAGGTTTATTTTACAGCTTTTACAAACATAAAATTGAAATTAGTGCAGTATAAAAACTATTTTATTTCACATAAGGCAATTACATTTAAAATCAAGGGGGAGATATTGAATGAGGGGGGAAATATATCAGGTACAAATATTCTAAAATAACTATCTTTTGTGCGAATTCTTTTTAGAACATAAAATTTATGAGATTTATAAAAGCTAAATAACATTGAAGGTTAAAAATAAGATGTTCATAAAATTAGGAGAGGAAAAGTTAAGCAAATAAACTGTATATTTTGTACTGTATATCTGTAGAGGGGGTATAAATCTAAATCCCAGCGTAGTCATTTATAGATATAGTACACAATTTATTGTTGTTAGCACTAAAATATGCGACAGAAAAAATAAAGTTTTCCAAATATTAAAAACTTTGTGTGGTGTTAGTAGAAAGAAGGATGGCAAAAATTTTAGTGAAATTTTCAGGCAGAAGAAAATTTAGATTATGGATTATTTTTACAAGAATGTTATAAAACATAAAGGAGTTTTAACAATTTGAAATTTTAAGTGCACAGGAGTAAATTCAGGTGTGTGTGTGGGGGGGGGAGGGGGGATTTCTGAGCACTAAATATTTTTTAAATGATGCGGTCAAATAAGAATGTTTTTTGTAGCGGTTCGTAATCTAAATAGCACTAAAATACTTTTATTTTCATTACATTTTTCCATTTTTAACACTTCCCAAGAAAGTTGAAAAGTGTTTATGGATTGAGTTTGTCCGTCCGTCTGTCTGTCCGTGCTCTAACTAGCGTACAAATGTAGTCGGATTGCCATGTAACTGATATACGATATTCAAAATCATCATGGTATGTTCGGTATTCAAAATGAAGTATGTATCATACATGGTTCATTTACAAATGCACTCAAAAGTATTCCGTTAAATTATGGTCTATGGGGGGGGGGGGGAATCCTTTAGGGTGTATTTTAATAGTGTTACACATTCTTAAACATAGTTAAATTTATGTACATTGAGATACACTTTAAAACGGTTACTATAGACTATGTTATGTGTAACGCTTAAAGTATGAGTATAGGGGACTCAAAAGTAATCCGTTATGTTATACCCCATGAAGAAATATCGTTTGCGGCGTATTTGATTGATATTACTCTGTCACAAAGACAATGAAATTGATATGAATTTCTGAGGTGTCCTAAGCCTACTTTCTGTACAACATGAGCATTTAACAATTATTTACGGGGTCAGACAAAAGAGCTTGCTTGTATATGGCCTACGAGGAAAAACTGTAGCTTATTTCGATTACGTTACATTATTTCAAACATGACGAAATAGATACACATTATTTCGATTTACTACAAGATGCTTGCATTCAAATATGGTCTGCATTTCATTTAGCGTTCATTTACAGGTACACATAAAATATTTTGATACAATACTGTATCCGACGTGTTAGCTATTAAAATTTAATGCTGAAAGTGCATTTTTCAATTATAGAATGCGCTTTTAAGATTAACTAAATTTTGCGTACTACATGGTGTGCATAAATTTTACAGACCCTATACAGGACTACACAAAAGAATTCCTAACCATTACTGAGAATAAGTATGAATTGCTTAAAGGTGTTTGGTTTTTTAGTTACAAATGCACAAGCTCAACTACATTTAGTATGCTAAGAGATGTTTGTATCATACAAATAAAATCCTATACAGGGATATTCAAAAAACTGGATACATGGACGCCTATGGAAAATAATTCCTGGAAGTGTGATTTCAGTAATTTTAGGCATGTTTTTGCTTGAATTAGATTTCAGCTTAGTATTTGACGTGTATAAAAATCTGTATGCTATATACAGGGCAGCACAAAAAAAATCAAGCATGTTTCCGCCTATTGGTAGAAATTGCCGAAGGTGAATTTTCAACTTTTTATGTATTTTCTTACAAAACTAAATTTCAACAAAGTATGTAGAATCTGTACAAATATATGCAGAACAAAAATATATACAGAGCTGCACAAAAGAATTGGAGTACCTTCCGGGTTATGGACGCAGTTGTTGAAATCTGGTTTTGAAATGTATCATACGTTTTATAACTGTTTAGTTCGATATCTTCTTTACTTTATTAAACGGCGAAGTTTTGTTACAATGTTCTGGAAGTGTTTAAAAGTGTCGACGTTGACGCATGATTTTTCTTTTCTGTTTATGGATATACTCGGTTCAGTCGATAACTCAGGCACCTTTGGTATCTAAGTTTGGTGGTTCTTTCTGAGCTAGTCGGAATGAAATGATTTCGGAAGGTTTTGAGAATTTACTTGCAAGTTGACAAGAAACCATAATATTTTCCTTAGAAATATCTCTCCAAAGACATTTTGCTTTGAAAAATACAGTTAAAATGTTTTTTATGCACAATTAAATGTCTACCTATCGCTTTATTGTTAACACTTTCGTACATAGTTGAAAAGATTTAGTTACTACTATAGATAGCAAAGATTTATAATTAGGACCAAAAAAGTATAAATTAAAAAGTTTTAAAGACTTTAAATTAGATTTTTTTAACTTCATGAGTTGAGGGTAAGACAAGGGAAGAAACAGATTTTTTTTTTTTTTTTTTTTTTGGGGGGGGGGGGGGGAGTTTAATAGATGACTGATTATGTAACTTATTAAAGATTTACAAACAGGACAAAAACATTGAAATTAAGAGTTTTAGAGACTTTAAATTTTGTGTGCATGGAAATAATGGTGGAGGAAAGAAAATGTCGATTTTATATGGGGGTGGAAGAAATTATATAATCGATTATTTATTGTTCAATATGAAACAGATAAAGCTGAAAATGTATTAAAATAAGATTGTCAAAGATTTTAAACTTAGATAAGCGAAAGAAGGAAACAAGGGAGGGGGCACTTTATTAGATGACTTATTTATTTACCTTACTAAAGAATAACAAATCGGACAAAAAAAGACTAAATTTTGTGTGCTTGGTAAGGAGAGCGACAGAGCAAACGTCAATTTTGATTGGGGAGGAGTATAGTTATATGACTGATTATTTATGATATCAATAAATTAACAGATAGAGTACAAAATGTTTTAGAAAAATCAATGATTTTTAAGGTTTAAATTTTGTGACCTGTAAGAAAAAAGAGGAATAAGCAGAATTATTCTTTTTTGGTGGGTGGCGGAAGTTTATTGGATGACTTATTATTTATTTACCTTAGAAAATATTTACAAATAGGTTAAAAAAAATAATAAACGAAAAAGTTTTAAGAACTTTAAATTTCAGATGCTTAGTAAGAGGGAGAGGCGAGGGGAAATACCAATTTCAGTTGGGGGGGGGGCGGAGAGAAATTTTTATTATCGTTTGCTTATTGTTAAAATATAGTGGCATATTGAGCAGAAAAGACTTTTAAAAAATGAAAGAGTTTTAAAGGGTTTCTATTTTAAAATATGGGTACTGTGGGGGAAGAAACAAAAGGGAGAAATGACATTTTCAGAAGGAGCAATTTACAAGAACTTTTAATGAAATGAATGCGGTGAAATAAATTGATAATGAAATTTATGACTGATTATTTATTGTTACTTTGAAGTAACAAATAAAACAGAAAATTAAAGAAAAAATTAAGGAGTTTTAAAGATTTTAAACCTTGATACTTTAAGGGGGGCAAAAGGGGAAGCAAAATTTCGGAAGAAGGGGAGGCAAAGGGTGATTTACATTATTATTTTTTTAAATCAGAATTTCAAAGAAATTGGGAAGAGTTTTACCCTTGATTACAAAACAATACAAGAGCAAAATTAAGAACTTTTAAGGCACTTTTTGCAGATTTTGCATAAAAAAATGTACTTTTATGAACCAAAAATTACTTTTGAAAAATTTAAACATCTTTAAGGACTAACAGGAACCCATTGCAGGGTCACTCAAAAGTATTTTGTTACATATGGTCTATGTGGAAAAACCATTTGGTGGTGTGTTTTAATAGCGTTAAACAAATTTATACATAATGAAATTCATTTACATAATTAAGGTGCACTGGAAGAAGGTTACTACACAAAAGAGTCATA
The DNA here is from genome assembly GCA_963932465.1 of Maratus speciosus. Lineage (NCBI taxonomy): Eukaryota > Metazoa > Arthropoda > Arachnida > Araneae > Salticidae > Maratus > Maratus speciosus. Next base: position 287,900,594 of record OZ010789.1, on the reverse strand, counting down.
CAAAAGAGTTCGTTTTTTTAAAGTTCTTCGTAGAAAAGCTGTTCGCAACGTATTTGAATAGATAATGTGCATGTGACGTCACGAAGACATAAAAAAGTACAACTCAACTTTCGGTTGGCAAAACATTTGCGTGCTTCAGTATTGTTTTCTATGTATTTTGCGTCTGTTTATTATTATTTTTCAGCTTTATTATTTATATAATTATTTTTTTGGCTTATCCTACTATTTTACAAAATGATGATGAGTTGTAGTGCATATGCTTGCACTTATAGACATGAAATAGGAGGTAATAAAGAGTTTAAATTGCTTCGAAATCATGAACTGCGTGAAGGTAGTGGATAAGCTTTTAAACGAAAAGACTTGTTATCAATTCATGCCTCAAGAATTTATAATAAATGTTTTCAAACTGGTAAGAATTCTTCATTTTCCTGTAATATAACAGATCGCATATATATATATATATATATATTCCCCTTAGGAATTAAATGCTTTTCTCCTTGTGAGATTTTTATTTTAAACATGACATCTACAAATATTTTAACTAGATCGTCTTGTTTCTATGCACATTATTAGAGTATTAAAAGAATTTAAAATATTCAAGGAATGTTTATTTAGTTTTAAAGTAATTTAAGCTATCAATTCAGAATTCTGGAAAACACAAGCCACATTTTCACAAATTTTCTTGTCATACAACATGTTAGACTGTGTATATAAATTTTTAATCGTTTTTATGTTAAACCCTTAATCTCTACTCTAGAGTTGGGCGATTCATTATTTTACTCGCCTCTAGAGAATGTTTTTTTTTTTGATGGGACAAGTTGAATTTTTAGACAATCTGAAAAACTATAGAAGATATTCAGAAACTTTTTTTTTTTTTCCCCCAGTTTGCTATTTTTGCAACTTTCCAAATGATTGAAATGTAAACATGGTACTACTAAGTTCTATCCTATAACCAAATTTTCCTCTTTTGTATATACTATAGTCTTAATTTTAATGAAAAAAATAAGAATATGCATTTCAGACATAATAATTAACCATTTTTCCAATTGCATGTTTTTTTGTAACAATTTTCAACTGCATGTTGCATTTTGCAGGTTTTTATTAAAAAAATCAGGCTAGTAAGATTTTCTTGAAAATTTCCAATCAAACTCCTGCCTCTCATATTGTAAAGAAGTAATGAACAATATGAAATCTAATGAATACATTACATATGTAACCATAATGAATTATATAGGGTGGTAATCTGGCATAGATGTCCTATACTCACCAGGGTACTTAAATCTTGTCATAATTGCCTGATGTATTTTGCTTGATATGGTAACCCGGCTATTGTTGTTTAGGCTACTTCTTAGTTATCCCGTCGACCAATTTCGCCAAATTATACTCATTGACATAATTTTTATTTTAAATAATGAAAGAACAAATAAATTAGTAAACATTAATAAAAATACAAATAAAACGTCGAATTAATGGTTTTATTGGCCATTATTGGCATTTAATCTTACAATTTGACGACAGTAATTTGGTCGACGGGATAACTAAGAAGTACCGTTGTTTATTTACTTTTATTTTAATTATATAAATTGTTTTGTTCTATAGTTATTAAATAAACTTTTTTTCATTTATTGTTATTTCCTTTTTAAAAGAACTAAAAATATATATATGTAACTGGTATTTGGAAACAAAGTTTTTGCCAGATTGGCGTCAGAAAAAATTCGTAATTTGAAACGAACCGATGTATATATGAAATCTGTACTGGTATTCATTGGAACTATAAAGAATAGAATGGTTGCAAAATGTCTGTGAACATCTCTGCTCCAATATATTAGTAATGGAGACATCCAATGACCTTGGAAATACCGAACTAACTAGAGTAAATTTGATGAAGAAGAATGATGAATATCTTTCAATTATGCTTTGTCAAAAAAAAAAAAAAAAGTTCAATGAGAGGCCAAGAATCAGAGTTATTAAAAAGTATTTGAAGAGATCATCAAACCCTAAGGCAGGTGAAAGAAACATACTGTGGCAATTTAGCAGATAAAGCAATTTTCGGTATTGCCAATGAACAAAAATGAAAGACAGAAAACAAAGTTTTAAATTCAAAGATGTCTTTTAATATTAAAACCAAGTTTTGATGTTGTTGTGTAAACTTTTTTTTCTTTTTCAAGGTTCCAGAAGTTTATTTATTTTTTCTTTTGTGGATTATGGCTACCGGCGATACCACGTAAAAAAAAACGCACCTGTGTGCCCTACCTCAAACATTTAAGACCTTTAATAAACATCATTGAATAGTTTTCTGGTCTTAATGTAAGGTGGTGTGGAAAAGGGCACTTAGAAGATTTTCTTTACTCATTTTAGTAGGCATATTATTTCTTGTTTTGATTTTGTTCCATAAATTTACACAACTTTTATTTATTGTAGTTCAATAATTATATACAGTACAGAAACATTTAATTAGAATGGTTATGGTCGTATGTATACCAGATACTTGATTGAGCAATAAACAATATCCATATGATCAGATTTGTAGAATGTATGTGTAAATGTGGCATTGTTTCCAATTTAAAATTAACACATTGCATGCGGGTATATTTTGCCATAGGCATATATGTAGCGGGTGTATTTTCGTTTTTGCTGTTTTAACTTGATTTATGAGAACAAGTTAAAAATATAATAATAATATAAATAATAATTATAATAAAATATAATATTAATAAATAAATAATATCTAAAAAATAAATTAAGTTATTTAACATAATAAAATTATTAGTGATCGACTGAAAATTCATTTTAGTTTTTGGCCCAAAGTCTGAGTTTTGGCGAAAATTCGGCTGGACCATAACTATCTGTATTCCAAAAATCTTGTTTCTTCCTTCAGAAATTTTCAACATTACTCATCGATTTGAGCTGTATCGACTCAAATTAGACTATTTATTGCTATGAACTTCATTGTTTATAATTAATCAGTTGTGACTGACTCAAGACGCGAGTGTTATTAAGCTAATTATAAAGCAAGCAATGCATATATAATTAAACTTTTTCACATAGTCATTAACAGCTTCATACTTAACAGTGATAGAATATTTTTACTTTGAAACTGCAGAAGTGTTTTGAATACTCTTTGAGAAAGTTCTAGCATAACAGAGGATCATTTACAAAAATCGTTATGAAAGATAAATCGAGGTGTGTATACTTAAAACTAGAGCCGTACCAAGTACTCGGTAAATACTTGTAAGAATTTCAGAAAGTAGTTGTAAGAATTTCATTTTTTAAGCATATGAATTTAAAACTGATCTGTAAAAAGTTATTCAAATATTAATGTATAATATATGCAATAATTCATAAAACTATTTACTCGGTATTTAACAATATATCTGCAAAATATAGAAAAAGTTAAGAACAAAAACCCTCATAAAATAATTCCAGATTAAAATTTAGTTTTGCATTTATACAAATATATGTTCTTTTTAAATGTACAAGAAAACAAAAATGACTGTTATTTTGGATAAGAAAACTGAAAATACAATAAATGTAATAAAAAAATTAACAATTAAATTTATTGTATTTCAAATTATGGTGCAAAAACACCAAATGTTCTACATTATCAGTAGACAGGGCATTTCTTTTACTACAATAAATTTGGCCTGCTTCTGAAAATATGCATTCAGAATAAACAGTGGTTGAAGATGCACATAAGAATTTTTTGCAAGGTTGCACATGATCGGAAAAGTCCCCCCCCCCCCCCACACACACACACACCATGCAAATGGAGTGTCAGTTTTACATAAATCTTCTGTTAAGAAAGCCTGTATTTCTTTTTGTACCTCTCTTTTTATTTTTTTTATAAGAAAATAAGGTACAGTTACAAAATAAATATGAAATGTTTTGCATTATTCAATGAATTATTACAGTAACCAATAAAAATTTTTACTTTTGGTAGGCAGATTTCAGGTATCAGAATAAATTGGAGGTTTGAAGAATGTTTTAATTTTATTTGGTTGATAATTGTACTTGTTATGTGTCAATTCTCCCTTTTTTGCTACTGTTCTAATGCTACTAATTTGAATTAACAAAAATTATCTTTAAAAGGTGCACAAATAAATTTCAAATTTAATTAGTTAATTTATATATACTATATATGTATATTATATATATGTAAACACGGGTATATATATGTACACATTATGTGCACATCAGTGTTTTTTTTTCTTATTACACAACTACTCGGTACTCGGCCAAAGTACTACTCGGTACACCACTACCTAAAACTAATTAAATGAATGAAATTTATATAATTAGAAAATCTTTCTGTGTCATGGATAAATTACATTTTTTATTATGAAAAGAGAAAGTTTTTATCTAAGACATAACGAACTTGGGCCACACACTAATAATTCTGTATATTTAATAACATGTACTATTTAATTAATTACATATATTTAATAATATGTATATTTAATAATATGGCACTAAAAAGTACCTTGTAATAGCAACATTTTGGTTTTTGTTTTTCTTAAAATTTCTCTCAGCTTTTTGGAGTTTCAGAACACATGCTAATTGGAAAATTGTAAATTTTCATGCTCGTGAAACCCCAAACTTATGCCAAAATAGAAAAATTACATTTTCCCCCCTTAAACTGTGAAACCAGAAGTAATGCAAAATGGTACATTTTATTTAATTTGCTTACTATGTTTGCATCAGTATCAATTTTTGTATCTTAAAAATTTCATCCTTTGATTATCAAAACTGGTAAAAAAATTAAGCAAGATGCTTGGAGCAATTCCATTTTGTCGACTTGGATTCTTGATGAAGTTATACCGAGCTTGCAATTCCTGCATATAATTTTGATGCATTAAAGATTCTAATTTGATGAGTAATGTGACTATGTTTTAAACCAAAGAGTAGACAGTGTTCAGCAGCCTCCCAAAACTGTCTGAGGAAAACTTTGTATGCAAAATGTGATTATGTTATTAAATAATAGTCTTGCATATTTTTAATATACATAATTTGTACTTTTCAATAAATGGAGCGGCAAACCGCAAACCAACTGAATTGTGTTGCTTTCTTATTGTGTATGTGACCATTTTTATTTCAGCTAATACTGGGCTGCCATTGACAACTGTTTTTTTTTCCCTTCTACTATTATTTAAAAATAATTGTACATTATTATTGTTTAGAAATAATGATTAAAAGAACCTAAGCAAAATATAGAAAAAAATAGTTGGCTGTGGCAGCCCTGTTATTTTTAAATAAGATTAAGAGAGTAAGTATTTTAATTTATTAAATATTTATCATCCTTAAAAATTGGATTAGTTACAAATATATTACTTATAAATATAAAAGTTTTATTTTTGTATTAAAATATGTCAAAGGTATCATTATTTTTACTGTGAGTGATGCGATTAAAAATTTCATTTAATAAACAAAATGGATGAAACCTGCTGCCAAAGATGTGTACAGTAGAACCTCGATTATCCGAAGTAATTGGGCCCGACCGTCTTTCGGAAAATCGAAATTTTCGGATAATTGAGAATGCTTATTTTTAAGTTTAAGGAGTAAACTTAACAGTAGATAAACTGATGAGTAAGAGTTCATCTCTTCCATTCATGGACTAATAACTTTTTTATTTTAACATTCATTTATTCGTATTTCAGTTATTTTATAGATTAATAAAATAACAGTTTTGTTGAGCAATCATAAATTGATATCTTTATATCAGTTAATGATTAAAATATTTCACATTATAATAAATATATATATTTTTTTCATTTTCATTAGCTTTTCTTTCATTCATTAGTTGTCTGTATTAAGCATACCATTCAATACTACATTTCTTGACTGAGTTTTAATAATGCTTGTAAATGGGGGGGGGGGGGATAATATTTTTCTTTTAGTGGTGTCACTTAGTGGCACTCCACTCGCATATAACTGTTCATTTTTGCTGTTAGCAGCGATATAGGACTCGGGAGGGGCACAGCGTTTTTTTGCAGAAAACTTTTAAGAAATTATTAGAGTTCGCAGACAGTTTTACATTTTATCTAAGTCTGCTCGTAGTTCAGAAAGGACCGCTTGCTCACAAAGAATATAATAGTTAAAAAAAAAAAAAGTTTTCAAAATGGATTTTGCACACAAGGAATGTGATAGTAAAAAAAAAAAAAAAGTTTTAAAAATGGATTTCGGTTAAAAGAGTTTCGAATAAAAGAGGTTCTACTGTATTTACAAAATGTTTAGCATATAAAAAATAACTCATTATTAAATATAGAGATATGAAGCAATTACTAACCATGAAATAAATATTTTAGGTTTAATAATTTGTAAAAAAAATTGCTTAAAACATCAGTAGTTTGTGCTTCAGAATTAGTTGTGAAAGTTTAATTCACAAATTTAAGATTTTTTAGATGTAATATACAAAATCTTGATAACTGAAATTTTCTTCTATTGGTATGGAAAAGTCCAAATGAGTTAAATCCAGCTGCATATGATGGAGATTGATTTTTAAAAGAATTGTGCTTTAAAAATCAGTAAATTGAAATACAATTTTCAAATAACTTTTTGCATTTTTTACCTTATTTGATGGTGTGAAAGTGAAAATATGTCATGATTATCTTGGTACTTTTCGGTCAGCCGGGCACCAGTGTTATATATACATATATTGTATATTTACACACATATATGTATGCATAACACTGGCACCTGGCTAATCGAAAAGTACCATTTGTTAAAAGAAAAGGATAAATGAATTGCTTAAATTGTTACCACTGTTGATATGTATCAGCATTATTCACAGACATGCTTTATAATTTAGATAGTAACAATGTATTTAACTTAATTTGCAAATAGAAAAAATATATATGTATAATTTATTACGCAGATTTGAATGAACTTGAATAAACCTGCTCCAAGTAAAATTTTTATTTCATGCTAATTTCTAAATAAATGCATTAGCAATTTTTTAGAATTGGGGTTTTAGACAGGAAATATGAATTTTACTCTTCAAAAGTCAAAAAAAGAAATACACAAGAATATTTTAAGTGTGTTTGTTCACTTGTGTTTCTGTCTCTCAAAGCTCTTTGTCTTGTCAACTATGTAACATGGAAAGTTCAAATTTGGCTGAAGTAATAAAGGCTATTGACCCTCATAGTTATAGATTGAAAATGTAATGCAAAAATATGTCCCCTTCTCCTCTATTTCTGAATCTACTGAAACTAAAATTATGAAAAAATTAGTGGTAGTAGAAATTTATTTAAACTAGCAGGAGAACTGTAGCAATTACCTTAGCTCACATAGTTTTTGAGAAAATCTCATTTTTCCATTACACACAAATTTCACTTTGCTCAACAAGGGAGTTCAGGGGCACTTGAGGTACCTATCATCATGGAAGTATAAAAGGATTGTTGATAATGAGTTTTGAAAAAAATTGTTAGTAATTAGCCAAGATATTAAGCTTTAAGACTAATGTCAGACGAACGTCTATTTGCACGCTTTTTGTCTCAACATGTAACAGAAACACCTGTTAGTGAAGGTGTTTCTGTTACATGTTGAGACAAAAAGCGTGCAAATAGGCAATGGATATATACAGTAGACTCCCTAAAATCCGCATATTTTTTCAGATGTAAACAATAAAATCTACAGTTAAATTGCAGGAACTAAATTCAAGATGGGGCCAAAATCAGCGACTACTGCAATGTTTTTTTTACTAAGTTTTTTGTTAATCATTCTCTTTTGGCTATTACAGCTGATTTATTACTAAATAAATTTACATTACTTTTGATTTTGATACAAATAAGCATATCTATATCAAAAATTCCAGGGTTCGAAATGGAAAAATCCACGAACTGGAACACCATTTTAAAATTATTGTTTGCGGAATTTTTTTTTTTTTTTAATTATAGACAAATTTATTTCTAAACATACAAAGCAGTATAAGAAAAGTATTCAAGACTCTAAATAACAATGAAAAAAGTTACTAAAATGTGAAAAAATAATGACGTATCGATCTTACGATCGCTTTACCACCAGATGGCAGCATAGGGCTTTTGGAATCGAATTAAATCGATTTCATCCGTAATAATTTAATATTTTTCTAAATTTTTATGTTACATAATTATTTTAATAATTACTTACTTTTAAACTAATAAATTATTTTAATATTTTACTTTATTGAAAGCATTCATTATAATTTCCCTTGCTTAACTACCAATCAAATTAATGTTTCAAAAATGTAAACAAATCAATGACCAGAAATCTGCAAAATTCTAAAATCCGCACAACCTCTGGTCCCAAGTTGTGCGGATTTGAGGGAGTCTACTGTATCATGATATTTAATTTCAAAATATCAAGGTTTTTGATATTTTCGATATTTTTATTTTCATACATTTAATATTTTATTTTTTAAATGTATTTCTTGATATTTTCATACATCTAATATTTATTTTCAGTCAAAAGAAGTGCAAATGAATTCAACTGTTATTAAAAATTAGCCCATCCATAAATAATAACTAAAAAGAATAGCTTACAAAATATTTTCTGCACTCCAAACACTAGTTTTGGACTGTACCTGCAGCTTTCTCATTACCACAACTGTCTTTGAACAATACCTCCCTACCCTGTCTTAATTCTTTTTGGGTACTTTTCGGTTACCTGGGTGCCAGTGTTATATATGCATATATGTATGTGTATATTTATAAAATGTGTGTGTATATATATATATATATATATATATATATATATATATATATATATATATATATATATATATATATATATATATATATATATATATATATATATATATATGCATATTTACATATATGTATTTATATAAATATGTATATACAGTAGACTCCCTCAAATCCGCACAGCTTGGGACCAGAGGTTGTGCAGATTTTAGAATTTTGCGGATTTCTGGTCATTGATTTGTTTACATTTTTGAAACATTAATTTGATTGGTAGTTAAGCAAGGGAAATTATAATGATTGCTTACAATAAAGTGAAACATTAAAATAATTTATTAGTTTAAAAGTAAGTAATTATTAAAATAATTATGTAAAATAAAAATTTAGAGAAATATTACATTATTATGGATGAAATCGATTCCAAAAGTCCTATGTTGCCATCTAGTGGCAGCAAGGAGAACAGTGTTAATGGTATTATCAGTATATATAACTTATTGCGCTCACTGTAACTTTTTTCATTGTTATTTAGAGTCTTGAATGCTTTTCTTATACTCCTTTGCATGTTTAGAAATAAATTTGTCTATAATTTTAAAAAAAATTCCACGAACAATAATTTCAAAATAGCGTTCCGGTTCGTGGATTTTTCCATTTCGAACCCTGGAATTTTTTAAATAGATATGCTAATTTATATCAAAATCAAAAGTAATGTAAATTTATTTAGTAATAAATCAACTGTAATAGCCAAAAGAGAATGATTAACAAAAAAAAATTAGTAAAAAAACATTGTGGTAGTCGCTGATTTCGATGCCATCTTGAATTTTGTTCCTGTAACTTGACTGTGAATTTCATTGTTTACATCTGAAAAATACGCGGATTTTAGGGTCGCGGATTTAAGGGAGTCTACTGTATAACACTGGCACCCGCCTAATCGAAAAGTTTTTATTTACTTCAGTCTAAATTGTGCAGTAGGTTAGGGAATGAAAAAGCAGACAAACTTACATTCATGTTCAAATTCTTCAATAGAAAAAATAAAAGAAACTTTATTTTGTATTTCAGAATTTGTTGTGTATTTTTATTTATTTTTTAAACTGAATCCTGCATTCTGTGTTTTGATGAGTGAAAAAGCAACTTTTACAGAAGATTGTTTTCAATTATTTGATCATAAATTTTGTAAGAAAAAATAAAAAAAGATATTTAGAATATTGTTTTATTATGTTTTCATGCTAAATGTAATATGTTTTAGATTCAAATTTATATTAAGTCTAAAAATCTTTAGAATCAGCAGTAAGCTGACAATTTTGAAAATATCGGATATTTTTGATATTTTCGAAATTATCACAATATTTACGAACCCTGGGCTATAAAAACACGGATGGCGTACTCTATGCGATATCAGCTTTTAAAACCTAGATAACATTTTAAAATGATATATTTATGTAATGCAATGCCCAGTAGCAATATAAGAGTAATAAACGTCAAATTGTTAAAAATAAACTAATGTAGGTACTTTTTGGTTAGCCAGGCACCAGTGTTATCTATACAAATATATATATGTATGTGTGTGTATATAACACTGGCATCTGGTTAACCGAAAAGCATCCTAATTTAATTAGAATTAATCGCATAATTACTTTGGGATTCATGACCAGTTTGCATTGAGTGGCACTCTCAATATGCCACCTGGGTCTTTAAATGTTAATTAAACACCTATCTGGAAAAAAGGCAGCACAGACCAAGGCGGCATAGCAACTTTCTTTTGAAGCACACTTAGCACAGTGCCAAGTTTAAACTTTGAACAAGATCAATTAATATATTTACAGAACCTTCCATGCACACGTAATACTCACACTTGACAGATTATTAGAAAAGTTTTACTTACATAGGCAATACTTTCTTAGAAGCACAATCCAATGCATGGCTGAAATGGCACTGTGCACAAGACTGTCCAACTGAGTTATTGCCTTTATTGATGCTTAACACTATTTCTACCAGTGTCAAGTGACACCTTTTTAAAATTTGGATTCATGATTATTTTGCTTGTAGTTTTTTACTGTAATAAGCATAAAAAAGTCTTCAATGTATTAAAAATGATTTGTAATTGTTTCTATCTAAAAATTACAAATGGAAAATTGTAAATCGAAAACTTTTATAAGGTGTCATTTGATACTGGTAGAAATAGCGTTAAGCACATTGTCTTTGCTCCTTGCTGTCTTTCATCTTCAGTTATTATGTCCTGAAATAGATTTGTCTGTCACGCCTTCCTCCAGTGACAACTCTCCTGTAGTAATGAAAGCTTCTTATCTGGGGCATACACATTCTCTACTTTCTGAATTGAATATTCCAAGTTTTTCTTTTGTTAGATACAATTACAGAAGAGCAAGAAATAAAAATTATCAAAGTGCAAATTTATAGAACAAAATCAAAACAAGAAATAAGTAGTATATAGGTGCCTACAACTGAAATTAATAAAGAAAATCTAAGTGCCCTTTTCCACACCACCTTACATTAAGACCAGAAAACTATTCAATAATGTTTATTAAGGCTCGGTCTTAAATGTTTGAGGTAGGGCACACAGGCGCGTTTTTTTTAATGTGGTATCGCCAGTAGCCATAGTCCACAAAAGAAAAAAAAATGGAACCGAAGAAAAAAAATGTTAATCCAATAACATAAGTAAGATATTACAGCTCTTATGGAGCACAATTTTTCATGAATGGAAACATGGTAGATTCTTCAGTGCCGTAACTGGGAGAGGGACCCGGCTGCCAGAATGAAAGACAAAGAAAGTGCCAAATGAAGATTGTAGTTCGATACAAAATTGTATATACCATAATTTACGGCACATGTATATAGACATATATATGTATATATAACACTGGTGCCCGGCTAACCGAAAAGTACCATTTAGTATTTGAAAATGGGTGAGATTAATAACAAATTACAAAGAAAATATGTCATTCATTCTGAGCATATATTTACTTTTAATCTCTGTACATTCTTTAAGTTAACCAATGAGAGAAGCCAAAATATAAAAAAAACTAGAAAACAGGAATTCTGCTTTTTCAGAATTTAGTGTCGCCCCCTATGAAAAGAAAATATATGTATATATAAATAGTTACAAAACATATTTCAATTTTAAGACTTAAAGCACAACACTTATTTTATGTAAAATGATGTCATATTCGTATCCGCTTAAGAATTCCATATTTACGATCCACTCTTAAACATCTACAGTAAAGTATATTTATAGGATGTCACTATCGCAAAATAATACACAAATGCAGCAAAAAGATGCCGTCATTAAAGAAACCCGACAAAAAACGGCTATCTAATGATTCATAAGCCTTCATTTGTTTGTAAAATTAATATAGATAACTTAAAATTAAATATAGTTTATAATAGCTCCATGTTTTAACAGAAGTTATTCGTTTATATTTTTTCAAAATAGCACGTATTTTAATTACATTTTCTTTCACTTGTTATGAGAAAATGGCACCAAAAAGATATAATTGCTATTTTTCAACTATTTTCCCTTTACTTTCTACATAAATGGAGTACTTGAGTTGCTAAAATTAAACAAATGGTGCTAAAAACTACAAAAAAAAAAAAAAAAAATCATATTTCAAAAATCAATGGAGATGTATTTTTCAAACAAATTGCATTTAAAAGTGCTTTTTTTTCCCAATACGACGGTATAAAAATTTAAAATGTGCGATGCTTAGAAATTTTAAAAAATGCTATAGAGTATTTAATTGTACAATGATACATCTGCTTTGTTTATTGCTGGCTTCTGTAAGGTAACATTTTTTGGACACAAAATAAGCTGGGAGAAAGAAATAGCATACCGTACCGGGAGTTAAAAAAAAACATGCTAATATATGAGTTATTAAATAAATAATGTAAAGTAATGTATTGATTAAAAATTATAGAAAAATTAAAGTTGAATATCTTATCTATATTCAACAAACATGAAGAAACATAATTGTATAAGGAAGTAAATAACTTAATAAGAGAATGAAAAGGGACTTAGTTAGGCGAATGTTTATTTAACAAAGTGCAAGTTCGCAAAAAGTAAAAGAAAAAACGCCAACTTTGAAGATGCTTTCTGAAAAATCGCCTATTTTATTAAAAATTGAGGTTTCATTAGCATATATATTTGTAAGGAAACTTGCCAATTTCATGCATTAGAATGATTTTAAAAAGTGTATCAGGAAATAAGCAGTCATAAATGTCATTTTAATCTCAATATCACGAAATTCGTAAACATTTTCAAATTAGTTCAAGCATCTTACTAGACGTACAGGTTGAAAAAAATAAGATATATAAATAAAACGGTAGCTTTCTGGTATAATTATAAAACCTAAAACATTTTTCTTACCCGCTACAACAAGCAGAAACACTTCTTGAGTTCTTGTATTCTTCTCATGGAATTAAAAAAAATAGTTATCCGTTAAATAAAATGAAACCTGTGGCCAAAGAGCTATATCTGCTTTCCAGTTGGAAATAACATATGGATCATCTAGTATATTGTCTATTATTATCCCTAATAAACCCCAGTATCTCTCAATTATCTTGTTTCACAACAGAACGTAAGTTCTGTGCATATACAGATAAAAATTCATTTGTTTTTCAGTACATACGATAGATTGCTATGGAGTTTCACATATAAACACGCGTTTAAATGCCTCGTTTCTGCCAACCACAAGTTGAGTTGTCTAGACACAAGCTCATTTGTTTACCAACATGCACATTATCTATTATGCTACACTACTTCAAACATAATGAAATTTCTGATGGTTTTACTGCAAGATGTTTGGATAAGAATATGGTGTACATCGCATTTATCGTTCATTTACAGGGAAACATTAGGGATGATTGCTGAAAGTGAGTTTTAAATTATGATATGTTTTATTTATGATAAGTTATGGTATAAGTTAAGTTAAACTAATTTTCTTGCACTGGCACATAGGTGGTGTATATGAATTGCATAGACGCTACAAAAAAGATTTCGTGAGTATTACCGAGAATAATCATGAATTACTTAAAAGTGTTTTTTTAATTTGAGTTATGCATTTTCAAGCTCAACTACATTTAGTATACTAAGAAATGTTTAACCGGTTGCCGGCTGAATGTCTGCGGCCGGCTAGACAGCCGGCCGCAGACATTCAGCCGGCAACCAAATAGCCGTGAAGACATTTAGCAGATAGCAGTTAGCTGACACGTGCATTAAGCTGATACGTACATATAGCCGACAACACAATTAGCTGAAATTTACATACAGCATACAGGACAATTGACCGAAACGGACATATAGTAATAATTTTAGCAATACAGACAATTGACCGACGGGGCAACTGGCCGAACGTGGCAATTAGCCGGGAGGACATTTAGCCAAAAAGACGAATAGCCGACAGGACATTTAAAAGACAAGACGATTAGCCGACGGGACATTTAGCCGATAGGATATTTAGCCGCACTTTTCTAACATTTTTCGACACCCCTCATGAGATATATCGCATTGGAGCCCTTTGATCACCCTTTCATATTAAGTACCTCCCGTTCCCTCTCCCTCAAATTGTATCACTGGATGTATTTTTCTGACGTTTCCGACATCCCTCAAGTGATATATCATTAGACTGGGCAGCCCTTGGATCACTTTTTCATATTATGCACCTCCCGTTATGTTACAGTTAATTTGCAGTTTGGTTACAGTTAGGATACAGTTGCGATTAGTTACTCTTGGATTATGGTTAGGTACCTGATAGGTTATAATTAGGTTACGTTTAGGTGATAATTAGATTACGCTTAGCTTACAGCTTGGTCATGGTAAAGTTATGTTACAGTTACATTACAGTTAGCATACGATTAGCTTATAATTAGGTAAACGTTAGTTACAGTTAAATTACGGCTACGTCCCAGTTAGGTTACATTTAGGCTACAATTAGGTTACTTTTAGGTTTCAGTTACGTTACGGTTACTTTATAATTAGGCTACACTTAGGTTACGGTTACGTTACACTTAAGTTACATTTAGATTACAGATAGGTTACGTTAAGTTACAGTTACGTTACTGTTAGGTTATGCTTAGGTTACGATTATGTTCCGGATAGGTTACAGTTACGCTAGAGTTAGGTTACTCTTAGGTTATAATTAGGTTAAGGTTAGGTTAGAGTTAAGTTAGAGTTAAGTCACGGTTAAGTTAAGGATAGGCTACAGTTACGTTGTGATTATGTTACAGTTAGGTAACGGTTAGGGGATATTTAGATTACGGTTAGGTTACAGATATGTCATGGTAACGTTACGGCTATGCTACAGTTAAGTTTCAGTTAGGTTTGGTTATAATTTGGTTAACGTTAGTTTACAGTAAGTTTAGAGTTAGGTCAAGGTTACGTGACATTTAGATTTCGGTTATGTCGCAATTAGGAAACGTTTAGGTTACAATTAGGCCGGTAGCACACTGAGGCGACCCATGGAACATTTTGGTTGACTTCGGAGAAAAACAGCTTTAAAACATGTTTGAAACAGCTTTCTTCTTTGTTTCAATATTTTTTTTTCTCCTAAATCGTATTTCATGTTGCTCGTGTTGCGTCAGTGCGCAGCCTACCTTAGGTTACGGTTATGTTGCAGTTAGGTTACTGTTACGTTACAATTAGGCTACAAATAGGTTACAGTTACGTTACAGTTAGGTTACGGTTAGGTGATAATTTGATTACAGTTATGTTACGGTTAGGTTACTGTTAGGTTATTAAGTAACAGTTAGGTTACGGCTTGGATACGTTTAGGTTACGTTTATGGAACAGTTAGGTTACGGTTACGTTATAATTACTATCTCTGTTACTTACTTTGCAGCGCGCGCGCCCGCTATACATATGAGGAGTAACGGCAAAATTTTGAAAATTGTCCCACCCGGGAGCCAAAGAGGTGGGAGAGACGCGGAAACTGCATAATATGAAATAGTGGTCACAGGGCTTTCTAAACGATATGGCCCATGACGGGTGTCGGCATAATCTAGAAAACTGCCTCCCACTGTGAGGGCACAGGGGGGGTGGGGTCTGCGGAAGGTGCATAACATGAATAAGTGATCACAGGCCTTTCCAATGATATGTCATACGAGGGCTGTCGGAAAAATTTAGAAAAGTATCCACCGGGGGCAAAGTGGAGGAGGGGCACGAGATATGCATAATATAAATGGTCACAGGGCTTTGCAACGATAAGTCTCATGAGGCGTGTTGGCTAAATTTAGAAAAGTGCTTCCCATTGGGTGGGAAATTGTGTCTGGGGTGCGGGAGGCGCATAACATGAATAAGTGGTCACAGGTCTTCCAAACTATGATGTCTGGATAGCATTTCTTTAGCCAGTGCTGGCGCCCCTTTGGTTATGTGACTCACGTGACGTGCGAGCGTAGGAGTGAAGGGAAGGAGATTTCCTTTTTAGAGAGTGGAGGGTGGAGGTTTTTAAGTCGTGCATGTGTGCCGGCGGAGTTTTTGAAAAACCAAAAGTTAGATATAAAATTACACAGGTGCTACGGGCACTGGTATGTAAAAAGTTTGTATTGTAGGTGAAGCCAAATGGTGTAATAGCACAAAGTGTATAATTGTGGAATATTGTAGTGTGTTCCACTGGATATAATTCATATACTTCGTGTGAGTATTATCGTCTTGTCCTCGCCGAATATCTGTACTGTCCTTCTGCATTTTTATAAATAAACTTAGTTTTGTGTTAAAAAGAACTAGTGATCTATGATCTAGGAGTATACATCTCATATCAGAGAGGGGAACCAGTATTAGACAAATGATATATCATAAGAGGGATGTCAACAAAATTTAGAAAGTGCCGCCCGGGGAAAAGTGCAGAAGACGCACGGAAGATGCATAATATGTATAAGAGGTCACAGGGCTTTCCAAAGATATATCACGTAAGGGGTGTCGGTAAAAGTTAGAAAAGTGGCTCAGGGGAGCAAACTGGGAGGGAGCGGCGCGGAAGGTATATATTATGAAATTTGGGTGTCACACTGACTTTCCAACTATATATCACATGAGGGGTGGCGGCAAAAGATATAAAAGTGCCCCACCTCTTTGAAATTTGTATATAGTATTATAAAAGTATTTTTGTAGGTCTTCGTAAAAAAATCGGATCTAAAATTATGAAAATTCTACGATCTCGAAAAAAATGAAAAATGCCCTCTTGGAGGGGTGGCGAATAGGGGGAGGTGAGAAGAAAGGGTCACAATATGAAAGAGTGGTCCGAGGACTTTCCGATGATATATCACGTGACAGATACGAAACAAGTTTAAAAATTGCCACACCGTGGGTCCTGTCTTTTGTTCCCGGAATTCACGCACCCCTTTCTTTTAAATTCTTATGTTTATTAAACAATATTTATGGAAGGGATCCGTCAAAAAACCGCATTTTAAACGATATTTATTGTAGAAAACGTCATTAAAAAAATTATTGGCTCCTCCCCGAGTTATCGAATTTTTTGTGTATGTTATAACTATAACTGTATTTGTAAAATATAATGGCAGTTTAAGAGAATGACGAGTTATTGAGGTATAATGAATAATTAAAATGAATTATTTCCGTTTTATTTTATAAATTCCTTAATTAATGAGTATAATGAGCTATCGAGAGTCTAAGACTTAAACATAAGTAAACAATATTTATCGGAGGGATCCACCTAAAAACCGCATTCCAAACAATATTTTTTGTAGAAAAAGTTATTTTTGTATATAATTTTGTTCGAATGAATAAAAGAATATTACGAATGTTAGTTATTGATGTTTAATTGAAAAGCTTTATAGAATAACAGTGATTGAAGAAAAAAATTACTTTATGAGGGTGACGAAATTTCGATGTTTAAGTGTATATCATAAACAAAAACGCTGAAACAATATAAAAGCTGATTTATGATGATGAGGAGTTACTGAGGTTTACATTGTTGATGTAAGACCGAGTCTTCTAAATTCTTTTGGCAAAATGTACGTGTCAGCTAAATTTCATGTCGGATAATTCCCTTATCTGGTATTTGCTCGTTGGCTAAATGTCCTGTCGGATGAATGTCCATGTCGAATAATTGTCCTCTGTTGGCTAACTGTCTAGTCGGCTAACTGTCGCTGTCGACTAACTGTCATGTCGGCTAAATATCCTGTCTGCTAAATGACATTGTAGGACAGGGCTTATTTTGCGCCGGAGCCCGGCTCCGGTACTTCTCTGTTTTCAGTAAATATTTAAATATTGGTCGGAATTCACCGGAGCCCATACATACAGGGCTCCGGAGCCCAGTGCAATATCGCTTCCGAAAAACCGAAGTCTAAATTACTTTCTCCTTTCCTTCCCACCTCCAAACTTTTGCATCCTTTTTTACCAAAAAACTTATATGTGACGTAATTTGTCGCACACGTAGGAGATGAAGATAAAACGGACTCAATTTTTATATCAGTTTTGGGGCTTACACTGACTCGAGTTCAATCTGTATTACAATTTAAATTTTATTTATTCATGCATTGAAAAAAAAAACTTTTCTTTCTTTAAAATTATGTAATATATTCTTTTTCAAATCATTTTAATGCTATTTTGATCAAAATGAAGAGGAAACAGAAATCGTGTTTTTCTATTTCAAATTTATGTCGGTGACGACGTGTTGATACGGCGCCAATCAAGAGACAGAACAATGAATTTGCTTTCAGTTCGATTTTTTTTGTGATAGTAGGATAATTTTTTTACTGGCTGGGTTTTTTTTTTTTATTTAGATATCTAACCTGAAAAGAATATTTTCTGTTTTAGCCAACGAGCATCAGCTTGAGGTTTTTTTTTTTTTTTTTGTCTTGTATTGCGTACGAGAATAAAAATCACGTCAGTGATTTTTCTATTTATTTTGTATCAAGAACGGTACTTATGCTAAAGCTCTGCTCTGCAGATTTACGAAGTTGCTTTCATTTGCAAGTAGATATAATTGTCATGTATTGTTATTCCGATAGAAAGCAATTGAGCTGTATTTCCCCTTTTTCTATAAAAGTATCAATTCTTTCCGATATTTCAAATTTTTAATTTAGTTTGATTTTGAGGGACGCACCACAAAAGATTGTTATGCGGAAGGAATCAATTATAGTTTAAGATATGCATCTTTTATTGGAAATAATAAAACATTGTTAAATTCTTCAGCATATAAATAAAATTTCATTCATTTTTTCTTAAAAATGCATAGCTGCTATCCGCGACACAGAACTATCCTTTTTTTGTGTTAACCCTATTTCCTAATCAAAATCTTTACTATATTTAATTGCAGAATTCTGCAATTAAGTAACTTTAGAGTTAGGTAAGATTTACTATTCAGAGGGAGTGATAACTAAAAAATAAAATTGTTAGCAGCTAAGTATATGCTGATAGATATATTTAATTTTTTTATTTTTCTAAGTAAAAAAAATGCTTTAAAAATTTCAAATAATGTACGAAATATAAATATGCAGATTGGAGTGATGGGGGGGGGAGGGGGGAGACGGTACGGTTGTTGTGCCGGTGCCGCAGAATATTAGGGCTCCGGTACTTTTTTTGTTAGAAATTAAGCCCTGTTGTAGGATATAAGTATATAGGGCTATGGCAAAAAACTAGGTACATGACCGTCCATGGATAGCAATTCTGAGGCTAATGTCAGACGGACGTCTTTTTGCACGCTTTTTTCCTTACGTATTATCCCTACACAATGCTAGCGGCATTGTGTAAGGATAAAACGGAAGGAAAAACGAGTGCAAAAAGACGTCCGTCTGACATTAGCCTTAGAAGTGTGATTTCAGTAATTTTCAGCGTATTTATTTTTGAATTAAATTTCAGCTCAGTATGTGGCGTGTATAAAAATTTATAAGGAACGTACAGGGCTTCACAAAACAATTGAAGTACGTTTCCGTCTATTGTTAGGAATTAATAAATGTGTATTTTCAAACGTGTTATGTTTTTCTAACTAAACTAAAAATGTAGGAAAAGGTTCATAATCCATACTAGGCACATGGTTTTCCTTTCTTGTTTTATTTATCGTCAATAATTCATCTTATGTTTTTTTTTTATTTCTCAGTTGCAATAATCATGATTTTTAGGGTTCCGTACTTAAAAAGTAAAAACGGAATTGAGTAAAATCGGAATTAAAAACGGAAACATAAGATCACTCCTGTGTCCGTCTGTCACAGCCATTTTACTCGTAAACTATGGAACGTGGAAAGTTCAAATTGGGGATGTAATAAAGACTGTTAACCCACATATTTACAGATTATTAAACATTCACAAATATATGTGGGAAAAAACGTAGAGGGGCTAATTAGGTTATTTGAAAAAAAAATATTTCCTTTGTACATCGTGCGGGATATCCGTTAAAAGATTACGTAACGACGAACTCAAAAATATTCCTTTTAATTTTAGGTATTATATTTTCAGAGATATCGTCGGAAATGTAGCGCAAAAATATGTCCTCCCCCCCCCCCTCTATTTCCAAATCTACTGAAACTAAAATTATGAAAAAAAAATTGGAGGTAGTAGTGGTTAATTTAAGCCTTGCAGGAAAATTATAGCGATTATCCTAGGTCGCATAGTTTTTCATAAAAGCGCATTTTTCTGTTACACACAGATTTCTATATGCGGACATTCAGCAAAGGTATCGAGGAGCACTAAAGGTACCTAACGTATCAAAAGTATAAAAGCATTGTTTATAATCATTTTCGAAAAAAAAATCGTCGGTAATTCGCCGAGATATTAAGACTCCTGTCCCTGCCGGCGAAGACACTCACGAGCTAATGCTAATCCTATGGAAAGGGATTTTTCTAATATCTCATCTGCATTTCGACATTTTTTTTTTTTTTTTTTTTTTTTTTTTTGCATTGGACAGCCGAAGTCTGTCTCTAAATCGCACCTCTTTTACTTTTTCGATTTTGGTCGCAGATATTTTTTATAAAGTTCCGGATTTTTTATAAAGAAACCGGTTCTTAAAATAAAAGTGTCATTTAAAAAAATATCTGCAACCAAAATCGAAAAAATAAAGAAAGGTGCGATGTATAGACGGATCTCGGCTATCCAATGCCTAAAAAAATATTTAAAAATGTCGAAATGCAAAAGAGATATTAGAAAAATCCTTCCCCATACGATTAACATGAGTGCCTTCGCCGGCAGGGGCAGGAGCCTTAACACATAAAGACACGGGTAGTTTGGACATACATAATGGCATAGGTGGCGTACTCTATATGCCATCGGTTTTTAAATACTAGATAACAACTTTTAATGATATATTTGTGTAATGCAATACCCAGTAGCAGTATAAAAGCAGTAAAGGTCAAATAGTTAAAAACAGACCAATTTAATTAGAATTAATCACATAAATACTATGGGATTCGCGACTAATTTGCGTTGAGTGGATCTCTCAATACACCTCCCATGTCTTTAAAAGTTAATTAAAAACCTATCTGGAAAAACGCGGCACGGACAAAGTCGAGTTGCATCTTTGCGACCTCCTTTCGAAGCGCGCTTAGTACAACGCCAAGTTTAAACTTTGAACAAGGGTTTTGTTTCAGCTACACTGTAAAAAGAAAAATATTACTATGTTGAATTTAGTTTTATGAAATGCCAAATGAAATTTAAATATGCAGTACTTTTATTGTCAGTTCCGAATTAAGTTCATCATATGTAGATTAAGATAAGATTAAAAAAAAAGAGTTATACAAAATAGCAATATTTAATTTTATTTGGGCTTCATATCTCTTTGAACTTTTGTGGTATACTCATTCTTACTTTTTTATTATATTCAGCTATACCCAACTCTACGTTGTATAAGTTTTTACAAAGTTTAATTACTCTTTTAAATAATACAGTTAATAATTCATATATTTATTGTACGGAACCCCCTGAGCGCGAGTAATACTCATACTTGACTGTTTATTTTATATAAAAGTTATATGCATTGGTCTGCTAAGTCGTATCTTGGTGGAAACCATCTGCAGAACCTCAATTTAGTGGTTGATCTGCAGGTTTATCATTGTGTTTTCATGCACCCACCTTCAATGTTTTTTTACATTTGGGTGCAGGAAAATACAATGATAAACCAATCGATCAAATAGTAAACTCCGGTGTGCAGGTGTTTTCTATCAAGATATGACTTGGCAGACCATTTGCATTTTAATATGCTTATTAAGTTCTATATAATCCTAAAATTTCAGCCTTGAACTTGATGAGCTGATAGTCTGTGCAATTGCCACCCGTCGAACAAATCCCTTCCTGTGAAATCTTGTATCATTTTTTAGGAATCTGTGGACAGGCACAAAAACATTCTGTGTTTTTATACCTAGATAGTGTATAAAAACATTTTTTAATTCATTAGTCTCAATTTGGAGTTTTTTGTAACAAATACAGCTGTAATTTTTTTTTTATAATTGTTTGAGAAAGACTGTTTTTATTTTCTCTGAAAACTGCATGGATTTTTCATTACATTGATATGTAATTCTGATAATGAATTTCTTAGAATTCCATTTCAAAGCAAAATTTCGAACTTCTTCCAATTTTACCAAAGCATTCTTTTTCTTTATCAGAAGTCAGAGGAAATAAATTTATTTTTCTCTCCATCTTTACCTTTAGATTAAGTTATAATTTTATTTTCCCCACATTGCTGATAGAATTTTTTTTTACCTTGTCAGTTGCAAGCTCACTGTCAGATATCTCCAGAAATTCTCCATCTTCTTCCTCTATTTCCAAGTTAATAATCAGGAAGAGTTGCCGTAATATCCTTTACCAATCTATTTTTTATTTATATTGTAAAGGATGTATTATTATATTATTACTTATTATGTATTTATATTACCACTAATTTACCAATCCTATATCGGAATTTGGTAAATTAGCAGTGCTTTTAGTTTATAGTCTCTACTTGAACTTGTCGATCAAGATTGTGTTAAGCTATCATTAGTTGTCGCTCAGAAACTGTTTTTATTAGTTTATAAATTAATTTGGTAAATTAGCAGTGGTTTTAATTTGCAGCCTCTACTTGAACTTGCCGATCAAGACAATGTTAAGCTATCATTCATTTGTTCCCATAAAATATTTTTATCAGTTTGTTAAAAATGTCCTACTGACATTTTCTATGTAAATAACGCAGTCTTTCAAAGTGACAGACTGGTTGATGACGGTATTATCCTTCTCGTATAATTCTTGAAGAGCTAATGACAAATTTACTAACTGTTGCTTTGTGAGCCTTAATTTCCTCTCTACTCATTTGATAAAACTCTGTCATTGAATAATGAATTTTAGTAAACGAAAGTGTGTGCCATTACAAATACATCATGAAATAAAAATGTTAACTAAGGCAATCTTTGACCAGGATACCAATGTAAATTGAAAGTAAAGATGGAGTGTTATTAAAATTCATAGATAAAGACCAGAGAAGAATCCGTAACCAAATTCAGATTTTTGGGACTGATGTAAAAGTTTGTTGCATATTGTTGATGGAAATTAAAGAAAATGTATTTCGTGAAAATTTCAATTCCTAGCAGTTACATAATTAGAGCTCATCTGGCTAAAGAATCGATGTATTTTCTCAAATCTTCCAAAAAATAAAATACCTTATCCTCAAAATATTTTTAAGTGATTTAAATAAACGGTCATTCGACGAAGTAAGTTTTGGAGAATGGTTCTTGGATTGAAACATTTCATCTCAATTATAATATTTTGTGTCTATAGTGGGCAAAGATACGTGTGGTCTTGTTGGAAAACAATGCCTAATTGTTGATTATTTGAAGCTGCTTCTAGCGGATTGCTTGATTTAATTCACTTAATTATAAACAGTATTTCTGGAAACTAATGCTATAGTTTCCAAGTAACATCTATTAATAAACAATTTTCTTGTCTCACTGAATGCGAAGAAAAATCTTCTGTGGGTAAGAAACTGACTTTTGCTTTGATTAAAAGGCCTCTTCGAAGTAGTCATCAATGTAGTCTAAATAAATATTAATATTGTTATTATTCCTTATATTCCATGAATTACGAATATAATCTGAAAATAAAAACTATGCGTAAATCTGGTTTTTGAACAATGTAGAATAATGTTGTTTTAAAAATATCGACATATTCTGTAGAAATTGAGTCGGGCCAAAATTTTAGCTTCATAATACGTAATTTGTTTGTACTGCTAATTGTACTGTTCGGTTCCGGGAACAAGAAATTTCCGTCCGAGGAGACCTGTACATTCAAATTTTTAGACAACAAAGGCTTAGAAACTGATACAATCAATTATGACTCGTATTCAATCATAGAGCCTCGCTTATAGAAAAAATTTCAGGCCGAAACGTGCTGGATCGAACCGTAGGTTCCGACTTCACGAGGATGAAGTAGGCATACTTCTATTAAAAATTGTTACATTTTTTTATCCTATTTAATAACTTCAGTTAATTAAGACAATAATAACATTTTAAAATAAGTGGTAGAAATTTGCTTGATTTGCCTCCGTTAGAATATTGCTTATAGATCGAATTTGGCAAGCTCAAAAGTGGAGGTTCTATTATGATTTTATGAGATATATAATTTGCAATGAAATACTGATTTGGGTGGACTTTCTGCAGAAAATTCCTTCGTGAAAACATTTCATTTATTAACATAATCAAATTAAACCTCGTGAGTTTGGTCTCCTTATTCACCACCCCTCCTTTCTTTAGCATTTTTTGAGTTTCTCCATCTTCACTGGTTTTTTCTTTTAATGAAGGTAGTGCAGATGGCCTTTAGTAATGTGGACTATGGTGATTTCGAGTTAAGTTAGAAAACTTAAACAATCGGCTGATTTTCGTAAATGTTTTATAACGG
This sequence comes from Maratus speciosus, assembly GCA_963932465.1. Lineage (NCBI taxonomy): Eukaryota > Metazoa > Arthropoda > Arachnida > Araneae > Salticidae > Maratus > Maratus speciosus. The sequence goes on along the minus strand of OZ010789.1, from coordinate 287,876,105 downwards.
TGGATGAAACATGAATTCGCCATTATTCTTCAGTGATGAAAGAGCAATCTAAACAATGTGAAAGAGCAGCTGAAATTGCACCAAAGAAAGTGAAAACGGTTCCACCTGCTGGAAAAAGTTTCAGGAATTCACAAGATGTGGTGATCATAGACCACCGACAAAAAGGCAGAATCGTCACCGGACAGTGTTTTTCTTCTCTACAGGACCAATTGAAGAGTGCTTATTCCGACAAAATTTCCATACCTGAGCAAAAAGAAGGTGATCGTTCACCACAGCATTGTTCTTGCACACATGCCTGTAGTTTTCGCTACGAAAGTCAATCACCTACGCTCTGTAGTACTTCCACATGCACTGGATTTTGCTCCCAGCGATTATTTCCTCTTCCCAAGCCTGGAGAAATGGCTCGGTAGTCGGAAATTCACTTCAAAATATGGGGTTAAAGCACACCACCACTTCATTTCCAAAGATAGATAAGGCTTATTATACTAAAGATAATAAAAAGTCGGAAACTCGTTGGTTTAAATTTTATAAGTTGTAAGAAACTACGTTAAAAAAATGAAATATTGTCAAAATATTTCTATTTTCTTTGTCGGGCTGATAACCTTTCGAAACACACTCGTATCGACATCAAATTTTATTCTCCCTCCAAAAAAGAAAAGGCGGAGTTCATGAAAAATGGTCCTAGTTGTAATTAAAATTCGACCCCCTCATGCTAAAAACATGACACTATAAAACCTGGTAAGACGGAAACATAAACAATAGATACGAAATACCGTTTTAGATTGGTTATTTGCGTCTTTGCAGATACACTTGCCAGGTATTTTTAGGGAAATAATGAACAAAGTCCGTTTAAACCAGGATTCCGTTACAGCTGCATATCAGAAAATAAATTTGTTAGCTAGTAGACTTTCCTCTCTCTTTTTCTCTCATTCTGTGCTTGATTCTCGGCAGTATTGCTGGGAGTTATCGACACTCTCTATCACAGCAGTGTTTCACTACACTTAGACTAACATTTCCTGTTTTTGCTATGATGTGCTATATACCAACTCATCGACAGGGCGTGGATTTGATCTTCAAATAGGTAGCCCCTGGAACTGCGCTGCTGTTCACTGTTCAGACATTTATAAAATGTAATATTTAACCTTACAGTCTCATTATTTTCAGATTTACATTATTATAGTTAATGATAAATTTTCGCGTTTCCTTACCGTTACAAAAAATGTCTTTCCGTTACCTTTGAGAATATACACTAGTAACGGGGAAAAAATGTAAGCGCTAATGTTAAGTCTGTGGGAGCGTTATTTTCAAATATCTCGCTTTCTTTATAATATTTTAAAATGAATTTTTTTGCATAGGATTGCTGAGGACGATCTACAACCGGGCTGTTTTTTACTTTTTAGATTTTTGGTTTCAGATATTTAAAAAAAAATTACTTTTACTTTCGGAACCGGTGGAATCGTTTCTGAAATTGAAGCTTTCCAAAAAAAAACTATAACTAAAATCGAAAAAGTAAAACCTAGCCTGGTTGTCGATCGTCCTCAGCTATCCTATGCAAAAACAAATCATTCAAAAATATTAAAATCAAAGCGAGAAATTTGGAAATAACGCCCCCATAGACTAAAAATTAGCATTTTCATTTCTTCCCGTGTCTGAAGTGTGCTCTTAAATTAAGATGTGTTACAGAGGACAAATTTCGCATTTTCTGCGACTTTTAAAGGTGTACTGTCCCCTTAAAAATTACAAATATTAAAAATAATAAATATTAAATTATTTTTTTAAAGTTTCGAACAAATTCATCAACCCTTTTAAAGTTAACAATCTTTAAAACTTACGAATTTTAAGTTCTTGTTAAATCTTAGTAAATTTAAATTGTTCAAATTATGAAAAATTAAAATGATAAAGTCATCAATGAAAGTTCTTAGGCATGTTTTAACGGCATGAAAAATATGCTAAAAATTAATATAATAAGAAAACAAATAATGCAGATGAAAATCAACTTTCAGGAATTTCTACCAATTAACGGAAATATATTTGCATTTTTTGTACAGCCGTTACATTAGCAACAAGTTTTTATACACGCCACATGTTAAGATAAAATTTATTCCAATATAAACATGCTTAAAACTACTTAAATCGCACTTCCAGAAATTGTCATCCATGGCGTGCATGCATTCAATTCTCTGGATAGCCTTGTATATTATTATATTTATATTTTCCAAACATATCGTTCTAAATATAGTTGAACTTGAAAATGTAGGATCTAATAAAAAAAAAAAATAAGCAATTCACTCTCATTCTCAGCAATTCTTCCTAGTTCTTTTGCGTAGCCCTATACATGATGTATAGAATTTAAATATATAACCTTGTATGCAGAAATTTAGTTAAAAACGTAAATCATAGCTGAAAACTCAATTTCAACAGTCATCCATAATAGACAATAATTCATGTACAGTATTTTATCCAACATCTTTTATGTGCCCCTGTAAATGAAATAAAATGTGATCAAAATCATCTTCTAATGTAAGCATCTTGCAATAAACCTCAGTAACATATATGAATTCCATCTTGTTTAAAGTAGTAAAACATAACTAAAACACGCTATAAGCAGTTTTTTCTGTAATGAAACTGAACTCTTTTCTGTGACCCTGTAAATGAATGAAAAATGCTTTGCAACCCCTTCAGGAAGTATGTTTTATTGCACCTCATAAATTCATATCAATTGCATTATGTTCGTAACAGAGAAACATTAAAATACGCGCAAAGGTTTTTTTCTTCATAGTTCATAATATAACGAAATGTACTTTTGAATTCCCCTGTACACGTACCTGTGCACTTCAATAAGGTGCATAAATTTTATGTTTAAACTGTTTTACATCATTAAAATACACCGCAAATGATTTTTCCCACATAGGTCATAATATAAAAGAATACTTTTGAAAGTCCATGTAAGTGAAGTATAAATGATTACGCGCTTTATTATCAGTGCCATGTATCCCATGATAAACTTCAACAACGTATTTCAATTACATCACAATTCAAGTATATGTACGCTAGTTAGACGACGGGCAGACGGGCAGTGAAGCCAATTCATAAACATTTTCCAACTATGTTGTAATCTATTTATATAAAATCCAAGTCTCTGTATGTCCCTCACGATTCCGGTAAGACCGCCTTATTGAAATGAGTAATTGTTGAAAAAATCTAATGCAGGGTTACCACAGTAGCGCCAAATGTTAGCCAACTTGGTGATAGCTGGCTAATTTGGCGAAATTTCCATTTAAAACCATTAATCTTTCATAAAGGAGATCACCGAAATTTAATTTAAACTCCGCTCTTTTAAGATATTTTTCAAAATCTATGAGTGAGAATTTAACGTACATCTTTACATCTTCCTCCCGATGCTACTAATAAAATAACCGCCAATAGACGACGCTGTACTGTGTGAGCTCCTAACTGCGCGATTTTAATGTGCTTTAGGTACTTTTCCAGTATAGGTGCCTTGGCGAAAAAGGAAATTTGGCAACATATTTTCCGGGAACCTATCCACTGTTTCATTTTATATACACACGCATTTTTTTCGATATTTATACGGTTTATTTAATATAAAAAAGACGTTTCTCTAATTTTATAAAGAAACAGATGTGATTTGTACATAAAAACATCAATAATATACATATAAAATAAACATATAAAACAAAGAAACACGCTCATCAAGTTTGTTTTCATAGCTGTTTATATGATTTGACAACAAATCTCGATATTTTTCCGTTATACGGACACCATGTCAAAATGTATGCTAATGCGCCAATTATTTCAAAACGCTAAAAGATATGGAACAGGTGTCATATTCGCCCCATATTGGCGCGATTGTTTCTGTCGCCAATATCATATAGGCAACAGGTACTTAACTTGCGCCAAAGTGCTTGATGTGGTAACCCGGATTATGTTGTTTATGCTGTTGATGTTTTCGCCAAATTGGCAACCGAAAAAAATCGCGCCAATATGGGGCGAATATGACATCTGTACCAAAGATATTTTTAATTCTATGCCAGCAGTTTAATATGAGTTTTATTTTATTGCTTTATTTTATAACAGTTATTTGTTCACTTATTTTAAGTATATAATTGTGATTTAATGAAATAGTTCGTAAAAGTCTGGAATTTTCAAATGTTATATTTTTTAAATGCTCACTTTAGTATCGACAATGTTTTTTCTTTTATTTTTCAAATGCTTCAATTCACGTGATTTTCATTTTGCGCCATCCATTACGCTTGGCGACAAAGGTATCCGTATAACGGAAACGAACCCAAATCTTACTTTTTGATGCCCAAATTACACCAAGCTTTTTTTAAAAAAACGCCAAAGCTCCTACAGTGGAAAAGTACCAAACTGTCTATTATTTTGCACTATCTGTGTTATAGTTTGTACTATATGTAAGGGGTGTGGAGCGAAGAGTTTAAAAATTAAATATTAAAGTTTCGGCACAGATGTCATATTGGCGCGATTTTTTTCTGACGCCAATGTCATATATACAACGGGTACTTAACTGGCGGCAAAGTGTCGTTATTTTGCTTGATATGGTAACCCGGATGTTGTTGTTTATGCTGTTGATGTTTTCGCCAAATTGGCGTATATGACAACTGTGCCAAAGTTTCTATAAAGCAGCATAAGACTAAAAAATTAAGAATAAAATAAATGCAAAATAAGACTAAAGAAAGAAAAATCATGCGTTAAGCATAGAATATGAAACACTTTCCAACACATCCTGAATACTTTAACAAAACTTCGTTATTTGGGGAAATAAGATAACTAAGTAAACATTTTAGAAGACGCATAAAAAATTTTAAAAATTGATTTCAGCAGTAACCGTCCATATCCAATAGTATCGTTATTACATGCCACTATTTAGCCAAAATTTAATTAAAACTACTCTTAAAACTACTGAAATCACATTTCCAGATATTATCACCCATAGACGGTTATGTATCCAATTCTTTGAGTGACCCTGTATATTATTTTATCTTTATCTATATTCTACAAACATTTCTTAGTATACTAAATGTAGTTCAGCGTAAAAACGCATAACTCCTTTAAAAACCACCTTTAAGCAATTTACTCTCATACTCAGTAACCCTTACGAATTCCTTTGTGTAGCCCTGCATATGAACTGTAGCATTTGTACACACAGTATAATATGCATAAATGTAGTGAAACATAAAAGTGCATATCATAATTAAAAATGCATTTCTAGCAATCATTGCTTATGTACAAAACTTCGGAGAAAAGTTGCTTGGCGAGAAAGAAGTTTGCCAACGTATTTTCTGACAACCTATTTACTGCTTCATACTCACAAGCAAATTTTCCATATGTATGCAATTTATTTAGGTAGTTGTTAGCTATCCCGTCGACCAGTTTCGCCAAATTATATAAATCGCCAAACCACTAGCCAAATTATACAAATTGACATAATTTTTATTTTAAACAACGAAAGATCAATTAAATTAGCAAAACATTAATAAAAATACAAATATAACGTCGAATTAAAAATCACTTGATGACGTAAGAAACACATGATCATGTTTATTGTCAACCATTATTGGCGTTTAATCTTACAATTTGGCGACAGTAATTTGGTCGACGGGATAACTAACAAGTACCTTTATTTAATGTAAAAAAAGCTATTTACCCATTTTTTAATTATTTTTTTACCCATTTTTTAACAGAAGTAATTTTGGCACAGATGTCATATTCGCCCCATACTGGCACGATTTTTTCCGACGCCAATTTGGCGAAAACATCAACAGCATAAACAACAACATCCGGGTTACCATATCAAGCAAAATAACGACACTTTGGCGAGAGTTAAGTACCCGGTGTGTATTGGCGTCAGAAAAAAAAATCGTGCCAATATGGGGCGAATATGACATCTGTGCCGTAATTTTGCACAGACGCATCGGGGTTGGCATGATTTTTCTCTGACGCCAATTTAGCAGAAATCTCGCTTTCGAATACCAGTTACTTATATATTTTAAAATTATTTGCTATCATTTTGAAAAGGAAATAACTATAATTAAATAAAAGTTTGAATAATAGCTACAGAACAAAATAGTTTATATAATTAAAAACAGAAAATAAAAGTAAATAAACAATTTATTAATAAATAAGAAACAATAGCCGGGTTACCATAGCAGGCAAAATAACACCATTTTGGCGCCAGTTAGGTATCCCGGTTCACATCTGAAATCTGTGCCGTAATTTGTATATAAAAAAATTTTATATATATTTAGAAACGATTTTTATTTATGTATATAAGTTCATATATAAACAAAAATAAAAGTTCATTAGATTTGTTTTCATAGCTGTTTATATATTTTGGCAACATATCTCACTTTCTGATGCCCGAACTGCGCCAAGCTTTTTTTAAAAATGCGCTATAATGGAAAAGTACCTAAATAAATAATTAACAGAAATAACCAATTATAGAAACTAAAAATTTTTATTTCGAGATCAAAGCATTGTTTTTAATTTCAATTAAAAATACATATATCCTTGGATAACTTAAATTGAAATTAGGTTCACAGCTTAATATCTCATTCCATAAACCTAAACAAACACAAGTGATTCATTCATTGTGAAACTTAAAAATTTTTTAAATCATTGAGGTAATCATTCACAAAGTAAGTTCTCCAACAATCAATAGACAATATTCTAATGACATCATAGTAGGTAAAATGATGGCGGTATCGTTTGTTTATGGTTTGAAATCACAAAGATTTAATTTTGCAATGTCTCTTAGTTACATTATTTTATTGTCATATTTATGAGCTCAGAACAAAAGCATATTTTTTCATTATTTAGTTATTAAAGACGGAAAAAAATTATAAATGCATGATTTGAAAAATTTAAATAATTTTCTTTGTTAATAGTAAAAAATAACATCGGGAAGTAACAGCGGGTTTAAGTTAAATAAGTTTAACTGTTTAATTCTGTTGTAATATTCAAAATAACTGTATTTATTAGATTTCAGTAAACAACATCAGGGCCCGATTAAACTTTGAAGTTAGAGGAATTACAATGTCATTTCAGGACCTTTCTTTTGGAGAAGCTTTTCTAAATTTCATATACACATGGAAACTCTTCAGTGCTAGAAATATTATTCTTAGGACTGACATAACACGAGAACGGCCTGCAATTTTACACAAGTTTTTGAAAGCTACTTTATATCAGAAATTTTACTAAAAGCTGGTTACTTTTTTGTTATAGCGGACCACACTATTAGGATTATGACAAGTTGCAGCCAATTTCGCCAACGTCGTAACCAAGATCATGAAGCACACACACATAATACCATATAATACCATTTCATGAAATCGTATACGATAATTTAATAGTTTTTACCTTACTTCAAGTGTAAAATTTATTTATTTTTAAGGCTTAACAATCTAAATCGTCCAATATATGAATTTTTAAAAAATGTAAACAAAGATTAAATAGACATGACCGCAAAAAACCTCAAATCTGTATAACACTTGGAACCAAACTGTGCAGATTACTGGTCTTCTACTGTACACAGTTTTTCATAAATGTGTTTCGTTCTTTAAATGTGTTATTTTCATCTATCACTGCGGAACAAGCGAGAAAACTCATATTCTTGCACATGAGTTGTATATATCTTTATATCTAAATTTCCGTCATTTTTGACGGGCTACCTTTCTAGTGTGTTATAAATATGAGTACCCGTCCAAACGTTTTGTGTTGGATATACATATAGAAAATATAGAGGTTGTAGAGAAAAACGCGGGACCTGGTAGTAATTGACACTATATAACCTGGTAAGGCGGAAACACAAGCAATAGGTGCGAATTACCGTTTCAGATGGGCAGTTTCCGTCTTTGCAGATACAATTACAGTAGAGCGCCGATTATCCGAACTCCAATTAACCGAACTTCCAATTATACGAACAACCTATTTCTCTCAAAAAAAATTTTATCCGAACAACCTATTTCTCGCAAAAAAAAAAAAATTTAAATGATGATGAGATTGTGGATGAAATTTAAGATGTAAAATAAATTGAAGAAATGAAAACGAATGCCCTGAAAATGACCCAAGTCCATCGCATAACGAAGCCTTTGAGTGTTTGGAAACAGCTATGAAATGGCTTGAATGGCAGAAGAACTCTGATCCTATTCAAATAACGTATTTAAGAAGAATTCGAGATATGGCAACATTGGAAAGAACGTCTTATTTGAAGCAAGCAACAATCGAAAGCTATTTTGTTTAAATTATAATCTCTGGAGTTTAGAAAATGATAAAAAGAGAAAAAGAAAATTTTAAATGATAAAAAAGTAAACAAAAAGACAGTTTTTAAACACGCTAGCACTAACTGGCGCTACCAGTCCTAAGCCTGGATAAAGTGTGAAGGTTTTAGTATAGTGAGAAACACCCCTTAAATTGGCTGTCCATTTATCCGAACTTTCGCTTATCCGAACTAGGTTCGGTCCAGACTTGTTAGGATAATCGGCGATCTACTGTATAAGATATATTAAGGGGAATCAGGGAAATATTCCGTTTAAACCAGGATTCCGTTACAGGTGCGTATTAGAAAATAAATTTGCTAGCTAGCAGATTTTATAAAATGTTATATTTTACCTTACAGTCTTATCATTAACTATAATAATGTAAAAGTAAAAAAAATGTTCGCGTTTTCTTACCGTTACAAAAACTACCTTTACGTTACATTTGAGAACCGACATTAGAAACGGCAAAAAAATGTAAGCACTAATGTTAAGTCTACGGGAGCGTTATTTTCAAATATCTCGCTTACTCTTTAATATCTTAAAATGAAATTTTTTTTTTCATAGATAGTTGAGGACGATCTATAACCGGGCTAACATATACTTTTTCGATTTTGGTTTCAGATATTTAAAAAAAAATTACTTTTTCTTTCGGAACCGGTTGGAATCCGTTCTGAAATTGATACTATCCTAATATTAAAAAAAATTAAAAACAAAATCGAAAAAGTAAAAACTATTCTGGTTTTCGATCGTCCTCAGCTATCCAATGCAGAAAAAACAAAAAAAAAAAAACAAACAAAAAAAATCTATTAAAATAAAGCGAGAAATTTGAAATTAACGCCCCCATAGACTTAAAATTAGCGTTTTTATTTATTCCCGTGTCTGAAGTGGGCTCTTAAAGAAAGATGTGTAACACAGGACAAATTTCAAATTTTCTGCGGCTGTTATAGGTGTACTTTTTCGTTAAAAATAACAAATATTAAAAGAAATAAATATTAACAATATTCCTTTAAATTTTCAAACAAATTGATCAAAACTTTCAAAGTAAACATTCTTTAATACTTACTAACTTTTTGTTTATCCTTTGTTTATGTTAGTTTGTTTATGTTTGTTGTTGTTGTTTGTTACTTTATGTGTTATATTTGTTTGTATGTTGTTGTGTTTTTGTTTGTTATATTAACTAAGTTTTTGTTAAATCTTAGTAAATTTAAATTGTTCAAATTACTGAAAAATTAAAATGATAAAGTCATCAATGGATGTTCTTAGGCTTGTTTTAACGGCATGAAAAATATGATAAAATTTAATATAATAAGAAAACGAATAATGCAGATGAAAGTAAACTTTCAGCAATTTCTACCAATTAACAGCAGTATATTTGCATTATTTTGTACAGCCCTTGCATCCGAACAAGTTTATATACACGCCACATGGTAATTGTAAGATCAAAATTATTGCAGTATAAACATGCTGTAAACAACTGAAATCGTACTTCCAGAAATTATTATTCATAGGCGTGCGCATGCATCTAGTTCTTTGAATAGCCTTGTATATTATTATATTTATATTTTTCAAACACATCTTTCTAAATATAGTTGAACGTGAAAATGTAGAATTTAATTTAAAAAAAAGCAATTCACTCTCATTATCAGCAATTCTTCCTAGTTCTTTTGCGTAGCCCTATACATGCTCTATAGAAATCATATATATAATCTAGGATGCAGAAATTTAGTTAAAAGAGGATATCATAGCTGAAAACTCACTTTTAGCAATCGTCCCTAATAGACAATACTTCGTATACAGTATTGTATCCAGCAACTTTTATGTGCCCCTGTAAATGAAATAAAATGTGATTCACATCATATTCTAATGTAAGCATCTTGTAGTAAACCTCAGTAACGTATACGAATTTCATCTTGTTTAAAATATTGAAACAGAATTAAAACACGCTGCGAGCAGTTTTTTCTGTAATAAAACTGAATTCTTTTCTGTGATCCTGTAAACGAATGATAAATGCTTTGTAACTCCCTTAAAAAGCATGTTTCATTGCACCGAATAAATTCATATCCATTTCGTTATGTTTGCAACAGAGAAACATTGTTAAAATACGCCGCAAACGTTTTTTCTTCATAGTCCATAATATAATGAAATGTACTTTTGAATTCCCCTGTACACGTATCTGTGCACTTCAATAAGGTGCATAAATTTTATGTTTAAATTGTTTTACATCATTAAAATACACCGCAAATGATTTTTCCCACATAGGCCATAATATAAAAGAATGCTTTTCAATGTCTATGTAAGTGAAGTATAAATTATTACACGCTTCATTATCAATGTCATTTATGCCATGATAAACATCAACAACGTATTTCTATTACATCACAATCCGAGTATATGTACGCTAGTTAGAGTACTGACAGACGAGCAGTCAAGCCGCACTCATAAACATTTTTCAACTATGTTGGAGAGTGCTAAACATCTGAGTACCCGTCCAAACGTTTTGTGTTGGATATACAAATAGAAAATATAGAGGGCTTAGAGAAAAACGCGGGGCCTGGTAATAATTAAAATTCGACCCCTTCAACTAAAAACATGACACTATAAAACCTGCTAAGACGGAAACATAAACAATGTGTACGAAATACCGTTTTAGGTGGGTTGTTTCCGTCTTTACAGATACAATTGTAAGATATTTTTAGGGGAATCATGAAGATATTCCGTTTAAACCAGGATTCTGTTACAGTTACGCATTGCAAAATAAATTTGCCAGCTGACAGACTTTTATAAATTGCTATATTTTACCTTAGTGTCTCATTATTTTTAGATTTACATTCTTATAGTTAATGATAAATTTTCGCGTTTCCTAAACGTTACAAACAGTTCCTTTACGTTACATTTGAGAACCCACACTAGTAACTAGGAAAAAATGAAAGCGCTAAAGTTAAGTCTATGGGAGAGTTACTAATCAATCAAATATCTCGCTTCCTTTTTAATATTTTAAAATGAATTTTTTGCATAAGATAGCTGAGAACGCTCGATAACCGGGCTAGTTTTTATTTTTTCAATTTTGGTTTCAGATATATATATTTTTTAAATTACTTTTACTTTCATAACCGGTTGGAATCCGTTCTGAAATTTAAACTATCCTAACATTAAAAAAAACTATAACCAAAATCGAAAAAGTAAAAACTAGGCTGGTTGTCGATCATCCTCAGCAATCCTATGCAAAAAAAAAATCATTCAAATATATTAAAATCAAAGCGAGAAATTTGAAAATGACGCCCCCAAGGGCTTAAAATTAGCGTTTTCATTTCTTCCCGTGTCTGAAATAGCCGTGCATGCATCCAATTCTTTGAACAGACTTGTATATTATTATATTTGAATTTTCCAAACATATCTTTCTAAATATAGTTGAACTTGAAAATAAAATTAATCAATTCACTCTCATTCTCAACAATTCTTCCTAGTTCTTTTGTGTAGCCCTATATATTGTCTATAGATTAATCAAGTATGCAGAAATTTAGTTAAAAATGTATATCATAGCTGAAAACTCACTTTCAGCAATCATCACTAATAGACAATATTCATATACATCATTATATCCAACATCTTTTATGTGCCCCTATAAATGAAATAAAATGTGATGCACATCATATTTTAATGTAAGCATCTTGTAGTAAACCTCAGTAACGTATATTAGTTCCATCTTGTTTAAAATCGTGAAACATAGCTACAACACATGCTGCAAGCAGTTTTTTCTGTAATAAAGATGAACTCTTTTCTGTGACCCTGTAAATGAGTGATAGATGCTTTGCAACCCCTTCAGAAAGAATTTTTTTTTTCACCTTATAAATTCATATCAATTTCATTATGTTGCAACAGATAAACGTTATTAAAATACGCCGCAAACGTTTTTTTCTTCATAGTCCATAATATAACGAAATCCACTTTTGAATTCCCCTGTACACGTACCTGTGCACTTCAATAAGGTGCATAAATTTTATGTTTAAAATTGTTTTACATCATTAAAATACGTCGCAAATGATTTTTCCCACATAGGCCATAATATAAAAGAAAGCTTTTAAATGTCCATATAAGTGAAGTATAAATTATTATAAAATAATACGTATTACAAAATAAATTTTCTAGCTAGCAGACTTTTATAAAATGCTATATTTGACCTTACATCTCATTATTTTTAGTTTTACATTATTAAAGTTAATGATAAATTTTAGCGTTTCCTTGAAGTTACAAAGAATATCTTTATGTTACCTTTGAGAATTCGCACTTGTTACGAGAACAAAATGTAAGCTCTAACGTTAAGTATATGGGAGAGTTATTTTCAAATATTTAACTTCCTTTTTAATATTTTTAAATGATTTTTTTTGCATAGGATGGCTGAGGATGATCTACAACCGGGCTAGTTTTTACCCTTTCGATTTTGGTTTCAGATATTAAAAAAAATTACCTTTACTTTCGGAACCGAGGTGAATCTGTTCTGAAATTGAAACTAACCTAATATATATATATTAAAAATACTATAACCAAAATCTAAAAAGTAAAAGCTTGCCTGGTTGTAGATCGTCATCAGCTATCCTATGCAAAAAACTTCAGTCAATAATTTTAAAATCAAAGCGAGAAATTTTAAAATAACGCCCCCATAGATTTAACATTAACGTTTTACTTTCTTCCCGTTTCTGAAGTGGGCTCTTAAAAAAAGATGTGTTACACAGGACAAATTTCGTTCTGCGATTGTTAAAGGTGTACTGTTCCCTTAAAAATAATAAATATTAAAGTAATGAATATTAAAAATATTTCTTCAAAGTTTTGAACAAGTTGATCTATAATTTTAAAGTTAAAAATCTTAAAAACTTTCTAACTTTAAATTCTACTGATTTTTAATAAAAAAAAAACTTTTTCGAACTTAAAATGTTAAATTGTCGAATATTTTATACATATACAAGAATGGGAGACTTGAAACGGTGTCTCCTGGCCAGGCCACAAACATGTTCTAGCAAATTATGACTTCGTAATTTTATTATTTGTTAACTATTTTAACTAAAAAAATACTTTAAAAAGAACGCGTCTATTTTTTTTACCGTTTTACTTAATAAACTATCTGTATCCCCTGGTAACTTGTAAAAGTTGTACCTCCCACTGTACCGTTCAGAAATTGTATATAAACAAACGAAATGCATATTTTCCTTCGTTATTCATAGAAATATAGAATTTGAAATATTTCATTCTTTCAAGAGTATTTTGTTGAAATTAAACAATAATCGTAGAAAAAAATAAATGCAAGGTTTGAAATAGGAGTGATCTATTTTAACACGACACAATAATCCAATCACAGTTAAATCGTTTCCATTTGCTAAAGTGTTTGGATACTAGCCAATCATATTTTTAATAGGCGTGGTTTTCATCGTCTTGGTAGAGGCGGAGAGCATAACATTACGAGGCCGTTTTTGACACATTTGTCATCAAAATCTTTGCAAATTTTGCTCAGCCTAATTGTAGTAGAACTATTGAAAGCATGTTATTGGAAAGCTTAAACTCTATATTTTCGTTGTTATTTTTAAAATTTTCCTGAATTTTGCTGATATGAATGTTATAAGACTAAAAAGGACACAACACCTCGAATTTCACTGGATCCTAAATTGACAGGATCCTGAGAATTAAACTACAACGAAAATCGGAAAAGTAAAAAATATCCCGGAAACAGATAGTCCTCAGCTATCCTGTGCAAAAAAAATCATTTAAAAATATTAAAAATCAAGCAAGATATTTGAAAATATTGCTCCCATAGACTTAGCATTAGCGTTCGAACTTCAAGCCGTGACTAGTGTGGCCTCTTAATATGTTTTAATAACGCATGTGCTCTCCACGGCTGATCGAAGCCCCGCGACGTGACGTCACGAAACCTTGTGTTTGGCTTGTAGTCTTGAGGCGGCTTTGCGCAGTGTCGGATGCAACACTTCGGCAATTGCCGTGAGTCCTGAAAAGGACTGGTCCATCCGCCCTGTACACTGCGTGGAGGCTGGAGCTCGACTGAGCTCGCGCGGGCCAGAGTGTCCTCTTAAATAGGCTACAGAGAGAAGGGGAGGAGCCAAAGGCGGGGTTAAGCCTGCGAATGCAGACTGACAGAAAAAAGTAAGAAAAACGGAGGATTAGTAAAAGAACACAATAATAGGGGGAGAAGGGGATAAAAAATAAAGTTTTTAAATGAGAGTATCTAAAATAATTCCCATTCTAGGGCGCTTAGGGTTGTCCGGGTCAAAAATATCATAATTTGATAAGGAATTTAGAGCAGTATTGTCTGAAATTTCTAAGGCAAGATGGAAATTTATATTTAAGTGCTGGATAAAAGTACTGAGCCTGGGGAAATTAATTTCTTTATATAAATGAAAGTTTTTGACATAATAAGGTACATCAAAGATAGATCTTAAAGTAGCATTTTGAGCTTGAAAAATAATTTTCATGTGTGTCTTGGCCGCATACGACCAGACTTTGGACCCGTAAGTTAGAATGGGACGTAAATAAGAACTGTACAGGAGCAATTTATTTTTAATTGAAAGATCACTGTTTCAAGCAAGAAGGGGATATAATTTATTTTTTGCTTCTCGAAACTTGTTTCGCGTAGTGTGGATGTGATGTTTGAAAGTGAGTCTCTCATCTAGGATAATACCTAGGTATTTACAGCTTGAGGACCAAGGCAATTCAGTATTATTATATTTAATTTTAAATTTGTCCCGGTTATCTTTACGAAGATTGCTAAAAAGAATGGCTTGCGTTTTATTAATATTTATGGCAATTCTCCATTTGTTAAACCAGGTGGAGAGCAATTTAAGATATTTGGTGATTGCAGTAATGGCATACCTTCGATTTTTATTTGCAGAAAACACACACGTATCGTCAGCATATTTTGCTAGCGACGTGTGGGGGTAGGAGGGCATATCGTTAATAAATAAAATAAAAAGAATTGGGAGATTTTACTACCCTGGGGGAGGCCGAAAAAAGCAAAAATATTTCTGGAGAGGTGGTTTTTAACCCTAACATTAAAATTTCGATCCAATAAATAAAAGTAAATTAATTTGATAAGATAGGGGGGAGAAGTTGTAATTTATAAGCTTAAAAATAAGCCCGAAGATCCAAACCTTATCGAAAGCTTTTTCAATGTCCAGAAAGACAGCTGCAGTAAATTTTTTAGAGATTTTGCCTGTCGTGATGTTTTCTACCAAGCGATAAACTTGATGCGGGGCCGAGACCCCTTTCCTAAAGCCGAATTGAACAGGATTTAAGATATTATTTTGATCACAATGGGCATTAATTTGATAAGCAATAAAGGACTCTATAAGTTTGCTGAGAGAATTTAGAAGAGAAATTGGGCGATAACTAGTTGCCAGACCGGGTGGTTTAGCAGATTTAAGAATGGGGATTGCGATGGCAGTTTTCCAATACAGTGGGAAATAGCTGAATTTAAAAATGTTGTAATGAGCAGGGTGATTTTAGGGATATAAGAGGGGGGGGGGAGATTTTTGAGCATTTCATTAGTAGTGGTACTAATACCAGGAGATTTTTTGTTTTTAAGTTTTTTAATTTCTTTAATAACGTCAGCATTTGAGATATGAAAGTCGGGAGGGGTGTGAATTGAAGACATGAAATTCCTGACATGGACGTTTACTTCCCTTTCGGTATCAGTATCAATAATAGGGTTTCCTTGGAATTGTAATTCTAAGCTACTGGCAATTGCATTTGATTTTTCTTCATCAGTATATGCGTAGTCTTGGGAATTTGGAATAAGGATCGGTGGGAAATTATTGACCGAGCTACGGATTTTCCTCGCAGCCTTCCATATGCTGGCGTCCTCTGGTGATAAGGAAGTGAGATAGGAACTCCAACTTTCCTGTTTTTGCGAAACTCCCGCCCGCTATATATGCAGGAGGTGGAGCTAGAGCTATGACGTACAGTCAAAGGGGGAGGAGTGTAGCTTGTTAGTTGGAGCTCATGCCACCGTGAGGAAAGGTGGGCAATCTGCTCTATTTACTAATGGAGAAATGTAAACAGTTCCGTTTAAGCCAGTTTTGTTAGTAAAAAAATGGTTAGTCATGGATTGCAGACAGTCAATTTAAGTTACAATGAGTAGGATCAAGTGCCTCACAAACGGTGAAGGCACTTCGTTGGTGCATTTAATTACCTCTACTGATGCAATAAGGTCATCTTAAAAATACTTAACAATACTGAACGACACTATTCATTCTAGAATTAGAGCTTTTTCTAACTAATTGTTTTGAAAGTTAGTAAACTGGCTTTGAAATTCTGCAATTCTTTATGACTTGCTTATTTTATGAAGCGATATTTTCGTGCATTTTTTACACTAGTCGCGTCATGATTACCGAAGATTTGTCAAATTATAGTTGGATCTGTCAAACAGGAAAATCATGTTTATTTACTTGTCCTCTCTTGAAATAATAAAAACGAATATCTCGTAAAATTATAATGTTATAGTAACATTATAATATTGTTTGCATATATGCAAAGATGGAAAGTGTTTCGTCATCTATACGTAACACACGATTTTTCTTCCTTTGTTTCACTTTTTTTCTGCACTAGGTGCCATATTGTATGTGTTGTTGTCGTTGTGTATTCCAGTCTTTTTTGCTAATGAAATTTATCTTGTGCTATCTCTTCAATTATTGACGGCGGTTTATGAACTAATTCTTTAGATTACGTATACGAGTCTGAATGTATGTATAGGACCTAATTTCTTAGGAACTAAAATAAACACGAATAAATTATTGCACATGCATGTGTGTGTAATAATACGAGAATTATTAAACCTTTGCACTCAAGAGATGACTCTCTCTCCCCACTAGTCTTGTCAGGTGTCTCGTGTAAACCAGGGCTCCAAATGCTCTGGACACCACTATTTTCTTACAGCTTATTTCGCCATGTTTAATCCCTATAATTCTGCCATTAGATAAGGCGAAAAGAATTACTTTAAAATACTGGTGTCCAGAGTTTTCGGAGCCCAATTTTCGCTGAACTCGTGGAAACACTAGTGGCGAGTGAGAACCACCTCTCGAGTGCAAAGGGTTAATTTAAGGAAGATAGTAATGGCCAAGAGAAGGGGAGTATCATTTTGAGGATATGTCAGTTTCCTTTTATTTAAAGTTCCACGGTTGGTTCTGACATATAGTCCAAGAGCTGACAGTACAAAAATCTATGTTATCAAGCATAAGAAAAAAAAAACCTTTATTTTATGGGAGAGTAGAAGTAGAGGAATCTAATTCTAAGAGGTTTGGTTCTGAATATGGAGTTACGAATAAGGAGGAGGAGACATATAATGTATTGTGTACCAGTTCCGAGTGAAGTAACTGAGGAGGTTGTTACAAAATGGCGGCTGATTTTTTTTTTAATCGGATCAACAGTTTCTTATTGTTGATGGGGCAAACCTCCCACCAGTAAATTTTAATAGAAAATTTCGTCTTATTTAAATGCCTTATTCATGAAATTTATTTTGTTGGCTTTGCTTCGCAACTGGGTAGCTCCTGCAACTGCTATGCTGTTCGCTGAAGCTTATTTTCTCACAAATATGATAAAAATTCCTATTTGTTTTTATTGGTGTCAGTTGGTCAAGTATAATAATATTTTTCACTGGAACTGACAGGAGGTTGTCTAGGTTGTCAGAATATGACGTAAATGCAGGGCCTGACTACAACAAAAGTAATGTTACACCATTAAAAATGAAAATCTGTTTTTCCGATTATTTATGACAGAAAAGTTTTAAAAATAAGGCGTTTAAGAAAATTTCTATTTAAATTTACTGGTAGCAGTTTGTCTCGGCGGTAATCAACCCTTGCGAAAGCGGTTACAGTTGAAGCTTCACTATTTTGAGGATATGTCAGTTCCTCTTTATTAACACTAGAACCGCCATAGCGGTCATTTTGACCGCTACCAAATAAAAATATGTCAATTATCACGAGAAATTTCTTTCTAAAATAAGTTTAAAATATATCACGGAGAAATAAGTTAAATAAATAAGTTAAGTAGTTTCAATTAAAATTTCCGGTGTAAAATATTTTTATAACACTTCAGTAAAATTTCCGGCGGTTCTAGTGTTAATCGTTCCATGGTTCTGACAGAGTTTAGGTTCGTCAAAAATGTATCATGGAAGACGGTAGTATTCCGAGTGACTCAGCCTTAAGCCTAAAATCGTATTGTAGAACTCGTAGATGGCGGAACTCATATATACGGCTAACTCGACATCAAAGAAAACGCGAAAAGCCGCCTTTGAATAACTCAGCAGATATAGGTCCTATTGTTCTGATTTTTCTAGAACAGTCTTACATCTGCAGTCTAATCGTATACTGAAATTTTTACATTTCTACGTGCAGTATATTTTGAGATCTAAATAGCCATTTTTAAAGCGAAAACGTTGGTACGGTATGTAAGAAGTTCCTAATTTGAAAATCTCGAAAACGGTACTAACGATTTTCTTTAAATTGATACATAATATAAATGTGATTAAGACGAGGTGAATAACACTTTTCTTTTTTCTGGGAAAACTCTCGTTCGTTAAATAATTCGATTTTTTTTTCTCTCGAAAATGACACGGGCGATTTTTTAAAAATCAAATAAATATGTTTCAGATGAACCAAATAACAATTTACTTGTTTCCAGCAAGACTCTTGTTCGTTTTATAATGCGCATGAAAAATCGGACTATATTTCTTCGCCATTCTATGGAAATTTCACCGAAAATGCATGACACTGTATTCATACACATGCTTTCTTTTTAATCACTTTTGGGGAGAAAAATCTGTCCTCCCACTGGCTGAGTGGATAAGGGCCATCGTCTACTAATCTTATGATAGGCAGTTCGATACTCGCTGGTACTTGTTTTCACATGTGAAATTTTTTTTTCTTTTAAAGTCTGTTAGTTGACCATTATTCTCAGTTCCTTTGTAATTTTTAAATTGTTATTAAGTTAAATAAAATTACAATTATAATGACGCCAATTTGATGATGATTATTTCTTGGCAATTTTTCAACAATAAAAATATTACCATAAATTTTATAAATATATTTAATTTCAATCACTTTACAAAAAATATACATTAATAATTATTATTTGAATATAAATTACACGATCAGAAACGTAAAAAATAATTCATTTCAGCTCTTCTTTTTATAATATCATTTTTTATTATTATGACGGTCAATCAATATATAATCACTGACATCCATAATATTATTATTATTATAATTATTATTTTCCTTGCATAAAAACTATTGTGATGTAATAATTATTTTATAATAAACTAGCAAACCCCGCGGCTTTGCTCGCGTAATATTTGAAATATGCCAAGTGATATTTATATGTCTAATTTTTATTAAAAGGTACTAACTAAATTTTTATTTTATTAAAAGGTAATATTTTATTTTATTAAAATGTACTTATTACTTTTAGGAATAATTTTAAAAAATTACTATTTAAAACACAGTTTGATTAAACATCATTGTTACACTGCATAAAGCAGAAAGAAGACTTAAATTAATAAAATGAAATAAAACTAAATAAATAATAATTTAGAAAATATTTTGAAACTTTTATGCTCAATTAATACGCTCATTTCAGTATTCATTTGAAGTTTTGAATTTTTTAAAAACCATCTTCTTACATCTTAAAATTAAACATCATGTCAAATTCCAAGTCCTACCACCTCTCTCAACATAAAGGGCTATGTTGAAATAGGAACAGTCACCATAAATTTGCCAACATTAATTTTGAAATTGGTTTGTTATTTCCTAATATCCCACAAAAACGTAATTTAGAAAGCTTTTAAAGGCCTTTTTTATAGCGTTTGTTTTCCCTTTGAATCCCAGGTGGTAGAATCATCAGCATAAAATATAGCCTGTGTAGGATCAGAGACTGTTACCATTGATTCGCAACTATTACTTTTATATTTGGTTTATATTTCCTGAAATAGCGTAGATATCGTAATTTATGACTTTTTTAGAATGCTTTTCGCACCTCCCCTTCACTTCACCCCTTTTTAATTCGAATTTATTTTCGACAGTCCTTCGAGGGCATTTATATTTTATAAGTAACTACCATGCCATATTTAAAGTTTCTAGCCTTTTCAGTATCACAGAAATCGCAATTTAGAAAATTTTTAGCTACTGCAACCCCCTGGTGGTAGTGGCACAGACATAAAATATAGCTTATGTTTGAGCAGGTTCTATCACCAACAATTTGTTATCATTATTTTTTTAATCGGTTTGCTATTTGAAAAGATTACATAAAAATTGTAATTTATAACGCTTTTCGCTCATTTCATCTTTTTAAATTTGAAATTTTCTTTCGACAGTTCATAGAAAGCAGTTGCATCTTGTAAGTAAATAACATGCCATACTTCAAAGTGTTAGACCCTTCAGTTATGCAAAAAACGCAAATTAGAACATGTTTTGTTTTTGCAACCCTCAGATGGTAGTGACAGCAACATAAAATATAACCTATGTTATAGCAGGGACTGTCACCATTGATTTGCAACCATTACTTTTCAAATAGCTTTGGAATTTCCAGAGATTGAGTAGAAATCGCAATTCAGAACATTTTTAGAACGCTTTTCGCGCATTTTCACCCCTTTTTAAATTTCCAATTTTTTCGAAACTGTTCTTAAAGATCATTTATATGTAATACATATGTACCTTGCCTAAATTTAAGTTGCTAGCCCCTCCCGATCACAAAAATCGAAATTTGGAACTCTTTTTTGCTCTTGCAACGTCTAGGTGATAGTGAAACCGACTTAAAGTAGCGTCTATGTTAGAGCACAGGCTATCAGCATCAATTTCTTAACATTACTTTTGAAATAAGTTTGATTCTTCCTGAGATATTGGTGACAAATCGGCATTTAGAACGTCTTTAGAACGCTTTTCGCTCATTTTACTCCTGCATCTCCTCTGGGTTAGTGGAAACATATATAAAATATATCCTATCTTGGAGCAAGATCTGTCACCATCATTTTAACACCATTATATTTGAAATCGGTTCAGTATTTCCTGAGATTGCATAGAAATTGCAATTTAGAACGTTTTTTTACAACGCTTTTTGCGCATTTTGACCCCCCTTTTAAATTTCCATTTTTTTAGGAAATGTCCTTAGAGATCATTGATATCTTATAACTAACTACCATTCTAAATTTCACGATTCAAGGCCCTTCCGTCACGCAAAAACCGCAATTTAGAACATTTTTCTCCTGCACCCCCTTTGGGGTAGTGGCACCGACATAAAACATAGCCTATGTTGGAGCAAGGATTTTCACCATCATTTTGACGCCATTATTTTTTAAATTGGTTTGGTATTTCCTGAGATTGTGTGGAAACTACCATTTAGAACGTTTTTTAGAACGCTTTTCGCGCATTTTCACCCCTTTTAAATTTCGAATTGTTTAAGAACTGTTCTTAGAAATCCTTTATATCTAATAAGTAGCTGATACTTCATATTTCATATTTCTAGGCCCTTCAGTAACACATAAATCGCATTTTTAGAACGTTTTTTGCTCCTACACCCCCTTTCGGGTAGTGGCACCGACATAAAACATAGCCTATCTTGGAGCAAACGTTGTCACTATCATTTTGACACCAATATTTTTTAAATCGGTTTGGTATTTCCTGAGATTATTTAGAAACTACCATTTAGAACGTTTTTTAGAACGCTTTTTGTGCATTTTCACCCCTTTTAAATTTCGAATTGTTTAAGAACTGTTCTTAGACACCATTTATATCTTATAAGTAACTAATATTCCAAATTTCATATTTCTAGGCCCTTCAGTGACGCAAAAATCGCATTTTTAGAACGTTCTTTGCTCCTGCACCCCCTTTGGGGTAGTGGCACCGACATAAAATATAGCCTATGTTCTAAGTTGGACTAACACCATCATTTTGATACCATTACTTTTGAAATCGGTTTGGTATTTCCTGAGATTATGTAGAAACTACCATTTAGAACGTTTTTTAGAACGCTTTTTGTGCATTCTCACCCGTTTTAAATTTCGAATTGTTTAAGAACTGTTCTTAGACATCATTTATATCTTATAAGTAACTAATATTCCAAATTTCATATTTCTAGTCCCTTCAGTAACGCAAAAATCGCATTTTTGGAACGTTTTTTGCTCCTGTACCCCCTTTGGGGTAGTGGCACCGACATAAGATATAGCCTATGTTCTAAGTTGGGCGAACACCATCATTTTGATACCATTACTTTTGGAATCGGTTCGGTAGTTCCTGAGCTTATCTCGGACAAATAAACAATTTTTTCCTCTTTATAATAGGAGTATAGATAATTTAGTTGAAATGTTTTATTTATAAATAACAATGAAGTTTGATAACCCCGAGACAATTGTTTTTATTTAACTTTGCAATATTTACAGTTTACATAATAACCATATCAGAATTCTGGTGTCGCCATCTTTTGACGCAATTGCGTACTACATTTTGTCTCTTATTCGGGGAAAAAAAAAAAACTAACGCTCTCATTGCCGCTTTGAAAGAATCTTTGTGGTTGGAGGTCTATCTCGCAAATATTAAGAAAATTACTGCATACAAAAATATTAAAATGGGTAGTATTATAGAGAAATGTTTGATAAAAACGTTGAAGTAGACAGTTTTTAAATCGCAGAATTATTTTAAGAGATATTTAATGTTAAATCTGGATAAAATTGTCTCATTAAAAAAGTCTTATAGGAAAAAAACTATACATGGGGATTTAATCATTTTCCTTCAATTTAATCATTCAATAGAAACTCGAAGTTTGCAGAGTGCATTTATTGTTTTTAACTTGCCTAATTTTTTGACGGTTTATTTCAATTTTAAATTAAAATTTTCAGAATTTCCAGAGATATTTTTTACATATTTTAGAAAAGGTTATTTTAAATTGTTGCCAATTGTTAAAACAGCGCAAAGAATAATATATCCTTTAAATTAAAAATTTATTCACACGTGACTATTATAAACAGAAAAAAATCCTTTTAAATTAGAATTAAATGATAACGTGTTAAAAGCAGGAAAATATTAAACATCACGTCATAAAAATTGTTTTTACACATGCTTATTTAAAATGAAAGAAAATTATAAAATAATCAATTATTTTCAAATTAGAATTAAATGATTACGCATTAAAAGCAGGAAAACATTGAAAATTACGTCATAAAAGTTATATTTACACGTGAACATAGCTGCCAACATCTTACGCTTTTTCAGACCACAAAAATTTTATGGAAAATTTTACCTTTTTAAATCGCCGTAATCAGCCGATTAAATAAGGAAAAAATTTCTGTTAAATTTTTGTGGTCTGAAAAAGCGGAAGAGTTGGCAGCTATGCGTGAATATTAAAAGAAAAAGAAAATTTTTAAATAATAAATTCAATGATATGTGTTAAAAGTCGTAAATGGAGGAAATTACGTCATATTGGCCAAAGTGGCCAAATAATAATATTGCAAAACAGTTTAAATTTAAAAATATATTTATATGAGAGATTTATTTCAAATTTCGAGATGATATTTTTAACTATAGTTGCCAATGTTAAGGTAGCGCAAATAATAATATTATCTTTCTAATAATAAAAATATTTTCAGTTGAATGTTACAAAGAGAAAGGAAAGTTTGGTGAAAATTATGTCAGATTTAAAACGTTACATTTAAAATCTCTTATTTAAAATCATTTTTTTTATAGCGTTGTTAAAAAATACCATAAAGCAAAGACTGTTGACTTAGTTCCTTTTATATTTGGTAATATTCAAATGTTTAACTAATCTTATTTAATCAAGCACGGAAACAGCAACTAACAGCAGCTGATTCGGCCTTGAAATCCCTCAGTAAAAGGGAAACCCGTTTACAGTAAGATCGCCATTGATTTTTTAATTATGCAGTGCAGCCTCGATTATCCGAGCTAATTGGGACTGTTAGTACATCGGATATCGGAAATCTCGGTTAATAGAAACTGTGTGTAAAAACTCGCCGTGCTTGCGAATTTAACATCACTTTAAAAAAAAATATATAGAACTTTTTTTAAATAATAAAAATAAATATATGTAAAGTTCTGTTTCACAGCTTAACAAATTTAAAAAGAAAATCAACTGCCAGTTGTAAATTTTAAAATGCAAATTGAAAAATTTACGAAAGTTCACACAGCCACTGGAAACAAAGCATTGTTCGCTGTTGACTTTTCAGGGTCCAATGTTTCTTTGGAGTTGAGTGCTTTTGGGGGCAGAAGGAGCTTGTATAGCACGGACAGTGAGCTAAAGAGTGTGGTTATTTTTAAGGCTCATTCAAAAGGGAAAAAAATCAAACTTTGTTATCGGCTCGGTTAACAGAAACCTCGATTAATCGAAGCTCGGTTAACCTAGGTTCTACTATAATTCAATCTCCCGTAATCTTTTTAAAGCAGATCAAATTAATGGACTTTAGCATAAAGTCACATAGTTGATAACTGCTATGCTTGTTGGCCACCTTTTTTTCAAAAAGTTTGCTTCGCCTTATTCAATTAATGAGATATCTCCGATAAAATAAGTCACATTTTCCCATTCTAAAATACTGGTATCCAAAAATCGTAGCATGTAACTGACACTACAAGTACTCATGGAACTAGACTATTTTAAGTCTGATTTTTATTATAGACTATATAAAATTATTAAAAATATATATTATAATAGGAACTAGTGGGCTTTGTCCGCTATTTACGTTACGGATATAAAAATCATGTTTTTTTAGGGAAAAAGAAATAAAAACCTATTTGACGATAGGTTTATAAAGACACATTTTGTATTTGTTATATTTCCGGGGATGAGGAGGGGGGGGGGACTATTTTGATTGAATATCGCAATTAGTCAACATGGCAGATATAATTACGATAGACACTAGCGGGCTTCGCCCCTCTATGGCGCCTTATGAGCCCAGCTTCCATAACTCAGAAACTACCTTTCGGACATCAATGCAACAGATTCCAAACGTTATAATTAACTTAATAATCACCCTATATAGCATTAAAGTAAATTTATGAGTACTGCATACTATTTTTTTACCGTAATTTCTGAAGAGAAAAAATGATTTCGGTTCCATTCTTAGGTACTGGTCTAAAAAATTTTGAAAAAGGGGGAAGGAGGGGACATGAGACTGCTGTTTGTCAAACAACACAACGGGGTTTGGCTTATTCAACTTGGTTTTTGATGACTTCAATCCGAAGGTGGTTTGTTTAAAAGAGTGCGTTCCCTGCCCCATGAAAATTGGAACTATTGGTGCACCATCTATGTAAGGATTTAATAATTATAAATTAACATTTTGGATTTATTAATTTAAGGATAAAGTGTTTTTAAAGGAATATCAAATGAAACCCCCTGTGCGATCTGCGATCATACTTACCCACTTGTTTTTATATACAAACTGCAATAAGGAAAATTGTAATAAAATAGTAAAAATTAAATCTGCATTAAATCCCATAAGTATCTTTTTTTAAAATCGTTATCACATTTTAATCATTTTATCACTAACCTCAAAAAAGTAATGATATCAATGCAAAAACCCTTGACGGGTTAAAAGTTTCTGACGCAGCACTTTATCTTATGCTCTAAGAATTTTAAATATGGAACTTAAAAATACTGATATCAAATTTTGAGTGACGTTATGCTATTTCTTAAAAAATATATTTGTATTTATTTCATCATTTTATTTTTGTTTTATTTATAATCACATGTGCAAAAATTATGTTCAACATGAAAAGCTGCATAAAATTTTATTCGCTGTTGCTTTATCATTTACATCTCTCATAAATTCAAAATATGAGTTTTAAAAGATATGATATAAAATTTAAGTGACGCCTTGATGTGACTTTAAAAGGTTTGTTTTAAAATTCAATTTAAATTATTTTTGACTTGGTTAAAATATATTTTTACATCTACACAATACTTTTAATTTTCCAATTCACTGTTAAATATATCACTTTAATTGAATCTATACTATGCATTGAAATGTATTTATTTCAATAAATTGATTTATCTTTTGTGTCACGTCATTGTGTCCAAACTACGTGAAATGTATGAAAAAGGATAGTTTGACGCAAATAAACCATTTACATAAATCTTACTCAGAATTTTGAATAGCGTGACACAAAAGATAAATCAATTTATTGAAATAAATACATTTCAATGCATAGTATAGATTCAATGAAAGTGATATATTTAACAGTGAATTGGAAAATTAAAAGTATTGTGTAGATGTAAAAATATATTTTAACCAAGTCAAAAATAATTTAAATTGAATTTTAAAACAAACCTTTTAAAGTCACATCAAGGCGTCACTTAAGTTTTATATCATATCTTTTAAAACTCATATTTTGAATTTATGAGAGATGTAAATGATAAAGCAACAGCGAATAAAATTTTATGCAGCTTTTCATGTTGAACATAACTTTTGCACATGCGATTATAAATAAAACAAAAATAAAATGATGAAATAAATACAAATATATTTTTTAAGAAATAGCATAACGTCACTCAAAATTTGATATCAGTATTTTTAAGTTCCATATTTAAAATTCTTAGAGCATAAGATAAAGTGCTGCGTCAGAAACTTTTAACCCGTCAAGGGTTTTTGCATTGTTTACAGTATTACAAAATTTATTTGCACTTGCACCGAATAATCTATAACGCCGAAAAACTATTAAACCCATTAATACAATTCCTATGTTGAAATTTACAGGAATATAACCATGATTTTGTAAAAATAAAATTTTTGTTCAATGGAACTTTACGCATTTTTATACAACATGAAATATATTCATGTGAAGATAAATATTTGAAACGTTAAAGATGTTGAAAAATGCCTTTTTTTTTAACTTAAAGTCTGTGAGTCTCACTGATAAAAAGTTTACGAACTTTTACAACTTATATCTCAAGACATCATAATGAAAAAATAAACTTTCGTATCTCATACAGCAAAAAAGTATTATTGAAAACAGATATTTAACTTTATAAAGTCTTACTTTTGCAGTTTACAAGATTAAAATATGCTGAATATACTTTGCTTTTTACTTTTAAAATTCAGAAAAGTTTAGAAAGAAGTCTTTCTGTATGATCGAAATCAGAAATGTTTTCAACTACTCATAAAATGAATGCAAGAAAATGTTTAATGGTTTGAATAATTACTTTGTCGTACACGGAAGGGCACGCATTTTTATTATTTTACGTCAGTATGGTATAAACGCGGTCCGCGTGGAAACAGTATTATACATCAGCATGGCTCGTACGGATACCGTTATTTCTCCAGGAAAACAACCAGTATCTTTTTTATAGAAAAAGAAATCTAGCCCCTTGGGGACGAGCGACCAGTACACGTGCCACATAACGTGCTCAGAATCAACGAGTCTTCTCACCAGTAAATATTTATTGTAAATTTTACCTTATTTATTCCGAGCATTTTCCCGATTGAATTAGGCAAAATTTTCTGATTTTAAAAACCGGTGATAAAAGATTAATAATTCTGTAAAAGACGCTGATCCTGATGGGGCTAGGTTAAACGAGCTGAACAGGTGAGCATCATTGAGAGATTTCCTAGCTGAAATCAGCTTAACACCCAGTCTAGGAAATGAAATATCTTATATAATGTGAGCCATTGAGTTGGTTGGTTGTATTTATGACGGTCAATTATCTGCACGAGTGATATAGGCCCAGGGGGGGGGGGTGCCCTTCGTGGGGGGCTTTCTAAGGGAACCTGCCGGTATTAACGCTTGGAAATCCAAGGTTCGAAGAAAACCACGAAAACTCCGAATGATTAGGCCGACGGGTGCGATTGGGATCGAACCCAGCACCTCCCGTCTACCAGCTTCGAGAGCAGAACCTCTCAGCCACTGGTGGGGCGTGAGCCATTGGGAAAAGTCTAACTGTAGTTTAGAACTTCTTAACCCCTTGAGGGCGGGGGGATATATTTTATCCTACCTACGATTAATGAAGATATGCACCAGAAAAACTTTATTAAATTTTACTTTTTAAACTTTGGTGAAAAAAATGTCGTAAAATTGCTTTTCCTTATTTTGCAATAAATCTTTTTACGGATTCCGGTGTGAATTCGACATTATAGAAATACAATTGCTTGCCCCTCAAAGGGATAAAAAAAATTGAGAAATTAAATGAAAAATTGATTAATTACTATAGAAAAGTATTAAAGTTAATAATTAAGTAAAAACTTAAGATGAGTAAATAACTGAAAAAGATCTTAAAGAAAGGAATAAATGTCTAACTGTAGTTGAAAAACTACTATATAAAAAATTTCGCCTTCTTTTAAGAAGAGATTTTCTATAAGATAATACTGGTGCCAAAAAATCTTTCTGGTCTGCAAAATTCAAGGAGGCGTAAGAACCATGATCAGGAATTTTCGCTTTCTTTAACACCTTCCATCCGTTTTTTTTTTTTTTTTTTTCAGTTTTCAGGAAAAAAAGTACTTTTTGGGTCATTCCATGTCACGTGTGAGACAGCTTTTCTACATATTTCTGCTGTTTTAACAATGTTATTATATCTTCAAAATAAAACACCCATGTTAATATGAAAATCTAGAGTTTTTTTTGTTATTTTTAATGTATAGTTTTATGTTTTAACAACTTATAAGTTAATAGATATAGACGGGCAGATCACTTAGGTCTAGGATTTAAAATATGGAGATTTTTATTGTCTATAATTTTTATTACATACTTATTATTAAAAACGAGTTAACATCTAATTTTAATTTCAAATTGAGGAACGGTACTAAGAATATTTTAATAAAATGTTGCTTTTATAGTGAAAAAAAAAATACACGTTTTTATTTTCTAATAAATTGCTTTTTAAATTCTGGTGTCAATCAATCATTTCATCATTTTAAGAAACAAAATTTTTCTGCGCCTGACAGGGTTAAATAAATTGCCTCTACCAAGATTTAAATATATGCACTGAAGGGCATTTGTTTTCTTATTGTGAATTTGAAATAAACAGAGGAATTAAAATTTCTAAGAATACTATAAGAAATATATATTTTTAAAATTTTTCTCAGCTTAGAAAAAAAGATAACATTAGTCTAAACTTGTAATACAAATTTTGATACAATTCTATCAACTTACAATTCGAAAATTATTAACAAAAGAGATTTTTTTACATTTTTGCCACATACTTAAGTATAAGCTCACTTTTTCCTGTATTCTTGATCTTTTAAACTGTATTCATTTAATTAAAATGTTTAGCGAAAAAACTTGGAAATGCTTCTGCTTTCCGTTAAAATGTGACGTATATTCATATACACTGGCCTCCAAAAGTTAAGGGACAGTGACTGGGTGCTTTCGATTGTACAAGGTTTGTCGGATATCTACAGAATTCATGACAATTTGTCTTTAAACTTCGAGGATGTGACGAGCACGTTTGAGTTCATATTTTTCAGTGAAGATTTAGTCGCGGGGGCTGTTAGGTGGCCAACAATAAATTTAATTATAAAATATTGTTTGCAACAATCCATGTAACAGGAAATGCTCAGAATGGTTTGACACTGTAACAAATGAGTTTGTATGTCCCGTTTAAAGTTTGTATGCATTTGTATAAACATAGCACACATAATCGTGATTCTCACTTGTTATTCTCGCTCAATCGCCTATTTACAATTTATGAGAGATAGAATATTCAGTAGTTTTAAACCAAACATTCTGTACTAAGTTACATCGTAGAATTGAAATAAAACTCCAACACCGGAAAAATTATGCACCGAAAGTTTCTTTTAATTAATATTTTTAAGGAAAAGTATGTAATTCACATAATTGATTGGTTCATGAAACAAAGCTGCTTGACGCGGCTTTGAATCTTAAGCATGAGGAAATCACAACTTAAACAGTACCTCTGTGCAGTGTTGCCAGTGGGCTACTTTTTTAAAATTCAGATTTCTTGATG
Organism: Maratus speciosus; assembly: GCA_963932465.1. Lineage (NCBI taxonomy): Eukaryota > Metazoa > Arthropoda > Arachnida > Araneae > Salticidae > Maratus > Maratus speciosus. The sequence continues at coordinate 287,845,857 of OZ010789.1, read as the reverse complement.
GGCACCACTTTTTTGAAATAGTAAAATTCGCCCTATTTAATGACATATTAATTACGGCGAAAACAATAGGAGTTTTACCATTTCAGAAAAGTGATGCAAATCAAGAAATCTGAATTTTAAAAAGTAGCCCACTGGCAACACTGCCTCTGTGCGCGTTCATATTGTGCAGTATGCTACGTTTCTAAATTCCAAATAAAGAATTTTACTCGACTTATAGGATCTCTTCTTTATTAACCCCTTGAGGACGAGTGACCGGTATACATACGCTTAAGGTACTCATAATTCTTCATTATTGCCACCAGTTATTTTTTATTGTAAAGTTTACCTTATTTAATCGGAGAATTTTCGCAATTTCCTGTTTTGAAAAACCGGTGGTAAAAGATTAAAAATTCAGCAAAGGGCTCTCGTTGCGAAGGGGTTAAAGTCCAGTGTTGCCAGTTTGGCCTCCATTTTTATTTAGAAATTATGATTTCATACCGGAAATTCCAAAAGAAAAATTTTGACTTTATGTAATGGAACAATGTTAGCAGCTGAATGGATTACATTGTTGCGTTGCAACTTTACATCCAGTGGAAAGACGATTGTGTTGCAAGGGCATTAGGGAGACTTTGGGGGCTTTAGGGGGCTTAAAAAAATATTTAGACGTGGCTGGTAGCCACAAAATAAAATTACTTTTAAGAAAAAAGAAAAGAATAATAAAAAGTAACAAAGTACATAAGTACTAGTATAACATGATTTTAAAAAGAAAAGAAGAAAGAGAAAGAAAAAAATTTAATGTAATAAAGAAAAAAAAATTCCATTAGTTAAAAAAAAAAAAAAGGAAAAGGCGAAAAAGCTACCGGGGAGTGCCCCATAAAAAAAACAAAAAAAAACTCTTGTCAGAGACCATACATTAGTATAAATAATATAATGCTAAAAAACTAGCAGAAAATCAATTTTTTTTTCAATGAAATGTCTGTCATTAAATAAATTATACTACTAACATTTTCTGGTATGATTTCAGAAATTCTAAATAAAAACGGAGGCCAAACTGCCAACTCTGACAAAGTAAAATAATCTAATCTAATAACGCAAAAACTTTCTTTTATTTTTTCGTAAATGCAGAAATATATAGTGCTCATTTAATTAATTTTGATTAATGTTGAAAATTAAGTAATGTATACATTACTGTAGCAAGAAATAGAACATGTAAAAAGAACGTTTGACTAAGTAAACGGCATTTAAGATGTGTTAACGTAATTTTAAATTAATTATAAATACAGGACAGATTTTGTCATTCCATGTAAATATCCAAAACAGCATTGAAGGTCTCAAATAATTTTTATGCACATCTCATTTTTTTTACATTATGGATAGTCTCGGGCCGCACAAAAAGGTCGCATGACCACGTGCGGCCCGCGGGCAACATGTTAAGTATGGCTGTTATATATAGATTATAGTAGATACATGAATAAATACAAAATGAATTTTTGTTTATGATAATTAAAAAATACTAAAGAAACACACATTTGGGTATTGTACAGTAATAATTATAGTAACAAATGTACGAATTTTAGCAAATAATAAAAGAGTAAATGCGATTTCTGTTATTGCATTTGGGATGACAAATAATTGATGCCAGATTGATATCGAGTACGTTTAACACTTTGAGCTGTAGTCTATTTCAACCGCTCTCTGGTCTGAAGGTATTTGGTAGTTTTCGTGATTTTTTAAGAAACACTTGGAAGATTATGTATTTTAATACATTTTCTTCATGCCCCGATATGCTATTTCTTTCGCCCTGCAATTAAAGTTTCGTCTCTAAAAAATAACGTTACGTTATATTAGCCAGCTGTAAAACAAAGTAGATGTATCATTGTGCAGTTAAATACGGATTCTCTCTACTGCAATTTTTTAAACTTCTAAGACTCGCGCATGTTCAATTTTTATACCGCCGTATTGGAAAAAAAGTACTTTTAAATGCAATTTCTTTTAAAACTGCTTCTCAATTTATTTTTCAGATATTATTTTTTTTTTTTGTAGTTTTTAGCGCCATTTGTTTAATGTTTGCAAATGAAGTAATCCATTTATGTAGAAAGTAAAGGAAAAATAGTTCGAAAATAGTAATTAGGGGAGACTAGGGAGGGTATTGTAATGAATATTGAACGTAGAATAATATTTTATTTATCATTTTATTCTTTATACAACCAGTTACCAAAATAAAATTGCTAAGTGTTATACATAAGAAATTTGAAAAATGATGGATTTTAATCATGAGAAAATAATGGGTCAAGGCTCCACATGTATGGGAGGTTTGTTTTATATTGTACCCACTTTGTTTTATATTGAAATATTTGTGAAGAGAAATAAGTTTAAAAAAAAATAATTTTATGCTACATGCTTTAATTATTATAAAAACATGTTTTTGAAAAAATGATGCTTAAACAAACCTGTTTAGACGCAATCGCAAGTGCGAGGAGAAAAATTTTGTTTTAAACAGGATTTTGTCTGAGCAGGTATAATTGCATAGCAGGAAAAAAAATCAACATTTAAGGCAGTATTTTGCTAGAGACAGGTTCCGTTTTCATAGGGTTTCATACATTATTATGTCCGGATTTAGTAGCCACTGTCCCGTTTTTTTGTCTCCTTGTCCTACTTTTTGTGACAACTCTAGTTGTCACATAGTTTGGCTTCATCTCAATCTATTCATCATGCTGTAATTTGTCTACATACATTCCTAAAATGTTTTTATCAATGCTATGTCTTTTTGCAGTCGCATGAGTACTTAACTTATCATTAACATGTTTTAACCCTTTAAGGGGAAAGTACTTCCAGTACTAAAATTTTGAAAAAAATGACTGGCACCGGAATATTCGAAAAAAATTATTTGGAAATATGGAAAAGGCTATATTTCACATACTTATTAAATGGAAAAGATTTTAGCAAGTTTCTGGTACTTAGTGGCGTTTGGGAATTAAAACTAAGTGGTTTTATGAACATACCACTGCCCCTGAAAGGGTTAAGACTGCTGCTTTCATCCTTTCTAGTCTTTCCCACTGTTTCTATTTACCTATTGTAAGTAATATTTAAATGGAAAAAAGTTGCTATCAACTTTCCCATTTATATTTCATTAATTTTTTTCGTGCAGTGGAAACTAAAGCAATTTTTCACATCTTTCTTTAACCCTTTATCTACTGCATTATGCTCTACTGAAATTTTTTTTCCAGTTACTAGAATGAAAATTAAAGGATAAACATAAAAAAAAAATACTCACCCGTGAGAAATTTAATTAATTAGAGGTAATTAATTAAAGTGGTACTTTAAAGTACCGTCAGTACACTATGACTAAAATATCGCAACAGAAAACCTACAATGTATTTCAAATGGCACCAGAATTGTGGTAAGATATTTCCGATTTGATAAGTATGTGAAATATAGCCTTTTTCATATTTAAAAATAAAATTTTTGGCAAATGCCGGTGCCAATCACTTATTTCAACACTTTAGCATTGAAAATGCTTTGCCCCTGAAAGGGTTAAAAAAACTATTTTTTTTTTTTTTTTAGTTTTCGATCTTGTCAGCAGTTTTTTAGTTTTGCGACATCTATATTCCAGTGACAACATGTTCTCTCGCATCTTTACATATTCAACATATGAATTTACATACGCCATATCTAGCATAGCAAAAAAGAGCCGGTGCCACAACTTTTTCGATTTCCTATGAAAAAAAAAAAATGAAACAGAAAAGAAATACTAGGAAAATTATCACTACACTACATTTTAGTAATTACATTTCAAAGCAGATGAAAACGATGGATAACTACACAGACGAAATGTAAACAAGAAGTTTTTCTCCAACACCCAGTGTACTGAAGGTACTTATAAGTACCAGCGAGTAATTCAACAGTTAAATCAAATACATGCACCGTTCACCTAAAATAGCTAGTGAAATTGTATTCTAAGAGCATAATGAACACATAAAAAAATACAACACTTATCTTATAACATTTAGTTTGCAGCTATAAAAAGACGAGCGTTACAATCTCTACAAAATGTTGGCACAAAACACATCGACTGTTTCAAAGATACTCTCTTTCTTCGCTAAAATAACAAACCTAGAACTTTGGCGGTTGTGTATCCGGATAAAGTGGAGTTAAAAGAGTGCTTTTGCAAAGTACCATTAGAATATTAGTAATATTCACTATGGGATGAAAGTTTAAAGTGAGTGGTACTTATAAGTACAGTCAGTAGATAAAGGGTTAATCAGTTTTAAAATTTCTTTCCCATCAACCCATTTTACTATAGCTTTTCAGAATAAATTCACATTAATTTTTATATATAACCATTGACCATTATGCACAGTGTATAATAAAAAAAAATCCCCCCCCCCCCTAAATTAACACATTGACGACGGGCAATTTTTATTAAATCTGAATTTTAAAACAGTAGAAGCTCCTCCTTTTCTGAAAGTCTTTTGTAAATTTGTGTTCTAGATAGGTTTACTAAGTTTATGCATCGGTAAATATCTTTGAATGTACGAATTTAATATAAAATGTCTTACAATCTAAAAAAATATGGACAACATGATACAAATGCATTTTCTTTAAGGTGGAAGCCACGCCCTTAGCCTATGATATTTTTTGTATGAAAACGAGAATTCTTGTTTCCCGTCATGAATGTGTTAAAGGAGTCTTGTAGATCTGGTCAACCCTCCCTCACATTGACTAGGTCAAGCCGCCCCACATAGTCCTTTTCTAAAAAATAGTACATTGTTATGTTAAGCCTAACTTACTGCGTAATCTTTATGCCTGGCACCGCCCCCTGAATACTAGGCCTGAGCGCTCACACAAAAATGACACAAAAAGGGCGGCTGCCGAAGGCGGATTTTTTTAGGGTAGGTACGGTCCCTTAAATGTTGACACCAGTATTTTATAAAAGATTTCTCTACTTTGTTTATTCTCAGAAAAATGAAGGGGAAAAAACTTCAAAAAATTATTGGTAGGAATATTTAAGGGACCGTACACACGCTGAAATAAATCCGCCTTCGGCAGCCGCCATTTTTGGTCCAGCGCTCAGGCCTAGTATTCAGGGGGCGGTGTGCCTGGAATGAAAGCTCGATATTTCTGCATTATTTAACATCTTGGAGACAAGCGACACGTATACGTGCCGCATGAAGCGCTCAGAATCCTTGTTTTTCCTCCCCAGTAAAATTTTACTGTAAAATTTGCTTGATTTAATCAGCGCATTTTCTCGATTCAAGAAGACACAAATTTCTGTTTTTAAAAAACGGTGACAAAAGATTAAAAATTTCGCAAAAGCTCCCATCCCGAAGGGGTTAAAACCTACTTACTTAAATTTCCATTATATATTTTATCTGAAAACAACATACAAAATATGCCTATAAAACACAACTTTTAGGCTGAAACGCCTCACAATTGATTTTTTCTACACCTATTTCGGTTATCTGTATGAAACAGAGACTATTGTTTGAGTATTCCAGTAGCTTTGGTTGACACCTATTAATAAAACTCTAATATTCTTTTAAATATGAAAACTGATGGGCGGGTCAAGCCTCCCGTATGGTCAACCATCCCTAGTCTCCCCTACTATTAATGTTTAATTTGTCAATAATTTAGACAACTGAGTTTTATAGAAATAGTATTTTGATAACTTTCGGTTGAAATAATATTTGTTTGAGAGTTAACTTAACCCTCCGTCTACCAGACGGGTCCATTGGACCCGACAGGTACATACAAAATATTCATTCAAACCAGAAATTTCTTTAAAATAAACTAAGTATATAAACCAGACAAAAATAAGACAAATAAATAAGTTAAATAGTTTTAAATAAAAATTCTGGTGTAGAACGTTTTATTAAAACTTGAATAAAATTCCCGGTAGATCTAGGGTTAATCAATATGAGATGCATATTTTATTGTAAATAATTTGAAGGTTTATTATACCGGGTGTCCTAAAAAGGACAGAATGATTTTAAAATTCAATAACTTGCAAACGGTAACAGATATTTAAAAAATTCTTACAGGAGCGTTATGTATGATGTCAGGAGTTTTTTTACTGGGATTCTCGAATTTAGTCCGAATTACAAACAATAGATGGCGCTGTGAGCAATATGTGCTAAATCCATGCCCTATTTTTGGTTCTTCGGGACTCACTCAATACATTTTAATCTCTTTTTTTGGCATGAGAGAAGATAAACGCCAAAAAATCCAGTTTGAATTTAGCGCCATCTATTGTTTGTAATTCGAACTAAATACGGGAATCACGGTAAATAACTCCTGACATGATACAGAACGCTCCTGCAAGATTTTTTTAAATATCTGTCACCGTTTGCGAGTTATGGAATTTTAAAATCAGTCAGTTGGTTTTAGGACACCTGGTATGTATTATCTACGCTGGTTTCCAAAAATTAAGGAAAAATGATAAAAAGAGCAATAACTCGTTCAAAAATTAACCTATCCGTATGAAATTTGGATATGTTGTTAACTAAAAGATGCTGATTAAAATTGCAAAATGCAAATTAGTGTCGCTGCAATCGGATTGCGTCATCTGTGCAAAGCATAAAAATGTATGCTAGAGAGTACGGCTGCTCTTGTCGCAGTGATTATGAGATAAGAAAACTGAGATAGCCAATTCATTAGTATGACGTCTAGGTATCATTTGTCCGCATAACTGCAATATAGAGCTATTGGAAGATTGGGTGTAATCCAAAGTCAGACAGAGGTGGCCAGATGGCTGTTCTAGTCCTTCTGTTGCTCATAGACTTTGGTAAAAATTTCAAACCACTGGTTCGGCCTCCAGAAGGTTCAGCGAAGGACGAGCAATAGCTGCGACAAGCACCGATGACAGATATTTGCGGTTATGTGTACGAAGGAATAGAACAGCAACGAACTCTTATCTTAAATCCGTCCTTGCTGCAGTCACTGGAAGGTTAATATCAATGACTACTGTGCCTAGAAAGCTTCAAGAAGGTGGTTTTTACGCGATGCGACCAGATATTTGTGTGCCGCTCACCTCATGTCTCTGGAGGGAACGTTTAAGGTGGGTACGTCAACATGTCCACTTGTCGGCTGATCAATGGCAGCGTGTTCTCGTCACAAATGCGTTCCTGTTTAGCCTCCAAAGTGATAGTAGGCATTGTTTGATTTCGAGCGAACAGGGAACACACTATCATCCATCAAACATTCGTAAAAGAGATCGTATGGAGGAGGCAGCGTCTGTGTTTGGGATGGCATCTCTTTGGGCGGACGTACAGACCCCCAAGTCTTTCCACTTGGAACTGTGAATGCTCACGTCTATAGAGATGACACTCTTGATGCTTATTTGCACCCTTATGCCGGTGCAATAGGAAAAGTTTTCCTGTTATTGGACGATAACGCTAGACCGCACAGGGTTCACATCATAGAAAATTATCTTCAGCACCAAACAATTCAGCGCATGGAATAGCCAGCGTGATCACTGAACTTGAATCCCATTGAGCATCTTTGGGATGCTTTAGGAAGATGTGTCTCTGCTCTCAATCCCCCTCCTCAGTCCCTTGCCACGCTTACAACTGCTTTACAAGAGAAATGGCTCGCACTTCCCAGCAAACTTATCGATCGCATAAATGACAGTATAACACTACGCTGTATGTTGCTTCTAGGGGTGATCATACTCCATATTAAAGGTACTTTTCCTATACCAAACTGAGACATTTATTTTGTTTATTTTATAATTGTATTAATTTCTGAAACACCACAATCGTCTAGTAATTTCTTTTATACCTTCAATGTGTTCTAAATTGTGTCTCAGTTTTATTAAAATCTACTTGTAACATTTTGAGTAATCGCTACTTTTCCTTAATTTTTGGAAACCAGTGAATATATACCGGGTGTCCCAAAAATGATTGATGGATTTAAAAATTAAATATCTTGCAAACGGCGGCAGATATTAAAAGAATACTTGCAGGAGGGTTATGTATGATATCAGGAGGTTTTTTTTTTACCATGATTCTTGATTTTAGTTCGTATTTCAGGCAATAGATGGCGCTGAGAGCAATAGGTGCGTAGGCCAGACCCAATTTTTGCTATTTCGAGATCCATTCAATAAATTTTAATCTCCTTTTTTTTGCATGGAAGAAGAGAGAAGTCAAAAAATCGGGCCTGAATTTAGCGGTTATTGCTTGCAGCGCCATCTATCGATGCTATTTGTAACTAAAACTGAGAATCGCAGCATAAAAACTCCCGACGTCTTACATAACACTCTTGCAAGAATTTTTTTAATATCTGTCACCGTTTGCAAATTATTGAATTTTTAAATCCATCAGTCATTTTTGGGAAACCCGGCTAAAAGACAAGGCTGTTTTTTAGTCATATGGCCTTTGCTTTGTACTGAATCGATTTTGATGATTATTTTTTCAAATGAAAGCATTTTATCTGTAGATGTGCCCGAACTCACTATTTTAAAAAATAAAACCCATTTATATTTTAATTTTAATTTTAGTTGTAATTTTAAAGCTTTTATGAAATTTCTTAATATTAGTGGCAATGGGGTTACTACCATTGTTGAAGAGAAAAGGTAAATATAGGGAATTACCATAGTGCCACTTTCGCATTATAAATTATTTAAAAGTTACTTTTTTAAAACTTTTGAACAGAAAATGACGTCACCATTTAAAATAACAAAGTTTTACTCATAAAGCTGTTATCTATACTTCTATACTAATATTATAAAGAAGTAAAAATTTTGTCTTTGTTAGAGGTAATCTCTGCAGCTACCGAACCGATTTCAAAAGTAATGGTATCAAAATGATGGTGTTAGTCCAACTTAGAACATAGGCTATATTTTATGTTGGTGCCACTAACCCAAAAGGGGTGCAGGAGCAAAAAACTTTCTAAAAATGTGATTTTTGTGTTATTGAAGGGCCTAGAAATATGAAATTTGGAGTATTAGTTATTTATAAGATATAAATGATGTCTAAGAACATTTTCTAAACAATTCGAAATATAGGAGGGTGAAAATTCACAAAAAGCGTTCTAAAAAACGTTCGAAATGGTGGTTTCTACACAATCTCATGAAATACCAAACCGATTTAAAAAATAATGGTGTCAAAATGATGGTAACAACCATTGATCCAAGATAGTCTATATTTTAGGTCGGTGCCACTAATCCAAAGGGGGTGCAGGAGCAAAAAATGTTCTAAAAATGCGATTTTTGTGTTACTGAAGGGCCTAGAAATATGAAATTTGAATTATTAGTTACTTGATAGATATAAAGGATGTCTAAGAACAGTTCTTAAACAATTCGAAATTTGAAAGGGGTGAAAATGCACAAAAAGCGTTCTAAAAAACGTTCTAAATGGTGGTTTCTGCACAATCTCAGGAAATACCAAACCGATTTAAAAGATAATGGTGTCAAAATGATGGTGACAACCCTTGCTCCAAGATAGGCTATATTTTATGTCGGTGCCACTACCCCAAAGGGGGTGCAAGAGCAAAAAGCGTTCTTAAAATGCGATTTTTTCGTTACTGAAGGGCCTAGAAGTATGAAATTTGAAATATTAATTACTTATTAGATATAAAGGATTTCTAAGAAATGTTCTTAAAAAAATCGAAATTTAAAAGGGGCGAAAATGCACAAAAAGCGTTCTAAAAAACGTTCTAGATGGTGGTTTCTACACAATCTCAGGAAATACCAAACCAATTGAAAAAATAATGGTGTCAAAATGATGGTAACAACCCTTGCTCCAAGATAGGCTATATTTTTATGTCGGTCCCACTACCCAAAGGGGGTGCAGGAGCAAAAAGCGTTCTTAAAATGCGATTTTTGCATTACTGAAGGGCCTAAAATCATGAAATTTGGAATGGTACTTACTTATGAGATATAAAGGATCTCTAAGAACATTTCCTAAAAAAATTGAAATTTAAAAGGGGTGAAAATGAGCGGAAAGCGTTGTAAAAAACTTTCTAAATTGCAAGTTCTATGTAACCTCAGGAAGTACTGAACCGATTTCCAATATAATGGTGTAAAAATGATGGTGACAGCTCTTGCTCCAAGATGGGCTAAATTTTATGTCTTTTTCCACTACTCCAGAGGAGATGCAGGAGCAAAAATGTTCTAAAAATTCGATTTTTGAATATGAAAGGACCTAGATTCATGAAATTTTGAATGGTATATATTTATTCCATATAAATGATCTCTAAGAACATTTCTTTAAAAATCTGAAATTTAAAAAGGGGTGAAAATGCACGAAAAGAGTTCTAAAAACGTTCTAAATGCCGAATCTAAATGCCTCAAGAAGAATAAAACTGATTTCAAAAGTAATAGTAGGAAATTGCTGCTGAAAGCCTCTGCTCTAACATAGACGCTATTTCATGTCGGTGACACTATTACTTGAAGGTTGCAGGAGAACAAACATTCTAAATTTCGATTTTTGTGATCGGTAGGGCTAGCAACTTGAAATTAAGCAACGTACATATTTATTAGATATAAATGATCTTTAAGAACAGTTTCGAAAAAAAATGCAAATTTAAAAGGGGTGAAAATGCGTGAAAAGCGTTCTAAAAACATTCCAGATTGCGATTTCTACTCAATCTCAGGAAATACCAAACCTATTTCAAAAGTAATGGTTGTAAATTGATGGGGACAGATCTTGCTCCAACAAAGGCTACACTGTAAAAAAAAATGGTAACGTTCCATGTAAAATCCAGGAACGTTTCGCCTTTTCTCGGGTTTTCAGAATAATTTAGCTCTTTCCTGTGAAATTCTGGTTTTCTTATCTGAAACGTTCCTGAACAAAAGTTGGAAACAGCAAAACGCTGCGGCCGCCATTTATTATTTTTTTGCTATAATCCGTTGCTCGCGCGCGAGTGTCGAAAAAGAATTTCTTAAATGAATGTAAAAAAATCAATATGGAATGCAAATAAATCAATGGACGACATAATCCTTTACGTCTCTATTGTCAAGACAATTCAGATGAAAATACAATACCTCCGTGACATCGCTAAGAGATTCTCTCTCGTACTTGTCTGTGGAATGTTTAAGGAGCAGACCGTGTAAAAAAAATACACCTATTATTTGGATCTCCATTAACCAGGGGACCATCAAACATGATTCTCACCGATTTTGATTAATTTAAAGTATGTTTTAGAGTTCTTATCTCTAATTATTCTTGTGAAAGGATTTCTTCAAATGGGCCTTAGATTTTCAGAAATTAGATGCCGAGGTTTAGCATACGTTTCAAATACCCATTAGTTTGCATCTCTCAACGTGTCTTTCGTGGTGTGGACGCAGAAAGCTCGCGCGCCACCCGTACGGCCCGAGTTCGATGCTACCTCTGGACATTTTTTTTTCTTTTTTAATTAATTTTATATTTTAACACTTTATTACAATTTGATTTAAATTTGATATATATTTGACGCTTTGAATTGCTGCAAATTTGATTTTATTTTTATTTTCGGAAAAAGTATACAATTACGTTTAGGTTTTTTTTTTCATGAAAATTTATATGTATTTTATCTAACTTGTAAACTAACATAATTACTAACGAAAATCCAAAATATTTTATGTCTAGATTTTTTTTCTAATTATTATTTACATTTATATATTTTAAGCAAAGTTCAGAAACAATATATCATATATATATTTACTTTATTGAATTTTAACTGAAAATTTATTTTTTCGTGTAAATTATAAATAATAATTTTGATGTCAAATTCAAAATATTTTTTCAATCTAACAAATAACGATAATAAAGCGAAAATTGTCAACTGGAAATGTAAAAATCGCCTGCGAATCCCGCATGCTGTGAAACGTCAGTAATGTTTTGCTGTCAACAGAAATACTCCTGGTATTTCGCAGGAAATTTACTGGCATTTCTGTAGAAAGTTTTTAACATATACAGTAAAGTTCCAGTCATTTTCAAGAAATGTTTCTTGGAAATAATGGGCAACTCAGCTGCCCATTTTTTCCCAGGAACGTTGCGGAATTTTTTTTACAGTGTATATGTTATGTTGCTGTCACTACCATCTGAGGATTGCAACAAGCAAAACATGTTCTAATTTGCGTTTTTTGCACTACTGAGGGGTCTAACATTTAGAAATATGGCATGTTATTTGCTTACAAGATGCAACTGCTTTCTAAGAACAGTCGAAAGAAAATTTCAAATTTAACTGGATGAAGTGAGCGAAAAGCGTTCTAAAAGCGTTCTAAATTACAATTTTCATGCAATCTTATCAAATACCATATCGATTTAAAAATTAATGGTGAAAAATTGTTGGTGATATAACCTGCTCAAACATAAGCTATATTTTATGTCTGTGCCACTACCACTTTTGCTGGAGCAAAAAACTTTCTAAATTGTGATTTTTGTGATACTGAAGAGGCTAGAAACTTTAAATATGGCATGGTAGTTACTTATAAAATATAAATACCCTCGAAATACTGCAAAAATAAGTTTTAAATAAAAAGGGGTGACGCGAAGGGGAGGTGCGAAAAGCGTTCTAAAAAAGTTCTGAATTACGATTTCTATGCAATTTCAGGGAATATAAACCGATTATAAAAGTGATAGTTGTGAATCAATGATAACAGTCTCTGATCCTACACAGGCTATATTTTATGCCGATGATTCTACCCCTGGGGTTCACAGAAACAACAAATGTTCTAAAAAAGGCCTTTAAAAGCTTTCTAAATTACGTTTCTGTGAAATATTAGGAAATAACAAACCGATTTAAAAAATAATATTGGCAAGTTAATGGTGACAGTTCCTATTTCAACATAGCCCTTTATGTTGAGAGAGGTGGTAGGATTTGGAATTTGACATGATGGTTAATTTTAAGATGTAAGAAGATGGTTTCTAAAAAAATCAAAACTTCAAATGAATACTGAAATGAGCGTATTAATTGAGCATAAAAGTTTCAAAATATTTTCTAAATTATCATTTATTTAGTTTTATTTCTTTTTATTAATTTAAGTCTCATTTCTGCCTAATGCAGTGTAATAATTAAATTTAGTCAAACTGTGTTTTAAATAGTAATTTTTCCATTATTCCTGAAAGTATAATTTCTTTTAATAAAAATTAGACATATACACTGGCGGAAAAAATATCCCAACACCAAGAAAGACTTGTGTTAGATAAACGAAATTTGGTAGGCGTGTTTATACATCTGAAAGATGACATCGATTGAAATTTCGCGCTTCGCGCATAAGTGTGGCGCTAGTAGCGTCACTAAGAACTTGCAGATCAGGTTTACTTTAAATGCGTACTGTGAAGTTCGTGGGTGTTATTTAGCTTCGAAATGTGACATATTGAGTTGATGTTAGCCAAGAATGCCTGCAACAAGACGAAGAAGCCACTGTCAACAGCTCAGCGAGTTGGAACGAGGCCGCATATTTGGGCTACGAGAAGGTAGATTTTTTCCCTGCGATATTGCTGAAAGATTTGGCTGGAATGTATCCACTGTGCATGATTGTTGGAAGCAGTGGTCAAGGGACGGTACTGCCTCAAGAAGACCAAGTTCCAGGTCGCCACGTGGCACTCCTGAGAAGGAAGATCGCTGTATACGGAGCACGCCTGTGGCGCATCGTGCTGCGTCTGCAGCAGAAATTCGAGCTGCAGATGGTACCACAGTGACACAACGAACTGTTAGAAATCAGTTACTTCAAGAACAGCTCAGAGCTAGGCTCCCTCTAGCGTGCATTCCACTGACTCCAAGCCATTGCCGTTTGCGAAGCCATTCGTGTCAAGCCAGAGCTCATTGGTGGGCGGAATGGAGATCTGTTGTGTTTCTTTTTCATGAGAAAACACAACAGATCTCCACTCTGTCCGCCAATGAGCTCTAGCTTGACAACAATGACGTCGCAAACGGCAACGGCTTGGAGTCAGTAGAATGCACGCTAGAGGGCGCCTATCTCTGAGCTGTCCTTGAAGTAACCGATTTCTAACAGTTCGTTGTGCCACTGTGGTACCAACTACATTTCGAATTTCTGCCGCAGACGCAGTACGACGCGCCTCAGGCATACGCAGAAAACAGCGATTTTCCCTCTCAGGAGTGTCACGTGGCCGCCTGAAACCCGGTCTTCTTGAGGCAGTAGCATCCCTTGACCACTGCTTCCAACAATCATGCACAGTGGATACATTCCAGCCAAGTCTTTCTGCAATATCGCGGAAAGAAAATCCACCTTCTCGTAGCTCGAATATGAGACCTCGTTCCTACTCGGTGAACTGTTGACAGTGGCTTCTTCGTTTTGTTAAATGCATTCTTGGCTAACATAAACTCAATGCGTCACATTTTGAAGCTAAATAACGCCCACGAACTTTACAGAACGCATTTAAAGTAAACCTGATCTGCAGGTTGTGAATGGCGCTACTAGCGCCACACTTATGCGCGAAGCGCGAAATTTCAATCAATGTCATCTTTCAGATGTATAAACATGCCTACCAAATTTCGTTTATCTAACACAAGTCTTTCTTGGTGTTGGGATTTTTTTTTCCGTCAGTGTATATGTCACTTGGCATATTTCAAATATTACGCGAGCAAAGCCGCGGAGTTTGCTAGTATTTCAATATTTTTTGCATTCCGCTGATACTGAGATTGAGACGTTAATCTCAGAGGGCTACACTGGGTGAAAATGATGTCTTAGTGAATATGAAATGAGTGTTTTCTTTGATAAAACGAAACATTTTACTACGAATGCGTCTAAAAGTAATTTTCTTTATTTCTCCAGCACTCAGATTAGAACCTCAAGTAAAGAATGCGAATGTTTACATGCAAAATTGTAACCGGCAATCGTGAAATCAAGTTTGGGAATACATTTATGGATAATCCTATTGCACGTTAAAATATTTTTTAAATAGTAAATATGAATGTTAAAAGTGTGCATGTAAATTTTGTGGCGGTGAAAAAGATTTTATTGTTAGATTTCGTTGAAAACAAAAAATTATAATTGCAGTCATAGTGGTGCAATTTTCGTTGATTTTTCATTACGTAATACCTAAGATCAAAGACTCAATTAATAACTTCTTGATTTCATTATCTTAATTGCATGTTACCGATTACAGGGCTCCCACTGGTCCGTTTTTTGAAAACCAGTAATTTTGTAGAAAAAAAAAATGTGGTATGTTTCTATAACAACTGCAAGAAAAACGCTCTTCCTGTATATTTCTACAAAATTTATAAAGATGACTTTTCTTTAAATAAAAGTGGTGTTCAAAAAACGGACCGAGTGGGAGCCCTGTAATTACTTATAGGGTTGGTTGGTTGGTTGTGTTTATGGCGGCCAATTACCATCCCAAGGGATATAGGTCCAAAAGGGGGGGGGTGACCTCCGTGGGGGTCTTTCTAAGGGAATCTAACCCGTATTTACGCTTGGAAAACCAAGTTTCGAAGAAAACCACGAAAACTCCGAACGATTAGGACGACGGGCGCGATTGGGATCGAACCCAGCACCTCCTGTCTACCAGCTTCGAGAGTAGAACCTCTCGGTCATTGGTGGGGCGATTACTTAAAGGGATAAAGTTTATCTATATTACAGAGGACAAGCGTGTCTGTGCGTAACGCTGATGTCATTTTAACGGTGGCAACAGCAGATGATGAAATTTAAATTTTAAAGCAATTTTTTAAACTTCTAAACATCGCACATTTTTAATTCTTACACCGTCGAATAGGGAATAAAATGTACATTAGAATTAAATTTGTTTGAAAACTGTATCGAAATTTATTTGAAAACTGTATCAAAATTTACTAATTTTTTGTTTTTAAATATTTTCGAGCATGATTTTTCCCCCTAAATCTGTGTTTATCACATGCAGACTATTGCGAAACATAAATCCGTTTGCACTTGAATTAATGTAAATAGTTCAGCTGTTCAGCATTTGTTTAAGGTTTATATTCCATAACGGAATTAAAAGGATTCATCAATCAATAAATAAAGCAATAAAATGTAAATAAAACACTAATTTAGGACATGTAATCTAATAAAGTGGTTAGACCACTGAAATTATCTAAATCAAAAAGGCTGATTGTAAATAGTGATGTGTTTTTATTAATAAAAGAGGCGTAATGTATACTAGAGATGAGTTCGGCCTCTTTATTCGGGGACCGACCTCGAAAAATATTTTTTCATAAGTCAGAGTCTGCCGGAACCTGTTACAGAAAGTACGCAATACAAAAGTGTTAATAACATTTAAAAATTATTTAAAGATTACATTTCTCATTTAACCTTTAACTGATGTGACAGAAATTGTCACATAACTTCTGTGAAGCGGTCTGTGAGACCGCTCCATCAAAAGTTGAATAAAAGGTGCGATTAAGGGTGTTTTTGTGGAGGATGGTGCTTTTGTGCTAAACTTTTGTACAGGAATGTTATAATTAAAATTCACTTATTCAAAAGTCTCTTGTTTTTCTAATAAATTGAAATGTTGAAATTAAACTTTAGTTAAAAATAATATTTGTTTTAACAGTTAGGCTAGCCAATATAATATTGATTAATTATATTAATTATTTGTACATTCAGTCAATCACTTCTTTTAAACATTTTCATTCGTCGAATTCGATGGGTTTCGACTCGTTAATTTATATTTTTTAAATGGTCTCAGGACTCTTAAAATTGAAAAAAAAAAACCATTTTCAACATTTAATATCTTAAAATGTATATGATTGTAAAACAAAATTTTTATTGGGATAAAAGATATACCGTATATACTCGTGTATAAATCGACTCCCCTAATTCTTAAGCAAGATTTTGAAAAAAATTGAATTTTCGTGTATAAGTCGAACCACATTTTTGGTAGTATGTTGAAAAATGATTTGTAATCGAGGATTTAAAAAAAAAATTAATAAATTTTCCTTAAATTAGTAAACAATTTTTTTTTCTACATTTCTAATTAGTCTTTTTTTTAAATTCACCGTTTTAAAGCTGTAATTATGTAAAACCGAAGAAGCTTAAACTATTTTGAAACCTATTTACATCAATTTAATGATACTTAAAAAGTAAAAATTCTTTCAAAAATCTATTCAAGTCTTATTTACAAGGATAAACAGCTTCTTATCACAAGGATATCTTATTACAAGGATAAACAACTTCTTGAAATATTAAAATGTATGAGATAGAAGAAAGTTTTGGGATTGGCACATCCAACTAGTTTCTTCTTGTATTTAGAAATGTATAGTAATACAATGTTATTTTCTCTGTGACTGAAAAATAATAAGCAATTCTGTCATAAAAAAAAGAAAACTACCCCAATCCTTATATAAATGCAGCAATACTTTCATTTCATTCCTCATGCCTTTGTTGTATCTTTTACGCAGAGGGTCATAGAGGATATATAAATTTTAAATTGAGCTTACCAATTGAAATTGAATGGATATGATGCAATTATACCCACAACACAGCAAAGAGGAAATTGCTGGCCAGCAGCAAGATAGGTGCTGGCAATGATGGAGAAGTGCTGGCTGATGGTCTACCACTGCATAGCCACTGCTGGACAGCTTCAGTCAACTTTGCTGTTGGAAATCATTAGATAAAATTCTGGTGGGCATCCATTTTATCTCATGGGCTGGCCCACCACTACATGGAAGAGCATGAACTTTTGCAGTATTACTGCTGGGAACCCTTACGCTAAGTGCCGCTGCGAACATCGAAGACATTGAGTATTTGAACACAAATCTGAAATGAATATCTTAACACAATTTAAGCTGTGAAGCTATTTTTTTTGAAACTGTAAAAAATATAGCACCACTACCACCAACAAAATAAATAACTAAATGAATAAATAAATAAATTCTTTATTTCAACCTAAATCTGGTTTTACTAGGTTACAAAAGATTTCGGTTTTCGTAATTTACGCAGTTCAGAATCAATAAAAAAAAAGCGTATAAAATACATAGAATTTCTATACAATAGAATAAGTTCTATACCAGTTTAATGATTGGGAACGTAAATCACAAAAGAAACAAACTTGAAATAGTGTAATGAGAGCTTGAAAACTACGAGCAGTCGTAGCGTACGCTGAAAGCACTTGTTCGTGTCCGATCACAAAAACCAAGCAACATCGAGCGCGGTTAGTACTTGGGAGGGTGACCACATGGAAACCAATGAAAGTTCAAACATTACTATTATAGATACTTCTACAGGTATTTCGATAGCTTTTGGTGATACTAGGTTATAGAAAAAAGAGCCATAATTATATAATACTTTGTTTTTTTATAGAATTCTAAATGAAATTTTTGTAAGGGAAAGTGCTGGGCCAGCAAAGGAATAGCAGTGGGATAGGTGCTAGCACTGCAGGAAAAGTGCCGGATTGAAGTAAAGTGCTGGCCTGCTGCTGGCCATCACTGATGGGCCAGCTGCATTCGGCTTGGACACTTTTCGACAGGTTTAAGTAATGGCACCCTTGCACTTTATCGCTGATGGCACTGCTGGCTGCCATCTTTTTTCCAGCTGATGGCCCACTGTTTCTTTCTTTGCTGGGAATTAAAAAAAAATTAGTCCTTACTATAACCCAAACCATTAAATGGATGGTTTGGGGCGATGATTTGGTTTGTTTTGTCTTGTAAAACTTTTATGTGTTCAACGAATTCATTGAAGATACTACTTGCAAATAATCATTACACTGCACAGTGGAGTATTTGACCCGAAATCCTGACCAAAAATATTTTTCTATGTAAATATAGTCCGATTGCCTTGAAATAGTTTGATGTTATTGGGTATCACTATGGCATGTTTGGTATTGTAAATGAAGTCTATAGCATTTACGATTCATTTACAGAGAGAACTAAAATACTTCCCTTACATTATGGTCTATGGGGAAAAAATCGTTTGATCTGTATTTTAATGATATCACATTATTTTAAACGTACTGAAATTTATATACATCACCAAGGTGTACTAAGGCATTTATTGTAGAATATAGTGTGCATAGAATATGTCATTCATTTACAGGGACACACAAAACAATTTGGCTGAAGAATAAATTTAACTATTGAAGTCTATGACCAATAATTGCTGGAAGAGCGGATAGTGTGGTATTTAGCCCCAAAACCTGGACAAAATTATTCTTTTCCTCTAATAGCTACAGATCTGCGTTTTTATTTGAATTATGGAGTAAAAATGGTAAAACAATGTCTTATTTATAAATCAAAACATTTATTCATCAATTTCATCACTATTACTCTCATCAAGAATATTAACATTTGTGATATCACTTTCTGATAAAAAATTTAAAACTTCAGAAGATAAGGGCTTTCTTTTCTTGTTTGTGTTGCATCTCATGCCCGTTATTAGGGGGTCAGAAGTTAAAAAAAGCCTATTCAGGACATCCATATTGCAGGCCACGCGCGAAAACTTTCTTGGGTAGTTTAATCTGAACGACCTAATATGTTTATTGCGAGTTTCTGCAGCCTCTTCACTTAGTTGACCTATTGGCAGAATAGCTTCTTTTATGACATCTGCTCCATGACAAAGTAACTTGTGCATTGTAGGGGACATGGGATAAAAACCATATAGCGTCACATACAATTCAGCAGTTTTTTGGCAATATTTTTCAAATTCATCTGTATTAATTTTATATCCGCAACACAATGTATCTAATATCTCTTTTAGTCGATATATCAAAATCTTATCGACTCCGGTTATTGCTGCCGATATTTTATATTCTTCAAAAAACCTTCTGCTGGTAATTCAATTGTTCGTATTCCCAAAATTTACTTTGGGAATATCCACTAAGAGCCCGAGTTGTTGTTTGAAATTATCCTGAATTTCTCTTTTTTTATTTTCTACCGCTTGTTTCACCTCAGAAGAAAGGCGGGCGTTCCATTTTCTTACAGGTAATCTATATGCTACGTGTAATATACTCTCGAAAAATCGTATACGAGCGTGTAGCAAGGAAAACCAGAAACTTAAATTTTCTTTCTTACACTCCCTCTTCTTTGATAAGTCATTAAACTCAGATGAAGTAGCATCGCATATGTAGTACCTCATCATAGATTTGGCGTGTGTTGCGGCATTGCATACTTTTTTATCCATCATGGTGAATAACATTCTATGTCTTATGGACACATCGTCAATTTCTGTGCTGGTAAGTGCTCTGATTTATGATTTGATATCTTTTATTTCTTCTTTTGTAACGTCATTTGTCTCCTTGATGAATCGAATTCTTATAGGTCGACAGTAGCGAGGTGATGATGGTGTTGGGTTTTGCCAGAGAATTTTCTTTTCGGGCCTGTAAAGTAACTGAAAAGGAACCACAGAACTTTGAAAAATATTGGAGTCAGAATCGGCTTCATTTTCAAACTTCATTTTATATTGCATCTGCTGTGACCCGTCACAACCCCACTTACATTTTAAAATTAAAGAACGTTTTTCTTCATCACTCAAAGGTTCTACAACTTCTCTTAGATGTAAAATCAGTCGCGTTGCCGTATGATACATCAACTTTTGCACTTTTGCTTCGGCACACGTCTCTATCACCCTGTGAATTTCTGGACAGCATTCTTTTTTTACCCTTTGAAGAACAGAATAGCACGGAAAAAAGCTTTTATTCGTTTCTCGTATTCTCTGATACTGGGCTTTAGTAAATCCTGCTTCTGTATACATGGACAAAGCATGAAAGGGTGATAACTGGCGAGGTTGTTCTTGTTCTTCACTACTTTTTTCATGGCCTTTACATATTTTTTTGCTCTTCGGGGACTTTTTGTAAGATCTTTTACGATATTGGAAGCATCTACTTTGCCTGATTCCCGCAATTTCATTTGGGTAGCGTAGGTCAATACTTCCACGTCTTTTGATCGAAGCTCTTTGGTTTTGCGGCGTTTGCTTCTTTCACTTGATTCTACAAAAGATTTTTGAGGATGATCGGGATTGACTCCTGCAACAATAACAATTACTTACAAAATATATTTCTAATAATAAAAACAAGTTTCATTTCACTGCACAGAAAACGAAATATAAGCAAAAAACGAAGCACACAATAATAATAAAGTAAAGGGCTTGCATCTGTTGTGTTTCACGTACCTGCAATTGGCAGCAATATAGTGCCGTTTAACCATTCGACATTGTTTTCTTCGAATCTTGACCTTGTTTTATGAGCAGCTAACCATTTTGGCTTGAATTGGTTTTTAATAACAGAGAGCTTTTGCTTCATCTCAGCTATCCTTGGATCACCTTCAGAATAACTTCTTAATAAATCTTCCTCCATAAATTTAAACTTTCCATCAAACGTTGACTCATTTGAGTGTTTCATGATGGCATACAACTCATTTCGAGTCATAGACCTCAATCCAAAAGGCCCTGTTAACAAAATAAATAAAAAACTAAATAGTAGTAATTTATATCAGAAATTGTAGAACCTAACAAAAAAATTCGTTAAAAATTGGGGGGCGGTTTCGGGCGGCTGATTTTTTTATAACTATCTTGTATACTAAGTACTGCATGTTACACAATAGTTTTCATAGCTTAGATATGTTTAGAAATGTAACAAAATCCTTTCTAAATATTACAGATAATTATATTTATGACACTGTTAATTACATCTAAGTTATTGACCATAACGACAAAAAACAGCTGGATATTTATTACGCAAATATAGTGTTTATAAAGTACATACCTGGTTTAGAATAGTCCATCACAACAATAATCACTTACAAGAGATTTCAAAACACTAAAATCTGAGCGCATCGGAAAATCACACGACCACTGTAATCTATGCTGTAGGCGAACGGCAACTTCCGACTGATCACGTGACTCGCTGTGGCGCGCAAGCGCATTGAGCGTTTCGCAATTAGATGCAGAAACTACTTACCATAATGAGGAATAATAAAACAGGGTATGAAACCTATTTATAAAATAATCATTTTTGGCCAGGTTTTGGGGCTAAATACCATACTGTGCACTGTCCCAATTAGGTGCAGATTTAGGTGCAGATTTTTATTTAATTTCATGAAAAAGTGAAAATTTATGTTAGTAATGGAAATGATTTCATAATCTATGCCTCATACGTGATTTTTTTTCTTATTTTTGATCAAGTGTATTAGTAAATTAGCGATAGAAGACTATTCCAATAAGCAGATTAGTGTGAAATGGTAAACTGTCTTTAGTCTATTATATTTAGGTCTTAATTAATTTTTTTTAAACGTCTCTTTATGTACGTTTATTCCCTTTTCAATGTATTTATACAATATATTGTAATGAAACTTCCATGTGCGACCACCTCCCTGAACGACCATTTTTTCATGGAAAGAAATTTATTCCCATAGGCTTAATACTAATTTTACCTCCATTCAGAGAACATCCCAGTTGAACTCCCTCTATGAGCGACCAATTTCTTTGAAGAAAATGAAACAAATTCCTATTTTTCCTGGTCGCTTGAAGAAGGTTTTATTAGATAAACAATTCAGGAGAGCGCCTTATTCATCATACTTCTAAACTAAGTTTAGAAATTTTTTTCATTCCGGTAACTTTTAAGTGTTTAAACAACTTTGTGTCTTTTTAGGCAATAAATTTAACTTTGATGACAAATTAAGAATAGCGGTCAATAAACTCCCCTGCCATATTCTGCCAGGAAGCTCTCAAAGACATGGATAAATTAATGATATCATTATTTGTTCCCGAACAAAAAAAATAAAAAGAACTAGAGAACAGGAATTCTGCTTTTTCAGAATTTAGTGTCACCCCGGCATTTCCATTACTTCATTTTCTTCTGGTGGACTGCTGGCTTCTATTATTATGAAACAGACATTATAAATGAAGCGTTAAAAAAAATTATGGCCATTTTTTTTTCCATTCTGACCAGAAAATCAGAGTTCTAACTTTTTACGGCAGCTCTTTCATCTTCACCTAACGCTTCATTTATAATGGCTGTTTCATAATAATAAAAGCCACCAGTCCACCAGAAGAAAATAACTCGGTTAAGCGTGACTCGGATAATCGGGACTCTACTGCAAAACATATTTCAGTTTTAAGACTTAAAGCACATGCTTTTATTTTATGTAAAATGACGTCATTTGCATTAATATAGAAACTTAAAATTAAATATAGTTTATAATAGCTCCCTGTTTTATCATAAATCCTTCATTTATATTTTTCTCAAAGTAGCACGTATTTTAATTAATTATTTTTTTCAATTTAATTTTTTTAATTAATTATTTTTCCATTTTATGAGAAAATGGCAACAAAAAGATATAATTGCTATTTTTCAGCAATTTTTTCTTTACTTTCTACAGAAATGGCGTACTTGAGTTGCCAAAATGAAACAAATGTCGGTAAAAACTACAAAAAAATTAATATTTCAAAAACAAATGGAGATGCAGTTTTCAAACAAATTGCATTAAAAAGTACTTTTTTTTCCCAATACGATGGTATAAAAACTGGAAATGTGCGATGCTTAGAAAAAAAAAAAAAATGCTATAGTGCATTTAATTGTACAATGATACATCTACTTTGTTTATTGCTAGCGTCTGTAAGCTAACGTTATTTTTTGGACACAAAATAAGCTGGGAGAAAGAAATAGCATACCGTACCGGGGCTAATAAAAAAATTGCATTTATTTACGAACATATACGAACACCTCGAAATAAAAGTTATAAAAGATAAAACTGTAACATCAAAGCAAACGTCAGTGTATTCATTTTTTAAGCTCTGCAGTCATTAACTTATGTAATTAACTTTTGTTTTGATACTTAAATGTTCATATTTTTTCCTAATGGAAAATTTTTTTTAGTAACATTAATAAATTTAGTAACATTAACCCTTTTCAACAGTTAAAATCTATATTTAAACATGACACCTATTAAGAGACCACCTCTCGGAGCGACCAATTTTTATTGGAACGGAACGTGGTTGCTTTAGTGAGGTTTTACTGTATTTAAATTAAATGCATTTCATGTCATATTGGCGCAATATTACGTCTAAACATGACGAACATTGGTTCGCTATAAGATGTTTTACAATTTTGACTTAATTTATAATATCCTTTTACGGATGAGCATTTTTCACAGCGATAAATTTGAAACAATTTTAGGAAATATATTTCATAGTGTCAATATTTTTCTGAAAACCATAAATCATTAACCCTCTAATTCCCATGGTAGAATAAGTTCTAGAAATTCCTTAATTCACAGAATCTGAATTCATACCAGAAAATTTCGATAACAAATGTCGCTTTATTTGAATACGGAATATAGTATAACTTCAAAATCCGGCATCAAAACCATCTTTTCCTTTCCTTTTCCTTTTACACTCCCAAGTTATGGGAGAAGAAAAATAGCAATTGTTTAGTAATTAAAAACTTCAAGATCGAAATTAAAAATGCAAACAATGAATTTTGACCTTTCTTTGTTGTTGTTGTTGTTGTTTAGGTCTGTTGCGATTATATTCTGAATTTTTTTTTTTTTTTTTTTTTTTTTTGAGAACTTCACCGATGCTTAGCAACGGGAATAACTTTGTGGACAACTTTGGCGAATGCATGGCACAATATGTGGCCGGAACAAATTTTCAGCAACGACGACATCAATGATGCGGAAGAATTTTCAGGCTTCCACATTTCCCGTAAAAAGGCTGCAATTTATGAGCTGATTGAACACGCAAATCTGAAAATGCATTAAGTGTCGAAAAAAGGGATATAGATGATTGGATAAGCATTAACAAAAATGCATCAACAATGAACAATTTAACGGACAGCGAATTCGCTGACGCTGTGCTAAATAGAACCGCCGATAATGCTAGTAGCAGCTCGGAAGACGAAGACGAACAACAGTCACAAGAAAAGGTGTCACTATAAAATGCATGAATATAACTTGAGAATTAATGTATGCTTTAAAGAAACAAGACTATATTTCCGATATCGGCATTCTTCATTTGCATTAAAAAAAAAAAAAAAGAAAGAAAGAAAAAGAAACTTGTTAAAGAACGGACAAAAAAATTTAAGCAAAGTTGACAGCGATGTTTCCGGAATTGGAAGAGAAGAAATAATTTCACTTTATATTAGAATTTTTTTTTTTCTGTAACATAGGAAATATCACTTAAAGTAAGGTTTTTTTTTACAGTTAATTTTCTCTTTTTCTTACATATTTCTTACTTAATAATGAATTAAATTATGGCTAAAGGCACTATTAAGAATGTAGTACTACTTTTGATGATATTCCTTCAAAAATTCGCCATAGTCTTGGTCCCGAAGATAAAGGATTTTTGAAATTATACTGTATTTGTGTTTAATTACAGCAAATATTGCTATTTTAAATTTCTGTATGATTTGGAATATCCGAATTTAAAAGTCTATTAAATTCGAAACACCGTTGGTACCATATATGCTATCATAGGCATTATAGGGTTAATTATAATTCTAAACATTATCATTCTAAACATTTATGCAAAATGTCTGTGGGAATGAATAATTCATCAATTTATTTTGAAATGTTGCACCTATATATTTCACATAATTCACTTACACCTGGAAAGAATTCATTAAAGTAATTTGCACTCAAATTATTTCAAAAGCTCCTTTAATTAAAAGTAAAAGCTTCTTTAATTAAAGCTGGGTTAGTTAATTATTAAAACAAACAGAAGAGAAATGTTCATCTTTGTTTATAATGGAGAAGGTAAGATTTAAAGTAATTAAGATACTTTTCATTTCATAAACAACATACATTATTTGTTACTCATATATTTAGAAAAGTGATATTCATAAATTGCAAAATAAAAATGAAAATTAATCATCATGGAGTTATTATACAAACGAGTTTTTAATCCTTACACATTTTTTAGCATATTAGAAAAGACTTCTCGTCATTTATAATCAGAGCTGCCAGGTCTCCGGCTTTTTGGCTACCACTAATTTAATACAGAAAATGTTGTTTTATTTAATTGGAACATTTTGTCGATTTAAGAGAACTGGATTTTCTCTAAGTTAATAGTGGTGTGCAAAAAGCCGGAGACTTGGCAACTCTGTTTATAATGAATTTTAAATTCATAGTAGCTATCAAAAACTGAAAAATGGTGCAACAAAATATCATTTTACCTTTTCTAAGTGAGAGGGTATACGTTATATTTAAAACATTAGCATGTTACGGAGAAACTAACAGACTTCACCCGCTACGTTGTACTGACGAACCTTCAATCAATGGAAATATAGAAGAAGGTGGCCTAAAATGATCCCAGCGTGCAAAACGATCCACATAGGTTTTCTTCCAAACAGGTCGCGCTATCTACAGGGTAACACATAAACTAGTTGTGCCAAGTAAAGAAGAAGCAATGGCGTTATTCAAACGATCGCAGTATTACGCGTCTGAATAGAAATCTTTGAAAAAGTGGGTTTTATAACATACTATATTATAAGATAAGCCCTGACTTTCATATGTATTTACATATACAGTCTTTCGTGTACAGAAATATGACTTGGTTTACTTAATAGAGTATGTTTTTAGATGTGAATTGCGCATGCTAAGTTTGTTATGTTTCTCGGCGTCATCTAGTTATATGACCTTAAATGGACGGTCATGTTGCCGGGTAACATGATCCATTATGTGGATCTTTTTACTACCATTTTATTCGCTGAAGAAAAGCCGGTACTGATACCTAACCATCATGGGAGCCAAATGTGTGACTACCCCAAACCTTTCTCTTTGAGTCCACGTGTTATCCTACCGTCTCCAAAGAAAAGGGAATCAACCACTTCGAGAAAAAGGAAATCGATGGAATGTGCCCTTTTAACGAGCAGTCCTTATAAGAATCAACTGTGCTTGGAAACGAAAAATAGAGAACAGAAAGAGAAGATAAAAGAGGCTTCAGATAAGAAAATCTATAATTAAAATATGCTAAATCTAAAATGAAATAGCCCTTTATCTTTTAGTTCTTTCATATCTTCATCTACTTCTCTGTTTTTCTTGGGCCATAAATTTGAATCTTTAATTAGCCATGGAGGCCCTGACCACCATAGATCACCGCTCTCGACGTCGAGAAGTGAGAGTCCTCTCGTAAGTCGGTCAGCAGGATTTGAGCTACCGATACAATGTCGCCAATTCATCGGATTTGTTAAAATTTGTTTATCCGTTTCAATAACAGGGTGCTGGGGGTAAATAGTATGCCAAATTATCATTGGTCGAATTTATTTCCTGGGGTTCAACAATTTCTACTACTCCCAAAGCCTTATATTCATTAATGATATCTTTATATTCTTTAAACAATGCAGGATTATTCACAAATCTCTTTTTGGCAATACCATAATTATTAGGAAGATCAAGATTACCATATTTCATAGGTAGTTTAACTTTACATGTGTTGTTCTTAAATTTAACGGAATTTTCAAATTGTTCTAATATTTCTTTATCACACAAATCTTTGTTCGTATTATCTTCTTGAAACTCCAACCCTTCTATAGTCCAGAATTTTTCAAGTTGAACTGAAATTTTATCATCTTTGTTATTATCCCAAATAGATATGTACAGAGTGCTAAATAAATTATTTATATTAACTTCTTCTGAATTTTCCGTGAAGTGTTCAACCTAAGTTAGTTTTATTCAGAACAAGAGTTGGTGAAATACGTTTATATTTTCCTGTCATAATTGACCAATAGTAATCGCTACCAATCAATAAATCTATTTCATTATCACCAACATCTAATTCATTAGAAACGTCTGATAACCCTGTACCCATATTTTTAAGTTTTTTAATATAACTCTGAACTTGGCGCGTGTATTATATCGGAACAAATTTTCGGCGTTTCTAATGCTTCCAGACATATTATATTGTCCGAATTATTGTCTTTTAGGAAAATCTTTACTCTATTATGGTTATCAACAATAGGTTTTGTTCCAGCATAGGTATGAATTTTTAATGATTCCTGCCCTGTTACTTCTAAATTTAAAAGATTAGATAAATTCTTTCCGATAAATGTTCGCTGCGAGGCGCTATCTAATAATATTCGAACATTAATATTTTGTTTCTTACCAATGATAATTCTTTTCAATGTATGAAAATAAATATATTCATCTGGATTACAACAAAGTGACAAAACTGTTATTCTTTCAAACTGCTTATTTTCTGTCTATCCCCCCCCCCCCCCACGCTCAGTGGAAAGAAGGTCAATTTTATTTTCATTCGACGATATTTTTTTGTTTTTTGTTTTTTGTTACAAAGAGAATTTTGATGCGTTTTCGAAAAACAAATTACGCAACAAATGTCAGTATTTATGCAACTCTGTTTCCGGTGGAACCGTTTATAACATCTGAAACATTTAGCTTGTTTTAATAAAGATCTTAAAATAAATCAATTGGTACTTACTCAGTGAATGCACGAGATATCATTTTCTCTCTTCCTTTTTATTGGAAGACACATATTTACAGCTATAATACACTATAATACATTTTATTTACAGTGAAAACGAAAACGTGTTCTTAAAAACATTCTTTTAACACTCACCACCTCGAACAGAAAAAGGGCAAAATGAGCCCAGGAGCCGAGTCTCCTCACGTAAAAAATAGAGCCACTGCCATCCCTTTATCGCTCATTTGGCGTCAAAACATACAATTCTCCACAGTTGTTTTCATGTTGCTGCTATACTGTTCTACCTTTCGTATGCCCGGTATTTGTCTAAAATTGTCCGTCCTGTACAGATTTCGAGCAGGCTTTTCGATGTTGAAAACATAAATCCTGTTATTAACGAAGACAGCGATGAAGATTGATTGTTAATTATTTTCTAAATACAGTCGAAACAATCAATGTTATTACTTTTTTTTTATAAAAAATATTTTTTGTGGCTAACGATAAAAATCAGTTATTAATTCCATGGTTAATATATTCTATAATATTCTGTGCACTCTGTGTTGATTTGCAACTAGTATCAAAATGCATTTCATTTATAAATAAATGTGAGATTAGGGTGAGGCACTCCCCCCCCCCCACCCCCTTCACGGAATAGGTTTTTATAACCCTTTGGACTGCGGCGTCTCTTACACAAATTTTATTCGGCCGGCACAACTTTTTAAAAAGAAGTTTCCTTCAAGTACACATTTTGAAAAATGATCGGATTAAATAAGGCAAATTTTATTTTCCTTTATTACTTGTGCCAAAAACAAATTTTGCAAAGAAAGATGAGTAATTGTTAGGGTTCAAAGGGCTAATTTTTTTTATATGATGCACCCTGCATAGAAAGTTGAAACTGACACCAAATATACATCATACCCCGTAGTATTTGCTGCAAAAAAATTAAGATGATCACTGAAATATTTCGATACATTCTTAATTAAAATGTTCAATTAAAAACAAGAAAAATGTAATATAACTTTTTATTTTGTTGAAAAAAAATCTGAAAAAAAATTATCCACTATTTGTATGGTAATATTATACATCCCTTATTTTTTCGTTGAAATCCGACCAGCAGTTTCATCACAATGCACTCTTTTCCAAAACGGACATTAAGGGTCATAACCCCCCATGGGCTTGAGGTATAAGCTTCAAACTGTGGAGAAATTCATTTCTTTTTAAGGGCTATCGATTCATGTAGGATTCGACTTGCGTGACTCAAGGGTATATTTTACTAAGAAAACCGGCTGTACCCTTTATTTTTTCAGGCATACGGACAATCATGAGACGGATACTTTTTAAAAATTTGAGTGGGTTTGTCACTCTGAAATTAGGTTGATTATCTCAGGTTTAACCTGTGAAGTAGTAAAGCTTAAAGTTTTCTTTAATTTTACAATAAATAAATAAATAACGAATTAATAAATCATAAAAGTAACGCATTGAAGTGTCAAAGTTGTTTTCGGACCTAAATTTCCATGTTAGTGAAGAATGGTCCTTAAAGCTTAACAGGAAAAATTCGGTATATCTTCTACACGAAAAACTAGTTATGTATTTTTGATTAATAGCGAAATGAATTAAGTGAAATAATGATGCTCTTAGATAAATTGATTACTCATGTTTACTTTATTAACCAGTGTTGCCAGTGGGTTACATTTTTAAATACATATAATCTTGATTGGTACCACTTTTTTGAAATGGTAAAATTCCCCTTGTTTCGCAATAATTAATAGGTAATTAAATAAGGCAAATTTTACCATTTCAAAAAAGTGATGCCAATCAAGAGATCAGAATTTTAAAAAAGTAGCCTACTGTTATTAATCTCTTCACGACAAGTGTCACCTATGCTCCTTTTAATGGTTTGCACCAGTATTTTTCTATTATAATTTCTATCTAGTTTAGTTACTGAAACGTTCTTAACGCCTTAATTCTCTCTCCTGTCAATATCACGGGCTGAGATGTCGTTCGTTGTTTCTCGTGCCCTTCATGTTTCCGGGCTGGAGATTTATTGCTGAAAAAAACTTCAGCAACCAGAAAAAATTTCCTGGCATTTCCGTGTGAAGTCTTTGAATATTATCGCTTACATTTGATATCTGGCGCTGATTGTGTTGCTGGACTTTGTATTGCATGTTTCGAGATATATCACACTCAAAAAAATTATTAATAATCAAAATTTAAAGTATATTACATTATTTCAAATATTATTTGTAAAAATTTGTTTGATGATGATAAATAAAGATCTAAGATGTGAAAAATAAATGTCTTATTCGTATTAATTTGTATGGAGTAAAACAAACATTAAAACACAGATATCTCGCATGATGGCATTTCCACAAATGTGAATTTGTTCTATAACATCTTTTTTTTCGCCTTAAATAAAACAAACTAATTGCATATTTCATATAGAAACCTTATAATTATTCAATTTCTGTAATAAAAAATAGGTACTTTTTCGATGGTTTTTCCAAATATTAAGCGAGCGTTAAGGGGTTAAAATGATAGTATTTTGGTTATCTTACATGACACGTATAGATACTAAGATACGTATAGATAACTAAGAGATAATAGAGACACGTATAGATAACTAAACACTGGTCGCGAATTGGTTAGCAAATGAGTTTTATTTTAAACTAGGAATTTTTGAAACAGTTATTTTTAGGACTTAAAAAAAATAATAATTTATTTTCTATTAGATTTTCAGTTTTCTTTTCAACTGCTCTCGGTTTTTCAGCATTATTAATGACCCTCTCAAACTACCTTGATAATACAAATGTTATATCAAATGTACTTGACAAGAAAAGAATAAGCTATAATTTTTTATCTCTATTTCTCATTTTGTTTTATCGGTCGTAGTATTGTTATTTTTTTCTGCATTGTTATCGAGCAGAAACAATTTTAACATCGAAATGGCTTTACCCGATTTCAATTTTCTACGGAATGAGTGCGAGAGTGATTTATTTTGAATACTATATATTTCGTCCCATTTTGGATTTCCAAATTTTATAGATGACAACCATCTGGTTTTGTTTTTTAATCAGAACTATGAGAACCAGAAAATAAAACGAACAGATGCAGTTTTTTTGAAGTGCCTACAAGAGTAGTATTGCGCTTGTTAACCCTCTAATGCTCATGGCAGTGGCGTGGCGTGAAACTTTTCGGTGATCATCGCAATTATTTAAGTTTGTGGTGAAAAATTATTAACTCTAACATTCAATGGTTGAATGTTCAAAAAAGAAACTTTAAATCTTACCTTCACTTATACATGAACTCCAAATGTTCTGCTAAAACTGGATCGTAGAGTTTAAAAGCTTATTAAGAGTTTTAAAATATTGCTTGGTCATCGCCGCATCCAGCGATGACCGGACGCCACGCCACTGGCTCATGGTAGCACATATGCTACCAACAGTGTTTCGAAATTAGTGGATTTTTTGAAAAAGTGATGCCAATCAAGAAATCTGAATTTTAAAAAAGTAGCCTACTGGCAACACTGTTATTAATATCTTGAAGACGAGTGTCACGTATGCTACTTTTAATCGTTTGCACCAGTATTTTTCTATTCTAATTTCTATCTAGTTTAATTACTGAAACTTTCTTAAAATGATGGCATTTTGGTTATCTTACATGACACGTATAGATTACACTCGTTGCGAATTGGTTAGCAAATGAGTTTTATTTTAAACTAGGAATTTTTGCAACAGTTATTTTTAGGACTTTCGAAAAAAATAAAAATGTTTTTTTTTCTATTAGATTTTCAGTTTTCTTTTCAACTGCTCTCGGTTTTTCAGCATCATTAATGACCTTCTCAAACTACCTTGATAATACAAATGTATATCAAATGTACTTGACAAGAAAAGAATAAGCTATAATTTTTTATCTCTATTTCTTATTTTGTTTTATCGGTCGTAGTATTATTATTTTTTTCTCCATTGTTATCGAGCAGTAACAATTTTAACGTCGAAATGGCTTTACCCGGTTTCAATTTCCTCCGGAATGAGTGCCAGGGTAATTTATTTTGAGTACTGTATATTTCGTCCCATTTTGGATTTCCAAATTGTATAGATGGGAACTTTCTGTTTTTGTTTTTCAATCAGAACTATGTGAACCAGGAAATAAAACGAACATATGCAGTAATTATCAAGCAGGAGCTTGGTGCAATATAATAAAAGCGTAAAATATAGCAACGTTAAAAGCACCAAAATTTTAAATTCTAAGGATACCGGTTTCGGTAGCATATAGCATACCTTCCTCAGTGCTAAGGATGGCGGAAATTTGCTCACATATATAGGAGAGATGGGGATTCCAGTTAAAGGTTTATTGACCAATAGGAAAACAGAGGATTGCAGGCAACAACCAGTAGGAAAAAAGATGGGAAATGGAACCGAAGTAGTGAGGGGGGGGGGAATTAAGAGAAAGACGTTTTTATGTAATATTTCCAACAGTCTGATAATGGGGGAGTAGCGAATTCGCAATTAACAATATTTTTTATATTTTTATAAATATGAAATGCTTCAAGGAAATTAAGTTCGTGTATAGAAGTAGGTTTAGAGATTATTTTAACCGAATTGAAGTCAAAAGTATGATTCATCTCCCAGCAATGTTTTGCAATAGAGGATTTATTGATTTCTTGTTTTTTAATATATTGTTGATGTTCTTTGATACTAAATTTTAAGCAGCCTTTGGTTTGTCCAATATAGTTAAGGCCACACTGGCAATTAATACGGTAGATACCCCATGAATTGGATAATTCAATAGGATCTTTGAGTTTGGAGAGGGTGAGATTATTGGTAGGGGCAAAAATTATATTGAAGTCATGATGTCTAAGAATTTTAGCAATGGGAAAGCTTGATTTAGAAAAGAAGGGTAACACAATGCTAATATTGGAAAGAGTAGAAGACTGAGGAGAGTTTGAGGAACGAGGATGCTGAAGTTTAAATAGAGCAATATCAATTATAGAAGGGTTGTATCCTCTGTCAATCGCAATGGATTTAATGTATTGAATTTCATATTGTATTGAATTTATAAAGGCATAAAATGCGGACATTTTTTGGCTTGGGGGATGACAAGAACGATCATGGGGTGGCAAAGAAACAGCGAAGCTTTTGCGATAGACGGAAGTAGTGAAACCGTTTACAGTGCTAGTGACAAGGGTATCCAAAAATGGGAGAGAACAATTATTTTCAGTTTCATAAGTGAATTGAATATTGCTATCAATAGAGTTCATAATGTTAAGGATACTATCAATATTGTGAAGGGATGTGTCAATTAAGGTGAATGTGTCATCAACATAACGAATCCAGAAAGGGAAAAAAAGTTATTGAAAAGGGAGCATTCAAAATAATGCATATAGATATCTGCGAGGATGGGTGACAGGGGAGAACAATACGAACAATCCGACGGTCTAGGCATGGGCTTTCCCCTGTCACCCATCCTCGCAGATATCTATATGCATTATTTTGAATGCTCCCTTTTCAATAAATTTTCTTTCCCTTTCTGGTTTCGCTATGTTGTTGACACATTCACCTTAATTGACACCTCCCTTCACAATATTGATAATATCCTTAACATTATGAACTCTATTGATAGCAATATTCAATTCACTTATGAAACTGAAAATAATTGTTCTCTCCCATTTTTGGATACCCTTGTCACTCGCACTGTAAACGGTTTCACTACTTCCGTCTATCGCAAAAGCTTCGCTGTTTCTTTGCCACCCCATGATCGTTCTTGTCATCCCCCAAGCCAAAAAATGTCCGCCTTTTATGCCTTTATAAATCGTGCCATACATGTTTGCTCTGATTCTCAGTCATTTAATAGTGAAATTCAATGCATTAAATCCATTGCGATTGACAGAGAATACAACCCTTCTATAATTGATATTGCTCTATTTAAACTTCAGCATCCTCGTTCCTCAAACTCTCCTCAGTCTTCTACTCTTTCCAATATTAGCATTGTGTTACCCTTCTTTTCTAAATCAAGTTTTCCCATTGCTAAAATTCTTAGACATCATGACTTCAATATAATTTTTGCCCCTACCAATAATCTCACCCTCTCCAAACTCAAAGATCCTATTGAATTATCCAGTTCATGGGGTATCTACCGTATTAATTGCCAGTGTGGCCTTTCCTATATTGGACAAACCAAACGCTGCTTAAAATTTCGTATCAAAGAACATCAACAATATATTAAAAAACAAGAAATCAATAAATCCTCTATTGCAAAACATTGCTGGGAGATGAATGATACTTTTGACTTCAATTCGGTTAAAATAATCTCTAAACCTACTTCTATACACGAACTTAACTTTCTTGAAGCATTTCATATTTATAAAAATATAAAAAATATTGTTAATTGCGAATTCGCTATTCCCCCGTTATCAGACTGTTGGAAATATTACATAAAAACGTCTTTCTCTTAATCCCCCCCCCCCCTCACGACTTCGGTTCCATTTCCCATCTTTTTTCGTACTGGTTGTTGCCTGCAATCCTCTGTTTTCCTATTGGTCAATAAACCTTTAACTGGAATCCCCATCTCTCCTATATATGTGAGCAAATTTCCGCCATCCTTAGCACTGAGCAAGGTATGCTATATGCTACCGAAACCGGTATGCTTAGAATTTAAAATTTTGGTGCTTTTAACGTTGCTATTTTTTACGCTTTTAGAACACATGCAGTTTTTTTAAGTGCCTACAAGAGTAGTATTGCGCTTGTTAACCCTCTAATACCCATGGTAGCATATATGCTACCAACAGTGTTTAGAAATTAGTGGATTTTTTGATTGGGGGTATTCCAAATCTCACCAGAAATTTAAAATAACAATATTTTCTTTATTTAATGACAGACATTCTGTATTTCAATAAAGCGAAATTTATTATTGAAATTTTCTGGTTTGAATCCAGATTCTATGAACTACGGAATTTCTAGAACGTATTCTACCGCGGAAATTAGAGGGTTAACCCTCTCGCTGCGCAACCCGAGATTTTCTCGGGGATGTATTTTTCCATCTAATTAATCCTCCTTGATTATTCCAACCATTTATTTCTTTTTTGTGAATTTTGCCTTATTTAATCGGAGCATTTTCCCGATTAAATTAGACAAAAATTTTTGTTTTGAAAAACCGGGGACAAAAGAAGATATTTTAATTATTTTGAAGCTATTTTAATAAAACAATTACGCAGGGAGAGGGTTAATCTTCTAACGATAGTGATCAGTCAATTTGTCTTTTTGCGGAGAACTTTAGCATTTTGCTGAAATTTGCATGAAAATTCCAGAGCATTAGATTGGTTGCCAGGCAAACTGCAGATAAAGAAGATGAACATTCCCTTTAATGTAGCATTACATGTTTTCATTCCTTAAATACAATTTCTGATTGAAGCATGGTTCTTTGACTTGGAAAAAAATAAGTGCAAAATTAAAAATTGTTTATTAAAAAACACTACAGTAGTATCCCGACTTACGTCACCCCGCATATACGTCGTCTGGCCTGAAAAAAAATTCCTTAATTAAGCCGCACGTTGAACTTTTTTGGTTCCATGAAAGTAAACTTTCGTGCGACTGCCAAGTGATAGTGACAAACAATTAAAAAAAGTCACTTTGAAAAGCTTAGAAAAATCACTTTGTTGTTACAAAGAGCTTCTAAAAGTAACAAGTAAAAATTAAATTTAAAAAATCAAAAAACCCGACTGCGTAAAAAGCGAACTAATTAGTTATTTCTCCTCAATGTTAAGCTATTTTTTATATTACTTACCTATTTTCTTTATTTACTTGTATTCATGATTCTTAAGTTGCGTTTAATTGTTAGTTACTATCTATAAACACTGTTTTGATGAGGCCTATAGATGTCTATGATGGTTAGAGTTGCAGTAAAGCTACACTCTCAGAAATAAAACTCTCAATTTTGACGATTCAGCAGTCCTAGAGCTATATTTCGTTGTTTTTGACAATCATTTCGTATCAAAATCACGTGACTTTTAACGACACGTAAACTCTCAAATATTTGACGAAGGTGTTTCTTCACTCACGGCCAGACTCAATGCATTTTAAGGAAACCGTACCTCCTCAAATCCTGCGACTTTAGCAAGCAAATATTTGCTTGTTTATGTTATTCCTGTCATAATTTATTTAAAAAAATTATGTTATTCCTGTCATAATTTATTTAAAAAAATTATGTTATTCCTGTCATAATTTATTTTAAAAATTGCACTTTTTAGCGCTTTTCAGAAAATGCTGAAACACAGGTAGTTATTGTTTCTGCATTAGTTATTTTTTTCGCTGTTAAAGTTTTTAAGAATGTTTACTATTATTTATATTATTATTATTATTATCATTATTATTTTACTTTGCTCGCTATGGTTTAATTCGAAAAGAATAAATTTCCTGTGTTTTACAAAATCGTTCAAAAAGAAAATTTGGTCAATAAAGTTTCAAATTTCCAAGATCTCTTTTTCATTTAAGAAATATATTCATATAACTATCAAATTAAATATGCATAATTGATCCCTCTCCCTTCTCTTCTGTAAACAGTAAAGTGTTAAAATCTTAACCAACTACTCAAATTGATAAAATCTCCCCCATATGTACTTTAAAATTCGTTATTTCTGAGCAACAAATTAACCAGACCATATTTTAATCATTCATCGAGCAAAGAAAATTTTCCTAATAAATTATATTAATCAAGCCATATTATAATTATTCATATTATAATTATTCATATTAACCATAGGAAATAATAATAATAAATTAGTCTTACTAATTAAAACTTGCAAGAATTATAAGTATAACACCCATGAACATAGAATAGAGAAGGACTTCTCACGAAATAGGTTTTAGAAGAAGAAAACCGTTCCTTGAAAATTTGTCTAATAGATGGCGCTGTGTCGCACGGTTGTACTCGGTTTCGTCTGCTTCAATTTGCTCTACCAATAACTTCTTTGATCATTGAGATCCAGCCAATGAACGTTGTCCGCTAGAGGCGCTGGTATGTACACGGTTGTATTCTAACCGTTGCCATCCCTTCATTTAAGACCAAAATCACAACACGATATTCACACTATTTCGTGTGAAGTCCTTCTCTATTCTATGTTCATGATAACACCATCGATAAAATTACAACCAACCTTATAAAAACATAAATATACAATAGAATCCATTAGATGCATGTAAAATCGTATCTGTTCGAGGACTCAATAGCGTAATAGCTAGAGTGACAGTCTCCCACACAGGAGGTCGTGAGTTCGAATCAACCCGAAGACCAAAGCTATTATTTTTTCTCCTGTCGATACAAGAGCTTCCAAACTGTTCAATAGGTGGCACCACCAGCCCTCTGATTGCACTTTTCAAATAAGCACTTTTGACGAAATTGTTATCCTCAAACAAGTGAAGAAAGTAATTTTCTCAATATGACGAAATATTCGCTCGGAGCATATCCCAGGAAATGGTTTCGTCAAAAATAAAGAAAATTTCGTGAAATCTGAGTATCCATTTCTGAGAGTGTAGAGATCCTACCTAAATATCTTCCAGGTTGTGTAATATTTAAACGGAGCTTCTGACTGTAAAATAGTCAATGAAACATCTTCATTTTGAAAGATTTATCCAATGATATGCCACTCAATAGGGTGCGTAAAAAAGTTTTTATCGTGTCTATCGACATTTAGAATTTATAAAAACAAAACTTTGCCTATAACCATAGAAGAGTAGTAAGGCGAATCGATAGAGACCTCATTATTTAAAATCCATCCAGCCGTTGGGATGTTTCGAGGGTATAAAGAAATCCACTTACTGAGATACGCGTGAAACACACAACCCTTCTTGGCAGTCGGATTAAAAAATGTCGGTAATGTCATTGTAAGATTTTTTTCACATCCTCAAAGACTCGAACGGGGTAGGTAGGAGTAAAATAAATTGTAAGTTAAAAACTTATTTATTTATTTCAATTTCTT
This sequence comes from Maratus speciosus, assembly GCA_963932465.1. Taxonomy (NCBI): domain Eukaryota; kingdom Metazoa; phylum Arthropoda; class Arachnida; order Araneae; family Salticidae; genus Maratus; species Maratus speciosus. The sequence continues at coordinate 287,807,662 of OZ010789.1, read as the reverse complement.
GTATTGCAAACGCATTTTTTTTTGTTAATATTAAATGTATCTAATATTATCGCTAGATGCAATAGAATATGTTCATTACAATTTGGAGAATTTTTATTACTTATCCTTTTTTGCTTATCTAAATGTGCCTCTACTTACGTTGCTAGTCTTGGAACGAATTGCTGACGTAAGGTATTACTGTATTTTATAAGCATTCAATATTCATCCTTAAAATCACGCCTAACTTTTTTTTTGTAGCAATTGATGATTTTTCCCCAAAATTTCCGTTACCATACATTAAATTGGCGTGGGCATCGAACTCGATTGTGAAAAATTTACTTTTTTTATTGCGCTTGGTGGAAAGCTCAGGGAAGCGATTTTATTATAAATAATTTTGCTAATCTTAAAAGTATGTGTAACACTAAAATGCTACAATTTGTGTAAAATAGCCTTTTAAATCGAAGGAAATTGAAGAATATAAATATTTAAGGCACAGATGTCATATTCGCCCCATATTGGCGCGATTTGTTTTCGGTTGCCGATTTGGCGAAAACATCAACACCATAAACAATATAATCCGGGTTACCACATCAAGCAAAATAACGACACTTTGGCTTCAGTTAAGTACCCGTTGCGTATATGACATTGGCGTCAGAAAAAAATCGCGCCAATATGGGGCGAATATGACATCTGTGCCATATTTAATTTACTACATGATAATATATAAACTTTTTTACCAAAAATAAAACCGACTTCAAAAACTACTGCAAAGTAAAAAGCGCACTTTTTGCTTTTATCGTGCAATCTGATTAAAATTTACATGTTCTCATTTCTTGATACAATTCAGATGTTTTCATGTATTAATTTAGTTTGCTTCTGTATTATTTAGCATTTTAAATAATGGTTGGCAATTGAGAATTGTAAATATGACTGCCGATTAGAAATTGTGAAGAAACATATTGGAGAAGATCCATTAGTGAATTTGAATGGGAATATCGCCAAATTAGTCAGTTACAGCCAAGTTGGCTTCATTTATGACAACTTATTTTGGTCGCCAAATTTGGCGATATTTCACCAAATGGCGCTAAGTCTGGCGACAACTTGGCGATAACGCATATGAATACATAGCTTTATGCTTATGAATGAAAAACCGGTTACAACAATGAAAGATAATTTGCGAAAAATCCTTTATTTTATTGGTTTTTGTTGAATTACTAAAAAACTACTCAACCAATTTCGATGAAACGGAAGTGGTACCAATTCGAGAGTATCCTCTTTCAATTAAAACCAAAATCACATAAATCGGACAAAAAGTTCCGGAGCAATCGGTGAACATACATAAAAAAAAAAACATACATACGCATCGAATTGATAACCTCCTCCTTTTTTCGAAGTCGGTAAAAAAAAAAAAACATACATACGCGTCGAATTGATAACCTCCTCCTTTTTTCGAAGTCGGTAAAAAGAAATGTAAATTTTGCCCTGTTTCTTATCAACAGAAAAGAAAACTAGTATGTTGTGACCATCACAAAACTTTCTTCTATATAAATCACGTCAATTAAATCATTTAAATAGTACAAGAAATTACATCAATTTAGCACCAATTCATATCAAAGTATATCTGAATTTGAAGTTTGATGAAAATTCGTACATTAGTTTTTGAGATAGAGCTATAGCGGAAATTCTGAAAAATCTAGCACAGCAGCGCAACCTGTTGAGCGATTTGCCACAAACCATAAACAGCACTAATTGATATGAAGGTATACCTGAATCTGAAGTTTGATGAAAATCCGAGCATTAGTTCTTGAGATACAGCTATTGCTGAATTAACTTTCGCTTGTCATTCGGTGTAGTTTTTGTTTTTATGTCCATCAATGGACAAATGGCTGCGAATTTAGCGAAGTCTATACTTTTTAAGAGATAATAGGCTAATTTGCTAAGACATGAACTGTTATAGTAACATGTATGAATCTACTGATTCTACCAGAGAGCCCTGCTTGTGTACTTTTGCCATAGTTTGGATATTTTTACCATTACATACTCCGGACTGAAGAAGATCCTGTTACCCCAGTGGGTGAAGGTATTATTATTTATTGATGTTCTCTTATGTAAATGTGTAACCTAGCAATATCACATGTATTGTGGTCAGTACTGGATTCCCGGGAGAACTTGTCATGTTCGGAATTATATCTAAGTAAAACAAAGTTATTTTCTAAATGTTTATTATCAAGGTATATTGTTTTTTGATAATGGAAAAAAACCATTATATTAATGCTTAGCCATAAATATAAGGGGAAAGTTTATTAGTTGGATCTCCACCAGATTTGAGATATTTTTCAAAATTAGTTTTTGTGCTGATTTAATTTTTTGGTGAAAGAATGAATTATTCTTTAAGTGTAATTTTTATATGCTGAAACTTTATGTTAATAAATGATTTATAAATTTAAAATTTCTTACTTGTCTTTCTTTAAAAGTCTTGTTGATGGTCTATTTTGATATATATACAGGGTAAGTCAAAATGAATATAGCGATTACAAACGGATATAACTATTTAATGGAAAAGAATTTATCCATAAGATTAACACAGAATGTAGACGGAACTTCAAAATTTCTTTTTGTAAGGCGCAGGTGCAGTGAAGCGGAAGCCTACGCATTCGCGATTTGAAACTTCGCAACGAGAAGAAACCTGTTCATTGCGGCCGTCTCATTAGTAAAAGTGGACAATTATGACGGTAAAAATGGCCGATTTTTTTGTATGGGGTTATGGGAAAGACATGGTCCCTCCCATGCCCAAAACAATTGAAGAACTCAAAGTACGCATTTGTAATGCGCTTGCGTCGGTGACTGAACAAATGCTTTAGAATGTATGGCGTGAAATAGATTACCGCCTAAATGTTCTCCGTGTGGCCAAGGGAAGTCACATAGAACATCTATGACGTATGTATACAGAATTTTTGAAGTTCCGTCAATATTCAGTGTTAATCATATCGGTAAACTCTTTTCCATTAAATAGTTATAGTCGTTTGTAATCGCTATATTCATTTTGACGTACCCTGTATTTTACTTTAAAATGCCTAATAAATTTATTAGACCGTCCTTGTCAAAATCAAATATATCCTGTAGGTTTGGTTTGTTTGAAAGGGGGTGTTTTATTTTAATGTTCCCATCAATCAATGAGCCGTAAGTTTGGCAATCGACCAAAAATTACACAGCGCTTTGTTTTCTTTTTTAGGATGCCATTTCAGATAATGACAATAGGTTATCCGTTATCTAACCAGACAATTTAAAATCACCAAGTCTTCTATAATTAGAAACCTCTATTGGATATTTTTAATATAAGTTCGGGGGAAAGGTGCACCCAACATCCTTGCGTAGTTCATGAATGGTATTTTTGGTATTAATAACCAGTGTTCTCTCTGGCTATTCACCAGCGTTAGCAATTTGGCTAATCAGAGAAAAAACACTCGCTAAATGAAACAAAATGATAGTAAAATAAATTCCTCGTAAAAGTTGAAAATTCGATCTTTAACCCTTTAATTTACGACCTCCCCTTTTTTCGGATAATGTTTAAAATAAAGTTTTTGTAACTGCTTATAGATCAGTTATTCATGTAAATTTAATTATCCGCTACAGAAACTAAAAAGAAAATAATTATATTCTAAATGTCTTGCGTGATCAAGAAAAAAAAATTCCAAACCCGATTTATCCCAATAAAATATTATGAAATAAAACTTCCAATCCCACTTAACTCAGAATTTTTAGATATTGCATTCAATGAATTCTGAAAAATTGAAAATATGTCTGAAAACTTTGTTTTTCTAGAATTCTAGAATTTCTTTTTCCAGGCATAGTGATTAGCTGATGATAGAGAATCACTTATTAGATTGGCACATGGTGATTTTACACCGTCCGCATAACCCTTACTGTGGCTTTGGCTAATGCTAAATTGAACTGATGTTGGGTTACTATCGCTAAAAATAATGTAAATGGTGCGGTACGATTGAACATGATAAGCGACATTAATCTATCAATAATTCAAATACGAGTGTTGCCGGTACTGGCTAGTATACACAAACAAGTAATATAAAAATTTTGTTTTTAAAGTCAATTCCTACTTAGTCCATCAAAGAAAAAAATAATATAATCAAGCTAATATGAGTTTTTGTTGCATTAAAATATCTCAATTTGTTGATTTTCTATAAGCAAGTAGGTTTACTATGGGAATTTGGCGAAATATTACAGATATCGCCAAGTTGACGTCACTTTTGGCGACTCATTTTGGTCGCCAAATTTGGCGATATATCGCCAAGTTGGCGACAGAACAGGGTCCCCCCTATGGTAACCCTTATTGAAAATACTTTCATTGAAATTCAATAACCAATGGCGGCCATTTTGTTTCCCATGCAAAACTGAAATTAATTAATTAAAATTTAATTAATTAATTAATATTTGAAAAAAACTTTATTAACATCGATTGTCATCCAGTACAAGTTTAAAAAAATTTATTTCAACCTGATAGGATGAATAATGAGTATTTTATTAACGATTGAAAATTTGTACAAGATAAATATATAAATATATAAATAAATATAGGGAGAGTGTGAGCTAATAGTAGGAATTGAAAAAAAGATGAGCAAAAACGGAGCACTCGCAATTTGGCGAATCTAATCGTCCGTTTACTCGCCAAATGAAACATTTTGTCGCGATTTGGCGCAATGGCGAGCGGCAGCGAGAATTCTGTTAATAACACATACTAAAACCTATTTTTATACTAAATGTGTGGATCTCGCCAGCACAATTTGAAATTTATCTTCCAAGTAGTTTTTGAATTATGATTAAAAAACGTCAAAATGAGGGTTTAAGGGGTCGTCTATGAAGTGCAGAAAAGCGTAATTTGACAAAAAAAATATTTTACTCATTTTATTGAAACTATTTGGGCTGGAAATAGTCGAAACATATTAAGTGAGTGAAATGGTGATATTGACAAGAAATAACATATTAACAGAAGTGACATAGTCATTATGTAGCATTTCAGCAATCGAGTATCGAACTTCAATTTGGATATAGCCCCTAAAATAGTCTCATTTTAAAATAATTAATTTCTCTGAAACTAATCGTTCGAATTTCATGAAAATTTGTATTTAGGGTAATTGAAACGTGTAGAATTTATTTATGATGTCAAACTTGGGTATTGCTATTTATTTTATGTTTGGGTTAGTTTTGATATGTAGATGCCCCCCACCCCCCAAGTAAATTTTATATACATCATTTAAAAATAGACTGTATTTCCAATCGTTTACTACCAATAACTTTCGTCTACAATAATTTGCTGCAGATTTTGTAGGGGGGGGGGGTACTTTTTTTCACGACTGTACCTGTTATGTATCATTTTACGAGTTATGATCTTATTTATTCATTGTGTAATGTATTCGCAAAATATTATAGATTATTAAATTATACTTGCTACATTTTTTAGACTTATGAGGATAATTGTTTAACAGAGAATTGTTTAACCTGTGCGTAGAAAATTTAAATATCACTATTTCTTAACAGTAATATTCCTCATTTTTAATGTCAAATACTATATTCATATTGAGAATAATAACGAGTTGAATATTAGGATTTGAGATTAACCAAAAATATGTCTAATGTGACTTTAGAACGTACAATATACAGAAAAATCAAGAAATCAAATAATACCATTTCTTACAAAAGTTATTCACCATTTAATTACAAATTTAAAGCTTTATATTTTTTTTTCATCTAAATTGAACTTTCAAAGTCTGTTCATGCGGTCATTTATAGACAGTACTTAATACTATAAAAGATATCGCCACAGAGTTTGGGTTCCCAGTTTATCATATTAACCCTTTGCACTCGAGAGTGTTTCCAGGTATCGCGCTGAAAACAGGGCTCCGAATGCTCTGGACACCACTAATTTCTTACTCTTTATTTAGCTATCTTTAATCGCCGATAATTCTGCCATTATGTAAGGCGAAGAAAATGACTTTGAAAAACTGGTGCCCAGAGCATTTGAAGCCTCTATTTACACGGGTCACCTGGCAACACTACAGGTGAGTAAGAGTCACCTCTCGAGCGCAAAGGGTTAATAGATTGATTAATTATTTGCAAAATCCCTAAACATCCCTCAGAACTCCTTAACAAAAAATAAATACTGCAAAATGAATTACATACTTAGACTTTTTGAAAAACTGCGACAGGCTCTTTTTCCATTCGAAATAAATTTGACCCTCCAAAGAAATTGAAGAATTTACTGACAAGGAAGGTCTCCTTACTGGGCATACTCAGAATATTTTGAAAAAAAAATTACCAGTTAAACTATTTATGTATGTAATAAAGGATCAGTCAAATTTAGCGGCGGAATTACACTAGAAAGTCTGTAAAAAAAAAAATAAAATACTTTCGCGTATTTGGCGCGAAAGGACGAAAGCGTCACGCGATTTGGCGAGCAGTACAAAAGCAGAGTAGGCGAGCAGTAGTTACCTCGCCAAAAGCAAACGCTTTTAATGCATATGAAAATTGCTTGTTAATGGATTTTTAGAATGCGTGTAAAAAGTGTTTAATGAATAAAAACATAAACAATGACAGAATTTAATAAATACATTTTTTCGTATTGCATATTTATGTTGCTTTTTATTTAATTTTATTACTTTAAAAACAATTTCATACGTAAAAAATATTTTCATATATTTAAGCGTATTCCAAAATAAAGGCAAGATTCATTTAGCAGTTATTCATTTCAATATCAAAGAATTCGTCGTTTCCATAGCAACAAAATTGAATCGACAGTGCTCAATTGGACTTAATTTTGAGATATTGAAACAATTGTAATTTATTTTAATACAGTTTTAATTCATAAAATTTGATATTTATCTTTCATTATAAATAAATAAATATATATATATACATATATATATATATGTCAAAACTATAGTTAAACCAAACTAAAACTCACAAAACTAAAGTTATTTACATTAAATTTATTTAAATAAGTTCAATATGAAACATTTTTATCTTAAAGAGTATTCGACATAAAAAAGTATTTTTCGAAATTTCATTTCATCGCCAATCTATGATAAATCGCCAAATAAACGAAATTTTCATTATTTTTTTACGAACGTTCTATCGAGGTTCCGCCAAAAAAAATATAAACATATATATCCACATGGAAAAGAACACTCAGATTTTTTTGAATATGCCCGTATGGAGACCTTCCTTGTGAGTTCAAAGATTGTCCCCATCCAGCGAGATGAAATTTCCGGAGCATACATCATTCCATTTGCCACTGAAAATGATCAACAGCCCGAATATATTGGGATGACGACTTGAAAGTTAAAGAATGGGATAAAGGAACATAAAAGTGACCTGCGATGCAATAGACCAGCTACCGCTTTTTGCAGACTCTACCAAAAGCAGAACATTAAAATTGGCTTCAGTAATGCAGGAATTATATGCACTGTGAAGAATTATTATGAACTAACAATCCGTGATTCTATTGAAATTCTAAACAGGAATGAAAAACATTAGTCCCTGCCGGCTCGTCCTACAGGCGCAGGTAGATTTCGAAGTTAAGAACTAATTTCACCAACAAAAAGTAAATCGTGATTAGAGATAAACCCACTTTAACAATTTTATCTGGCATCTTTTGACGAGTTTTTAATTTGATTTTTATATAAGAGTTTTATCAGAATCATGTAAAGGCAGTATTCCAAAAACATGTTTCCAGGTTCAACAACTCGACATTTTCTGAAACATTTTCAGATTAATTTTTAAAAGGAAAAACATGAAACTTGCTGACGTGATTTTTAAAGATATTTATAAGGAACTTATGTTTTTATTTCTCGTTCATTTAATTAGAACTTGATTTATAAGCAATTATTTTCTCAGTAAGACCATATTTTTCGTTTGCAACACAATCGCTTCGAGAAATTGGGTTCAAAATACCCACTTTGAGATCAATTTTTGCCTCTATAAAAAAAAAAAAACAGACCATTACGGCACATTATATAGTTTCTGAATAAGAGAACCTACCAATTGGATGAGTTTGAAAGCAAAAATGAATTTAAAAATGAGTCAGAAAATAAGCAGTTTAGATTTGAGTATATCCTTAATACGAAATTTTTTTCTTAAACCTCTATGTATTTTTATGTTTTTAAATTTTTTTGCGATAAGAATTGGTTTTATCAAAAACGTGTCAATGTAAAAGTTGTAGATAATATCAAGAAGATATATACTAAATTCGTGCGGAACTAATATTTTGTGAATTGACGAAGTCATGGATTTTTTCCTTCGTAAACTCCACCTTTTTTTGTTTTCGTTTTTTTTTTTTTTTTTTTTTTTTTTTTTTTTTTTTTTTTTTTTTCGATTGGTCCTATGAAAAACTTATCAACATAAAAGTTGTAGATAATATTAAGAAAATTTGTAATGAAATTTAATTGGATTTGATATCTTGAGAATTGACGAAGCTATGAATTTTTTCCTCCCCAAAACCCTATTTTTTTCGCACTTTGAGCCCATTTTTAATTTTATCAAAAATCTGACATACATAAATTTTTGGCCCTTTTTTTAGAAGTAATAATAACTTTAAACTGAGTCCATGTGTATTATAATTAAGATGTTATGGAGTTTTTTCGTTTTTCACAAACCCCCTGCCTATTTCGATCCCCTTGGTCCGATTTTGCTCATTAACGAACTTGGCCGAGATTTTATGCCCCTTGATTTTATGTATCAGTTTGGAAAAGATTTGTGCAGAATCATGGAAGTTATCGTGTCCATAAAAAAGTGATATATAAAGTTTTTTACCGGGGTTGGTTTTGGTTCTAGGGGTCATGATCGGTGTAGATCTGCCAAAATTTTTCCTTAATTACGACATAGGGGGGAATATAATAGATAGTATTTCATACGAAATCTACTTAAAACAGGCAATGACATTTTATCCTACAACATCCCAAATATATGGATGGTTTGATTAGGATGCAATGATTTGAATACAAACTTCTCCCTCCTCCCCACCTCTGATCTGTTTACGCCGGATTAGCGAAATCGATCATGGAACCCGAATGTACTTTTACAAACAAAGGTTTTGTGAGTAATTTATGGGCTGTTAGCGCTCATAAGAACTGTTTAATTTTTAAAATTCTGATGATGGCTTATTATTAGCTGAAAGTACTCGATTTTTAACATCTTTTTAACTGCTTAATCATCTTTTAAGCATTGTAGCATTTAGGTAATTTTATATCAAATATTTGCGGTTAAATAATGCGCAATATTCAAAAATTAATTACTGTAACAATCCTCTTGAGGGTTTTAATTTTCTTGTTCTTGTATTTTCATTGAATAAAAATGATTTTTTTAATATCGAAATTGATTTTTCAGTTTTTTTACAACCCCTTTCAATTTTTCAACATACCATTAATGGTCCTATCAAACTATCTTGATAACAAAAATATTATATCTAATGTGTTTGACAAGAAAAAAATGCGCTATAATATTTCATCTCTATCGTATTTTTTTGTCGCACCCGTCACAGTATTATTATTTCATTTTCCTTTGCCCATTGTTATCGAGCAGAAAGTATTTTAACATCGGAATGACTCGTAAGGTTTCAATTTCCTACTGAATGAGGTGCAGAGTGATTTATTTTGACCGTTCTATGTCTTGTCTATTTTTAGTTTTTCAAATTATGTTTTTTTTTATTTCCTTCAGAAACTTTTTAAAATATAACATACGTGTATAATGGCTTTTTTGAAACTTCAATGAGAAAACTACATGTAATATAAAAAGAACACAAAATCACGCATCAGGCATAGATTATAAAACACTTTCCAACATTTAACAAAATACTGTAAGAAAATTCCTTTTTTCATACAATGACATGAGATGGCTAGCTATAAAAGAGGTCTCAAGACTCTTAAAATTGAAAAATACATAAAACAAGTTGGAAATTGAACGTCAAGCGTGGCAAATGAGCTACCTTCGTACTATAACTAGTTTTATAAATATTTTTTTGCACCGCATACTGTACTGAATGTATATTTTAGTGCACTTCATAAGTGCATATAAATTTCATTATGTTTGAAAGGCTGTAACATCATTAAAATACACTTGAAATAATTTAATCCCATTGGCCGTAATGTAACGGAAAAATTTTGACTGTCTCTGTAATTAAACTATACATCCGATTTTCATAAAATCTGAAATGACTTGACAAAATTTTACAACAATTATATATTTAAAATTTCAGACCATTCAGTTGGATAGTTTTTGCTCTGTTATTATGCGGACGGACGGACAGACAGATAGACGGACAGTTAGACAGACAGACGGACCTGATGGATATAAATCAAGCTAATTAGCCGTGATAAAGATAATTTCCTCAGTTACATAAATAATGCGTCATTTCAACTCAGCCATAAATCTTTTCAAATGTGAAAAATGTATTTAACCTTGAAAACCTTGATAAAGATAATGACTTGTTGAGTGACTCATAGACATTAAACTGATTTATTATTATTATTATGATATTGCTATTACAATTATTATTACTGATTTATTATCTTATAATGTAAATATTTTTTCATTCTGAAAATGTAGTTATTCCAGAGAAGAGGGATGGAAAATGCTCTCTCTTTTTCACAATTTAAACAATGTGAATTAAATAGCTTAAAGTGTTACCACTGCTTATTCATTTGAGATAACAAATCGTCTACAGTTTCTTTATTTGAGGGAGGCATGAAAAGCAATTAGAGGATACAATCTTCAAGTAATTAAACTATCGTCAACTAATGCATATTGTATTCAAATAAATTGTGGATTTACACCGAAATGGATAAGTATCCTGAAGAAGGGTAAGTCTCAATTTTATATAACTTACTCACACCTTTTTCATTGGGATTCAAATACTAACAGGACCGAACGACGACTATAGGTGATACGTATTTACAGGGCCGAAACTAGCCTTTTTGGCGCCCGGGCAAACATGGATTTTGGCGCCGCCCTCTTCACCACAAAGTAAATTTACAAAAAGAATTTTACTAAGTACCTAACAGGCAACTTATTTTTAAATTTAAAAAATATAAAACTCAACTACGTAATCAGCTTTGTCAAACATTGATTCATTAAAACCTTGAAAACGGAATCAAAAGGAACCGAATTGCATTTTAATCTTTATAAACAATTTTTTTTGTATAGGCTAAATGAGGTCGATATCTAAAATAAAAAAGGTTTTACTAAGAATTTTACTCTGTACATTCCCCCTCCCGTTTGTTTTTATTGTCCCGGGGAGCCATCGCCCATGGCAAGACCAAAAAAAAAAGAAAGAAAGAAAGAAAGAAAGTTAGCTCAACGCTGCTCAGCGGAAAAAAAACAAACAGCTTTCATGCAATTTCTTTATCTAAGAGGAAAGTCAGACTGAGGGGTTCCTTCACGTTTGGTAGTTATCCGTGGTGGACAGTGCCCGACAATAGAGACTGACCTGAAAAAACGGTAGTGATTCTCCTACACAGGAAGTGATTTAAAAGATAGAAGGCAAAAGCATAGACATGATACTTTTGGAATGGGAGAGTGAAAAAAGCCTAAGAGAACAGTTCTTTTTTTTTATTCATTTGCAATTATGCATTGTAGATGAATCTTTTTATCTATTTGTAAAGTTTAATGCATTTAGTTCAGTTTTGCTTTTAAATTTTCCGGCTGCGAGACATTTTTATACAAATTTCGTATGTATATACATTCTTGTATCAAACGTCAAACAAAATCTTCATTTTGGCCCCCCCTTCACCTTCTGTTAAAGCGGCGCCCGGGGCACGTGCCCCCTCTTCCCCCCTTCCTTCCTCTAGTTTCGGCCCTGCGTATTTACATAATTACGAACGCACCTAAAAAAGACCATGTTCAATTAAATATCTGGAAATGTATATGATTTTAAAGCACAGTTTCAAGAGAAATGAAAGATATAAGCACGTTCTTTCATTTCATATATTTAAAAAATTACAAGATGCAGAATTAGTATTTATAGGGGGCTTCAAATTGTCAGACATTTTTCGAGCAGAAAATTGGTATGACAACTTACACGCAAGATTACAAAATAAATTTTGCTACTAGAATGAAAATTTTGGTGCCTAATTTAATTTCAAATTATAATAATTACCCTTAACCTAAATAAATTTGTATTTAAAGCCTTTTTATATTTTTAATACAAAGTTGTATTTACCTAATACAAAATTTAGAAAATTTCAAAGGTATAATCACCTAAAAAAATATTTTCTTACAATAAAAAGGAAATTTTAGGTTTGGTTTATACAGACAAACATGAATCATATATTTTGAAAATTTCAAGAAAAACTATTCAGAAGTTTTTGAGATATCATGCGCGTTATGCCCCAAAACGTCATTTGGAGAAAAATGACTTAAAAGTTTCAGAAACGCCGCTTCAGTTATTAAGCGGTTATAATTCTAAAAGCCATAACTTCTATTCTAACGAGAATTTCAAGAAAACAATCATATCAAACTATTCAGTAAATATATGAGTGTAACATATAAAAAAATTAATTTTTCGAAAATTAATAAAGCTTTAAGAGTCCTGAGACCCTTTTAAAAAAATTATGATGAAATAAAAATTCATTTAAAGAACTTCTTGTCCACATAATTACTTAATAATAAAATTCTTCTTGGAAAATTTTTGGTATGAAATCGAAATTTTTTGAATTGAAAATAGAAATAGAAATAGAATTTTTTTTTTGAAATAGAAATGGAGTTTTTGGTTGATTCCACTGGCGGTAAGTGACTGGTCGCCGTTCAATACCATGCATTCAAGTAGAAGAAATCGCCATTTTTAATTGTGCTATCGTTCGTCATGGAAGACTTTACATATGCCGAAAAAGCCGACATGCATTTCATGTATGGTCGTGCAAATGGCAACGCCAGAGCTGCCCTACGAATGTATCAGGAGCAGTTTCCTCGCAGAAGAATGCCTGATCATAGAATGTTTCAGCGCTTACACCGTCAGTTTTCTGAAACAGGTTCTTTCCACATCACCAGACATTAAACTGGGCGAGAAAGAGCTATACGCAGTGCAAGCCTGGAATAAGTTATTTTGAATTTTGTGAGTGAAAAGACCGAATCAGGTACAAGAGCTGTTGCACAGAGTTTAGGTGTGAGTCATCCGACCGTTTGGAGAGTTTTAAATGAAAATCGATTTCATCCCTTCCGTTTTCAACGTGTACAAACTTTGAATCCGGAAGACTATTTTCTGCGGTTGAAGTTTTGCAACCAGACTTTAATGCTCATATTCTATTTACAGATGAGGCAGTATCTACACGCGAATGTGTATTTAATTCGCACAATTTCCATCTTCGGGCAACCAATAATCCACATGCAACGCGGCCACATGCTTATCAACAACGATTTTCTGTGAAATTGTGAGCGGGTATTGTTAATAATTATTTGATTGGTCCATACCTATTGCCAAAGAGGCTGGATGGCGCTATTACCTCATTTTTTTGCAACAGTTTTTACCAGAACTGCTGCAAGATGTTCCGATCGCCATTCGTAACCGGATGTGCTTTTAACATGATGGAGCGCCCGCGTACTTCACCACTGATGTGCGCAGTTACCTGAATGCCACATATGGTACGCGATGGATTGGGCGTGGTGGACCAGTTCCTTGGCCACCGCGATCTCCCGATTTATCGAGCCTTGATTTCTTTTTATGGGGACATCTGAAGAGTCTTGTTTGTGAGACTGCAGTTGACTCAGACGAAAATGTAGTAGCTCGCACAGCCGAAGCTGGTGCTGCACGTGTGCGGGGAAATGCCTGACATCTTTAGAAGCGAACGCCAATCGTTCCACCGACGCTGCCAAGCATGTATCACAGTTGGTGGGCGCAATTTTGAACACTTATTGTATGCATTATTATTTACTTGTAAACTACATTGTAAATAAACATTTTATCATTTTTATTCATGTATTTCGTTTGATAAGTTTCCCAATTTTGCGCTTTTTTTAGTTCAAAAATTTCGATTTCATACCAAAAATTTCCAAAGAAGAATTTTACTGTTAAGTAATTATGAAATGTCAAGAAAAGGATAGCATAAAATTTTTTTGGTATGAATGAGAAGTTTTAAAAATTAAAAAAAGGGCCTAAATTCCCCCCCCCCACCTGGTGTTTTTACCTTAATGAGTCACTTGGTCCCATACATTCCTATACAATAAATGATTGTAACTGTGTGCTGTACCTACCCTTAAAGTTTGCACCATGAGTTTAGAAACACCCTGTATATGCTATTTATTCTATGCTCCGCAGCAATCACGTTCTAGTCCATCCTATTGATGCGTATGTATTTCATATGTTTGAAATATCGTAACATTATTAAGAGACAGCTTGAAATAAGTTACAAAAGCCGTGTATGTGTCATAAATTGTGCACGTGTCATTTCACGATTCATGATCCCTTTTGTTCATAGTATAGCGCTATCATAAAATGTTATAGAATATTTGATACATTTGTGATACTTATGAGCGTGATATTTTAACAGAAGGCTGCAACGTGATAGAGAATTTGAATATTGCTAATCTTTAATATCAGTATTTGCCATATCGAGTACCAAATATCTGAGATTAAATAAGATTAACATTACTATTCGCAAATAGTGAAATTCAAATTTCTGACTGCAGCGATGTTGTTGAGAGTTTTTTTTTCTTGTTGTTGTATTTTCATTGAATAACAATGATTTTTTGAGATATAAGTTAGTTTTTTAGTTTCCATTGTAGTTCTTTTCTATTTTTTCAACATATCATTAGTAACTCTCGCAAACTATCTTGATAACAGAAATATCATATCTAACGTGTTTGACAAGAAAATAATGCACTGTAATATTTCCTCTTTATCCTTTAGAGTTAGAGCACAGACAGATGGTAGACAAGCCAAAAACATAAAGACTTTTCAATAATGTTGTCAAGCGTTAAAAAAGGGATGAAAACAGGTTATTTTTTGAATAATTTGCTTTTTTCTTTTTGATAGGGCGTATTACATTTTCAACGTAAGTTATATATACGTGTGTTAAAAACTTTCCTCTATAAACATTACTTAAACGAAGTCGACTAGTTCAATATTCAACTTTTATTAATATTAATTAATTAATTCGAAACAGAGTCGCCAGTTTGGCCTCCATTTTTAATCCGAAATTTCAAATTCATACCGTAAATTTCGAAAGAAGAATTTTCGCTTTATGTGATCGGAAAATGTCTCTTATGAAATAAACCGTAAAATACTATTCTTTCTTTCGCGCATGAACTCGAAATTTCTTAATAAAAATGGAGTCCAAACTGACAATCCTGATCTGAACTGCGGAAAGAACTTAATATACTGATCTTGTGCAATTGGTTAAAACTTTGTAATTAAGGCGTGGGATCTGGTATATATTTTTATTGCAATTAATTCTTTTAACATTTTTTATTTTTTTATAAGATTTTTGTTATTTTCTAATGAAATTTAATTTTGAGTTTTCTTTTCAAATTTTTTTTTCAACACCATTAATGCCCTTTTCAAAGTATCTTGATAACACAAACATTATGTCTGATGTGTTTCACAAGCAAAGAATACGCTACACACACACACACACACACGTATATATATATATATATATATATATATATATATATATGTCTATCCCCTGTTTTCTCGTTAGAGTCATAATGCAATTATTTTATATTACTTTTTCCATTGTTATACAACAGAAAAAATTCTGAAATCGGAATGGACTTGACCGATTTCTATGTCCTATTGAATCAGTACCAGACTGATCTATTTTGACTACTGTATATGTTGTCTCATATTATTTTTACAAATTATGTTGCGTTTTATTTCCTTAAAAAAAATATTGAAAAGAAACTCAGGAGAAGAATTACATATTTGTAACTATCATGAGTGACTGTAAAAGAATAAATATTGGGTATTACAAAATAAAGAACGAGATACAAACAGAAAAGGTGACTATAGAAACTAGTCTTTGAATTATACAGTGGCGGTCAAAAGTTTCCGGCCAACATAAATTTTGTGGTTAATTTGTAAGTATATCCATATGAAGAGGAATCTCAAAGTGATACATATACACTTTATTGACATAACAGTTAAGAACTTATTTATGGAATAAAAATTAAATATTAATAAATTTAATTGACAAAATTAATTTCTAAAGAAAACGTAGGTTCTCAAAAGTTTCCGGCCACCTTTGCAAGTTTGGAAAAAAGTGGTGTTATAACAGAAAACAACAGTGATCAACAACATTTACAATCAGTATTTTGTATTCATACATTTAGCAATGAGTACTGCGGCGCAGCAAGGTGGCATCGATTCAATGAACGGTTGTAGATCATCAATGTTACGTTTTGTCCACGGTTCTTAAAATTTTTGTGAAAATGCTGCTGAATTTGAATATTTATAATTCCACACATGTTTTCAAGTTAGTTTCAAAGATTTTCTATTGTATTCAAATCGGATGATTGGGCTATCCATTTCAAAAGAGGATATTGCTTGTGCGAAAGCCACTGCTTGACGAGCTTGCATGTATGCTTTTGGTCGTTATCATCATGAAACAAATAGTTGCGACCACAATTTTCCCTCCAATAAGGCAACAAATGATCTTGCAAGATATCCTTATGCATTTCACTATTCATCTTGCCGCAGATTTCAAATAACGGACAGCCGCATTTTCCAGAAAATGCTCCCCACAGTATAACGTGTCCTCCGCCGTGCTTCATTATAGGAATAATATATCTCGCATCTTATCTTTTGTTTTTAGGTCGTCGGTTATAATGTTTTTTATCACTACCAAAAAGATTGAACGTCGATTCATCGGAAAATAGTATTTTTTTCCAGTTTTCACTTGACCAGTCTTTGTATTCCTTGGCAAACGCCAATCGGGCCCTCTGAATTTTTTTATTTATGAAAGGTTTTTTAACACCGACTGTTCCATAAAGTTCTACGTCACATAGCGTCTTAATACGGTAGACAGACTTATTTCAGCAATATTTTAACACCATAAATCTCGTGGAATTGCAGCGGCATTTATACGCGGGTCATCAACTGCTTTTCTTCTGATAATTCTGTCTACAAGAATAGTCGTTTTCCGGAGTCCCCTAGACCGTGGTAAGTTCCGAAGGCCATGACCGTCTTTATATTTTTTTAAAATTTTCGTTTACAGCAAATTTTTCGATCGACAACTTAGCCGCAATCTCACGAGAGGATTGTCCCTTTAGCGACAAACAAATCACTCGTTTAGGAACAATAATTGTTAAATAAATTATTAAAATTTTCATTTTTTAATTTCAAATGCATTATTCACGTTGATTAATTAGCAAACATGGCCAAAAAACACTTTAGCGATAGCAAAAACTAATAGATGACGAATGGCCGGAAACTTTTGCACGCGCGAATTTCGAATTCTTCACCTTTGCATCAAGTATCTTAAGCATCCAATCAAAATGATCACGTGGTCACAGGTACTTTACTTATTTCTAACTTTTGGAGCAATTGTGCTTCTTCTTCTCTAAAACCTTCTACCAAACAAATCAAAGAAACTAACTGGCCGGAAACTTTTGACCGCCACTGTATAGTTTACAATCTAAGTATCAAATATACAAGCTTGTGTATAGAAGTAGACATATTTTTCCCTCCAGATAATAAGTAAAAACTCATTTTTAGTAATTATTTAACGGGAAAAGAAAAGCAAATTTATTATTTTCTTTTTCTCTTTCTCTCTCCATACATATAGTATATATGAAATAATAAGAAAATGCAAGCTTTTTTTAATTAAAAATTTAAATTTAAATCCCGAAGTTATTTTGCCTAACTTTAATTCGTATCTTCAAAACCGTTTTTCCCCTGATAACTTTGTTTCCTAGCCTAATATTTATTACTTTCAGACTTTAAGACAAAAATTGCTGAGTTTGAGCTTCTTGCAAACGTTTGCGGTTAATTGCATCCAGGTCTTGACCAAGCCTTGTTTTCGTCTTAAAGTCCTTGACATCAGCCAAAAGCTAATTAACCAACAAAGTGAAATTATCCTCTCAGTTTGACTGCTTCGCGCTCTGCTGGAAATTATCCAATATTCTTAATCAAAATCCTTTTTTGTCGCCAACAGTTCTGTTTTTTAGAGATTTGAGCCTGCACTAATAACCTCATTATGTGACATAAGAAAATATGGTTTTTCGGGGCTCTCAGCGGACTGGCGGCTACCGTGTATAGTCGAACTGGAAAATAAACGAAGTTTAGTTCAAAGAGTGCGGTCTCGAGTCAAATTATTTTAATACTTTTGCTTCAAATATTTGGGTTTACTAAGTACACCCTAATTTGTAACGGAAAAAGAACCCGGTAATCGGATGTATTTGACATAAATATAAAGTATATATATATACATATATTATCGCCAAATAATTTACAATCAATGACACATTTGTGCATCAACATTTGATGTTATAAGCATTTTTACACAAAATAGAAATTTGCATTAGCTAAATACAACTTTGCATTAAAAAGTCTAAAAATACTTTAAATACAAATTTATATAGGTTCAGGGTAATTATTACAATCTGAAATATAAGTAAGCTCCAAAATTTTCATTTTAGTAGTAAAATTCACTTTGTAATCCTGCGCGTAATCTGTTATGCCGATTTTCTGCTCGTCAAATGGCTGACAGTTTGGAGGCCCATGTAAATGCTAATTATGTACCTTGCAATTTTTTAAATATTTAAAATGAAAGAACATACTTATATCTTTCATCACAATGGTCTTTCTTTTCATTTTTTCCAATTTCAACAGTTCTGATACCCCTTAACTTGCAAAATTTCTCCCATTCATCTATTCAGTCTCAATATATAATGGTTTTGTTTTCAGAGGAAAATTGATAAAAAACATTTCTTCACTTATATTACAAAGGGAATTCTTTATTCGAAAAATTCTGGTGCAATTGTGTAAATTGGGGATTAAAATTAAGTGGTATAAAAAATATACCACCGTCCTTAAAACGATTAATCTTATAATATTACTACCAGTGATTGCTAAAATTTATTATTCAGAAATACTGTAATTTAAAAATTCAAAATAAACTATTCAATATAATTTAGCATTACAACCGCTACGAGCGCTGCAGTCGACTGTATGGACCTTTTGGATCCACCATGTGATAACTTATTCCATTGAAATGTACATAAGAAGTGAACGCTTCTTATGGACTCAGCTTTACATAAACCTTTTCTGTTAATTTGATACAATATACTATACTTCTTTTTTTTTTCAGAATATAGCAACCAGACGTTTTTACTGCTAAAAAAGTAAATGTTCTTTAAGCTATTTGGAAAGTGCTAGTTTTTTAGGGTTCTGTACTTAAAAAGTAAAAACGGAACCATTATAAGTTCACTCCTGTGTCAGTCTGTTCGTCTGTCACAGCCATTTTACTCGTAAACTATGAAACGTGAATGTTCAAATTGAGAGAAATAATAAAGACTATTGACCCACATATTTACAGATTATTAAACATTTACAAATATATTTAGAAAAAATGTAGAGGGGCTAACTATGTTACTTGAAAAAAAATATTTTCATTGTATATCGTGTAGGGTATCAGGTAAAAACGTTCGTAACGCTGAACACAAAAATATATTTCTCTTAATTTTGGGTATTATATTTTTAGAGATATCATCGAAACTGTAGTGCAAAAATATGTCCCCCCCCCTCCTATTTCCAAATCCACTGAAACTAAAAATATGAAAAATTAGCGATAGTAGATGTTAATTTAAACCTTGCAGGAAAAGTATAACGATTACCGGTCACATAGTTTTTAAGAGACGCACATTTTCCCGTTAAATACAAATTTAGATTTGCAGGCATTCAGCAAAGGTGTTGAAAAGCAATGAATGTACCTATCGTAGCAGAAGTTTAAGATCATAGTTGATAATAAGTTTCGAAAAAAATCGTTGGTATTTAGCCGAGATGTTAACCGTTAAAGATACGGATGGTTTCGTCATACATAATGGCAGCGGCGGCGTACTCTATGTACCATGGGTTTTTAAAGCCCAGATAACAACTTTTAATGATATATTAGTGTAATGCAATGTCCTGTAGCAGTATAAAATAATAAACGTCAAATTGTTAAAAAACAGACAAATTTAATTAGAATTAATCACATAAATACTATGGGATTCACACTAGTTTGCATTGAGTAGATCTCTCAATACGTCTCCCGTGTCTTTAAAAGTTAATAAAAAACATATCTGGAAAAACACGGCATGGACCAAAGCGGCGTTGAAACTTTGCGTCCTCCTTTCGAAGTGCGGTTAGTAAAATGGGAAGTTTAAACTTTGAACAAGGTTACGCTGAATTTAGTTTTATGAAATGCCAAATAAAGTTTAAATGTGCACTACTTTTATTGTCAGTACCGAATTAAGTTCATCATATACAGATTAGAATAAAAGTAAAACAAGAGTTACACAGAATATCAATATTTGATATTATTTAGGCTTAATATCTCTTTGAACTTTCATGGTATACATATTCATACTTTTTTGGTATATACAGCTATACCCAACCCTATGCTGTATAGATTTTTACTAAGTCTTATTATTCTAAGTCTTTTTAGTCTTATTATTCTTTTAGAAACGATTTTTTTAATAATACAGTTAATAATTCATATATTTCCTCTGAGCGCGAGTAATACTCGCACTTGACCGTTTATTTAAGTGTATATTCCGTTTAGTTTAAATCATATTTATCACGAAGTAACATTTTTGTCTTAAAATCCTCAAAAAATAGCCTAGGAAAACTGCAAATTGAACTGAATGTTAAAATAGTTGTTTGTTTTTTGGTAAATAAATTGTTTTGTATCACACGCTTCACTCTAGCTCCTTTTATTAATATAAATTAATGTTATATACTAAACAACTCAATGATATTTGTACTAAGAATAACACCCTGTAGCAATTCAATATTAGTTATATTGAGTATAGTGATCGATGATATTACATTGATTGTAAACACGTCAAATGAAATACTAGTATTGAATAAATATCGTGTTTACAATGGTAGTTTAGCCACGACACCAGAAGAGACGGAAACCACAATTTTCGAATAGTATTTTTTACCTTTTTTTAATCCAGATAGTCTGCGTTTAAATAAGTCCTGCAAAATAGTGCATTTAAATTAACATGTGGCAACTCTGCTTGGAAGGGCAATTATTTCAGAAATATTGGCTTTATATATGTATAATTTTTAACTAATCTCTCTATTATAAAAAAAAAAATATATATATATATCACTAACGTTGTTACTGCCGTCGGTTTTAAATTTTTGGTGACCGGAGGTCTTTCTTCGTTAATATTAAGAAAAATATTGCATACAAAAATATGAAACACGTTGATATAGACAGTTTTCAAATCGAAGAATTATTTTAAGAGGCTTTTAATGTTAAAGTTGGTCAAAATCGTTCCATTAAAAAAGTTTTATAGGAGCAAAAACTATGCATCGGAATTTAATCATTTTTAGATCATTTTATACATTACAAGTAGCCGGTGTGCAGACTGCATTTATTTTTTTATTTGACTCATTTTTTGAGGTTTTATTTCTATTTTAAATTCAAATTTTCAGCATTTCGAGAGATATTTTTTACAACTTTTAGAAAAGGGTATTATTTTAAATTGCTGCCAAATTTAAAAACAGCGCAAATAATAATATTTCCTTCAAATTAAAAATTTATTTACACGTGACTATTATAAACAAAAAAAACCCCTTTCAAATGAGAATTAACTGATTACGTATTAAAAGCACGAAAATATTGGTAATTACATCATTAAAACTATATTTACAGTTGAATTTTAAAACAGAAAGAAAACTGTAAAATAATATATTGATTAATATGCGTTAAAAGTCGTAAATGGAGGAAATTATGTAATCATATTTAAAATTGCCAAACCATAATATTGCCAAACAGTTTAAATTTAAAAACATATTTGCCCGACACATTTATTTCATATTTCGAGATTTTAAACTATTGTTGAGAATTCTAAGACAGCACAAATAGACAAAGACTCTGTTTACTTAATTCGTTTTATATTAGCTTAATTTCACATGTTTCACTGATCTGATTTAATCAAACACGAAAACAACCCGTTAACAGGGAGATCGCCACAGTTTTTTAAATTATAACTAGGGGGCTCGGCCCCCTACGAGCTATGCTCGCCAACCCCCGTCCAGACACCGTAGACTCTAAATGCACGCTAATTTGATCGGCTTTAAAAAGATTTCGAAAGATTGAATTATAATTTAAAAAACAGTGGCGATCTCTCTATAAGCGTATTTCTATTCATTTCTCTTTGATTGGGGAATTTTAACGCCAAATCCGTTGCGGTACTACTTGATTATCCCGTCGACCAATTTCGCCAAATTATATAAATCGCCAAACCACTCGCCAAATTATACAAATTGACATAATTTTTATTTTAAATAACGAAAAAACAAATAAATTAGTACAACATTAATAAAAATACAAATAAAACGTCGAAATAAAAATAACTTGATGACGTAGACACGTGTAACAACATTTCAAAATAAGCTAATATAAAAGGAATTATGTAAACAGAGTCTTTGTCTCCTGGTATTTTTTAACAAAGTGAAAAGAAAGCTCTTTTAAACGAGACATTTTAAATTAATCGTTTTTAATCTGACGTAATTTTGACCAAACTATTCTTTCTCTTTTTAATATTCACGTGAAAATACTTGTGTTAGAAATTAAATATTATTTGCGCTTTCCTAACAAAAATAGTTGAAAAGTATCCTCTTAAAATATCAAATAAATGTCTAGCGCAATTTCTAAATTTAAACCGTTTTGCAATATTATTTTGTGTTCATTTTATGTAATAACTGTAATGTGACGTAAATATGACGTAATTTCTCCTATTTAAGACTTCTAACGCATGTTAATAAATTTATTGCTTTACAAATTCCTTTCTCTCTTAAAATTCACGTGTAATTATAGTTTTTATGACATAATTTTTAATAAGTTCCTGCTTTTTGTACATAATTATTTAATTCTAATTCCAAATGTTTTTTTCTGTTTATAATAGTCACGTGTAAATAAATTTTTAATTTATTTACACGTATAAATATTTTTTTTTTTTTTTTTTGAAGCAAACATTATTGCTTCCGCTGTTTATACAGTTAGCAACAGTTTAAATTAATATCACTTTCTAAAATCTGTTAAAAATATCTCTAGAAATGCTGAAAATCTGAATTTAAAATAGAAATAAAACCTCAAAAAATTAGTCAAAATAAAAAAATTAATGCGATCTGCACTCCGACAAATTCTAACGCATAAAATGATCTAAAAATGATTAAATTCCTATGAACAGTTTTTGCTCCTATAAAACTTTTTTAGTGGAACGATTTTGTCCAACTTTAGCATTAAATATCTCTTAAAATAATTCTTCGATCTGAAAACTGTCTGCATCAGCGTGTTTATCAAACATTTCTGTATAATACTACCGATTTTCATATTTTTGTATGCATTATTTTTCTTAATATTAACGAAGAAAGACCTCCGGTCACAAAAAATTCAAAACCGGCGGCGGCGGCGGCGGTGACAGCGGTAGTTACTTTTTTTTAGAATAGAGAGATACTCTTTTCCGATATTTTTTTTAAGTCGATCAAATTAGCGTACTTTTAGAGTTTGCGGTGTCTGAACGGGGGTTGGCGAGCGTAACTCGTAGGGGGCAGAGCCCCCTAGTTTTTCAAATCTCAGCAGTGACATTAATTGGAAAATTAATTAAAAATTATGCATATATTTGTTCACCTATGCTGGGTTTTATTTCGTCTTATGTTTAGCCTTATGGTTATGTGATGAAGACCTTATGATGCTTAGTATTATTTTGTTTTATTTTTTGCGTATGTTTTATTTTCCAGTCATAGCGTCCCCCTTGAAAATGAGCACGTGTGCGTCTCGAAAGATCTCGAGGTATGTTATGTAAACCTAACATCTTTACATATATTTTTAATATTTTATCACTTTTTACGTAAGTAATAAATATATGTTTTTAAATTTTATATGTGTGTCTTTTTATGAGAGGTAATTATATTGCTATAGATAATTCAAAAATTACTCATTAAGTCACATTTTGAGTAAAGTTCATTCTTATACTGCTTCAGGCGTACATGAGACTTTATTAAGAAAACCTATAACTAATTCCATATGAATCGCAATTAAATACATTGTATTTTAAAGCTTTGGCTCTCATTTCACTTCACATTTGAAATTTCGAATATTTTTTGGAAAGCGTTCTTAGCGAGTAATTACCTCTTAAAAATAACCACTATGACAAATTCCCAGCTTCTATAACAGCTATATCACAGAAATTTAAAACATTTTGTGCCCCTGCACACTTTTAGTTTCGAAAAATTAAAAAATTTTTCCGTGGTTGCATTTACGTCGCTAAAGTAACAGTCATGTCAATTTTCACAATTCTACCCCTAATAATTTCAGAAAAATCATAATGTAGAATGTTTATAGAATGTTTTCAGCTCATTTCCCTCTTTTAATTTTCGAATATTCTAGAAACCGTATTTAGCGAGAATTTACAACTTTAAAATAACAACTCTGCTCAATTTCAAGTTTCTAACCTCAGCAGGTGAAACAAAAATCGCAATTTTAGAACGTTTTTTGCTTTGCATCCTTTTAAATTTCGAATTTTGTAAAATTTTTTCTGTGCAACCATTTACGTCTTAAAAATTACAAACATATAAAATTTTGAGTTTTACAAATTCTAAATAAATGGCAATTCAGAACATTTTCCGCTCATTTCACTTTTAAATATCGAATTTTTAATAAACTTCTCATATCGAACATCTGTACCTTAAAAGTAACCATTCTGTTAAATTTCAGATTTCTAGTTCTAACAATTTCAACTAAATAGAATTTAAAACTTTTTCCGGTCATTTCACCTTTTTAAATTTCGAATTTATTAGAAGCCGTTTAACAAGCATTTTACATCTTAATTCCCACTCCAAATTTCAACCTTCAATACTAACTTTATCATTTAATTCACAATTTTAGAACGTTTTTGTTCCTGAAAACCTTTTAAATCCGGAAATTTTTTAAAACTGTTCTTGGCGAGAATATACGTCTTTAAACTGACAGCCAAGCAATGTTGCCAGATTGAGCACTCTTTTAATTCAGATTAGTTGACTGCCACCACTTTTTAAAAATAGTATAATTAGCCTTATTTTTCAGAATTTTTAATCTATTTTTAAATAGGCCGAATAAGGTTAGCTGGGGGTAACTGGACCCACGAGGTAACTGGGCCATAGGCTATTTTATAAGAAAACTTGATGTTTTTTAAGTTTTAGCTTTTGTGAACAATGCGCCTTAATTTCTACTTCCTAAAACAACGTGTGTCAACTCAATCATAATTCTTACTTTGCTGTGATAGGTTGTCAAAAATTTCCGTTTCTTTTTTTAAAACAACGTCAATATGATGGAACTTCCTCGGCTTTTTATTAAAATACGGTAAGTACTTTTATTAAACAATCTTTTTTTAAAGATTAGGCATTAATATTATTAGATACATTACTATTATTATTACTATTATTACTATATTAATATTATTAGGTATCTATTCATATTTACTTCATGTTTCAAATGCAAGCCCGTTATCCCATTTACCCCATAAATTTTTCAAGAGTGGGGTAACTTAAACAAGTATCCGGGGTATAACAAGTATTCTGGTTAAACTAGCTGGTTAAACTGGTTAGCTGGTTCAAGCTTAAACAAGTATTCTGGACCATGCTGGATTCAGTTACCCCAATAGTTATAAATAATTTTTTTGTGTTTCTCTTACTACGGGAAGTAAATTTCTTCATTGGTTTTTGCTCACAATAAAGAAAATGATAGAATACCTTATTAAAATAACGTAATGAAATTTTAAGGAAAGCATATTGAGTGGTATCAAAGCAAATTTCTTGACCCCTTGAGAGGCGGTGATGCCGTTATGGCATCAATTAATTTTAATTCCTAATTGCCACATTGGCACCTGAATTTTATAATTAAAATTTAACCTTTATTAAGTACGCGAAAATATTCTTTTACTTGTTTACAAATAGATTCTCTTGTAAATACCGGTGTCATTAAATTATTTCAACATTTTTTACGAATGCAAGTATCTTTCCCCTGAAAGCGAGATAACCAAACCTTGAAAATGTACGATGATACGGATAAAGTACTTAGGTACTTACGTAGCAGTTTGTTCATAGATTTACCTTGCTATTTTTTCCCGTAAAATACCCATGTGACTTTTATACTTATTACCTGTACTGAAGTACATAAGTACTTACTTAATGTTTACATTTTTGGTGTAAATAAATCAAATATTTTCACTTTTAGTGCTTTTTTTAGACACATTGACAGCAATGGTTTACCTTACAACGCTCTTTAGTTGATATATAATTTACAATATCTGCCTGGTTTAAATTTTTTTAAGCTGTTTACACTTTTTCAAACAGGACCGGATATCCCACATAAAAATATATATAAACGTGTGTGGAACATAGACCCTCCTGGCCCACTTACCCCATTTATATGAGACAAGTGGACCCATGAGGAAAGAAAGATGAAATATGCATATTTTTATATTTTTAAATCTTAAAATATAATTTTGAGCATTTCCGTCTGATAGAGGGAACCTAACTGAGCAAAGTTACACAAGTTCAGACTTTAATTCAAATGAACATTAGCTTTTTGAAGCTGAATTGTCAGAAGCTCCAGAGTCACATTGTAAAATCACGGCCCAGTTGCCCCAACTAACCTAATTGCTTTTTCAAAAAAGAGGTGACAATCAACAATATGGGGGCAAAAAAGTCTCTAATCTGGCAGCACTGCAGCCAAGACAAATTTAAAGTTTATGGCCCTAACAGTTTCAAATGAATCGCAATTTAGAGCATTTTTAGATCGTTTTCCGGTTATTTCACCCTTTAAAATTACGAATTTTTTTAGAAACCGTTTTTAGCGACCATTTACATCATAAAAGTGATTACCGTGCCAAATTCCAAGCTTCTACACCGAGTGCACCACATAAATCACAATCTTTCAAAGATTTTTGCTCCTGCACAATTTCAAATTTCGAATTTTTTAAAAACTGTTTTGGGCGAGCATTTAACCCCTTCGGGACGAGCATCTTTTACACAATTTTTAATCTTTTATCATTGGTTTTTGAAAATAAATTTTTTAATTAAGGCAAAATTTACAATAAAAATTTACTGGTGAGGATGTCACGGATTCTGAGCAGCTTACGCGGCACGCATAACAGTCGTTCGTCTCCAAGGGGTTAAATCTTAACCAACACGTCAAATTTAAACCTTCTATACCAACTGTATCATTAAAATCTCAGTTTTAGAACTTCTTGTTCCTGCAGACTCTTAAATTTGGAATTTTTTTTTTAAAAACTGTTCAGGGTTTTTAAAAAACGGCTCATTTATGACTTTAAAGTGACATTCAAGACTTTAGATTTGGGCTTTAGATTTACTAGGGGCCCTAGCAGATCCAAATAAATCATAATTTAGAGTGTTTTTAGAACGTTTCCCAGTTATTTAATCCTTTTAAATTGCGGATTTTTTAGAAACCGTTCTTAGCGAGCATTTACATCTTAAAAGTTACTACCATACCAAATTCCGAGCTTCCATACTGACTGCATCACATAAATCACAATCTTAGAACTTTTTTTGCTCCTGCACGCTTTTAAATTTCGAATTTTTAAAAAACCGTTCTGGGAGGGCAGTTTGCGTATCTTACGTAATAGCCATGTCATATTTTAAATTTGCGCCCCTAACAGTTCCAAACAAATCGCAATTTAGAACGTTTTCCGCTTATTTCACCCTTTTAAATATTGAACTTTTAAAAACCGTTTATAGCAGGTATTTAGATCTCAACAGGTACCACCACATCAAATTTCAAATTTCCATCCCCAACTATATCACAGAAGTCGCAATTTTAGAAAGTTTTTTTTGTTCTACCGACACAAAATATAGCCTATGTTGGAACAGAGATAGTCACCAGCATTTAGCCACCATTCTTTTTGAAATCGGTCCGATACTTCCAGAGATTACCCCCCCCCCTCACCCCTACAAATAAAGAAACGTTACTTCTCTATAAGATTATTATAGATTATTTATTTGTTAATTTACTAAAGGAATGATAATTTCGTTACGAAATGTTAGGCGGAAACTATTGAACTATTTATACTGTTTTAAGTGCAAATGGGTGAATGTTCCATAATCGAGTTGCACGTGATAAAGGCAATAAAGATAGATTTTTAAAACATCGTGTTTTCAAAGCGTTTTAAGAACATTTTTCCTTATTCGACGGTGTAAAAATTTAAATTATGCGATGTTTAGAAGTAATTAAATTTTCGGAAAAGGAAATGGATTTTCTACATCATTGCTATCGTTGATATGACATCAGCGTTACTTATAAACTTGTTTTGGCTTTCTAATATAGATATTCAGAGAATTAAAACAATTTTTCTGGAAAAAACTACATATAATCAAAATACTTTTTTTACGCGGTTCAACATAAAATGTTTAAATTAATTAATGTATACTTTTGGGTAAGAAAAAGAAGGAAAAATTTAAAAGCAGTAAAGTGTTTGCCTGGGGTAAATGGAACTAAATGATTCTTAATTTTTTTCAATATGCCTTTAGAGAAGTTAATTAACAATTTTATAATTTGCAAATATAAAGGTTTTAAAAATAAAAATAACTTTGGAAAAAGCAATCAAATCCATTAAATTAAAAAATGGATTTTTTTGCATAAAATAGTGAGTTTTGTAGAAGACGTATGTGGCAGATTGTTTCTAACTTGTAAAATTAATTAATTATATTTCAGGCAATATGTTATAGAAAAGCAGTCATTCCAAATAATAATAAAAAATCTGCATTAAAAAATAGAAAACTTTAAATTTAATTTTTTACAAACAAGTTTTTGAGTTAATTATTTGTAAAAAAAAAGTTTTTTTTCGTTGCACAATTTTTTTAAGGGGGGGGGGGGACATGGGAAACTAGAAGCTATGAATCTTTAAGTAATATTTTTTTAAAATAGAATGTCTTTCTTAAAAAAAATTTTTTTTTAATTAATTTTTTTTAATTGCCGAACATCCCCGATTAAATAAGATTAAAATTGCTATTCCAAAAAGAAAGTGATAACGAAAACACGTAAAAATTGGTATACCTATATAGAAGCCTTGTTCAAGCAATTTCTTATAGCAATATTCTGCATAAATATAAAACTCATTTTATGATTTTCTAACGTAAATAATTGTATAGAAATTTATAGTAAATACAGAAAAAAAAAGATAAATTATTTCCATATGCGTACATATTTGTATGTACATATATAAGTTATATAATTATTTTTCTTTCAATATAGCGAAACGAAAATTTCAGAATTTGTATCTATTTTATTTCGGCAATTGGAACGAATATTTCCAAACATCATAGACGAATAAAAAATCGTGCTTTCAAAAATAGTAAATATGGAGGCATTTATTAAAAAATAGCAAAAACAAATATTTCTATGTTTATTTACTTATTTTTTCAAAGAAAAACTTCCATTAGTTAAAGAATAATACACAAAATTTAAAATAAAAAATTCTTTAAAAGTTGAATTTGAAAAAATATTGTTTTTCATACGAAATATGTAAATTAGTTTTGTGCATTTACTGGAATAATTCATAGAAAAAATTTGAAATGGTAAATATAGACACATTTATTGGTAATTTGGGAAAATCAGATTAATAAATATCTGTATGTTAGTTATGTTAAAAAAGAAAAAAAAATCATTATTTAAAGAATAATTCACAAAATTTAAAACACAAAATTCTTTAAATATTGATTTTATAAAAATATTGTTCTTCATATGATATTATTATTTGTGTGCCTTTATTGGAATTACGCGTAGAAACAAATTGGAAATGATGAATATAGAGGCATTTATTAGAAATAAAAAAAAAAACCCAGATAAACAAATGTTTCTATGTTTGTTTATTTACATTTCCAAAGAAAAACTACCATTAATTAAAGAATAATACACAACTTATGAAATAAAAAATTCTTCAAATTTGATCTCATAAAAATATTGTTCTGCACACAAAGTATGTAAATTAGTAACTACTTGTAGAAAATAATTGAAAATAATAAATATAGAGGCATTATTTGAAATTTATGAAAAAACAGAAAAAAAATTATTTTGCTGTTAATTTATGTATGTTTCTTTCTCTCTTTTCTAAACAAAGGCAACTACCGTGCGTCCCAGAAATGACTGATTGATTTAAAAATTCAATAACGTGCAAACGGTGACAGATATTAGAGAAATTTTTGCAGGAGAATTATGTAAGAAGTCATGAGTTTTTATGCTGATTCCCAGTTTTAGTTTCAAATAGCAGCTATAGATGGCGCTGCAAGCAATAGGCGCTAAATCCAGGCTCGATTTTTCGGCCTCTCTCTTCCCCCATGCGAAAAAAAGGAGATTAAAATGTTTTGAATGGATCCCGAAGTACCAAAAATCGGTTTTGGAATTAGTATCTACGTCTCGCAGCTCCATCTATTGGTTCAAATTCGAACTAAAATCAAGAATCACAGTAAAAAAACTCCTGACATCATACATAACCCTCCTGCATGAATTTTTTAAATATCAGTCACCGTTTGCAAGTTATTGAATTTTAAAATCCATCAGTCATTTTTGGGACACCCGGTATTTCCGTCACCGCCGCCGCCGTAGATGATTTTTTTGCGACCGGAGATCTTTCTTTCCTAATATTAGAAAACTGCGGCATACAAAAATGTGAAAACTATAATAATATGATATAAGAAAATGTTTGGTAAACACTCTGAAGCAGACAGATTTTAATAGAAAGAATTATTTTAAGATATATATAATGTTGCACATTAAACATAACATTTCTGTCAAAAAAGCTTTATAGGAACAAAAACTATGCATAGGAACTCAATATTTTTTTCAAGAGATATAAATACTTTACATTCTTGCGGTGTGCAGACTACACTTACTTTTTTAATATCGCTTATTGATTTTTTTTTCAATTTGTTATTCCAATTTTCATTATGTCAATGGAGAGCAATTTCATACGAAAAAATTGAGAATATGAATTTAGAAACGGTATTTTGTTTAAACCCTTACCAAATCGTAAATCAGAGCACAGAATAATATTTCCTTTCAAATAAAAATGTATTTACACGCGACTATTAAAAACAAAACTTTAAAATGAATTAAATGATTATGTGTTTATGAAAATTATGTGATTATGAAAAGCCGAAATTGGTGAAAATTTCGTCATAAAACAATATTTACACGCGAATATTAAAAAAAGAAAGAAAAACTTAGAATAATTAAATTATTACACGCGAATCGCATTTAATGGTACAACTGCGTGATATATTGAAGCGAGACATTTAAAACGATTTTCTTATGGGCAATATTCATGTGACGTCACAGTGGGAACAAGATAACGTAAATGGAACGCGGCTGGCAATTGTGCTTATATATTTCATCACTTGATGCTGCATACATACAAAACAAATGCATGCACAAAATACTTTATATTTATTTCGTACGAATCGCTATTCGAAAAATATTACCCACATAGAATTTTTAGTTTGCAGAAAATTTGCAGAAGTCTTGCTTTGAAAACCTGCAAAGTTGCAGCAAGCTCAGCATGACAAGGCTGAAAGTTCATAACACGACTGCAGCAAAATAATGCAAACGCCGAAGTCACCACAATTTGAACTTGCAGCTAACTTGTCGTGCAAGTTAAATTCCTGCTGTATCAAATTTATTGCAAACTAACGGCAAACAAGTAATCAAAAATAAGGCAAACTTACTTCAAAATAGTAATCTTTCCATACAACATTTACTGTTTAACAATAAATTTAACTCCTTCGAAGGGGTCTATAGACCTGATCAGGTCTATTTCAATACGTACCGTTAAGGTGCATGCATCGTTTTTACCAGCATAAACAAGTTACGGTAATATTTCTGCTTATCAATTCGAGCCTTTTTTGGTATTTTAGAAGAATAGCGTTTAAAAAAAGCGGTGCCAACCGAATAAAATTTCCGAAATTTTTGCGTATCTGCTGATTGTCTATTCTCTCAACAGAGGGATTTTTTGCTTTCGTCACTTTCGTGAATTAAAGACAGTCTTGTCATCAGTTTCATAACAAACTACCCATGCAAGTGGGTGATGGTATACCTTGCGGGAGATTTGCTGCGAATTTCTCAATTCAAATTTGTCACGGCAAGATAATATCAGAAAGAATCAAACTTGCAGCTAATGTTCATGCTATCTGGGTAGAAACTTCGTATACACTTTTTAATCAAAATAAACAATTTACATTTTTAAATTAACATGAAAATATGCATGATGGTGCATTAAAATAGATTAAATAATTCATGCATAAGCTACACCTGTTTCTGAAAAATGTAAAAATCGATATAAACATAAAATATAAGGGTAAAATTTCATTTCAATGCCGATGTTTTGAATGCTATTCCCAAGCACACAAATTTTTGTAACATCGAAGCGAAAGGAAGAATATTGTCCATAGCGTAGTTATAAAAGTCTGAGAGGCAGCGACATTTTTTACTTAGCCGTTTTATACAAGTTGATTTTCAAATGTGCATTTGATCTTACTTATTAATCCCCATAACAGCGCTCAGCTGTCGCGACATGGATGGATTGGGCCATGATAACTGAAAAATGCTCATTTAAAAGGTAAAGCATGGCAACCCGATTACAGAAAATCGTCGCCGTTCGTGATAATATCATTAAATCTTCTGTAACAGGGTGACCCTTTTAAAACAGGACGCGCATTACCCTTTGTTTTAGCGGTTGCAAAGTCTGAAAGGTGGTTGGCGAACGTAGTTCGCAGGGGCAGAGCTCTACTCTTAAAAAAAAAAAAAAAAAAAAAAAAAAAATCCATTAGTATAAAATTTTGCTAGAGTACATAAAATTATTTAAATGTTGCTTTAACCCTTACCAGACATCGTTTTTTATACATGATTCTATTTTCATATTCTATTCGCACCACTATATTTCAAAAATAAATTTTGTAGTACATTTCTCTTGCACGTGTTGTAAAAGTACAACTAAAAGTGCCTCCTTAAAAAAGTGGTGCATTGTTCTTCATATGAAACATGCAAATTCGTTTTGTGTTTTTATTGGAACTAATCGGAGCAAAATTTTGAAATAGAAATATGCAGGGATTTATTTGAAATTTTTCATAGACAAAAGAAAAAAAATCTATATTTATTCATTTATGTTTCCAAAGAAAACCGCCTATTAGTTAAAGAATCTGTCGTAGTACGCAAAAAGTTTTATTTATTTATTATTTTTTTAATCATACGAAATATATACAGGGATGAGAATTCTCCGTCCCAAATGACTACTTGCTACCACGAAATTTAATGTTATTTCTCACCTTATTTAATGACACAATTTCTGATATATAATAATGACAGGAGTACTATTAAAATTTAGTGGTGAAAATCAGCCATTTGGGAAGGAGAATTATCACACCTGTATATAAATTAGTTGTGTGCATTTATTCGAATAACAGTAGAACCTCTTTTAATCGAAACTCTCGATTAACCGAAATCCATTTTTAAAGCTTTTTTTTTTTTTTTCTATTGCATTCTTTGCGTGCAAAATCCATTTTGAAAGCTTTTTTACTTTTTTTTTAAAATTTTTAACTACCATATTCCTTGTATGCAAGCGGTCCTTTCCTAACTACGACTACATATAAATATTTTCTTGAATTTAACTTGAGCTTCCGTAAGCTGCGGAGCGGAACCAAGAAAACGAACAAATTAGTAATGTTTTTAGCAAATTTGAATGTTTTGCAAAAGGTTTGGCATGGCTGGAGAAGCAGAAAGACTGTGATACTGGTGAATTAATATAATATTAAAAAACTACGTGATAGAGCTTCAAAGCAAAGGTAATCGGAACTGCGATAAACAAAACATTTTTTCAAACCCTTGTGATATATGTAAAAGGTACTTAATTTCAAAATTAAAATTCAGATAATTTGTTTTTGTTTCAATTTTGCCATTGCTTTATTTTTATTAAGCACTTGTTACCATAATACGAAATATTGCTTATATTTCTCCTGAATCTTAAAATTGAAGCATTCTCGATTATCCGAAAATTTCGATTTTCCGAAAGAGGGTCGGTCCCAATTACTTCGGATAATCGAAGTTCTACTGTAATACAAGAAAATAAGAAAATGGCAAAGATGCAGGAATTTATTTGAAATGTATGATAGACTGAAAAACAAATATTTCTACATGTAATTTATTAATGTTTCCAATGAGAAACTTCCATTAGTTTAAAAATATGGCATAATACACAAACCTTTATCATTATTATTATTTTTAAAATATTGTTCTTCATACGAAGCATTTAACTTTGTTTATTTGAATTACTCCAAGAAAAAATCTGTAATTAAGTGTTGTGTTTTTGAAGCTTCAAAAAGCGAATTTAAATATTGAAAAAAATAATTGTGTGACCTCTTCTAGCGGGAAAATGTTTTAAAATTTCATAATATGAATTTATTGGGTATCTAAGTTTTAAAATCTTACAAAATAATGACTTTTCTTGATTCAAGATCAAAAAGATTTATAATAACTGTTACCATAAATATGTTTACTGTAAAAAGTTTTCATAATATTCCTCATACAGCAGAATTGTTTACGAAATTTGAATGTAATATTACAATTTCAGAAGATTCCAGAACAATTGATCCTCAGTAACCATTTGGAAAAAGACCAATCAAAACTTTAGAAAATAATAGGATCCTGAAATATTAAGCCTGGAGCAGTCGCATTTCGGTATGGTATTTAATATATATGACCTTTTGTAATTATTTAATATATGATATCGCCACGGTGCAGACCTTTATTCTTCTACTTATTAAGACCCTTTTGCGGAAGACAGGTTAAAAAAAAATCAAAAATTAAAACCCGACAAATTTGAAAGGAAAATTACACAAATTAAAGACACCGAAACGCGGGAAGGGTATGACATACCCAGGTTGCGTGCGGTATTACAATTATCATCACTATCTTTCGAAAAGTAATCTCCAACCTACTTTATCGCAGAATTTATAAGAATTGTCTCCAACTAAATAAGGTGACGATTATTATTTGTATTTATTACGGACAAAGTAAAATCCGTTTATACCCTGGGTCTGCGCTATTTCTCCCGGGTTAAGGACCTTTTATCTGACTGTAAATTGTAGATAACTCGGTTTTGTTAATTTTGGAATCATACTGATTCAAAATGGCTTCTGCTACGAGATTATAATAAATTTTATTCCTCATTTCCATACCTAGCAAACTCTCAGTATTTACTTATAAAATGTGAGGTAATTTCATCCATGTTAACCCTTTATCTACTTCATTGGGAACTACTGCATTTTTTTCCCATGTAATTTTTTTTCAGTTACTACAAAGAAAATTAAAGAATAAACATAAAAAAAATACTCACCCGTGAGAAATTTAATTCCTTAGAGGTATTTAATTAAAGCGGTACTTTAACACGTTCACGCCGGCGCGGTGGGTCACACTCGACTGTCTCAGAGTTGTCAAGTCTCCGGCTTTTTACACACCACTGTTATTTTAGAGAAAATGTTGTCCCTTTAAGTCGCCCAAATGTTCTAATTAAATAAAACAACATTTTCTGTATTAAAATACTGGTAGCCACAAAGCCGGAGACTTGGCAGCTCTGAGATTGTCAAGTGTGACCCACCGCGCCGGAGTGAACGTGTTAAATTACCGTCAATACACTACGACTAAAATATAGTAACAGAAAACCCACAAGGTACCCACAAGGTGACACCAGAAATGTAATAAAATATTTTCGATTTAATAAGTATGTGAAACGTAGCTTTTTTCTTATTTATAAATAATTTTTTTGGTAAATTCCAGTGTCAATTATTTATTTCAAGACTTTAGCATTGAAAATCCTTTGCCACTGAAAAGGTTAAAAAAATATTTTTTTTCGGGTTTCGATCTTGTTAGGAGTCTTTTAGTTATTCGATGTCTATATTTCAGGGACAACAAGTTCTCTCGCATCTCCAAAAATCAATATATGAATTTATATATGCCATTTTTAGCATAGCAAAAAAGAGTCGGTGCCACAACTTTTTCGATTTCCTATAAAAAATAATAATGAAACGAAAAGAAATACTAGGAAAATTATTACTACACTACAGTTTAGTAATTGCATTTTAAAGCAGATGCAAACGATGGATAACTACACAGACGAAAAGTGAACAAGAAACTTTTCTCCAACACCCAGTGTACTGACGGTACTTATGAGTATCACCGAGTAATTCAACTGCTAAATCAAATACATACACCGTTCACCTAAAATTGCTAGTCAAATTGTATTCTAAGATCATAATGAACACATAAAAAATCCAACACTTATCTTATATCCTTTACTGTGTTTGCAGCACTAAAAAGACAAGCATGACAATCTGTACAAAATGTCAGCACAAAACACACCCACTGGTTCAAAGATAGCCTCCTTCGTCGCTAAAATAACAAATCTAGAACTACTACTGCATTGTATCCGGATAAAGTGGAGTTAAAAAAGTGTTTTTGCAAAGTGCCATTTGAATATTAGTAATATTCACTATGGGATGAAAATGTAAAGTGAGTGGTACTTATAAATACCGTCAGTAGATAGTTGCAGAGTTTCAAACCAGGAAAGTTTTTGAAAAAATGATTTCAAAAAAGTTTTTGGAATTCCAATCGGTAGGGGTAAATATTAGTAATCAATCTAATCCTTTTTTAAAATGAGGGGGGGGGGGGGGTGAAGTACTACCTTTAAAACTTTATTTTATACTATTTTTAAAATGTTTATAAATGATACCAATCAAACTATGTTTATATTTATGGGAAAAACTATTATTAAAACTTATGTGTCATATTACGTTAAATGTAAATAAGTGGCTATCAAAAGTACCTTTTTTTTATTATGTGACTTTTTGCGCCACCTTTTACTAAACTCCCGTTAAAACATCACCAGCTAAACTAGTGCTTAACTTAACTTTTCCTTTTATACAATTTTTAGTGAAAACTTAAATTTCTTATACTCTATTTTATTAAATTAATCTACTATCCTAAAACTTGTCTCCTAATTCCGAAATTTATTCCAGTGGGAGGAGCTTATTGGCTTTCACCATTTGGAAATTACCTGCTCTTCCTTCATATACTTTTTCACTACATAGTAGTAATTTAACTGCATTTCAACTTTTTATCGCCTTACGACAACACATTCGGAAGGCTCTGTATTTTGCGAAGTTGTGTTTAATTGGGAAGCCCTTTACCCCTTTAGGGGCAAGTAATTGTTTCTCTGTGATGATGAGTTGATAACGGAATTTTTGAAAATATTTTATTTCAACGTAAGGAAAAGCGATTTTTCCACATTTTTCCACCAAAGTTATAAAAGCAAAATTTAGTTCAAATTTTCTGGTGTAAATGATTAAGTTAAGTGGGATATAAAATATCCCACCACCCCTCAGTGGGACGTTTTGATGATCTAGGTAGACAAAATTCATTTTTCCGATTATCACCAAATTTGACAAAACCGCGTATACTGGTAACTGAATGTCACTATTTTCAAGATCCGTACGAGTTTTGTCAAAAAAATCCGAGGGCAGATTAATTATGTCCGTGAAGAAGACATTTGCTAGGTTGGTTTGTAGGAGTTTCAAAAGTTTCACTAGCTTCCTCTAAGTTTGAAAGCACGTCGTGACTATTCTGTTTTGTTTGAAAATTAGCGATAAAACCGCTTAACCGCTTTCTTCAAAGGTTGTAATTCTGGATGATCATAGATGTTGTTTACCAATTTCATCTTGTCTTTTAACCTATTATTCAGCATCATTCAGCAGTAAATGCATTCCTAAAGTATTGGAAACTTAAAAAAACTCCTGCAAATGTTTGCTAATCATTTCGTTTTTATTAATAAACAAGCATATTAACTTGCAGTGCATGTGTGTATGTTTCGTTCAAATCTTGCAAGTCAAATTTAAACCACTTTTAATTATTCGATTGAGCCGAAACAATGAATACATGTGTAATTTGAATGATAATACAATATTATTATAATTTAAAGAACGTAGAAGTTTGTTTAGAATACTGTTTCTACATAGCTTCACACAAATTTAGATTAAAACTTGCAAGTTAATTTTAAACCAATTTCAATAATCTGATTGAGCTGAAACTTTGCTCAGTATATGTAGTTCTGATGACAATGCAATATTATTGTAATTTATGGAACATAGCAGTTACGCCTTTTCTACCGGGCCACATAAATATTAGTTTAAATGTTGCAAGAAATTTTAAACCACTTTCAATTATCTGATTGAGCTGAAAGTTTGTCTACATGTGTTTTTCCGATGACAATTCTATTGAAATATAATTTGAGTAACGTAAAAATTATGCATTTTTTACAGGGCCACACAAACGATCGTGGAAAGATTGTTGCTAAAAAGCAGAAACTTAAATTAAATTTCAACACAATTACTATAGGTTATTGAGATACACAATAGTATTTTTTATTTTGAAAGCAAAGTGCGTAGCAGTTGTATTTCACTTACAGGGACACATAAAAAATTCGGATACATTACCGTCTATATGCAGAAATTTTATTTCAAATTGAATAAAATTTATGTAGGTTATTTATTCACACAACTGCATTTTTTCAAACGAAAATAACTTAGGTAGCATTTATATGTTTTACTGGGTAACACAAAACATTAAAGTTTTTTTTAATACGATTTTATTTAATTTTTTTTATTTTTCAGGATGACTGCACAAATTTCTAGAGCAAATCTGAGTGACAAAAATAAGAAATGAATGTTAACTTACATGTGTGAAGTAAATTGTTTTTAACTTAATCGTAAAATAAGTATGGTAAGGTGCCCTATTTTTGTCCCACAATCACTTTTAGGCCCTTGGAAATTTTAATTTTCAGTGAATACCTACCAAATTTGGATTTTACATAGACTAACTACCCACGCACATAGAAACGTAGGAAAGTATTGTACAAAAAATTTTTAACAATGGGAAAAATCGTTTTTTCAAAAGTATCTGTATATGGCAAAAGAAAACAAATTGTCCCAGTTTCGTCCCCCCCCCGCCCCCTCCCCCCCAAAAAACCCCATACGCCGAGGCTTATCTTATAACTAAATAAAAATTTATTTCTAAATGAATAAGTAATTTAATTTACATTAAATTAAGGCACAAAGAAATGTACTAATTATCAGCGGAGGAATAACAACGAAACATTAGCCATCCAAACAAGAGGAATATATCAAATTTGTGGGGGTTTTTTGGCTCCTGATCCTATTTCGTGGGACTTCAGCATTGAAGGCACTGAACCGCTGCCGTCGAAATACTCAAGGCCAGAGAACACGAGTGTGATGTCATCACTAATCGACCGACTTCTCACTTGTGTTGAAATTCACACCGAAAAATTTTCAATAGCAATTTTCTTTTCCAATTTGTGGAATATCTATCGTCTTATAAAACAATAACAACTATTTAAACTTACTGGTGAGAATTTGGAATCCCACAATAAAAAATCAGATGCGGAAACACTGTGGAATTCTGCATCTAGCTGAATTTTTATTTAGGGATTCCGAATTCTCACCAGTAAACTAATAATTTAACACAATCAAACTGATTGGTAAAGTTATCATACGAATTGAATATTTCCAAGTGAGCGAAAAATGCTGGCTGGTTGTCGGCCCAGTTAGCTTAAACGGAAAAGCATTGGCCTTGTAAGCCAAGGATCTGGGTTCGATTCCCAGCCTGGGCATTTTTTCGCTCACTTGGAAATATTCAATTCGTATCTCACCAGTAAGTTTAAATAGTTAATAATGTTTTATAAGTTGATAGATATTCCACAAATAAGATAAAAGAAAATTGCTATTCAAAATTTTCCGGTGTGAATTCCAACACTAGTGAGAAATCGGTCGATTAGTGATGACGTCACACTCGTGTCCTCTGGCCTTGAGTATTTCGATGGCAGCGACTAAACCCATTGTTCTCAATGTTTATCATCAGAAAAACACTTCTAGCAGAGAGGGCACTCAGCATCATTGTCACCATTATTATAGTTTCTATTATCATCATAAGGAATGTCAACAAAAGAGTAACTTTCGTCATCAGAATCGTTGGTTAGATCACGTTTGGACATTTTACATGGTTGATTCTCCTTCCCTAGAGAATGGTGGGTTTCAGAAAGTGTTTTTTTGGCTGAGCGTTTCTTCTTCGCATGGGAATATTTCACTTAGTTTTTATGTGGAGATCCAGTGCTCAATGTCGCTGAGCCTCTTCTGGCAGAAGTTGCTGATGTGATCACTTTCACTTCCCTAATCTCTTTAGAGCTGATGGCAACAAAAACTTGATCGTTTTAATGATGGTTGATAAGGCACGCTCGTGGGCTTCATTGAAAAGTTGTGTGATTCGTAAGTTCTCAACTTTTCTACAAGGATGGTTAGACAGCAAATTTTCTATTGCTTTAAAATAAAACGTTTTAAAGGAAACACAAACGCGACGACGAGAAGTTGTAGTTTTGATGTTGAATGGAGAGGTAAACACACGATTATAACTCCATTCTCCCGAGCAAAGCTTTATCCCACTTCTTCAGTGGCACCAACTGCAACGATCAAGAGAGACAATATTTTTTTCTTTTAATAAAAATAAAAGTTTTTTAAAGTTCTTTTAAAGTAAAAAGATTATTTTTGTTTTAAATTTTATTTTAATATTTTTTCATTTTATTTATTGTATTTTAGATTATTATACTTATTATTTTATGTTATATTGAACTTTATTTTCATTTTGAAATACTTGTCATAAAAAACATTCCTAATTCGTCTCCGGGACGAAAATACAAACTACAAGGGGGACGAAGTTAGGACCAAGCTATTTCCCAATATGGCGGAGCTCCAGTTCCCGTAAGATGAACTGAGCGCCCTAAAACTCACTGTATGGTACTGTTAGCATCTTATCTACGTAAAATACATGCAATGAATAAGAAATAAATACTTACAGTACAGTAAATAAAGTTCTACGAACGACGTAATAAGAACTCTGGTCTTCTAAAAATAGGAAATCCGGTGTCTTTAATATATGTATGTGTCCTGGCGAACAAACTTTCACTACTGACCCCTTTTACCTTCCGTTCCTTGTACCTTGCGTGATAAATGGTGCCACTGTTGTAGAAGGGGAGAAGTAAAGAGAGACGAAATTAGGAAAGGGGTCGAAATTAGGGCACTTTACCGTATGTTTAACACATTCTTTGTAATTCATATTTTTATTTTGAAACATTATTGTTAAATAAACCAATCATTTCTCACTATTTGAGCTTTTTATGAGGGATACGTTAGAAAAATCAGCAAAAACTAATTAAACTTCAAAGAAATATTTTTGTCCACCTAGATCGTCGAAACGTCCCACTGTTTGCCCCTCGATGGGTTAATGCAGGGCTGCCCCTAATGACTATTTTTTAATTATACCTCGCACCACTTTCTCAAAAGAAACATTTTTACTATACAGTTTAACGACATTTCCATGAGAAATATACTGCAAAATTTAATTTTTAAATAGTGGTGCGAATAGAATAGAAAAATAGTAGGCTGTGGCAACTCTGTTAATGCTAATCACGCTGTTTAGCACTGTTTTGCGGGAGGAGCCTAGATCAATTAGAAATTTCCTGCTTTTCTTCATTACTCATAATATCTCTTCCGTAGTTACTATAACTACCGGTTAATTTTTTCTCAGTGGCATCACATATCGGCAAGACACCTCACCAATAGACTGCCAGTGAAGCTGACTCCGGGAAAGGAGCCCCTCAATGCTACCAATGCTTTCAGTACTGTATACAGTTCAGGAAGAAATTAAATAAATAAAGATACTTTAAGTAAATATTCTATTAAGAATCTTGGTTCCTTTAACTTGGGTTAAGTTAATCCACATTTTACGGAAAAACACGTTGGAGGTTGGTAAGTATGCATTTCTAAATTTTTTTTTACAATATTTGGCGAAATTTGTGATACTTAAATAGGATTAACGAGGGAGCGTACCACAATATTCGAATAGAATTGTTCGCCACATTTAAAGGGCATAAAAATATTACAAATTCTGAGATTACTCGCAGAAGTAATTTAAATCCGAATAAAAATATTGAGCAAATATTTCTAATCTGAAATAGTGGTCACACCTTCCATGAAAATTTCATGAAGTGTATGCACCTTGTAGTTAACTAAAATATTAAGCCTTCTTTTTAGTACTTTGTTATGTTTTAGATTAAAATAAACACGTTATATTATATCCTAACAAACATCATTTCAAGAAAATAAAAGAGAAACTATTTCAATGTGTATACATATATGACATAAAAATATTTTTCTTCCAATAGCAAAATGTTTCCATCAAAAAGTTTCAGAATTTGTAAGTAGCCTATTTTTACATCTGGAACGAAAATTTTCAAACTTGAGGAACGAATGAAAAATCGTACTCGTGGAAATAGTAAATATGGAGACATTTATTTGAAATTTATGAAAGCCATCACTCCGACGTAAGTTTGAAGAAGAGAAAATGAAATATTTCTACATTCATTTATTTATTTTTTTAAAGAAGAACTCCCATCAGTCAAGGCAGCTGTCATAATACACAAAAATTTAAAAAATGTTGATGTTTTTAGAATTATTGATGTTCTTAAGAAAATGTTTGTAAATTAGGTTTGTGCATTTGTTTGAATTACCCAAGAAATATATGTATCCATTTTTTTTCTATTTTTGTAGCTTTTAAAATCGACAATTTTTTTTGTTTTGTTTTTAGCCTAACTGATCCTTATAAAGTATGTAATGACTAGTTTCGGTAACACTTTGAAAGCCCTTTGGCCAGTTCACCGTTTTTTAGGTGCATTTGTAATTATATAAATACTAGGGGGCTCTGCCCCCTGCAAGCTACGCTCGCCAACACCCGTTCAGACACTGCAGAATCTAAAAGCACTCTAATCTGATCGGTTTTAAAAAGATTAGAGAAGATTGAATTATACTGAAAAAACCTGTAGCGATCACCCTGTAAACGGGTTTCCATTCAATTCCCTTTGATTGCAAAAAATTAAGGTAGAATCAGTTGCTGTTAAGACATCCAATGGTTGTTTTCGTGATCGGTTAAAGAAGATCAGTTAAACTTTTGAAAAGAAGCTAAAATAAAATGAATTAAGTAAACAGAGTTTTTGTCTCTCGGTATTTTTTAACAGCGTTATAAAACAATTGACATAATACAATTTACTACAATTACTAAAATTTGCTGCTTTAACCCCTTCAAGGGCGGTGGTTCATTTTTGGACCACTTAATTTTAATTCTTAAATGCCACATTAGCACCAGAATATTGGGATGAAAATTTCCCTTTTATTAAGTGAACAAAAGCATTTTTGTATATCGAAATTTGTTTGTAAATTCTGGTGCCATTCACTGATTTCAAAATTTTATGAATAGAAGTGCTTTGTCCGTGAGAGGGTTAACCCTAGATCTACCGGGAATTTTATTCAAGTTTTAATAAAACGTTCTACACCAGAATTTTTATTTAAAACTATTTAACTTATTTATTTATCTTATTTTTGTCTGGTTTATATACTTAGTTTATTTTAAAGAAATTTCTGGTTTGAATGAATATTTTGTATGTACCTGTCGGGTCCAATGGACCCGTCTGGTAGACGGAGGGTTAAACGCATATTAATGTATTTATTATTTTAAAGTTTAATTTCCCTTTTAATATTCACGTGTAAATACACTCATTGCCATAAAAATTTGCGCACCAAGAAAAAGACATCCAAATGCAACGAAATTTTACACGCGTAAGTACCACTGTGATATAAGTAAGTGAGTAGAAAACCAAAGAAAAAGGATAATTTATTGCCAAAAAAAGTACAAATGAACGGAAATTTTAGTACTCTGTTGGACCCCTTCTAGC
Organism: Maratus speciosus; assembly: GCA_963932465.1. Taxonomy (NCBI): domain Eukaryota; kingdom Metazoa; phylum Arthropoda; class Arachnida; order Araneae; family Salticidae; genus Maratus; species Maratus speciosus. The sequence goes on along the minus strand of OZ010789.1, from coordinate 287,763,571 downwards.
GCGAAAGCACGATGCGATACAAGCGGGCATTGAGGCATACAAGTTCCGTATGATGTCCTGAGACATCTCGTTTCACAGTTGCTCTAATGGCGCGTCGAGTTCAACCAAACACGTAGGGTGTCCAACTTGCCGTCCCAAATGATCCCAGATATGCTCGATTGGTGACAAATCTGGGGATCGAGCAGGCCAGGGAAAGGTGGTAATGTGCCGGAGGCAGGCTTGTGACATCCTTGCTGTGTGTGGCCGCGCATTGTCTTGCTGAAAAAAGGCTCCTGGGAGCCCTGCCACGAGTGACAACACATGGGGCTGAAGGATGTCCTGGACGTACCGCTGGGCTGTCATTGTGCCACGGATCAATATTAGGAGTGACCGTGTATCGTAAGCAATGGCACCCCATACCATCACACCAGCTGTGGGAGCGGTGTGTCGCTGTAAAGCGAAGGCAGGATTAAGGCGTTCACCACGGGGCCTCCACACACGAACACGATTGTCATCGCTGCTCAAATTGAATCTAGATTCGTCGCTGAAGACGACCTGGTTCCATTCCATTGCAGTCCAATCCCGTCGTCCGCGACACCACTCCAAACGGAGGCGTCGGTGGGTGGCTGTCATTGGCAGCACACGTATTGTGCGCCGCGATACCAGATATCCTTAGCCAGGTGCTTTGCTATGGTTCGGGAAGACATAGGGGTCCGTAGTGAAGGTGCTGCCTGTGTCTGGATTGAGGCCAATGAGGCAGTTGGTTCTACGCGTGCGTTTCGTATGATGTGACGGTCTTCTCGACGATTGGTCTGTCGAGGGCGTTCCGAGCCTGGTCGCCGTGTAAATGACTTCTCTTTAGTCCACTGGTCCCAACAACTCCTCACAGTAAAATCAGAACGGCCTACTTGACGAGCTACTCGCCGAGCTGACCACCCAGCTTCCATCATCCTGATGATTATTCCCCTGTCGAACTCTGACAGCTGCTCATATTGTCTTCGATGGCTGCGTAACGGCATGTCTACCTCAGCGTTTCCTTTGCAAAAGAAAAGGTACACTCAGACAAGCTCTGGTTACCAGTTTTATACTCCAAGGAGGACGAAGTTCAACGCCCTCTAGTGGCATTACGCAATGCGCAATCATGCTGCATTTCTAATCATTTGCATATCTGCCTGATATGTACCTTCATGCCAAGTTTCGTTACTATCCCACAATTATTTCTTGGTGCGCAAATTTTTATGGCAATGAGTGTACAATTTTCAAGACATAATTTTCAATATTTTCCTGCTATTAACACGTACTCATTTAATAGTAATTTTAAAGTTTTTTTTCTGTTTTTAATAGTCACGTGAAAATAAATTTTTAATCGTTAGGAAATATTATTCTTTGCGCTATTTTTAGAATTCAAAACAATCTCTATAATAATAGCCTAAGTCATGTGACTATCATCGACAGCTCCAGGCGGATCCCTTCGCTTTTTATATTCCAGGCGGCCATTTTGGTACTTTAATGTTAGCCAGCCACAGGTGTGATAAGTCGCCGAATATTATTCTATCCCCATTATTTCGTTTATATTATAATAGTCCAAGTCATGTAACTGCCATAAACAACGGGCTGATTCCTTCGCTTTTCATAAGAAATGTTTCCATTTTGATTAAAGAATCAAAATTATTTTTCCGAATAAAACTACTTTAAAGTTGCCATGATCACAAAGAATTCCTGGTACTTTTATGTTAGCCGGGTGAAAATCTCGCGAATAGTTTTTTTTTTTAAACTCGCCACTTAGCATTCTTTTATTTTTCGAGTGGTAAATTAAAACGTTGCTACTTGGTTATCCCATCGACCAAAAATCTGTCGCCAAACTATAAGATTAAATGCCAATAATGGTTGATCGTAAATGTCACATTCACTTGACTTTAAGGAAGTTACACATGTTCACGCCATCAAGTGATTTTTATTTCGACGTTTTATTTGTATTTTTATTAATGTTATACTAATTTATTTGTTCTTTTGTTATTTAAAATAAAAAAAATATGTCAATTTGTATAATTTGGCGAAATTGGTCGACGGGAGAAGTAATAACATTAAAACGTTGCTTTGAAGTGGAAATTAAATCTCATGATTTGTTGCATTCTCGCATACGCACCGGGTTTGGCGTGATTTTTTTTTACGAAAATTTGGCGAAAACTTCATTTTCAAATACCTGTTACATATGTATTTTTAAATTATTTTCTGTTATTTTTAAAATGAAATAACAATAAATTAAAAAAAAATTAATTAATAACTATAGAACAAAACAATTTATAACATTTTTTGCAAATAAAAAGAAAATAAATTCAAATAAACATTTATTAATAAATAAGCAACAATAACCGGGTTACCATATCAGGCAAAATAACGCCATTTTGGCGCCAATTAGGTACCCCGTTGCGTGTATGACATCTGTGTCTAATATTTTTCTTTTCGTTTCGTTTAAAAAAAAGAATGAAGTAAAAGTCATTTATTTTAAAGGTTTCAATTTTAAATGAAAGTTTTGAATTAAATAAAATGATAATGAAATACAAATTGAATTCTGAATAAAAGTAACATGATGCATTTCTTAGCATACATTTAAGGGAGACCAAACTCGTCGCCAAATTAATTTAAAATAACCTTTTCTAAAATATGAAAAAATATCTGTTATGATTAAAATTTTAGTTGCCATTAGAAAAAAAATATTTAAAATTAGAAAAAAATTAATATTTCGAAAACTAATTCTAATTTTAAAATTCTAATATCAGTTTTGAGATCTGTGGATCAATACGGATTTTTGGTGTTAATTTCATCGCAAAGTATTCTATGTTTTAGGAGAAATCGCTGTGAAACGTAATCAGTTGTTTAATCAGTCGTTTCATAGAATCGTTACATAAATTCGTTTCAATTCGATTCAATAGGATTTTATATATATAGGGTAGACGTAGCACCTATAGTCGTCGTATGATCTGTCCGTCTTTCCGCATATAACTGGGCAAAAGCTACCCAACCGAATGGTTTGAAATTTAATGTATATAATCGTAGCAGAGTTTTGTCGAGTAATTTCAAATTTTATAAAAAATTGAATCAAAACTTAGAAAGATACTAATAAAAGCTTTCTTCATTATATTAAAAGTATCATACGTAATTAAATCAATGCTACCTCATGATTATGTATTGATTATAGGCTGCTATGGTGGCTACATCCTATTTAAGATGGAGACCTATTATTTCCGTATTACTGAATATAATATATACAATCGTAATAAATTTTGCGTTCATATATTTTTGCACAAGAGTGCAACAGCTATTGTACCAAGATCTAATTATATATAAAACTAGTTATAGTACGAACGCACCTCATTTGCCGCCTTTGACGAACAATTTCCACCTAGTTAGCCTTTTATTTTATTTTGGATTAAAATAAACGCATTACATTATATCGTAACAAAAATCATTTCAAGAAAATAAAGGAAAAGATAAACTATTTCAATAAGCATACATATGTGGCATAAAAAATATTTTCCTCCCAAAAGCAAAATATTTCTATCAAAAAAGTTTCAGAATTTGTAAGTAGCCTATTTTGACATCTGGAACGAAAATTTCCAAACATCAGGGACGAATGAAAAATCGTGCTTTTGGAAATAGTAAATATGAAGACATATATTTGAAATTTACGAAAGCCATCACTCAGACGTAAGTTTGAAGAAGAGAAAAATCAAATATTTCCTCATTCATTTATTTATTTTTCCAAAGAAAAACTCCCATTAGCCAAGGCAGCTGTCATAATAAACAAAAAATTTCGAATGTTGATGTTTTTAGAATTATTGGCGTTCTTAAGAAAAAGTTTGTAAATTAGGTTTGTGCATTTATTTGAGTTACCCAAGAAAAGCAAATTTTTGTATTATTGTAGCTTTTGAAATCGAAATTTTTAGCCTCCGGTATGCTATTTCGTTCTCCCCGCTATAAAAATATCTTCTCCAAAAAATAACGTTCTGTTGTATAAGCCAGCCGTAAAACAAAGCAGATGTATCACTGTACCGTTAAATACTCAACTGCAATTTTTTTAACTTCTAAGCATCGCACATTTTAACTTTTTATACCGTCGTACAAAAAGTACTTTTAAATAAAATTTGTTTAAAAACTGCATCTCCATTTATTTTTGAAAAATTAATTTTTTTGTAGTTTTTAGCACTAATTGTTTAATGTTGGCTACTCAAGTAACTCCATTTCTGTAGAGAGTAAAGGGAAAATATTTGAAAATAGTAGATATATCTGTTTTTCCGTTTTCCCATAACAACTGAAAAAAAAAGTAATAAAAATGTGTGTTATTTTGAAAAAAAAAATTATAAGTGAATGATTTCTGATAAAACATGGAGCTATTATAAACTAATTTTAAGTATCTATATTAATATTACAAACTAATGAAGGCATATTAATATTACAAACTAATGAAGGCATATGAATCATAAGATATCTGATTTTTTTATCGAGTTTCTTGAATGACAATATCTATTTTTTTAGGATTTGTGTATTATTTGCCGATTGTGACGTCCTACGCATACTTTACTGTAAATGTTGCTTAAGACTAGATCGTAAATGAGAAATTCTTCCTGCGGATGCGAATGACGTCATTTTATATAAAATAAAAGCGTCTATTTGAAGTCTTAAACGTGAAATGCGTTTTGTACTATCTGTATTTATATATATATATATTTTTTCATCGGGGACGATACTAAATTCTGAAAAGCATAATTCCTCTTTTCTAGTTTTTAGGTGTGTTCGTAATTATATAAATACGTAGCACCTACAATCGTCGTTCAGTCCGTCTGTCAGTCTGTCCGTCTGTCCGTACGTACGTACGTTCGCATATAACAGATCAAAAACTACCCAACCGAATAGCCTGAAATTTTAAATATATAATTGTTACAAAATTTTGCAGAGTCATTTCAAATTTTACGAAAATCGGATGTTTATTAAGTTCAATTACAGGACAATCAACAGTTTTCCGTTACATTACGGCCAATTGGGAAAAAATTATTTCAAGTACCTTTTAATGATGTTACAGACTTTTGAACAGAATAAAATTTATATTAAATTACGGAGTGCACTAAAATATATATTCAGTACAATATGCGGTGCAAAAAATATTTATCAAACTAGTTATGGTACAAACGCAGTTCATTTGCCATGTTTGACGTGCAATTTCCAACTTGTTTTATTTTAGATTAAAATAAATGCATTACATTATATCCTAACAAAAATCAGTTCAAGTAAATAATAGAAGATAAACTATTTCAATATGCATATATATGTGACAAAAAATAAAAAAATATTTTTCTTCCAATAGAAAAATATTTCTATCAAAAAAGTTTCAGAATTTCTAAGTAGTCTGTTTTGACATTCGGAACGAATATTTCCAAACATCAGGGACGAATGAAAATTTGTACTTTTGGAAATAGTAAATATGGAGACATTTATTTGAAATTCATAAAAGCCATCACCCAGACGTAAGTTTGAAGAAGGGGAAATCAAATATTTCTACATTTATTTATTTGTTTTTCCAAAGAAAAACTCCAATTAGTCAAGGCAGCTGTCATAACACACAAAAGTTTTAAAATGTTGATGTTTTTAGAATTACTGATGTTCTTAAGAAAAAGTTTGTAAATTAGGTTTGTGCATCTATTTATATAAAATCCAAGTCTCTGTGTGTCCTTCACGATTCCGGTAGGACCGCCTCATTGAAATGAGTAATTGTTGAAAAAATCTAATGCAGGGTTACCACAGTAGCGCCAAATGTTAGCCAACTTGGTGATAGCTGACTAATTTGGCGAAATTCCCATTTAAAACCATTAATCTTTCATAAAAGAGGTCACCGAAATTTAATTTAAACTCCGCTCTTTTAAGATATTTTTCAAAATCTATGAGTGAGAATTTAAAGTACATCTTTACATCTTCCTCCCGATGCTACTAATAAAATAACCGCCAATAGACGACGCTGTACTGTGTGAGCTCCTAACTGCGCGATTTTAATGTGCTTTAGGTACTTTTCCAGTAAAGGTGCCTTGGCGAAAAAGGAAATTTGGCAACATATTTTCCGGGAACCTATCCACTGTTTCATTTTATATACACACGCATTTTTTTCGATATTTATACGGTTTATTTAATATAAAAAAGACGTTTCTCTAATTTTATAAAGAAACAGATGTGATTTGTACATAAAAACATCAATAATATACATATAAAATAAACATATAAAACAAACAAACACGCTCATCAAGTTTGTTTTCATAGCTGTTTATATGATTTGACAACAAATCTCGATATTTTTCCATTATACGGACACCATGCCAAAATGTATGCTAATGCGCCAATTATTTCAAAATGCTAAAAGATATTTTTACTTTTATGCCAGCAGTTTAATATGAGTTTTATTTTATTGCTTTATTTTATAACAGTTATTTGTTCACTTATTTTAAGTATATAATTGTGATTTAATGAAATAGTTCGTAAAAGTCTGGAATTTTCAAATGTTATATTTTTTAAATGCTCACTTTAGTATCGACAATGTTTTTTCTTTTATTTTTCAAATGCTTCAATTCACGTGATTTTCATTTTGCGCCATCTATTACGCTTGGCGACAAAGGTATCCGTATAACGGAAACGAACCCAAATCTTACTTTTTGATGCCCAAATTACACCAAGCTTTTTTTAAAAAAACGCCAAAGCTCCTACAGTGGAAAAGTACCAAACTGTCTATTATTTTGCGCTATCTGTGTTATAGTTTGTACTATATGTAAGGGCTGTGGAGCGAAGAGTTTAAAAATTAAATATTAAAGTTTCGGCACAGATGTCATATACTATGTCATATACTAATCTATATTGGCGCGATTTTTTTCTGACGCCAATGTCATATACACAACGGGTACTTAACTGGCGGCAAAGTGTCGTTATTTTGCTTGATATGGTAACCAGGATGTTGTTGTTTATGCTGTTGATGTTTTCGCCAAATTGGCGTATATGACAACTGTGCCAAAGTTTCTATAAAGCAGTATAAGACTAAAAAATTAAGAATAAAATAAATGCAAAATAAGACTAAAGGAGAAAGAAAAATCATGCGTTAAGCATAGAATATGAAACACTTTCCAACACATCCTGAATGCTTTAACAAAACATCGTTATTTGGGGAAATAAGATAACTAAGTAAACATTTTAGAAGACGCATAAAAAATTTTAAAAATTGATTTCAGCAGTTACCGTCCATAGCCAATAGTATCGTTATTACATGCCACTATTTAGCCAAAATTTAATTAAAACTACTCTTAAAACTACTGAAATCACATTTCCAGATATTATCATCCATAGACGGTTATGTATCCAATTCTTTGAGTGACCCTGTATATTATTTTATCTATATTCTACAAACATTTCTTAGTAAAACTAAATGTAGTTCAGCGTAAAAACGCATAACTCCTTTAAAAACCACCTTTAAGCAATTTACTCTCATATTCAGCAACCCTTACGAATTCCTTTGTGTAGCCCTGCATATGAACTGTAGCATTTATACACACAGTATAGTATGCATAAACGTAGTGAAACATAAAAGCGCATATCATAATTAAAAATGCATTTCTAGCAATCATTGCTTATGTACAAAACTTCGGAGAAAAGTTGCTTGGCGTGAAAGAAGTTTGCCAACGTATTTTCTGACAACCTATTTACTGCTTCATACTCACAAGCAATATTATCCATATGTATGCAATTTATTTAGGTAGTTGTTAGCTATCCCGTCGACCAGTTTCGCCAAATTATATAAATCGCCAAACCACTAGCCAAATTATACAAATTGACATAATTTTTATTTTAAACAACGAAAGATCAATTAAATTAGCAAAACATTAATAAAAATACAAATATAACGTCGAATTAAAAATCACTTGATGACGTAAGAAACACATGATCATGTTTAATGTCAACCATTATTGGCATTTAATCTTACAATTTGGCGACAGTAATTTGGTCGACGGTATAACTAACAAGTACCTTTATTTAATGTAAAAAAAGCTATTTACCCATTTTTTAATTATTTTTTTTACCCATTTTTTTTACCCATTTTTTAACAGAAGTAATTTTGGCACAGATGTCATATTCGCCTCATATTGGCGCGATTTTTTTTCCGACGCCAATTTGGAGAAAACATCAACAGCATAAACAACAACATCCGGGTTACCATATCAAGCAAAATAACGACACTTTGGCGAGAGTTAAGTACCCGGTGTGTATATGACATTGGCGTCAGAAAAAAAATCGTGCCAATATGGGGCGAATATGACATCTGTGCCGTAATTTTGCACAGATGTCATATACGCATCGGGGTTGGCGTGATTTTTCTCTGACGCCAATTTAGCAGAAATCTCGCTTTCGAATACCAGTTACTTATATATTTTTAAATTATTTGCTATCATTTTGAAAAGGAAATAACTATAATTAAATGAAAGTTTGAATAATAGCTATAGAACAAAACAGTTTATATAATTAAAAACAGAAAATAAAAGTAAATAAACAATTTATTAATAAATAAGAAACAATAGCCGGGTTACCATAGCAGGCAAAATAACACCATTTTGGCGCCAGTTAGGTATCCCGGTTCATATCTGAAATCTGTGCCGTAATTTGTATATAAAAAAATATTATATATATTTAGAAACGATTTTTTTATGTATATAAGTGCATATATAAACAAAAATAAAAGTTCATTAGATTTGTTTTCATAGCTGTTTATATATTTTGGCAACATATCTCACTACTCTGATGCCCGAACTGCGCCAAGCTTTTTTTAAAAATGCGCTATAATGGAAAAGTACCTAAATAAATAATTAACAGAAATAACCAATTATACAAACTAAAACTTTTTATTTCGAGATCAAAGCATTGTTTTTAATTTCAATTAAAAATACATATATCCTTGGATAACTTTAGTTGAAATTAGGTTCACAGCTTAATATCTCATTCCATAAACCTAAACAAACACAAGTGATTCATGCATTGTGAAACTTAAAAATTTTTTAAATCATTGAGGTAATCATTCACAAAGTAAGTTCTCCAACAATCAATAGACAATATTCTAATGACATCATAGTAGGTAAAATGGGGGCGGTATCGTTTGTTTATGGTTTGAAATCACAAAGATGCAATTTCTCTTAGTTACATTATTTTATTGTCATATTTATGAGCTCAGAACAAAAGCCTATTTTTTCATTATTTAGTTATTAAAGACGGAAAAAAAATATAAATGCATGATTTGAAAAATTTAAATAATTTTCTTTGTTAATAGTAAAAAATAACATCGGGAAGTAACAGCGGGTTTAAGTTAAATAAGTTTAACTTTTTAATTCTGTTGTAATATTCAAAATAACTGTATTTATCAGATTTCAGTAAACAACATCAGGGCCCGATTAAACTTTGAAGTTAGAGGAATTACAATGTCATTTCAGGATCTTTCTTTTGGAGAAGCTTTTCTAAATTTCATATATACATGGAAACTCTTCAGTGTTAGAAATATTATTCTTAGGACTGACATAACACGAGAACGGCCTGCAATTTTACACAAGTTTTTGAAAGCTACTTTATATCAGAAATTTTACTAAAAACTGGTTACTTTTTTGTTATAGCGGCCCACACTATTAGGATTATGACAAGTTGCAGCCAATTTTGCCAACGTCGTAACCAAGATCGTGAAACACACACACATAACACCATATAATACCATTTCATGAAATCGTATACGATAATTTAATAGTTTTTACCTTACTTCAAGTGTAAAATTTATTTATTTTTAAGGCTTAACAATCTAAATTGTCCAATATATGAATTTAAAAAAATGTAAGCAAAGATTGAATAGACATGACCGCAAAAAGTCTCAAATCTGCATAACACTTGGAACCAAACTGTGCAGATTAGTGGTCTTCTACTGTACACAGTTTTTCATAAATGTGTTTCATTCTTTAAATGCGTTATTTTCATCTATCACTGCGGAACAAGCGAGAAAACTCATATTCTTGCACATGAGTTGTATATATCTTTATATCTAAATTTCCGTCATTTTTGACGGGCTACCTTTCTAGTTTATTTATAAGACCCAAGAAAAGTATGAAACTATATTCTTGTATTTTTGTAGCTTTTGAAAATCGAATCGATTTTTTTTTTGTTTCTATTCTAACTCATCCTTAATAATTATGAAATGACTAGGTTCGGTAAGACTATGAAATCCATTTTGCCAGTTGAGCGTTTTTTAGGTGCATTCGTAATTATATAAATACGTATCACTTATAGTCGTCGTCTGATCCGTTAGTCTGTCTGTCCGTCTGTCCACATATAAAATCGCAAAAACCACCCAACCGAATGGTTTGAAATTTAATATATATAATGGTAGCAGAATTTTGTAGAGTCATTTGAAATTTTAAAATGTTGATGTTTTTAGAATTATTGACGTTCTTAAGAAAAAGTTTGTAAATTAGGTTTGTGCATTTATTTATATTACCCAAGAAAGGTATGTAACTATATTCTTGTATTTTTGTAGCTTTTGAAAATCGAATCGATTTTTTGTTGTTGTTGTTTCTATTCTAACTCATCCTTAATAATTATGAAATGACTAGGTTCGGTAAGACTATGAAATCCATTTTGCCAGTTGAGCGTTTTTTAGGTGCATTCGTAATTATATAAATACGTATCACTTATAGTCGTCGTCTGATCCGTTAATCTGTCTGTCCGTCTGTCCACATATAAAATCGCAAAAACCACCCAACCGAATGGTTTGAAATTTAATATATATAATGGTAGCAGAATTTTGTAGAGTCATTTGAAATTTTAAAATGTTGATGTTTTTAGAATTATTGACGTTCTTAAGAAAAAGTTTGTAAATTAGGTTTGTGCATTTATTTATATTACCCAAGAAAAGTATGTAACTATATTCTTGTATTTTTGTAGCTTTTGAAAATCGAATCGATTTTTTTTTGTTTGTTTCTATTCTAACTCATCCTTAATAATTATGAAATTACTAGGTTCGGTAAGACTATGAAAACCATTTTGCCAGTTGAGCGTTTTTTAGGTGCATTCGTAATTATATAAATACGTATCACTTACAGTCGTCGTCTGATCCGTTAGTCTGTCTGTCCGTCTGTCCACATATAAAATCGCAAAAACCACCCAACCGAATGGTTTGAAATTTAATATATATAATGGTAGCAGAATTTTGTAGAGTCATTTGAAATTTTAAAATGTTGATGTTTTTAGAATTATTGACGTTCTTAAGAAAAAGTTTGTAAATTAGGTTTGTGCATTTATTTATATTACCCAAGAAAGTTATGTAACTATATTCTTGTATTTTTGTAGCTTTTGAAAATCGAATCGATTTTTTTTTTGTTGTTGTTTCTATTCTAACTCATCCTTAATAATTATGAAATGACTAGGTTCGGTAAGACTATGAAATCCATTTTGCCAGTTGAGCGTTTTTTAGGTGCATTCGTAATTATATAAATACGTATCACTTATAGTCGTCGTCTGATCCGTTAGTCTGTCTGTCCGTCTGTCCACATATAAAATCGCAAAAACCACCCAACCGAATGGTTTGAAATTTAATATATATAATGGTAGCAGAATTTTGTAGAGTCATTTGAAATTTTAAAATGTTGATGTTTTTAGAATTATTGACGTTCTTAAGAAAAAGTTTGTAAATTAGGTTTGTGCATTTATTTGAATTACCCAAGAAAAGTACGTAACGATATTCTTGTATTTTTGTAGCTTTTGAAATCGAAAAAAATTTTCTTTTTGTTTTTAATCTAAATCATCCTTATTAATTATGAAATGACTAGGTTCGGTAAGACTATGAAAGTCTTTTTGCCAGTTGAGCGGTTTTTAGGTGCATTCGTAATTATATAAATACGTAGCTCCTACAGTCGTCGTCTGACCCGTCCGTCTGTCCGCATATAAAAGCGCAAAAACTACCCAACCGAATATTTTGAAATTTAATGTATATAATCGGAGCAGAATTTTGTCGAGTCATTTCAAGTTTTTATAAAAATCGAATCAAAACTTTAAAATGTATCAATAAAAGTTTTCTTCATTATATTAAACACTATCATAGGTAATTAATTAAACGATATCCCATGATAGATAATGATTCTAGGTTGCCGGTGTACGTAATTAATTCAATGATATCCCATGATAGGTATTGATTATAGGTTGCTATGGTGACTACGTTTATTGAAGATGGTGTCATATTATTTCCATATTACGGAATTGTATATATATAATCGTAATAAATTTTGTATTCATACATTTTTGCATAAGGGTGCGACATCTATTGCCCCAAGATCTAAATATTTATAAAACTAGTTATAGTACGAACGCACCTCATTTGCCGCCTTTCACATACAATTTCCGACTTGTTTCATTTTATTTTATTTTGGATTTAAATAATTGCATTACATTATATCCTAACAAAAATCATTTCAAGAAAATAAAGGGAATGATAAACTATTTCAATATGCATACATATGTAAAAATCTTTTTCTTCCAATAGCAAAATATTTCTATCCAAAAAGTTTCAGAGTTTATAAGTAGCCTATTTTGACATCTGCATCTGCAACGAAACTTTCCAAACTTGAGGGACGAATGAAAAATCGTAGTTTTGGAAATAGTAAATATGAGGACATTTATTTCATATTTATGAAAGCCGTCACTCAGACGTAAGTTTGAAAAAGAGAAAATCAAATATTTCTACATTCATTTATTTATTTTTCCAAAGAAAAACTCCCATTTGTCAAGGCAGCTGTCATAATACACAAACATTTTAAAATGTTGATGTTTTTAGAATTATTGATGTTCTTAAGAAAAGGATTGTAAATTAGGTTTGTGCATTTATTTGAAATACCCAAGAAATGTATGTAACCATAGTCTTGTATTTTTGTAGCTTTTGAAATCGATTTTTTTTTTGTTTCCAGTCTAACTCTTCCTTATTAATTACGAAATGACTAGGTTCGGTAAGACTATGAAAGTCCTTTTGCCAGTTGAGAGTTTTTTAGGTGTATTCGTAATTTTATACAGTGGTTCTGATTACTCAAACGCCCCTCCCTTCAAATTGGGGGCCTAGGTGCAGCTTACCTGCATACCTGACATAGTTCATGTCTCAAAATTCACATTTTCCAAAGATTTCACAATTCAAAATATATATTATATTCTGTAAGCATTATGTATTTATATTTTCAATGCAAATTTCTGATTAAAAATAAATGTTCTGAACTATCTGAAAAAGAATTTGAAACCAGAAATACCACTTTCGCACATATGTGTCTAAAAAAGAATTTGAAACACTAGAAATACTACTTTAGCTCATATCTATGAATTTATTTTTTATATGCTTCACACAACGATTCAACGAATTGTATATGAATCCAATTTTCAAGTCATGTTTGGCAACATCCTGTAAGTACGTGTATCCATTTTATTTCTGCGCACGTCTATGATTCGTTTTGCCATAATTGTATCATGTAATTTGGGATTCAGATCATGATTTTATGAAATGATGCTTGTTTTTTTTTTTTTTTTTTTTTTTTTTTTTTTTTTTTTAATCAATTTTATTTTTGTATTTAAAGCTGAAATTTTACAATCGATTTTTAACCCACTTCCTGATATGTTAGAATTATAACAAGTCGGAAATTGTATGTCAAACGTGGCAGATGAGGTGCTTTCGTACTATAACTAGTTTTATAAATATTCAGACCTTGGTGCAATAGTTGTTGCGCTCTTACGCAAAATTACATGAATGCATAACATACTACGGTTATATACGGAGGTGGCCAAAATTGCATACCTGACACTTTTAGGTAGCTTTCATTACAAAAATTAAAAAGCTTCCTATTGCAGCTGTCCGAAGGAAAACATTTCGGGAGATGTTGCTATATTTTCGCCGATCATGACCACCAGATCCCAAAACCACATTCCGTTGAAATGTTGACTGATATATATATACTATATATGTATCTGAATTTTGTCATGCTGTAACTCTAAAATTTTTGTGCTGATTTTGATGAAATTTTTCACGTGCATAGTACATACTAATGTCTCGACCGAGTTCGTTGGCCAGCTTCAGATGCCATCTGTTTCAAAATGGAGGCCATTTGAATGTTTGAAATTTTTTTTATGTTTCCTAACATTGTATACTTATAAAAAATGTTACGTTTCACAAAATGCAAAACTCTTATGTATCATTTAAAACAGAATGTTAGAAACATTAAAAGGTATTTTAAAGAGTCACACAGTGTAAATTAACAACATAGGTCATTTTAAAGAGAAAGTTGGGAAACCTAAATATTTTTAAAAGTGTCCACAAAATTCAAATTGCCGCCATTTTTAAACAAGATGGAGGAATCTGGCCAACGAACTCGGTTGAGACATTAGTATATACTATGTATGTGAAATATTTCATCCAAATCGGTTCAAAAATTCGATAGTTACTTCATGACAAATTTCAGATATAAATATATATATATATATATATATATATATATATAAGTCAGCATTCCGAGAGGGTGGTTTTGGTATCTGGGGGTTCATGATCGGCGAAAATATAGCAAAATTTCCCGAAGTTTTTTCCTTCGGACGACTGCAATAGGTAGCTTTTTACTTTTTATAATGAAAGTGTCCACACTTTGGGCCACCACTGTAAATACGTAGCACCTATAGTCGTCGTCTGATCCGTCCATCTGTCTGTCCGTCTGTCCGCATATAAAAGCGCAAAAAATACCCAACCGAATGGTTTGAAATTTAATATATATAATCGTAGCAGAATTTTGTTGAGTCATTTCAAATTTTAAAATGTTGATGTTTTTAGAATTATTTATGTTCTTAAGAAAAATTTTGTAAATTAGGTTTGTGCATTTATTTGAATCACCCAAGAAAAGTATGTAACAATAATCTTGTGTTTGTGTAGCTTTTGAAATGGAATTTTTTTTTCTAGTCTAGCTCATCTTTATTTATTATGAAATCACTAGGTTCTGTAAGACTATGAAAGCCCTTTTGCCAGTACAGCTTTTTTTAGGTGCATTCGTAATTATATAAATACGTAGCACTTATAGTCGTCGTCTGATCCGTCCGTCTGTCCGCATGTAAAAGTGCAAAAACGACTCAACCAAATGGTTTGAAATTTAATATATATAACCGTAGCAGAATTTTATCGAGTCATTTCAAATTTTATGAAAATCAAATCAAAACTTAAAAAGACATTGATAAAAGTTTTCTTCATTCTATTAAATTCTATCATACGTAATTAATTCAATGATATTCCATGATAGGTAATGATTCTCGGTTACTATGGTGATTACGTCCTATTTAAGATGGAGTCATATTATTTCCGTACTGCTGAATTTAATATATATAATCTTAATAAATTTTATATTAATGCATTTTTGCATAAGAGTGCAATAGCTATTGCACCAAGATCTGAATATTTATAAAACTTGTTATAGTACGAACGCATCTCATTTGTTACGTTTGATGTACAATATCCGACTTGTTTAAAATTTAAATTGTCATATTGCTGCCACTTTTTTGGAACAGTAATATTTGCTTTATTTAATCTGTCATTAAATAAAATGAATATTATTATTTTTAAAGAATGGTTGTAATCAAGTAATCAAGCAACCAGAATTTTAGTAATAAATATTCATATAATATAATCTCATAATTTTGAAATTAAATGATTTAAAATTAAAATACGGAAAAACTGATGTCAACAGGCATCGAAGTATTATAAGTATGAAAAACATTCGTCGTTAATGGGTTGAATTTTCAAAATAAGAATGTCGAGGGAAAAACAAAAGAAAACTTTAAAAGAAACCTTCTCGAAAAGCACAATATAGAGACCAGATTTTACCTTTAGGAAAACAGCAGATATTTTAGGTAAAAATCTCCAAAGAACATGAGGGTTTATTACCTAAAAGGGAGATGTACTTTTTTATCATGCTTCGTTAAAACTTATAGTAACTTTGTAAATTTAGACAAATAAATAACTGAATTAGAAAACAATTTTCAGGCTTGTTTGAAATACTGTTTAATGGCTAGCGGATATTTGTCATTCTATAAACTCACCAAAATTTGAAAGTTCCTCTCATAAAATTTTGCTTTCACGAGAATTATAATGACGAATTGTGAGTTCCTATTTATTCAACTACATCTCATTAGTTTAGCACTAGAACACCCGGAAATTTTACTCAAGTTTCATAAATATATTTGACACAAGAATTTTTTTAAAAAATTATTTGACTGCTTTATTTAACGTAAATCTGCATGGTTTAAATTTAACTTATTTTACGAAAGAATTTCTGGTTCCAGTTGACATTTAATCATATGGTCGGAGTAGGATAGACTCTTTCCGGGCGTTCTAGTGTTAAAGTACACTTTTAACGGTGGCTGAAAGCACCCTTTCATGACATTTACGATAATATCAAAGACATTCGAAGCATTTTCACAAGCTAACATGCAATGTTACTCGCAATGTTCTCTTGACATTCATAATAAGATTGTACTGATGTATGGTATAATAATGATACAGTGAATCTCAATAACACGAATGAATTTGCAATGCTTCTTTAAATTTACATTTAGAAAGATATATTATATGTTAATTGATATACCATACTATGAGGAATTACTTTTATTGTGGAGATTAATATCAGTACATATATTGTGCTAAATGTTTATTTTTTGTTATTAAAAAGACCTGCTATTTTTCTTAAAAAATTCTTCTATATTCTAGAGAATATAGTAATTCTTACAGAGCTGTAAGAATTTACGTTATAAACAATCATTAAAAATACATTTAGTTACTAAATGAAATATACTCTGACACTTAAAAGGAAAATTACGTATCAATACTATACAAATTCTTTAGTTATATCAAAATGTGAAGTTATATGTCTTTTTAAAAAAAGTAACTAAATATATTTTTAATAATTGTTTATAATGTAAATTCTTACAGAAAATATGGAAGAATTTTTTAAGAAAAATGGTATGTCATTTTAATAAGCCCAAATAAATATATATGAAAGGTTCTGTACTGATATTGCTTTCCACAATAATAGTAACGCCTGATAGCATTGTATATCAATTAGCTTATAACAAGGGCATTACAAAACGCAGATTTTTCTGTTAGTAAACCATGTAAAATAAAAGATAAATTAATTAATTATAAATACAATTTACAGGTTTATTTGAAATCGTGTTTAATGGTTTGCGGATATTTGTCATTCGACAAACTCATCGAAATTTAAATGTTTTCTCTCATAAAATTTTACTTTCACTGTAATTAATAACGAGTAAATATTTACTATTTGCAACGTTAAATTGTTAATAACATCATAGGGCATCCTTCAACAGTTCTTTATGGTAAATAAATATGAATACATACTTTTGTTTAAAGAGATTTAACACCCGGATTAATTCATAATGCTTCATCAAAATTTATAGTAACATTCTAAGTTTAGACAGAAAAATAAATTAATTAGAAATACAATTTTCAGGTTTGTTTGCAATAGTGTTTCATGGCTTGCGGATATTTGTCATTGATAAACTCATCGGAATTTAAATGTTTTCTCTTATAAAATTTTACTGTCACTGTAATTATAATCTCAAATTCTGAGTTTCTATTTGTTAAATTACAACTCATTAGTTTAAAGTACACTTTTAAGGGTGGCTGAAAGCACTCTTTCGTGACATTTACGGTAATTTCAGAGATGTTCGAAGCATTTTCAGTAGTTAGCACGGAAAGTTCTGGATTTAATGTAGAGATTTATATTCAAATAATTATTTAGAAACATCCATGTATAAACACGAAAAAGTAAATGTAATTATTTATTTTTAACACAATTATTCTGAATATACAGAATTAACTAAGCTAAATTACTTTGCTGTGGGTTGTTTATTTGATACTTATGCAGAATTTTAGCTTAATCATAATGTGCTATAGGATCTCAAACTTTTAAATTTTAATGAGAAACAATAAATAAAAATCATGTGTCAAGCATAGATTCTCAATAAATTTTGTTTAAATATCTGAAACCTTAAAATGTTAATAACATAAGAAATCTTCAACAGTCCTTTATGGTAAATAAATATGAACGCATACTTTTGTTTAAAGATATATAACACCCGGATTAATTTGTAATGCTTCATTAAAACTTATAATAACATTGTATATTTAGACAGATAAATAAATTAATAGAAATACAATTTTCAGGCTTGTTCGAAATAGTGTTTCATGGATTGCGGATATTTGTCGTTCTATTAACTCATCGGAATTTAAATGTTTTCTCTTATTAAATTTTACTTTCACTGTAATTATAATCTCGAATTGCGAGTTTCTATTTGTTCAGTTGCAGCTCGTTAGTTTAAAGTACACTTTAAAAGGTGGCTGACATTTACGATAATATCAGAAACGTTCGAAGCATTTTCACCAGTTAACACGGAAAGTTTTGGATTTAAAGTACAGATTTACATTCAAATAATTATTTAGAAACATCCATGTACAAACTCGAAAAAGTTAATGTAATTATTTATTTCTAACGCAGTTAGGTTAAATATACAAAATTAACTAAGCTAAATTAATAACGAGTAAATATATGCAACATTAAAATGTTAATAACATAAGAAATCCTGCAACAGCTCTTTATGGTAAATCAATATGAATACACACTTTTGTTTAAAGAGGTTTAACACCAGGATTAATTCATAATGCTTCATTAAAACTTATAGTAACATTCTAAGATTAGACAGAAAAATAAATTAATTAGAAATAAAAATGTAGAAATGTAAATTCACAGACTTTTGAAGAATTTTCAGCAGTTAACACGGGAAGTTTTGGATTTAAAGTAAAGATTTATATTTCAATAATTATTTAGAAACATCCATGTATAACTCAGGTTTCTTTGAAATAGTGTGTTATAGCTTCCTGATATTTGTCATTCGAAAAACTCATCGGAATTTAAATGTTTCTCTCATTAAATTTTATTTTCACTGTAATTATAATCTCAAATTGCGAGTTTCTATTTGTTAAATTACAACTCATCAGTTTAAAGTACACTTTTAAGGGTGGCTGAAAGCACTCTTTCCTGACATTTATGGTAAATTCAGAGACTTTTGAAGAATTTTCAGCAGTTAACACGGGAAGTTTTGGATTTAAAGTAGAGATTTATATTTCAATAATTATTTAGAAACATCCATGTATAACTCGAAAAAGTGAATGTAATTATTTATTTTTAACACAATTATGCTGAATATACAGAATTAACTAAGCTAAATTATTTTTCTGCGATTTGGTTATTTGATACTTATGCAGAATTTTAGTTTAATTATAATGTGCTATAGGATCTTAAACTTTTAAATTTTAATGAAAAATAAAAATAAAAATCATGCGTGAAGCATAGATTCTCAATAAATTTTGAGTAAATATCTGAACCCTTAAAATATTAATAACATAACAAATCCTTCAACAGTCCTTTATGGTAAATAAATATGAACGCATACCTCTGTTTAAAGATATATAACACCCGGATTATTTTTTAATATTTCATTAAAACTTATAGTAACTGTTATTTCTAATAACTTAATTTAAAATTCATAAAAACTACAACTGTAGTTATCATAGCAATTAAATGCACTTTTAAGCGACAAATAAATCTGATGCAAAGATTACGAAAAGCAAGTTACACAATAAAAACTTTAATATATACTGAACATTATTACTCGTTTACATTTTCGTTAGAAAAAGTATCTGACGTCATTGGTGCCCACGCAAAAACATAAGATATATATATATAAAGCAATAAAAACACTTAATGATTTACAAAATGATTATGATAACAATAAATCTCACTTATTGAATTCAGAAATTACTTTACTTTATTTCTGATTAATTTATTATATCTAAATGATATTTATAGATAACACTCTTCCCCCTTTTGAGTTGCTGACTAGCTACTCAAAACTATATTCTATTTTCCAAATCTCTGGGGCATTTTGGTCACACGACCAAATCGGATTCTATAAATCGTTGGCTCAGATTCAGTCAACAAGTCTGAAGAATCTGTTCCGATCATAGCACCTTGATTACTGCTTTCTAGCTGAAAAGGAGAAGGATAAAAATTAGTAGGAGATGATTCTAATGGAAAAACTGGTTGTATGCGTCTGATAACCCCACCATGTTCTATTTTTAATCTGACTGTTCTAATTTTTGCATCCTTTCCAGGAATTAGATCCACAATCTTTGCAAGCGGCCAATTGAGACGTTTTTGTACATCGTCCTCAATGTGCACATGTTCACCCATCTTCAGGCCGGGTAATTGGGCGATTTCACGACGCCTTTGAATAAGTGACTGAGATATTCAGTTCGAAAGCGCATTCTCAATTGTATCATGAGCTTAATTCTGTATCGCAGCCTTTTGCAAAACTGTTTTGCGTCAACTTCATGAATTTACGTGACACTAGAATTAGAGTTTTGCAATAAAAACATGTTCGGTGTTAATGGAACTAAATCCTCTGGATTTTCGGATTGATATGTGAGAGGGCGAGAGTTTAAAATGCATTTACAATCACACAAAATTGTTTGCAGTTCCTCAAAAGTCACGACAGCTTTACCGAGTGTTCGTCGGAGATGCTCTTTGATCACACGGGCGGCTGAGGAAGGATTGAAATTCCAAACGATTCGTTTCAGGTCGGAGAAAGGAGTCAATTTTTGCCAATCAATTTTTGCCAGATCATTACTGGCACCTTTGAAATTGGTACCATTATCAGAATAGATCATTCTAAGTCTTCCTCTTCTTGCGATGAAACGTCGCAAAGACAGCAAAAATGCATCAATTAACAGAGAGGAGACAAGTTCTAAATGGACAGCTTGATAGACTGCACAAGTATAGAGCACTATACAGGTTTTATCTGCATTTTTAATAAATAAAGGTCCAGCTAAATCAATGCCTACAATTTCAAAAACGTTAGAATCTTTAATGCGATCAAAGGTCAGTGGTACTGGATCGGATTCACGTGATTTAACTTTGTAGCGCTGGCAAGGAATGCATTTATTTACTACTTTTCGGACAGTTTTTCTACCTCTTTCAATCCAATATTTTTCTCTCAAAATACTTAAAAGAATGTGCGCTCCAGCATGACAATTCGCTATATGAAATGTTCTATCAGTCTCACCGTGAAAAGACAGTCATCAGGTAAAAGAATTTGCGATAAGGAATATGGTGTATCAATGCTCTCTGTAGTTCTTGTCTTTATTCTAATTATACCGTCTTCATCTTTAAAACAGTTTAGGTTAGGTATCGAATCTACATCTGGAAAAAACTCACTTTGTACAATTGAAATTAAAGTTTTTTCAGCATATTCTAATTCTTCAACTGATAATTTACCCTTTTTCCTAGCACTGCATAGCGATTTCACATTATTTATGAATCTTAATACCCAAGCAACTAATCTAACAATCGACTCAAATTTAGAAAATTTCCTAGCGTACCAAGGAATATTTTTGACTGCTGTATTTACATTGCACAATTGCACAATTTCACTTTTCTCCTTTCACTAGTAATCTCTGGAGTTTCGTTATCTAGAGCCTCCGTCCTGGGTCATTTCTCCCTTTCTTCTATGAGCGATTTCGGCCCTTCCCACCACCGAGATTCTAGCAATTGCTGGGGAGAACACCCATGCGAAATCAAATACGCGGGATTCCTTTTTCCGGGCACATGGCACCATTCGTTATTGGGGAAAAGACTTTTTATTTCTTTTAACCTGTTCAAAACAAAAACGGACCATTCACCGTATTCACTTATTCAGTACAACGCAACCATGGTGTCACTCCAAAAAATTGTTTTCATGTTCTGGACACAAAGTGCTTGCTGTACTGAATGTGCCAACCTAGCTATGATGTTACACGCGATTAATTCCAATCTCGGAATTGACGCTTGCTTTATAGGAGCAACTCTAAATTTTGCTCTAATTAATTGAATTTTACAGCTTCCGGAGTTATAGTTCGAAAAAATACGCAAGCTGTATATGCCTCTTTGCATGCATCCACGAAAACACGCATCTCGGTAGACTCATTTATTTCAACATATCGCGGAATTTGAACGTCCTCTAATATATTTATCTCACTGAAACACTTTTAAAAAGATCTTTGAATTTCCTCCAGTAAGGGAGAATCCCAACATAGACCTAGTTTCCAGCTTTGTTGCAATATAATTTGGGGTGGCAACGTTGCTTGGCACAATATTCCAATCGGGGCAAAAATTTTCTGCATAGAGCTCAAAATTAATCTTTTAGTGAAATTTTCATTGTTACTTAATTTATCAAAAGTTAAATTACACTTAAGCATATCCCAATCAAGATCCCACAATATCCCAAGCAATTTTGTTACACCCGAACTTTTTGAAACATTTTGAGATTTAACATTACTTTCCCAATTTCTCAAATTAAAACACCCTCGAGGCATAATGCATTTAGCCTGCTCGATAAATTCGTCTAGTTCCGCAGCATTCGAAACATCTGTAACACAATTATCAACATAAAACGAATATTTCAACTTTTCTGCCATATTCCTATAATTATGAGATACATTATCTAAAAAATGAGATATCGAAGCTGCCAACAAAAAATGGCTCGAACTCACACCGAAAACCACCCTGCAATGTCTGTAAGTAATTTTTTCGTTCACAGAAGGATAATAAAATTGTAAAAAATCTCTATGTTCTGGGTTTACATTAATCTGCAAAAAGGCTTTTTCGATATCCACAGAAAGACCAATTTTATAAATTCGAAACCTATCTATAATATCCGGTATTTGCTCAATTAAATTCGGGCCTTTATACAAAATATCATTTAAGGAACACTGTCCGTATTCTTTAGCGGGCGCATGAAATTAGTCCTAATTTTAGGCCTAATTAGGCCTAATTTTAGTAGTAGCACTGTCCACTTTCACCACAGGCCGATGCGCCAAAAATGCCCTTTCTGGACGACCCCCGTTACTTTCTCAATTATTTCTAAATCTTCCCATTCTCTGAAAACATTTTCATAATCAATAAGAAGACGCGTTCGTTTTTTGCGCTTTCGCACATTTTTCTATGTCTCTTTCACGTCATTTCTGTATTACTGGGTAATTCAATCGTATCAGATTTAAAAGGTAAACAAACTTCATATCTACCATCTGGATGAATTTTAATATTGGTTTTAAATTCCTCTATTATTTTAGAATGCTCATATTGATTTTTCAAACTTTCTACAGGCTCTCTAATACCGATTGTTTCAAGATCGCATAACTCATTAATGGAAGCATTTTGAACACACAAAGATACAACAGACAAAACAGTATTACCATCATAATTACTATTCAAATTTTGATTGGGTTTTTCAGTTAATACACAACCCAAGCGTGTTTTTAACAAAAATAAACCTGAATCTAATTTCATACATTTATTAGTGAATAATGTGCCAATTAAATCGGCACCTAAAAGTAAATTTCCGAATCCTCAAATTCAAGATCAGATTTTTCTCTAAGCTCAATAAGTGCCTCCACACTACAAAGTTTAGGCACAAACCCAGTAATTTTAT
The DNA here is from genome assembly GCA_963932465.1 of Maratus speciosus. Lineage (NCBI taxonomy): Eukaryota > Metazoa > Arthropoda > Arachnida > Araneae > Salticidae > Maratus > Maratus speciosus. Next base: position 287,739,928 of record OZ010789.1, on the reverse strand, counting down.
TTTCAGAGAATACCTCAGCTCTACAATTAAAGGGATCATTCAAATCAGAAATAATTAAATCATAAACAGGATGTAATTGAACTGAGGTTTCTCTCCCCCCAAAAAGGCAATGGGTCATTTTAATTGTCCTCTTAGGAACCAGATGTAGATTCTCAACCACTTTTTTACTGACATAACTGTTTTGAGAAGCAGAATCAATAATAGTGCGAACCTTTAGTTCCACATTCTTATTTTTCACTTTAACCATTAATGTCATGAGATAAACATTTTCAATATTAGAATGATTTTTCATAATATTAGTTTCATGAATTTCATTTTTTCTCTTATCATTAGCATTTTCAATATTATTATCTGGGCACATAAGAAAATGATGATATTTTTTACACTTAATACAGGTACTTTTAAATCTACAGTTTTTAGATATGTGGTTAGGCTTAAAACAATTAAAGCAAGCATTTCTCTTTAATAAAATCTTTTTCTTATTTTCTATAGTCATATTTCTAGCCGCAAAACAATCTCGCGATGAATGACTTTTCTCACAAAATGTACAAGTAAATTCTCGCTTACCTGTATTTTGAAAAGAAGTGCTTAATAGCGATGAAGCCGTTGCAGGAGAGGAAATTTTCTCATCCTGGTCATGTCTTTTATTAGTTGTATTCGCACCGAAACCGCTGCGCGGTAAAGCAACCATCTCTTAGCTTTGCACTTCGTGCTTAAGAAAACACATTGTGATATCGTACCTTCGCCACACATTTTCGACGGGGAAAGCAACAGGCATTTCCGTGGAGGACAATGGTCTTTTGTGTAAAGGCATGCAGAGGAAATACCAGGCATACTTCTGCCCTTGGGATCTGCTCAACAGGGTATTTCAACTTTTCCAAGAAATAGGGGTGGCTGGACAATGTGTGGGAATTCGTCCCTAAAGTGAAAGTAAAAAGAGACTCAGGCAGAAGCTAGTGTGGAGGCTGATAGGAGGCTGGGTGACACTGATGAAGTGAGGTTGTTTTTTTACCAACGGAAGAGATGCGAGTAAAAATCGTTTTACTCAGGTTGGCTATGAGAAGTATAGAACTGTTAATAAAAAGTGAGAGTGTCTACCTATGAATGGTAAAGTTTGTTATTTCATTTTTCAAATCTATTTTAGTTGTTCTAATAAAGAACTTTGGTAAGAAACATGTATTATTTTTCAACGATCATCTCACAAGAGCTTAGTGAACGAAAAAGCTCTGGCCCACTACATCACAGCTATAGTGTTATAAATGGTGGCAGCTTACGGATTAATTAGGTCTAGCATAAATTAGACTGGACCCACGTGAACTTGATGTACAGAAGGAAACTGTGTTAGAAACAAGGACAGTCGGTGATGAAATCTTGTGTTTGACGAGAAAGATTTTCAAGTGTATCCGGTGAGGAACTGTGAAATCTGGAGTGTCGAATATGTTAGCTGGTATGTAACAAGGACTAAGGATTCGACGATATAGAAAATTTCTTCAGTAAACATCCAGTGCAGTGGATAGAAGACTATTCATCGATCGCCCTTAGGAATCCATGGAGACAGCTTGTGTGTAAATTTCCCGGCGGAAATCAAGTTAGATCCGGAGATACGACAGTACCTGAAAAAAAAAAAGTGCAGGAAAGCCTTGGAGCAGTGTGGAGAAGGTCTACATTTGAAGGTAAGCCCTTTTATGAAATTTTCCAGAGAGGTCTGTTAGGATTTAATATTGTATATGTCTGTTTTTGGTAATTTGTATATGTTTAATAGATAAAAAGTCTAGGGTAGCTATTAATTTGGGATCGAAATTTTTAGTTAGAATTTTTATATTAAACGGGTTTCTTATGGTCTGTGCGGTAATTCATTTGGTTTTGAAAATTTAATATTTATGTATTTCATAATTTACTTGAGGATAGTAAATTACGGTTGATTAATAAAAGAATATTAATCATTAAAATTAATCATAGTTGTGGATGTAACTTTTAGTTATAAAGTTGGGGCATATACAGCTTTTGTTTATTACAGCAATAAAGTTATTTGAAATTTTATAGGTATGCTGTAGGAAATAGCAGGATTAGTTGTTTTTATATAAATTGTATTTATATAGTGCTGTGAGTATCAAAATAATTTTGAGGATTTACTCAGTTTTAAAGGATATAACAAGTGTACGAAAATTTTCGGTAGGAAAATTGTATTATTGCTTTATGCATTGAAATATATCTAGAGGATAAAATTCTATTCCTTATTGTAATTTTTATTGTGTTTTATAAATTGTATATATTTGTGTATTGTTGTGATTAGTATATTTTGGGGGAAAACAATGGAAGAATTTCTAGGGAAATATACTAAAAACATCTTGCTTTTGCTGGCAGAGGAATTTGAGACCAACGTGTCGGCAACTGATAAGAAAAAAACTATAATTCAGGCTATTTTAGCAGCATCGGATTATAATGAGAGTTTTGCTAAATCGAATTTAGAATGTATTCTTAAGGAGGATGCAGAACGAAAAGAAATGGAACGGGAAAAATTAGCTTTGGAACGGGGAGACGAAGAGCGCGAAAAAACAAGACAATTTGAGTTAGAAAAATTAAGAATTCAAAATTCTTCGGAAACTGTTAGTCTTTCGTCTAGTGATATGAATGTAGGTTCGCATAGGAATCCAAAAATTAATTTGAAAGAATTAGTTCCACGTTTTGATTGTAAATTAATTGACATCACTCTTTTCTTTATGATCTTTGAAAAACAGGCGGAAAAAGCTAAAATTTCGCAAGAGGATATGGTTAGCCAATTAATTCCCTTATTGCCATCAGATATCGCGGAAATTATAGTGAAGCAACCAGCAGAATTAGGAGATGATTTTCAACATGTAAAAAAAGTTTTATTAAATCGTTTTAGATTGGGAACAGGTGCTTTAAAACAGAAGTTTGAAAATCATCAAAGGAAACCTGGAGCGTTATGGGTAGACTTGGTATATGAATTAAGGGGTTATTTGGATAATTGGTTGGAATCATTAGAAATAAAGGATTTCGAGTCTTTAAAAGAGCTCATGCTCACAGAGCAAGTAAAAAAACGCGTTCCTTTTGAAGTAAAAGAAAAATTTATGGATGAATGGGATGAAATGAAAGAGGCTTCGAAACTTGCTGATAAATGTGACAAATATGAGAGTATTAGAAGTAGTTTCAGGAAATAAGAAAAAAAATCTTGGGAAAAAAAACCTTATTCAGAGATGCAAAGAAGCAATTTAAATCCGAAAATTAGGGGTGAAGTAAAAGCTAAATCGGAGTTAGAGAATAAAACGGAAAATTTTAAAAATGATAAACTTAAACAAGACCAGGCTTTTGAGAGGAAAAGGCAGATTAGGTGTTTTTTTGTAATCAACCAGGGCACATAAAACCAGATTGTGCGGAATGGTCAAAAAAGAAAAATCAGTTCAATACAATTAATCATTTAGGTAATGATGTTGATTTAGGGGATTGTTTTAAACCTTATCTAAAAAAAGCTCTAATAAACGGGGTTGAAAGACACTATTTGAGGGACACAGGAGCAGGGATTGATCTATGCGATAGAAATTGGGTTAAAACAGAGGATTTTACTGGAGATATAACTTGGGTACGTCAACCTCTTGATAATGAATGTAAATGTTTACCATTAGCATGGGTGACTATAAAAGGGGATTTTGGTTGCATCACCACTAAGGCGGCGATTAAACCATCGGAGTCGGAGCAAGGTTACTATCTCTTAGGTAATAAAACTGCGGAGCTTATTGAGCAAAATAAAGGAAATGGTGTTCCTATAAATATGGTGGTTACCCGTAGTAAGACGAATTCTTTAAAAAAAGGAATGGAGCAAAGGGATGTTGATAAGGAAATGTCGTTTGTTGATCAGGCAAAGTTAGAAGAGCAACCAGGTAGGGTAGATAAAATTGGGGATTGCTCACAGAACAAAGAAGCGCAGGTAGTTCAAATGGATGAGAATAGACAGGATGAAAGTCAAATCGAAGATCTTATGTTATTACCGAAATGGGCGGTGAAAGATAATGTGGGATTGAATAAAATTACAGCGAAAGATTTCAGCTTAGCTCAGAAACAGTGCTTATCTTTAAAAACATTATGGGAAAAAGCAAATAATGTAGAAGAAAAGGAATTTAAAATAATGGGAAATAAATTAGTAAGAGTTTCACATTCAAATAGTGGGGATGAGAAATTACAATTATGTTTGCCATTAGAATTTAGAGAGAAAATAATGAAGATGTGTTATGAGAAAGTTGCGGGACATTTAGGGGCGACTAAAACAAAAGATAGGGTAATTAAATGCTATTTTTGGCCAAATTGTTACAAGGAAATTGAGGCATTTGTAAGAACTTACGATCTGTGTCAAAAGGTTTGTAAAAATAGAAATAAAAAGAAAGCTCCATTGAAGCTCGTGCCAATAATTTCAGAAGTTTTCTCCAGGATAAATATTAATGGTGTAGGCCCTTTGAGTTTAAGCGAGAAAAATAATAGATACTTGATTACTTCAATTTGTGTTACGTCAAAATATCCAGATGCCATTCCAGTAGAAGATTTAACTTCTCCGTCAGTGATTGAGGGGCTAATACAAATATTTTCTAGGACTGGTTATCCAAAAGAGGTACAATGTGATTTGGGTAGGTCATTTACAAGTGAGTTGGCATCGGAATTTTTTGATAGGTTTGGTATTAAGGTTGTACATAGTCCAGTTTGCCACCCAGAATCGAATAGCGTTGAACGGATGCATGGTAGTTTAAAAAAGGTTATAAAGACACTATGTTTGGAGGCAGGAAAGGATTGGGAAGCAGTCTTGCCAATGGCTTTATTTGCTTTGAGGACTGTAAGTCATGAAAGCACGGGATTTAGCCCTGCTGAGTTTGTACATGGTAAGAATTTACGAATGCCATATACTCTTGTATATGAAAATTGGATGGAAAAGGAAACGGTAAATCAGAATATAGTGGACTATATTTTGAACTTAAGTAATAGATTGAAACATTGTCAAGAATTAGCGTGTAAAAGAATGAAAGGGTGTCAGGAGAAACGAAAACAATGGTATGATAAGAATGCGGTGTATAGAAAATTTAATGTTGGAGACAAAGTGTTAGTTCTGGCTACTTCGAAACCAAATAAAATGGCGGTTAATTGGATAGGACCGGGAACTATTACTAGCGTAATATCTCAAACTAATTATACTATCGATATTCCGGAAAAGAGAAATAAGTCTACTATTTATCATGTTAATTTAATTAAACCATATTATAGTAGACCTGAATTTGTAAATTTGTGGATTGATGAGGAGTGTGAGGAAATTGAGGATCAAACGGAAATTCCTTATCCCATTGCGGATCCCACTCAATTAGACTTTTGGGAATTAGTAAAAGAAAGTAATTTGGAAAAACGTGTTTCTACAGAGCAAATAGGAGATTTCAGGACAATGATTGAGCGTCATATGAAAGTTTGTTCTACGGACCCTGGGAGTACCCCGTTAGTTAAAATGGACATTGTTTTAACGGATGATGTGCCGGTAAGATCAAAACCATATCGTATGTCGCCGAGGCAATTAGAGATTATGCGTGAAGAGATTCGGAGGCTTTTAGATTTGGGTGTGATTGAAGTCGGGCAATCAGATTATGCTTCGCCTATGATTTTAGTTGAGAGTGCGGGTAAAGACGCTCGCCCTTGTGTGGACTATACGAAATTAAATGCAAAGACCAGAACTGAATTTTTCCCTTTGCCAAACATTGAAGAGGTTGTTGAGAAAGTGAGTACAGCGCCTTTTATTACTGTTATGGATCTGACGAAAGGTTAATTTCAGATTCCTCTCACGGAAGAAGCTCAGAGATATGCGGCTTTTGTAACACCATTTGGGACTTTTTTACCTAAAGTCATGATGTTTGGACTTTTAAATTCAGCATATTATTTTTGTAAATTGATTGCCATAGTTTTATATGGGTTAGAGTCATTTGCGGTTCCATATATCGATGATATAGCTATATTTTCTTTGACATGGGAACAGCATTTAAAAGATGTGGAAGCGGTTCTTAAGTGGTTAAAAGAAGCAAATCTAACGGTGAAACCATCCAAATGCCAATTCGCGCAAGATCCCGTAAAATTTCTGGGACACGAAGTTGGGTCAGGAAAAAGGTCTCCTAGTGAAGCTAAATTGCAGGCTATTAAAGATTTTCCAATTCCGACGACGAAAACACAGCTAAGAGCATATCTGTGAATGGTAGGGTATTACGCGAGGTACATAAAGAATTATGCTACCATAGCAGTGCCGTTAATAGATGCTTTAAAAGGGAAAAGAAAAAAAGAAAAAATCATATGGGACGACAAGTGTAATAATGCATTTGAAGAATTAAAGTTAAAATTAATGAAAAGTCCTGTGTTATATGCGCCTTATTTTAAGCAGAAATTCATTGTGCAAACAGATGCGAGTTTGTATGTCGCAGGAATTGTTTTTTCTCAAATTATTGCAGGTGAAGAGCATCCAATTTTGTATCTTAGCAAAAAATTTCCTCGTGCGGAGCAAAATTATAGCACGATAGAAAGAGAATTAGCGGCTATAGTATATGGATTAAAAAAGTTAAATTATTATTTGGATGGGCAAAAATTTGAAATACAAACCGATCATAATCCATTAGTGTACTTAAAGAAAATGGTTGGTACAAACTCTCGTTTGACCCGTTGGGCTCTATTTTTGCAGCCATTAAATTTTGAAATTACACATAAGCCAGGAAAATTGCATGGAAATGCAGAGGGTCTAAGTAGGAAGATTTAGAATCAGAGTTAGATTTTCTGTTTGGAATTTAGTGTTCAAAATTTTAATACTTGTAATTAGGGCGTTTTATTAAGATATTGTGCTGTATGTAAAAATTTAGTTACCTAGATTGTGTTATAGTGTTTTTTTTTTTTTTTGGAAAAAAAAAAACAATTTTTATTTATTTTTTTCCAAAGGAAGAGATGCGAGTAAAAATCGTTTTACTCAGGTTGGCTATGAGAAGTATAGAACTGTTAATAAAAAGTGAGAGTGTCTACCTATGAATGGTAAAGTTTGTTATTTCATTTTTCAAATCTATTTTAGTTGTTCTAATAAAGAACTTTGGTAAGAAACATGTATTATTTTTCAACGATCATCTCACAAGAGCTCAGTGAACCAAAAAGCCCTGGCCCACTACATCACAACATTAAATTTTTGAGGGAACGTTCTTCATGCACTCCATCTTCAGCATTCCGTTTTCTTTCTCATGAAATCAGGACTTCTTCAGAAAGAATAGATTCTACTAACGGGATCAAGAAATCCCGTATTTTTCTAGAGTACGTCCTAAACTTTCGAGCGATCGCAACTTTCCCTCTAATTCATCATACAACTTTGGCAAATCTGTTTTTACTCGGCCAGCGATGGCATTTTTCATGACCATGGTTAATAAATCCCGTATATAGACTTGTACGAGCAAATCTTCTCTACCAAATCGTTCTTTGATTTGATGTATCGCTTGATGATAATTAGAAGCTGTAGCTGGAAAGCTCTCCACCACTCTGGCTGCTCTTCAATTCGGAACAGCCGCTTGTATTAAATATTGAAATTTATCAGAGTCCGAAATACTTTTATCTTCATGTATCTTCTAAAATGGAGACCAAAATGACAAATAGTCCTTAACATCACCGTTAAATTTCTTCAATTCAATCTTCGGCAGTTTAAAACTTCTCTTCTCAAGAGATTCATTCCTATTTTCAAAAACGGTCGACTGCAAACAAATAATTTTTTCTTCCACTCCAGTCTTCAACTCAAGGTACCTATCCCGATATTCTTCGGCTGCTTGAAAATTTTCTTCACACTCCTTCTCGGAGTCTTCCTCTTTCAGCAGAATGCTACTGATATTTTTCTGAAATTCATCTAATCTTGCAAATTTATCTTCTAACTTTTTCTGTAAAACCGAAAGACTTTTCAGATCAATGTCCTGTTTTGATAATTCTTCTGTAACTTTATTCGTGCACGATGTGACAGCTATTCTAAGATTTTTCTTTTCGCGTTAAAAGCTTTTAAGGGGACCGAGAAAGGAAAATTCAACAAAAAATCGATTTTTAGTTTTTTATATCATTAAATAGTTTAAACTTTTATCTTTCCAATGATGTGCCACACATGTTTATATATAAAAAAGTAAGTGTTGAAATTATTCATTCTTTCTAAGAGTACTTCTTAAAAAAGCTTAATGTAAGTAAAGCTTAATGGCCATTTAAATCTTTAATTGACGTTTTCTCAAAACTTGAATTTTTCATGTTTATGTTCCTTTTTTTCAATATCTATTAAACTTAAGAACTCAGATTTTTTTTAATACTTACATTATGTTATATTGTATACTTTAACTCAGGGATTTAATGATTTGTAGAGAATTATTTATTTTAGGCAGTGAAATCTTACCAAAAATGCTAATTTAAAAATGACTTTCAATAAATAATTAATTAATTTTGAGTTTTCCTTAGAAAGAAAAGGGTTTGTTAAAATACGTAAATCATATTATTCTAACTACACTAAAAAATCTAGCCTGTTTCACCATTTCTGAGAAAAAGGTACATAAAGTTTGTGAATTTAACATAGCGGAGATAGGGCTTTCCCGGTCCCCTTAAATCCATAATTGCTATGTCGGCACCACGTTTACGCGCCAAATGTTATTTCTAATAACTTAATTTAAAATTCATAAAAACTACAACTGCAGTTATCATAGCAATTAAATGCCCATTTAAGCGACAAATAAATCTCATTCAAAGCTTACGAAAAGCAAGCTACATAATCAAAACTTTAATACGTACCTAACATTATTACTCGTTATATTTTTGTCAGAAATAGTATCTGACGTCATTGGTGTCTACGAAAAAACATAAGATAAATATACAAAGCAATAATTAACACTTAATGATTTACAAAATGATTATGATAACAATAAATCTCACTTATTGAATTCAGAAATTACTTTCTTCATTTCTGATTAAATTATTATATCTAAATGATATTTATAGATAACAGTAACATTGTATATGGGGCATTCTCACAATCTTTTGACTTTTCAGGAATAAAAATATGGTGAAATTAAACTTACTAAAATAACATTTTAAACTTATAGACGAATATCTTAATGATTCAAAATAAAGAAAAAATATTCGGCAGCGAAAAGGTTTTTATTTAACTGTGGTTTAAGTTAAACTTACGAATTTAATTTTATTTATAATTTTACCTCTATAACTTTTTATTTTCTCCAAAATTTTTACTTATAATAAATTTGCATAGTACCCACAGGATATTCAATAAGAAATAATAACAAAGTAGTATTTTTAGTACAAAATTTTGGCCTAGGGGAAAGTACGATAAAAGCCGCTCATTTCGTAATACCACTCATTCCAATATCTCTGAACAGAATCGAATTGAAAACGTGCGATCGTTACCAGCACCTAGCGAACTTCATCATAAGTTCCCAGTAAGGATATAGTAACCGTCGGAAGGAAAGTATTTTGTTGTCCTCACGTTATTAGTTTGCAGTTGTTTTATTATAAAATTCTACAACATCTAACTTCAAGCTAAGTGTACATTCTTATTTTCAAATGTTAGTTAACTCATTATGTCTACACAATATATGCGTTTAGCTGTACGTTCATGGTTTTATTTATTTTTGTAGTGCGTTTTTACGCCAACTGTAAAGCATTAAAATCCAACATTGATATGAAGGGCAATGGCGCTCACGTGGGATTGGAAGCAATTTTGCCAGTGGGCTACTTTTTAAAAATTCAAATTTCTTGACTGACACCACTTTTTTGAAATGGTAAAATTTCCCTTGTTTTTGCCTTAATTATCATGTCATTACACAATGTCTATTTTACGATTTCAAAAAAGTGTTGAAAATCAAAAAACCTGAATTTAAAAAAAGCATGGAGACAGAAATCTGCTGTTATAGCAGAGAATTTGGAAGAGATAACAAAACGTTGTTTCGCTGCACAATATCGTCGGTAACATGTCAAACTATCCAATGTGAAAATAGCGACTTTTCAGGAGCGCAAAAAAACTGTTTTAATTGTGGATTCAAAATCAGTGCAAAGCAGCAGAAAACAATTATTATATTTTTTGGGTGTTGTTTTACATCCTATTTAAGCCTGTTATTGAGATATATCAATTTAACAATTTTAGTCGCCAGAAAATCACATTGGATAGTTTGATACGATATGCTTATTTGTACGTTTTCAGCTTCGTTGAACTTTTTCAGCCACAAACTATCCAATATGCCACATAGGATATTTCGAGTTGTAGAAATTTTGTGCTTTTCCCAGGTTCGCCCTTCCATAGTAGCGAATATGCCATATTGGATAGTTTGACTTGTAAAAATTTTGTGTTTTTCACAGAGTCGCTGCTTCATAGTAGCAAATGTGTCGTATTCAATAGTTTAATTTGTAAAAATTTTGGTATTTACATATTCAATATAAAACTCTTAAGAATTTTCTTTTGTAATTTTAATAACGAATATACAGTAATAAGAAAACAAAAATATCTCAAATAATGAGGTGGACAACAACAGGCTCTTCATACCCGTAATTAAAAATAGTAATCTTCGTGCTATTTATTTTAAGAAACTCATGGGCCGTTTTCTACCCCTATTTTCGAATAGAAATCTTCAACTTATTTAATCCCCCATTAAAAAAAGTTGTAACAAATGAGTTTGAAGAAAATTTGGAAGAAATTCATAACAGGCTCTAATACTATATTTGCAATTGTTCTCCTAAACGTGGGGAATGATAAATTGGTAATCCGTTTTTTTAAGTCTTTCTTGATTGTTAAAAAGTTTTTATTTACTTTTTAACAATCTTTGTTTGTTTAACAATCTTTTGTTTAACAATCTTTGTTTTGTTACTTTTGGTTTACTTGTCTGTCGTCTCACCGTGCTCTAACTCTCGTAAATATAGTAGGATTGCCATAATACTTATTTATGTTTTTGACGTTTACTATGGCATGTCTGGCACTGTAAACGGAGCGTGTAGCATTTATAGGTTTTTACAGGAACACTCAAAAGAATCCCGTTACATCATTCTTACTGGGGAGAGAAATGTTTGTGGTTTAGTTTAATTATGTTACACTGTTTCAAACATAATGAAATTTGTATACATTATTGAGATGTACAGCAACATGCCTACGTTAGAATATGATGTATACAAAAGTTTAGTTCATTTACAGGGACATACAAAATATTTCGGTTAAAGTGCGTTCTATTAGCGATAATTGCTGGAAATGCGTTTTATATTATGATATGCGTTTTAACACTATGGGCATTATACGTGGTATGTATAAATTCTATAGATTGTATACAGGACTACCTAAAATAATTCGTTAGCATTACTAAGTATGATACTGAACTGCTTAAACGTAGTTTTTAATTGTGTTATGCACTTCAAAGATGAACTATAGTTAGTATGTGAGATGTTTGTGAAATATAAGTAAAATCATATACAGGGCCACGCAAAAAAACTAGAAACATGGACAATTATGGATGATAATTTATGGAAGTATCATTTTAGTAATTTTAAGCATCTTTTAGCTTGCATTAAATTTTTAGTTTATTATGTGGCATGTATAAAAATCTCTAGGTAATATACAGTGGTGTACAAAAGAATCCAGTTATGCTCGTCTATTGGTAGAAATTACTGAATGTGAATTTTCAACCTATTGTACTTTTTAACTCTTTCCAACAAGATTGAAAAGTGTTTATGAATTCGGTTTATCTGTCCACGCTCTAACTCACATAAATATACTCGGATTTTCATGCAATTTAAAAATGTTAATGGTGCTTACAATGGCATGTTCGGTATTACATATGAAGTGTGTAACATTTGTAGTTTATTTACAGGGGCATTCAAAATATTTTCATTACATTATGGTATATGCGGAAAAATCATCTGGAGAGTATTTTAATGACATTACGCTATGTCAAATGCATTAAAACTGATATAAATAACTGAATTTCCTTACAAGAAGATTACGACAGAATAAGGCATGCATTCATAGCATTTGTCGTTCATTTACAGGGACACACAAAAGAAATGAGTTACAGTACTGTCTATAATTGCTGGAAGTGCTTTTCTGAATTTCGATATGCGCTTTTAAATTTAACTATTATTTTGCATGTTGTATAAAAATCCTATACTTCGTATACAGGAATACAAAAAAATAATTTACTAAAATCAAGGACCGTCCATAGACAGAAATAAACGGTCAAGTGCGAGTATTACTCGCGCACAGAGGGTTCCGTACAATAAATATATGAATTAGTAATTGTATTATTAAAAAAAATCATTGCTAAAAGAATACTAACACTTTGTAAAAAAATTTGAAAAGTAGGGTTGGGTATAACAGTATATACTAGAGAAATGTAAATGGATATACCAAGAAAGTTCAAAGAGATATGGAACCTAAAAAATATCAAATACAGCCATTCTGTATAAGTCATTTTTACTTTCTTCTATCTTTACAAGAAGAAAGTATTGGATTCGTGAAAATTTTCGAATTTCGGTTTTCGACGGATTTATACGTTTTAGGGTACAGAAGTAATGAAAAACATGTTTTTACAAAATGTTTGTCTGTGAGTCTGTCTATCCATGTGTGACACAAATTTTGTCTTAAGAACTATTGAACGGAATTTAATAAAACTCTAGATTCAGTTAGTCCCTGATATAAATAGGTGCTCATTACTTTTTGCTGTAAATCTCCCAGCAGGTGGCGCTACTATGCTTCAATTTTCCCGACTTCCGCAGTAGCTGTATCTCAAGAACTAATGCATGAATTTTCATCAAACTTTACATTCAGTTAGTTCCTGATATAAACTGATCCTGATAAGTTTTTGGTATAAATTGCCCAAGAGATTCCAGTGCAACTCAGAACTTTTCACGATTTCCGTAATAGCTCTATCTCAAAAAAAAAAAAAAAAAAAAAAAAAAAAAAAGCACGAATTTTCACCAAACTTTAAATTCAATTAGAAGTTCACGAAAGTTGTCCCCGATTAGATTTTGGTATAAATCGCTTAACCGGTGGCGCTGCTGTGCTGCCTTTATCAGGAAGTATTGACATGTATGAGATAGAAGAAAGTTTTGGGATTGACACATCCGACTAGTTTAATATTATCTTAATCTCTTTATAATGAACTTAATTCGGTACTGACAAAAAAAGAAATGCACATTTTAAACTTCATTTGGCATTTCATAAAAATAATTCAGCATAGTAATAACCTTTCTTTCTACAATGCAGCTAAAACAAAACATTCGTTCAAAGTTTACATTTGGCTAATAGAAAATTTTGAAAATTTGAACAACATAATCACTTAAAAAAATATTTTTTTGAACACTAAAAAGGAAATTTTAGGTTCAGTTTATACAGATTAACATAAAACGTATGTTTTTAAAATTTCATGAAAAAATATTCAAATGTTTTTGAGATATCGTGCGCGATATGCCCAAGAAAGTCAATTGGAGAAAAATAACTGAAAAGTTTCGAAAATGCCGCTTAAGCTATTTAGCCGGTATCATTCTAAAAGTCATAACTTCTGTTCTAATGAGAATTTGAAGGAAACAATTATATTAAAATGTTTAGAAAAAAAGGAAGATTGACATCTAAAAAAATTTAAATAATTTTTTTTTTTAAGCTTTAAGAGGCCTGAGACCCCTTGAATTAATCTGTTTATAACAATTTGACGTTTATTGCTTTTATACTGTTACCGGCCATTTCATTACACTCATATATCATTAAAAGTTGTAATCTAGGCTTTAAAAGCCGATGGTACATAGTGTACGCCGCCCCTGTCATTATGTATGTCCAAACCGTCCATATCTTTAAGGGTTAGGCAGCCTAAGAGAGACTGGTCAGGGCCGGCTAGGCCTGCCCCTTAGAGCTTAACGTCTCTCCCGGTATGTTCCCCGACACGTTGGGGCTCGTTAGTAGCTAATTACTGACGATTTTTTTTCGAAAATCATGATCAACAATGCTTTTAAACTTCTTCTATGATAGGTATCTCCAGCGCTGCTCAACAGTTTTGCTGAATGCCCGTAAATCGAAATTTGTTTGTAACGGAAAAATGCGCTTTTCTCAAAAACTATGTGACCTAGGGTAATCGCTATAATTTCCCTGCAAGGTTTATATTAATGTCTACTTCCTCTAATTTTTTCATAATTTTAGTTTCAGTAGATTCGGAATTAGAGGGGGGGGGGGCATATTTTTGCGCTACATTTTCGACTATATCTTTGAAAATGTAATACCTAAAATTAAAAGAAATGTATTTTTGAATTCAGCGTTACGAAAGCTTTCACACGACACCTCACACGATATGCAAAGAAAATATTTTTTTTCAAGCAACTGAATTTGCGCCTATACATTTTTACTAAATATATTTATAAATGTTTAATAATCTGAAAATATGTTGGTCAACAGTATTTTATTACTTCCGCGAATTTGAACTTTCCACGTTCCATAGTTTACACGAGTAAAGTGGCTGTGACAGACGGACAGACGGACAGACACAAGAGTGATCTTATAATGGTTCCGTTTTTACTTTTTAAGTACGGAACCCTAAAAAGTACTCGAATCAGTTTCTGAAGCTCTGTAAACGACCTATAGAATTGTATATAATCTAGATAGTATGCGACAATTTAGTTTAATTAGAAAACGCGTAACGCAATTTACACTTTCAACATTTAGCAATTTCCGCCAATAAACGGAAATATACTCGAATTTCTTGTATAGTCCAGTATATTAGCTACAGATTTTTATACATGTTACGTAATATGGTGAAATTTAATTCTGGCAAAAAACTGTTATAAACACACTTCCAAAATTACCGGTCATATTCGGCAATGTTTTCAGTTCCTTGCGTAGCCCTGCAAATTAGGAATTTCTACTAAAATATTTTAGAATAGTAAAAAGAAATAAAAAACCGAAACTGCATAACTCAATTAAAAAACTCCTTTAAGAAATTCACGCCCATACAAAGTAATGCTAAAAAATTCTTTTGTATAGCCCCTTATATGATCTATAGAATTCATAAGCACCATGTATTATTCAAGTAGTTAAAAACTCCTACTATAATTGGAAACGCACTTCAAACAACTATCGCTAATAGACAGCAGTGTAACTGAACTTTTTGTGTGTCCCTGCAAATTAACAATAACTATCATACATGTCATATTCTACAGTAAGCAACTTGTAATGTAAATCAATTACAAATATCAATTTCACTTAGTTTAGAATATTTTAACGTTATTAAAATATGCTTCAAACATTTTTTTTTCTATAAACCATTATACAACAAAATTCTTTTGTATGAACCTGTAAATAATAATAAATGGCTTGTACCCATATTTTGCATAAAACATGTTTTAATATACTCTATAAATCCATATTAATTTCATTATGTTTTAAATATCGTAACACCATTAAAAGACACCGCTCTATTTCCCTATTGAGTATAATGAAATGGGATTATTTTGAGTGTCCCTCTAAATGAACTAAAAATTCTCACATTCCATTAACAATAGAAAACATAAGCTATAGTAAACGCCAAAAACATATGTCAACTGCGTCAAATTTCAATCCATAAATAAAACAGTTTTTGTTTTCCTGATAAAAAGACTATTTTCATATTGGATAGTTTGACAGGATACGGATGCTTAGAAAAAGAAAAATATCCAAACATTTGAGGCAAAGGATCGAATATGTCATATTGGACAGTTTGACATTGTAAGTTTTAGAAAAAAAATGTATATTGGATACTTTGAAACGGTCATTATCTAAGTTTCTAAACATGCTATAGATGTGACGATTTTAATTAGTACGTATCATGCACAATACAACAAAATGGCAAAAAATATGAAAAACTCATTTTTTCACATTGGAAAGTTTGATATGGTAGCGACGATATGTGGAAAGTGGTCGCATAAAATCTGCTGTGGTGTGAATAGCCCACACAACTACATATGCGATTTTTCTCGTACTTAAATGTTGTATTGAAATTTTGAGCGCCATTACCCCAACATGTCGGGTATTACCGCTCAATGCATGGTTAATTTTATAAAACGATAAAAAAAAAAAAATCCCAAAACTTTTATGCAAATTAGTTTATTGCAAATTGTTCCTTATGCTTTGGACTTGCACTGCATTAATAAAATATTGATTTTTTGTATAAATTTGACTAGCTATTCATGTTTTCCCTTAAGTGAGCGGCATTACCGTAATTTACCCTAGCATTGTCTTAAAAGCGTGTTAAAGAAGGGACGGCTTAAGGGAAAAAAAAGGGACGGTACAGGTGAAAAGGAACAGTAAGGAAATAAAAGGATGGTAAGGAGGAGACGATATGGAAAATTACCACATATTTTTAGACAAATCATGTTAATGCTAAGTGATAGCCACAATGTTCATTGATTTTTATAAACAGTTATTTACATTTAATTAAATTTTAAAAAATTTCAATATACCTCGAAATCTGCAGGAATAAACCTTGGGACTACCAATAAAGCCACGATGGTTCAAATTGATATTTAAATGATGATTTAAATTCTGCAGTAAATTTACTGTAAAAAATTTTAGCCATTCTTTCTCTAGCATACATCTGCACGAGAAAAAAGTTGAAAAAAATTCTGTGGCTGCATCTGAAGTGATTTTCTGTATACGTTTAACAAGAGGGACTGTAAGCAATCTAAAACCCAGGGGAAGAGATAAAAAAAAAATAATAACAACCCTAGAAATATGTGCAGGTTAATTTTTTTCGACATATTTATATAAAACAATAGTCCCAGTTTCGGAAAAAAATTACACGGAATTATTTTTATTGGAACAATTTTATACAGAGAGCTTCAAACTTAAAAATCAGCATCAGGGACACGGGACGTTTTGGAAATTTCGTGGTATATTTGGACACCCAACATCGTCAAAAACTTTTTTATAACGTTAATATTGTTATGCAGTCATGCAATGGGATGTTTTCTAGTATAAGAAATAAAAAAACCCGAAGAATATGTACTAAAATAAAAATTATTACTTAGGGACAGAAAAATATAGAAAAGTCAAAAGATTGTGAGAATGCCTCATATTTAGCCAGATAAATAAATCAATTAGAAATACAGTTTTCTGCCTTGTTTGAAATAGTGTTTCATGGCTTGCGGATATTTGTCATTCTATAAACTCAACTGAATTTAAATGTTTTCTCTCATTAAATTTTACTTTCATTGTAAATTATAATCTCGAATTGCGAGTTTCTATTTGTTCAATTACAACTCATTAGCTAAAGTACACTTTAAAGGGTGGCTGAAAGCACTCTTTCGTGACATTTACGAAAATATTAGAGGCGTTCGAAACATTTTCAGAAGTTAGCATAGAAAGTTTTGGATTTAAAGTAGAAATTCATATTCAAATAATTATTTAGAAACATCCATGTGTAAACTTGAAAAAGTGAATGTAATTATTTATTTTTAACACAGTTATGCTTAATATACACAATTAAATGAGCTAAATTATTTGCTGCGATTTGTTTATTCGATTCTTATGCATAAATTTAGCTTAAGGGGTCTCAGGACTCTTAAATCTTTAAAATTTTCAAAATTTAATTTTTTTATATGGTACACTCCTATGATTACTACTGCTAATATTTCGATATAATTGTTTTCTTGAAATTCTCATTAGAACGGCTTTTAGAATTATACCCACTTAATAGCTGAAGCGGCGTTTTCGAAACTTTGAACTAATTTTTCTTAAAATGGCGTTTTGGGGCATAACGCGCTGAATATATCAAAATCTTCTGCAAATGTTTGCATGAAAATTTCGAAATATATGGTTCATGATAGTCTGTGTAATCTGAACCTAAAACTTCTTTTTATTATCAAAAGGTATATTTTTTCGGTGATTATACGGTTGAAATTTTCAAAATTTTGTATAGATACATGTTTGTATTACAAATATAAAAATGCGATTAAATACAAAATTATTCAGGTTCAGGGTAATTATTATAATTTGAAGTATAATTAGGCACCAAAATTTTCATTATAGTTGCAAAAATTATTTATAATTCTGCGCGTTAGCCGTCATACCAGTTTTGTCCTCGAAAAATGTCTGACAATTTGTAGCCCCCTATAAATATTCATTTTGTATCTTGTAATTTTTTAAATACATGAAATGAAAGAACATACTTATATATTTTTTGGTGTCTGTGAGTTTGTGTGTTTGTTTGTATGTCTCGCGATAACTGCTCCAAAAAGCATACGATTAGCTTATATTTAGGTAGGTGTGTTGTAGAGTTAATCAGAATTAGCTGTATTGTTTTTGGTTAAATTTGGTTCATTCATTCAAAAAATAAAAAAAGCATTTTCTTTTATGTCATAATGCTTTCCATTGGAAATTCAGACGATTCTTCAAATTTTAACATTCCGTGAAAGGAAATTCGGCGCATTGGGATAAAAGATGATTGAAAGTTATTGGTTTAAAAGTTAAATTACGGATGCTAAAACTTTCCAATTAAGGGAAGACAGGACTGGGTTCAACCATAGGGGAAATATGAATCGCTTTAACCCTAGAACCGCCATTAGGGGCCATTTTGACCCCTGCCAAATTGATAATAGTGGATTCGAACCAGAAATTTCTTCGTAAGATATGTTAAATGAATGCAGTATCAAAATAGGTTAATTAAATAAGTTAAATCGTTTTAAATAAAAATTCTGGAGTGAAAAACCTTTTATAAAACTTGAGTAAAAAAGCCGAAGGTTCTAGTGTTACGACGTTTTTCATCGGAAACTACCAGTCAGATTTTGATGAAATTTTGAATTCCTATTCATTCGATTATGCTCAAGACTTATGGCAAGCAGTTTTGTTTCTGCGACTAAAACTGTTTATTTTAGAGCAATGACATTTTTTCAGACATTTTCCATTTTCAGAAATTGTTTTTTTTTAGAAACTAATCAACACGTTAAGGGTGTATTCGAAATAATGTATTTCCACCCTCAACAGCTCGAAATTTTCTGAGACATTTTCAGACTCATTTTTAAAAGTAAAGACATGAAACTTGCTGAGGTGATTTTTGAATAGATGTATAAGAGGCTGTGTGATTTCATTTTTCACTCATTTAATTAGAATTTGATTTTTAAACAATTATTTTCTCAGTATGACCATTTTTTCATTCCCAGATCTCACGCTTCGTAAAATTCGGTTCAAAACGCCAAATTTGTATTTTTTACAATATTTGCTGCATGTATCAAAATATCGACAAGCACATAACATTATGTAGTTTCTAAATAAGAGAATTTGACAGTTGGATGCGTTTGAGAGCAAAAAGGAATTTAAAAATAAATCAGAAAATAAGCAGTTTGGACTGGAATACACCCTTAAGCGCCACGTCAGTCACCGGTGCCTGACACTGAATATTCCGTTTAGAATGCGTCATTCACGGATGAAAATATGGTCTAAATTATGATATAAAATTAAAAAATATATATATTGTTTTAAGTAATTACTGAAAATTTATTAAAAATTTACTTACTTTTTAATTATTACAGGATTATACTTTCATAAAAATTACTTAAAACGTTGTAAAATTTTCAGCTTCGTGTCAGTCAGCGTGGCACTCAACGTGTTAAAAGGATTTAAAACTGTCTGCCACATATGATCTTGTATTTATACTGTGCCACCAAAAAAAAAAATATATATATAGAAATCGCTAAAGTACTTTCGGTGATAATGGGATTTTTTCCTGAAAAGTACGATTTTTCCGGCGAGACAAAAAATTTGGACACTTCTGACTTGTGTGAAGTTCTAGCACAATTTTATCAAACACATGAATTAACGCATATATAAACACTTGGATAAAATTTAGTTACATATAACAAATGAGGTAATTTTTTAACCCTTTTCGGTTCTATGTCACTTCCCACGTGGCTTTGGGACCAACATCTCTTACACGAATTTTATTCGGTTAGCAGCAGAGTTGGGCAGTATCGAAAATACATGTATTTGAAATACATTTTCAAAATACATTTGTATCTTGTATTTTGTATTTTAAACCGATAAGATCAAAGTATTTTTGTAATGTATTTTCTGATGGTTTTACAATGTATTTTGTATTTTGAAAATACTCAAAATACATTTTCCCCAAATTTCAAACTGCCATGTTTAAACCGCATAGAGAAAAGCTGCGATTCATTAAAAGGAAATGCACGAGTATCTGTTTTGATTAGTTTTCAAATTCTGTTCTGGAAGTTAATATAAACACACTTTTCAACTATTGCTGAGACAAGGATGTTGATGAATATGATATTTTGATACAGCAAACGTATTCTTTCTAGTTAGTTACAAAAATAAC
This sequence comes from Maratus speciosus, assembly GCA_963932465.1. Lineage (NCBI taxonomy): Eukaryota > Metazoa > Arthropoda > Arachnida > Araneae > Salticidae > Maratus > Maratus speciosus. The sequence continues at coordinate 287,719,562 of OZ010789.1, read as the reverse complement.
TTTTACATATTAATGTTGCTGTGGGAATTAAAAAAAAAAAAAAAAAAAAAAAAAAAAAAAAAAAAAAAAAACATGTAATTATGATAGACCGGAAGGATCTTTCGGAGTTGCGCAGGTGCAGCGCTCTATTACCGACAGTTGCCCATTGACCACACATATAAGGAGCTCAATTTTTTTTTTCTGGTCAAATAGTTTTATTTAAAAATAACAAAAAAGGATTTCTTAAAAATTCGCATGTTTCATTCATTAATATAAATTTTGTTAGACAGTAACCGAAAGAAAATTGCTACAATGAACTTTCAAAGGAATGATTTGACTATGAAAAAATGAAATTTATGACTTTGCAAATTTTGCATTCCAATTATTCCTACTTTTTATAAATGTTTTATAAGTGCTTTCTATTTATGAATGTAAAAGCTTTCATATTTTTTCTGCTCTACATTAAAAGTTTCAAGACTTTCATAGTAAGTGCAAATGATTTCTTATTTCTTTGCGCTTATGTATGGTTTGATATTTTATCTGAGTGTTTTAATTTTAAAACTACTTTATACGAAGAATTCGTACTTTTGTTAATAATAATAATTCAACTTGTGTTAGAAATTATCTAATTTTTTCATTTATATTTTTGCATTCAGTAATACATATTTTAAATTTCGTATGCATTATTTTTAAAATACACCATAATAGAAAAGTTGTGCCCCAAATATTTTATTAGTGGAAGATCTAAAAAATCTTGCATAGTTGGGAGCTCTTATTAAATACAAGCGCTTTATATAAAAAGAAAAAAATACATTTAAACAATTTTATTCGGTGGCATTGTACATATAAGATTATTATAAAATATGCTCTTTTGTAGACATATACTTAGAAAGACTGATTGAAAAAACTGATACAAGATTAATTTGTTTTTACATTCTTCTAATACATAATAAGAAAGTATTGGAATAAAGGAAATTTTTGACTTTCGTTTTTTGCTTCATTTACACGTTTTGGGATGTGTTGAACGCGATTTAACAATTTTTGCGAAATGTGTGTATGTCTGCTAGTCTGTGCGAGACATAATTTTTGTGGCTTTTCTATCTCAAGAACTAAAGCATGGGGTTTAATAATAATCAAACTTCAGATTAAGATAGACCTAGATATAACTTAGCTGTGGGTTTATATCGCCCAACAGGTGGCACTGCTATGCTTAATTATTTTATTCCATGATAGATACATTGTAAGAATCAATATACAGAATTTAATTTAACTGCATATAGGCCTGAACAGAAATACTTGCCGATTAACTTTAATGTATATTGCTCAACAGGTGGTTCCGTTATGCTGGGTTTTTCATGATAACTATATCGAAAAACTAATGGACAAAATTTAATCCAATTTCATATTATTTTAGATCTTCAAATAAATTAATGCTGACAAAATTTGGGGTGCACCACTCAAGAGGTGGCGTTGTTATGCTGTGTTTTTATGATTACTGTAACATATACGTAAAATTATCGTTTATTTTGTTTGTTTGTTTTTTTTTCTTCCATGGCAAAATGATCATATTTGTAAATCAAATTTAAATGACATAAGTACCATGTACATTAAAGGTACCTTTTTTAAATAAATTTTCGGGTTCGTAGAGCTGATTTTTAAAAAATCTGAAGTTGGCATTGGCAGGTGTGCCGTGAGATTTATATCTCAAGAACTAGAACGGAATTTCATCAAACTTCATCAAATTCAGTTAGTATGGATAACATTTTGGTGTATATCGCCCTACAGATGATTTTTTCCTGTGCTGTGTTTTTTAGGATTTTCGAGATTTTTATATCTCTGCACCTAAGAACTGCACGAAACTTTTTATGTTTTTTCTGATAATCAATACTGTCTCAATTGTGGCTTAGAACACTCAGTAGCGGGCGGTGCTATCCTATGCCTCGCGAAAGAGATTCCTTATCTTATCCACAATCTCAGGTCTGCACGGGTCGGAATTTCTAGGACTGGGTCCGGCCCGACCCGCACAAAAACAGTCTTGGCCCGACCCGATGAAAAAATTAAAAGTTCGGCCCGAGCCCGGCCCGTTTATATTTTCACAGTTCACGGCACGGCCCGTACAAAAATCAGTGAAAACAGGCTTGGCCCGTGGAAAAATAAATGAGGCCTGACTCAATTGTTACAAAAAATCAGATTTTCCTAAACATACAATTAAGGTTTTTTTTTTTTTTTAAGAATACTGCATACATATTTATGGGATAATTTTACAGTATATTTTAAAATTACTATGTGTTCGCAAGACAGAAAATACATAATAGCAACATTAATGATCAGAGTTTTAGACGTCTCAACATTCAAATAAAGATTAATTAAAAAATTAATGTAGTTGAGAATAACAGAAAAAAAGGAGGGTTAAAAACAGGATAATTTTTGAAGCTGTATAATAAAAAGCAGATTTGTGAAACTATTTTTCTACTATTTAATAAGGCTTTTCTCAAATCCAAAAGAGCTTTCTGATACATTTCTGAATTCATTTCTTTTCGGAAACGCATAAGATTGGCAGCTGTTTTTATTCAGAAACTATGTAATCAAATAACGTTATCATTTTTTGATAAAGACAATATATCTTTGAGAAAATATTGTCAAAGTTAAAGTTTTGAATCGGATTTCCGGAAGCAATAGCACGGGAAAGGAGAAAAACCTGCAGTCACGTGACAAGAATCTCTTATATCTTGATAAGTAATTTATTTTTTTTTTTTAAAAAGGGAAAAATCTATTCGATTGCAAATCACTTCAATAGTCAGGCTTGTCAATTTTAAGCCTTTACAGTAAAAAATTAGTTAGAAAATGTGTCAGGAAATTTCTCATTGTTGAGCAGTGAATTTGAGAATCACATTGAGGACCTTTCCAAAGATTCCGTTGAGAGAAGTTCATTATCGCTACTAATATTTTTACAAAACATATTGCCTTCCCTCGAAAACACATCCTGAGAACAAAAAGTCCAATTTCGGCCCTGCTCGACTATGTAGAAAAAAATCAAAAGCCTGATCTCAGCTCGGTCCGAGTCTGCTGAAAAAATTAAACCATGTAACTGTCCGATGGTGATCTCCATGCTGGACATGTTACATTTCTGTATTGATGTTCTCAAACTAGCATCTGCTCGTGACGGACATTCATATTTATTACTTATTCTCTCGAAAGTCACATTCAATCAAAATGGCTCATATTTTATCGGCTTCGATTAAAATTTTATAGCGGTCCTGTAGCCCCGCTTAATTTCTTTTATCGGCCCGGCCCGTTGAAAAATTTGTTCTAATTTTGCCGGCCCGGTCCGGCCCGTTTGAAAAATTTGTCTTAATTTTGCCGGCCCGCGGTGTGGGCCGGATATGGACCTTAGGCCAAGCCCGGGCCCGAGCAGACCTCTACCACAATCAATTCTAGCAGTTATTTCTACAGAGTAACTACCTTTAAAGGGTAGTTTATTCATTATTAGTTATTCTTGCAACTTTCATACAGTTTTAAACACATTGTTGCTCCAATCTGTCAGTTTTCTTCTTGTTATCTTTCGTTGAGTTTTAATTAATTTTGCTTCTTTATTTGAAAATTTATAATTTCTAAAAATTTTATCTGTTTTGCAAACCAGCTTTGTATTTGACTAGTACAATTTAATGCACAATCTTTTTTTTTTTTTTTTTTTTTTTTTTTTTTTTTTTTTTATCTATTTTGTATTTTAAATATATTTTCAAAATACATGTATTTTGTATTTTGTATTTTAAGTTGAAAAAACAATGTATTTTGTATTTTGTATCGAAAATAGTTTTTCGATGTATTTTGCCCAACACTGGTTAGCACCACTTTTTTTTAAAGAAACACTTTTACTTGTACTTTGACAAGAATTTAAGTACACTTCAAAAAATCCCTTTAAACTCAACAGTACCCTCGAACACATCCAAATAAAAATATACCATCTCTAAACGTCTAGCCTTCAGTGAATTGTTGGCTGGATCCACTAAGCTTTGTTTTAGTAGCGAGTCTTTATTCATGTAATTTTAAAATGTATGGTCACTGAAATGTGTCTTTTTTTTACCCGACTGAAAGGAAGGGTTATGTGTTTCACGCGTATCTGTGTATGTGGATTTCTTTATACCCTCGAAACATCCCAACGGATAGATAGATTTTAATGGTCTCTATCGATTCGTCTTACCGGCCCGATGGTTATAGGCTAGGTTTTGTTTTATAAATTCAAAATCGCGGCCGTAAAATACAAAATGGCGGTACAGACGAAAAAAGTAATTTACGCACCCTATTGAGAGGCATATCATTGGATAGGTCTTTCAAAATGAAGACGATGTTTCATTGACTATTTTACACTCAGAAGCTCCGTTAAAATATTATACAACCTGGAAGTTGTGTAGGTAGGATCTCTAGCTTTACTGCAACTCTAACCATCATAGACATCTATAGACCTCATCAAAACGGTGTTTATAGATAGAGACTAACAATTAAACACAACTTAAAAGTCATCAATACAAGTAAATAAAAAAAATAGGTAAGTAACATAAACAAGTATTATAAAAAAAATTATTTTAAGTCAACTCCTACTTAGGTCAATAAGAGAATTTTTTTTCTCCCATTCTTCTTTCCTTTTGAGTGGCACTAAAAATGCCTTGATCAAGAAGAGGGCTCTCTCGGTCTTACAATACCTTGATCAAGAAGAGGGCTCTCTCGATTATTGAAAATTAATTAATTAAATTTAATTAATGAGTTAATATTTACAAAAAAAAAACTGGATTAACATCAAGTATCACCCACTACAAGTTTAAAAAAATTATTTGAGCTTGATTTGATGAATAATAAGTATTTTATTAAAGATTGAAAATTTGAACAAGATATATATAGCGAGAGTGTGAGCTACTAGTAGGAATTGAAAAAACAAAAATAGTTTCACATTGATGAGATTAACTAATTAATTCGCTTTTTACGCAGTCGGGTTTTTTGATTTTTTTTAATTTAATTGTTTATTAGAAAATGGACTTTCCTTAACTTTTTCGGCTATTTAGAACATGTGAGCACTCTTTTGTCTACTTTCCTATGACATAGCTGCCAACTTGTACGGATTTTTCATACCATTAAAATTTTATAGTAAATTTTAGCTAATTGAATCCCTGAAATTCAAGCAGTTTTAACGTTTCAATAAGTCAAAGATTTCTATTAAATTTTAGTGGTAAGAAAAAACCGTACAAGTTGGCAGCTATGCTATGATTTTATACTGCGGACTTCCCAATACGGTGACGCCTTCCTCTTCTCTCTGTAGATTCGGATTTGCTGCTTGCGTCCGTCTGAGTCAGAGTTGCCAGATTGGGGACTTTTTTGTCCCTAGATTGTTGATTGCCACCGCTTTTTTGAAATAGAAATATTCGGCTTATTTAAAAATAGATTAAAAATTCCGAAAAATAAGCTAATTATACTATTTTTAAAAAGTGGTGACTGTCAAATAATCTGAATTAACACGTTCACGCCGGCGACTATATTCATGTTTCTCGCTGTGAGGCGGCTCTTGAATCATCTTTTGCTTCATCTGGCGGCGCGGTACTTTCGCTTATTCAGACACTGTATGTAATGACACGCCCACCTCATATTTATTACATTGAACTCAAATATAACAAGCAGAGTTGATTGTGAATGTCTGAAAGTTCGTAAAGAGTAAGCAAATTCATTAGAGACATGATTTTATTGACTGCATATGTACAAATTTAATATAAAATGTCTTAAAATCTAAAGAAATATGGACAACATCATATAAATACATTTTCTGTAAGGTAGAAGCCACGCCCTTAGTTAAGGATATCTTTTGAATGAAAACGAGAATTCTCGTTTCCCGTCGTGAATGTATAAGATTTATAATATTGAATTTTTTTTACTACTGAATTTTCGAATATTCAAGTGTGACCCACCTGTAGTGCACGCTGTCTATGGCATAGTCGAGTGTGGCCCACCTGTAGTACATGCCTTCTATGGAACAGTGGAGTGTGACCCACCGGTGATGCACGCCGCCCGATGCGGCAGTCAAGCGTGACCCACCGGTGATGCACGCCGGCGTGAATGTGTTAAAAAAGCCCTCACTCTAGCAACACTGGTCTGACATTCTTGTCGATTTCACATTACTTCAAGCTATGTTATATACTTTTTTTTATCGTTTTTGCTAAGTAGTCGCATTTTGCGTCATAGCTGTACATTTTCTACTTCTTTTCTCATAATGTGCTCGACATTTACTCATCTACAGGGCGTGGATATGCTTCGCAAGTGGGATAGTCCCTTACTCTTTTCCTGTTCATAGTACAAGATTTATTTAAAAATATAGTGGTGCGAATAGAATATAAAAATAAAATCAATGTATAAAATGTTAGCGTAAAATTAATGTGAGCAGTCGTAGTGTCCCAGTCGTGTCTAGGAAGACATCACTGGGTCTAAAACTACTAAGGTAACTGTAAGGTTTAAAACTACTCCGATTAATTAAAAATTTTTTCAATACTTATATCAGAAATCCTAAATGCAATTTTTCATTACATTTTGTGCATCTGTTCGAAAAATGTAAAGCATTTTTACTTCAATTTTTTTTATATTAATTTAATTCTTTTCTCTTTGGTTTCTTTAACTGTTACCTAGCAAATTACAATTAATAATGTGTGAAAGAAAAGTATATTTTAAAAATTAATTCATTCATTGTTACATTCCAGATATTGAAATATTTTGAAAAAAAGTCTAAATGAAAACAAACAAACAAACAAACAAAAAAAAAACAGATTAATTTATCTTTTGTGATCGGATCTTCAGCCACGTTAGCATCAAGTATGAAAGGTGTAGCAGGAATATGGTTTAAAGCGAATGAAGATTCTGTTAAAGTATTGGTTCGTTCGGAAAGTCGTGTCCGTTTGGGAAAATCAATTCGTACAGGAAAATTCTATCATTTAATTATTGGACACTGATTCCGATATCTAATGTCTAATAATTACGGGGCAGAATTTTCCGCTACGAATTGATTTTCCCAAACGGGCATGACTTTCCCAACGACCAATACTACCACAAAAGCCACTCTATTATGCCAAATCATTCTTGCTAAAAAATGGCAGTTATTTGACCCGATTACGGAAGATTTCGCAATAGGTTTAAGAAGTTACACGTAAGCAAACACGTAATACAAGAAGATAATTTGGTGTAACGCTGTCGAAAGTGAAGGGCTCAGATACATTTGAAGCTGACAAATTGCATAAAACTGAAACCGTCATATCGATTGCTATAACTCCACATCTGATTAACTTTTGGATATGAAATTTTAAATACACATTTAAAAAGACATATGCTAATAGTTAATGTTCTGAAAAAAAGTCTAGGTGCATATAACGTTTCTTAATTTCATTTGAAATTTAATGTTTTTTTAATAAACGAATTCATCCAATATGCCTTGCTCGTATGATTTCTCACAATTGAATTATCACAGTGAGCACAAATTTTTACTGAGTAGAGATATAATATGTGTTTAAAATGACCTATACTGGAAAAAATATAATTTTTCGTTCTTCAGAAGAAAAAAAAATGTGGAATCAAAAATCTCAGAATTTCGAATCGAATCCTTTTTTGCATAAAAATTGTCATATTTTCTAAATTTCTTACTTGATGAACATAATTGTAGGTCATTTTGTGCATCTGTAAGGTTTCTTTCTTTCTTTCTAACCGATGACCAGGACCCTACCGGCCGGGTTGCCACAGCTAAACGTGTTTGATACCTGGTCTCGGAGTGGGTGACCGCCTAATCGCCGCATTGCGGCAATAAACCTGACGATCACCTAGATCGTCGTCCTTTCTGCAGTGCCTACTGTTCAGATGTGAGCTTTGTTATGCCTGTTACTCAACGTTTATATCTTGTTGATTGGCACCTGCTCATTGCTACTCAAGTTGATCTCGTAATTTAGAACCTCGATCAGATGACGAGGCTTTCACCTGGCAAAGACCCTCCATAGGTATAATTATGCCTTCACTGAAAAATTCATGAATTCTAACTAGCCATTTCTTGGAAATCATGCGAGCGATGACCAAAATGAACATTTTGAGAAAATTAACTTTAAAGATTAAATTACCCCTTGCTTATATAGAACAGGGCGGTCCAACCCGCGGTCCACCTATTCATTTTTGTTGGTTCTTGCCGTTCTTACTGCCAAAAAATATTTTAATTTAACATTTGGAAAAATGTCGTTTACCTGTCTTTGCTTTAAGTTTTTAAGTAAAATTACTTTAGGTTTTTTTAAAGTTTACACCAGCAGCAACTTACAATCTTCATTTCCCCAATAACGGCCATATTGAAGCTTCACTCTTCGACCGTTATAATCCCTGTCGTGTGTACTTCGATTTTTACTTTCATTCAGTACTGTTAGGAAGGAAATAGGTGGGAAGAACGAGAAGCGCCACCGTCTTCAAGCGACGGGTGGTCGCCAGTGATTGCCTGCCGATAGGTTCGGGATCGTTCATGTTCTTCGGAGGATTTTCTGGAAGGTTTCCCCATAAAACGGACTGAAGCCCAGTTCGAAGTGGTAGTTTTTGAAGAGAGTGTATAACTGTTCTCAATTCTTAGGTGTTTCGAAGGAGTATAACGTAAGTAGGCACTATACCAGCTTGCATAAATCAAAATACCATCAATTGCAAGGAAGTGCCAGAAGTTGTGTATTTAATGATTTGAAGCTGAAACTAACTAGACAGAAGAATATCTTGCAACCACCAACCACTGCTGGTTTAAAGGCTTCTTATGAGGGATGTTTAGAGCTAGCTAAAAGTAAAAAAGTCTTTTAGGGATGGTGAGCTCATTGAGAGATGTGCTGTAAAAATGGCATCTTCATTTGGGGATAAAGGGGCTAAAATTTTTTAAACCGTTTCTTTGTCTCATCGGATAGTAAGTAGAAGAATTAATGATATGTGTGGTAAAGTTTTAGGTTCTCTTGAGCATTTTGGGAAAATGTGAATTTTGCTCTCTAGCTCTAGTTGATAAAACAGATATAGCTGCCACGAGACAGCTCCTTATCTTTGTCAGAACAATAAACGAAGTATTTGAAATTCATTAAGAACTGTTGGCACTGAAATAATTAGAAGCCAACAAAAATGTATTGTCATATTCAACGCACTGAATGATGTCATTTCTAAATATGGAGGTTTTGTGAAGTGCTCTGGCATTGCAAGAGATGAAGCTAAAGCAATGGTTGATCATTAAAGTGGGTTAACAGGATTGTGTAAGGCAAAAGGCATGAATTGTTTGTTTTTCTACTGTATCCACCAAGAGGTTCAGTGTGGAAAAAATATAAGACTCGGTGAGACAGCGAAAACTGTTTTAAATACTGTAAATTTAATAAGGGGAGGCAATAAAGTACATAGACATAGAGCATTTATTGCATTCCTGGACAATTTGGAAGCTGAGTATAGTGACATTTCATTGCACTGTAAAGTGCGCTGGCTGAGTGCTGGAAAATGCCTGCAACAGGTTTTTGGGTAGAGGAATGAAATTCTTGCTTTTCACAGAAATGAGAACATTGGGCATGAGCATCAAGAAAAACTGGAAGAAATCCAATTTTTAAATAATCTTGCTTTTCTGACAGATTTAACTTCACATCTAAATGCTTTAAACCTGAAACTACAAAGGAGAAAACAAAATATCTCCTAGCTTTATGGACATACTGAAGGATTTCTCAAAAAACTTGATGTGATGCAAATTGCACTGAAAGCAAATGACACGGCACACTTCCCATCTTGCCAGTAGTTGAAAGAAGTAAAAAGAGACACACTTTTTAGTATGTTTCATGAAATACTAATAGGTATCAAGAAATAGTTCCAGGACAGATTTCTGGATTTTGACTCCCTAAACTTGTACTGTTCAACAACCCGATGGGTATTGAAGTGAGTTAGGTAACCTGTGACCTTCAAATGCAAATTTGTGATCTTCAGGCAGATCCATTCTACCGAACTAATAAATGTGACGTCTCTGAAAATTTATAGAAATTGATTTCTAAAGAACGTTTTCCTAAACTGCTTAAATTCTCTCTGCAAATGTTATCCCTGTGTGACAGTACATATGTGTGCGAAAGTTCTTTTTCTGCTCTCAAATGAATTAACCCAAAAACGAGAAATCGAATTGAAAGTGCTTCACTGGATTCCTGAAACTTTGCCTTACCGAACTTACAGTGGACATTGATAAAATTGTATCAGCAAAGCAGTGTCAATCATCACATTGATTTTTCGACTGTAAGATGTAGTGGTAAGCTAAAATTCTTTTAATATAAATTCTAATAAAAGTTTTTGAATAAAATATGTAATTCGTTTTCTTTCTGGAATGTCTCTGGCCTTCACATTCCTCAGTGGTCGAAAATTGGCGCTGAGGAGGAGCCTATTGACACCACTAAATTTTAGAAGTATTTTTCGGCTTATCTAATGACATAATTTCTGCGTTTTTATCAAGCTGAAGAATACTATAAAATGTTTGTGGTGTCAATAGGCTCCTCCTCTGCGCCAATTTTCCATCACTGCATTCCTATCGTAAAGTTTAATTAGCTCTCGGGTAACTAAAGGTTCGACCACACTGTTGTAGAGAGAACTGCAAGTGTTTTAGAAGTAAATTCCCTTGAAAAGTGAATTTTTGCATCGGGGTTTCTTTTAAAATGTTCCTTAAGAATAAAAATTTAATATAATCTACGAGTATTAAATAAAAAAATGACTTTCAAACACTTTCAAAGGTACCCAACCCCTAAGATGTTTTTGTCAAGTTCTTCACTGGAAAGGTGTAGACCGACAGAAGAGAAGAATATCAATAAAAAATATTTGAAATGCTTCAATGATAGAAAATATTCTTGCCATCTCTATATGTTTTTCCTCATTCGCTGGAGAATGGTGTAAATAAATTGAATTGAGAAAGTGCAGTTTTGCTATGCATAGTCTACATGAAGGGGACTCTTCACTCTCTCGAAAAAGTCCGTTCGCTAATATTAAGCTTATGGGCAGGTTGTTTTCAAATTTCCCGCTTAAATTTGAATATTTTAAAACGATTTGTTTTGCATAGGATAGCTGAGGTTGATCTCTAACATGGCTATTTTTTTAATTTTTCGGTTTCGGTCTCAGATTTTTAAATAAAGGTACTTTCACTTCCGCAACCGGTTTCGAAAGTGAAAGTACCTTTATTAAAAAAACTTTAGCCGAAATCGAAAATTAAAAAGTAGCCACAGTAGAAATAGACCTCAGCTGTCCTATGAAAAAAAAATCGTTTAAGAGTATTCAAATTTAAACGAGAAATTTGAAAACAACCTGCCCATAGGTTTAACATTATCGAACAGGGGTTTTCAAGTGAGTGAAGAGTCCCATGAAAGGGTCATCAAGCTGATCACCATAGGAAGATACGAGGGTGTATCAATAAGTTTTAGCCTCACATAGAAATAATTGAGTGAAATTTATGAAATTGCTACATTGTATGAGTCCTTTTTTATATAGTGAGTGTGCACATTTGTGCAACTGGTGTTTCAAAAGGAGGGGGGAGGGTGTATTCCAGGAGGCGCGATAGTAGACCCAAAGGGGGCATTTTTCTAACTTTTACCTACCCCCACGTGTGACATATTGTTGGAAAGTCCTGGTGAAAGTCCCATGAATAAGTGGTCACACTTATTCATGCTATGCACCTCCCGAGCCCCTCTGCCCCCAAATTTGTCCAGCGGGGGCACTTTTCTATACTTTTCGGACGTTTTTCATGCCCTCCAGGAGCCAAATTTGGGGGGGGGGGAGGTGCTCGGGAAGTGCATAGCATGAAGAAGTGGTCCAGGCCTTTCCAACAATATGTCACATGTACGGATCGGCAAAAGTTAGAAGAATGACCCCCTTTGGGTCTACTATCGCGCCTCCTGGAATAGATCCTCCCCCCCCCCCCTCTTTTTGAAATACAGTTTGCAGAAATGTGTTACTGTGCACGATGACTATATAGAAAATAACTAATACAATTTGGCAATTTCATAAATTTCACTCAATTATTTCTATGTGAGAGAAAAAACTTATTGATACATCCTCATATTTACTACAAAATTATAACATTTTATTAAAAAAAAAATTAAATTTTTGCGGTGATATTTTTCTTTGAAAGAGATTTTGAATTCATTCGATAAGGATTTTTTTTTTTTTTTCAAAAAATCTCCAAATCTATTTTTTCTGAACAAATATTATAAAAAGATTAGATTTTAAAATTTGATATAAATCTCGTAGGGAGATTAATGTTTTCAAGAATTTTATTAAATGAGATTTTATCCAACATAGGCAAAAAAGGCCGACGTTTTGTAGCTGAATTTGAACTTGCACATTGTTATAAAATACAGTTTAAAACGCACTTGTAGATATAATAGAATCTTGCAATAGCACAATTATGAGAAAATGAAATATTATTTCAATACGACAACGGTAGAGCTGCCACAGGTGACTATTTATTTAAATTCTATTTCGCACCGCTCTTCAAAACAAAAATCTTTTACATACTCTTTTACAACATTTGCAAGTGAAACATACGACACTATTTTTTAATTATAATGGTGCGAACAGAATATAAAAATAATCGTTATGGCAGCCCTGCAACGGTGGGTTTAGGGGAGGAACAGCAGCATCATGAAGTACGCATTTTTATTCCAAAAAATTGAAACACTAGGAAGTTGAAGAATATAAACACATGGAATCGTGCTTAATATAATAGTTCTTTAAAACAGGCTCTGATTACCGAACAGGCACGAGAAAAACGTTCTTCCCTTAGAAAATTTTGAAGAGTATTGAGAAAACAGGGGCCCCCAAATTTTATATTGAACTAATTCTCTCTCTATATATATTTCAAATTATTAAGTTTATATACAGGTGGTTATCAAAATAATGGAAACACCCTAGATTTTGAAGGAATTCTTTATTAATATGGCGTAGGATCGCCTTTGGCATGTAATACAGCTTGGATTCGCCTGGGAATCGAATCATACAAATTCTGAATAGTGTTTAGAGGAATATTGTACCATTCTTCATGGAGATATTGTGAAAGTTCCGTGAGAGATGCCGGTGGAGGATATCGATTCCGGATTGAAAGCTCTAAAATAGACCACAACGGTTCGATTATGTTGAGGTCTGGGGACTGTGTGGGCCAAGGTAGATGTTCCACCTCATCCTCATGTTCATCAAACCATGATTGGACAACTCTGGCTGCATGAATAGAGGCATTATCATCCTTAAAAATTCCATCTCCTGCAGGAAACAAAATTTGCATGATGGGATGGACCTGGTCAGCTAAAACTTCTCTATACTTCTCCCCAGTGATCCTTCCTTTCAGGGTTACGATTGGACCAGCAGAAAACCATGACACGGCTGCCCATACCATGACCGATCCACCTCCATGCTTGACAGTTGGACGGAGGCAATCAGGATCATACGCTTGTGCAGGTGTTCTCCAGACATGTACCCGTCCTGTTGTGGGGAACAATGTGAAAGATGATTCGTCTGACCATATAACAGTCTTCCACTTATCAATCGACCAGGTTTTGTGGTTGTGGTACCACTCTACACGACGTTTGGCATTAGCATCTGTGACAAGTGGCTTGGGAATTGCTGTTCTGCCGTAAATGTTCTCTTTATGAAGGTATCTCCGAACTGTAATTGTTGACACTGGAAAATCCAGATGCTGATTGAGCTCTGCGGTCACTTTGGCTGCAGTTGTTTTCTTTTTAGACATTACAATCCGTTTCAATACCCGTCGGTCTCTTTCACTCAGCTTCTCCTTCCGTCCACTATTTTGCTTTGCTGAGCTTGTCTTTCCGCGCTGTGTGTATGCTGTCATGACTTTAGACACCGTACCTCTAGCAACGCCTATAAGCTGGGATGTTTCGGTCACCGTTGCTCCAGCTAGTCGGGCTCCTACAATTTGGCCTCTGGAAATCTGTGAGGTCTGACATTTTACGCTTCTAACAAAAAAATCAAAACGTAGACAACTCTTCTAGAGCTCTCTCATACTACCTAATACATGTACTTTTTATATTAAAAAAAATCTGGTAGCTAAGATTATATTTTCATGCTTACGAAGGGAATTCTTAAATGTCCCTTTCATTCACAAGTGTTTCCATTATTTTGATAACCACCTGTATATATATATATATATATATATATATAAATGTAAGTATAAATAAGAGTAATAAGTCTCAACTACGTCTTCTAACAACCCTATCACAATAATATATTTTCCAAACGGGAAAATCAAAAGCATATATTTGAAATATTTATTTGCTTTAAAAAGGTTACTTTACTAGAAACACATCAAAAGTATATTAACCCTAGATCTACCGGGAATTTTATTCAAGTTTTAATAAAACGTTCTACACCAGAATTTTTATTTAAAACTATTTAACTTATTTATTTACCTTATTTTTGTCTGGTTTATATACTTAGTTTATTTTAAAGAAATTTCTGGTTTGAATGAATATTTTGTATGTACCTGTCGGGTCCAATGGACCCGTCTGGTAGACGGAGGGTTAAAAACCTATATTGACATGTTTCAACTCCTTCATTGAGTCGTCATCACATGTATGTCGGTATTTTATTATTATAGGATAAAATCTCGTATACAACGATCTTGCTTATTGTAATAAAATGCAGTTTAAAACGCACTTGTAGATATAATAGAATTTTGAAATAGCACAATTACGGGCAAATGAAACATTATTTCAAGCATGTCGATATATATATTTATTTATATGTATATTTATTTATTTGTTAAGTGTTTCGTCAAAATACCTTTCATAACAAATTAATTTTTCACATAAAAGATCAGTTTCAACCACATAATCATAATTTTTCCGTTTTTTCATTATTTTAGATGGATGTTTATTTTACAAATTGAATTTAAATAGTATTGAATTTGGCTTGTATGCACAACATAAAATATTAATAATTTAATCTGTTTCCAAAATTGAATGAAGTATTTCAAAATATTATTATATTGTGCGTACACTCGAAATTCATCCTTTTTATCAAACTTACATTGTTTATGCTAATTCCACGCAAAATCTTTTTTTCTTTTTATATATTTTTCTTGATTGTATCCATTTTTTGTGTAAGGGGAACATAAAAAAGATTTAATGAAATATACTCATATAAGATGCTCTTTGTAATAATATATATCCGTAGCATTGCTAAGTTTCCGGATATGTCGAATTCAAAAAACTCTTCTCGAATGAAGGGACCCACGAATTGACACTGCGTTTTCCGTAGCATCACAGGTTAATCGCACCCTGCTTTAACACATTGTGGACGGGTTACTTTTCGAAAACGAGCACGAAACTTACGCTTACAAATGCCATTGGAAACTAATACCTGCTCACAACCCAACAGAAATAATCATTCTTGAATTACACCTTCTTTACTCATCCTTACAAAATTTCCGGTTCCAGTAATATTTTCTTCCATCAATCTCAAAAACGTCAATTCACGTGACCCATCCTCAATGTGTTAAAGTTGGATTTTCTGAATCTTTGGATAAATCTTATATGCTTAAAAATATACATATGGTTTAACAATATTAAACTGCGGATTGCTAGATGCTAAATAGTGTGTGAATTGAGATGAAAATTGTCTGCAAATCAACGTTGAAGCCCATGATCTAAAGATTATACTAAGTTATAATTGTAATTTGCTAATTAAATATATTGATAAATTATAATTATACTCACTCTTATGTAAGTTTAGATTATAGTTAGACTCCTTTCTATTATGGATCCCTAAGCTTTAGAAATACATCTATGGCTAGATAAAGATAGTGCGTAAAGATGGAGTCAACTAAAAAGCCCAAGTAATGCTTAACTCTTCAACTATTCAAATGTGATTACATAAGTCGAATAGTTTTACTTAAATATGGCTGTACACTTGAACTGAATTTATTTATTAAAGGTTAAATTTTAATTGATTCATACAGCTATGACTGCGCAGTGTAAGGTTAAGTATAAGGTATCTGAAATTGAACAAATTTTAATGAAGTGATGGAACAGTGTAGCACCAGATAATTAATTGACACCGCAAAATTTTATTAGTATTCTTCATCTAATTTCAGGATGGAATTTCTGAGATCTTTCAAGACGAATAACACTGTTAACCCTTTGAGGGAAGAGGAATTGTGTTCGTGAAATATTGAATTAGCATCGGAATAAAAAAAAGACTTATTTCAAAAAAGGGAAAAGCAATTGTTTGACTTTTTTCTCCACCAAAGTTTAAAAAGTAAAATTTAATTAAACGTTTCTGGTGCGAATCTGCATTAAAAATCTGCGAATCGGCCCCTCAAGAGGTTAAAATTTAGTGGTGACAACCGCTCAACTGCTGCGCCACTGTTCCATCACTGTATAATGTAATTTACCATTGAAATACAAAGATTTATTTTGTATTCTTGTTACCATTAAAAGCTGATTATTTGTTACATTTTAATTGATTAAAAACATTCTCATATGACATTTTCAAAGAAAATAATGTCCTTACGATGATATTGTACTTACGATAAAATTAAATTTTGGAGTAAATAAAATAACGAAGGTAAACTATGAATACTGTAATAATATGAAAATTTGTCCTTTGTTACACCTACCTTCGGAATATCTTGAAAATATATAATTTGTAAGGAAATACAGTCAAACTCGGTTAATACGAGAAGCAAGGGAATTATAAAAACTCTCATAATGACCATTACTAGTAATATCCGGGAATATAATAAAAATCTTAAAATAACCAGATAATTAAAGTAATAACTATTATTACTTGCTCAAAAAAATGAAATGATAAAATTAATTTAATATCATAAAACTCCGTGCTAATTAAATGGTATTAAACAATTTAACCCTTTATCTACTGCATTATGATCCACTGCAATTTTTTTAATATAATTTTTTTTTCAGCTACTATTAAGAAAATTAAAGGATAGACATAAAAAAATACTCACCCGTGAGAAATTTAATTCCTTAGAGGTAATTAATTAAAGTGGTACCTTAAAGTACCGTTAGTACAATACGACTAAAATATCGTAATAGAACATCCACACGGTATTTGAAATGGCACAAGAACTGTGGTAAAATATTTTCGATTTAATAAGTAAGTGAAATATAGCCTTTTTCATATTTATAAGTAAATTTTTAGGCAAATTCCGGTGCAAATCATTTATTTCAACACTCTAGCATTGAAAATGCTTTGCCCTGAAAGGGTTAAAAAAACTATTTTTTTTAGGATTCAATCTTGTTAGCAGTCCTTTAGTTATGCGACGTCTATATTCCAGGGGCAACATGTTTTCTCGCATCTCCACATATGCAATATATGAATTTACATATGCCATTTCTAGCATAGCAAAAACAAGCCGGTGCCACAACTTTTCCGATTTCCTATGAAAAATAATAATGAAACAGAAAAGAAATACCAGGAAAATCCTTACTACACGAGAACTTAGTAATTACATTTTAAAGCAGATGAGAACGATGGATAACTACACAGACGAAAAGTAAACAAGAAGTTTGTCTCCAATACCCAGTGTACTGACAGTACTTATAAGTACCACTGAGTAATTCAACTGTTAAATCAAACACATACACCGTTCACCTAAAATAGCTAGTCAAATTGTATACTAAGATCAGAATAAACACATAAAAAATCCAAAACTTATTTTATGTCCTTTACTGTGTTTGCAGCAATAAAAAGACGAGCGTGACAATCTGTACAAAATGTCGGCACTAAACACATCGACCTTTTCAAAGATAGCCTCCTTCCTCGCTAAAATAACAAATCTAGAACTACTGCTGCCATGTATTCGTATAAAGTGGAGTTAAAAGAGTGTTTTTGCAAAGTGCCATTCGAATATTAGTAATATTAACTATGGTATGAATGTTTAAAGTGAGTGGTACTTATAAGTAGCGTCAGTAGATAAAGGGTTAAAAAGAAAGATTATACTTTCAAAACACTACCGATGGCGGTTTCTGAGCATCTTGCAAAACCGTGGTTGCTTTCAAACCGAGCTTAGCAACGACTTACATCTAGTGAGACATGGATGAAAGACATTAATACAATCATAAAGCAGAAAGCGTGAGTGTAGAGGGCGGATTCGAATGTTGTGATGGACAGAATGAATGATTTTACTATCGAATGAATCCCTTGGGCATGCGCAAAAACAGAGTTTCTAACCTTTGTATAGATTTTTAATGAATTACCACCAGGAATTGTGTAAAAAGAGAAGAAAGAAAAGCATATTTGCCAGCTGTACCAAATCTTTTAATCAATTATCTTCAGAAATTTTAAAGACTTTTCTTAAATTGAGTCTAATTAAAATAACAAAATTATTCTTTGATACAAAATTTCTGATAGAAATTGCATTAAAGAACAAAGAAGCCAGCTATGCTTTTGCGCATGCCCGAATGATTCATTCGAAGAATAAAATCACTCGTTCTGCCCATCACTATTCCAATGTTCAGAAGGAACACCGCTTCCTGAATACTAGGCCTGAGCGCTGACAGAAAAATGGCGGCTGAATAGGGCAGATTTATTTTTACAAAGTGTACGGTCCCTTAAATATTCGTATATATTTTTTAAAGTTTTTTCCGCTTTATTTTTCTGAGATTAAAGAAATCAAAGAAATCTTTTATATAATACTGGTGTTTAAATTTAAGGGACCGTAAATACGTTGCAAAAAATCCGCCTTCAGCAGCCGCCATTTTTGTGTCATCGCTGAATTCAGGGGGCGGTGGAAGGGAATAAAATGACGTCAACATGATTATCTAAAACTTCCTCATCATTGGCGATGATTGCTTTTTTGACAACTTTTTGTTTTCATTCTTAGGATAATAAAACATAAAGATAGAATTATGAAACGGAAATTTCATGAACAGTGTCGCGCGCTGCGGATCTTACAATCACTTGACGGGATTACATTATTAATACTAATCTACTTTTAGCCGAAGTTGAAATTGAATTGAACGATTTTTTTGCTCGTCTCAGCCATGGCACTACTTTTATAGCTTGTAATAGGGGGAAAATACCAATATATTTTAAATTACGAACTTTTCTTAACGTGCAAATTGCTAGTTTTAACCGTTTCCTCGTGTAACCGAGTTCGTTTTAACAGAGTAACCTTACCTATATCAGAATATTATTTCGTTAACCAGATATATTTAAACGTTTTTAGCAGGAAATATATTTTACTATACCAGATGTTTGGCTGTTTATGATTACCATAAACAAGATATAAAATTAACCTTCACGAAGAAAGAAATGATTTTATCTATTATTATAACGTTTATAGCCAAAGAAGAATTTTCTCCAACAGTTTTTCTCAAACAGTTTTTCCTAAAAGTATGTTTTATTGCAACACTTGCTACAATAATTATGTTTACTATGTCAATGCACATAAGAAAATTAAGAAGGCTAAACTTGTGATGTTTGACCATAGGGGAGGCTAGATACGTAGCATTTAATTGTTTTACTGACAAGTGCAAGATGGAATTAATGATGTAATGATGCAAAATAAATGACGCAAAACACAAATTCAAACAAAAGTTTTTTTCTTTTCTGAATAAATTATTCAGATTAAAACTTCAAAAAGCTTGTATATATATACAGTGTTATTCACAATTCCCTCATGAGTTTCGAAGCGCTGTATTAAAAAAACTAACAAGGAAGGTCTCCATACGGGCATATTCAGAAAAATCTGAAAAAATTACAGAGAGTTCGTCTCATGTGGATATATATGTTTATAAAAAATTTTTTGGCGGAACCCCGATAGAACGTTCGTAAAAAAATAATGAAATTTTCGTTTATTTGGCGATTTATCATCGGTTGGCGATGAAATGAAATTTCGAAAAATACTTTTTCATGTCGAATACTCTTTATGATAAAAATATTTCATATTGAACTTGTTTAAATAAATTTAACTTAAATAACTGTAGTTTTGTCAGTTTTAGTTTGATTTAGCTATAGTTTTGTCATATATGTATTTATAATGAAAGTTAAATATAAAATTTTATGAATTAAAAGAAAATTAAAATTGTTTCAATATCTCCAATATATAAGTCATAAGTCTTCAATATATAAGTCGAATTGAGCGCTGTCGGTTCAATTTTGTTGCTATGGAAACGACGAATTTCTTGGTTTGAAATGAATAACTGCTAAATGAATCTTGCCTTTATTTTGGAATACGCTTAAATATATGAAAGTATTTTTTATAGATGAAATTGTTTTTAAAGTAATAAAATTAAGTAACAAGCAACGTAAATATGTAATACGAAAAAATGTATTTATTAAACTCTCTCACTGTTTATGTTTAAAATCATTAAATACTTTTTACACGCATTCTAAAAATCAATTAACAAACAATTTTCAGATCCATTTAATCGTTTGCTTTTGGCGAGGAAAAGTACTGCTCGCCAAATCGCGTGATGCTTTCGTCTTTTCGCGCCAAATACTCGAAAGTATTTTATTTTTTACAGACTTTCTACTGTAATTCCGCCGCTAAATTTGACTGATCCTTTATTATGTACATAAGTAGTTTAATTGGTATCGTTTTTCAAAATATTCTGAGTATGCCTAGTATGGAGACCTTCCTTGTAAGACGAATACAGCAAAAAAGAACATTTGAAGGAATAAAGAAACAAATCAAGCTTTGTTTACATAACTTAACCCCTTGGGGACGGGCGACACGTATACGTGCCTCAAAAAGTGCTCAGAATCCTTTTTTTCCTCACCAGTAAAATTTTACTGTAAAATTTGCCTCATTTAATCAGCGCATTTTCGTGATTCAACAATCCACAAATTTCTGTTTTTAAAAAACGGTGACAAAAGATTAAAAATTTCGTAAAAGTCTCCCGTCCCGATGGGGTTAAAGGTGTTCTATGTGTGAACCCTTGGTCACACGGTACTTGAATGCGATAACCCAGTTCCTGCCATGCTCTACTCAATATGGTACTATAAACGTTCTTTGAACTTATTGCACTACACATGAATTGCCTTGTCATTTGGTCCCTGTATTCGATATTTCGTACGAAATTGCCGCTAAACCAACACCACTGATTCAGATTTTGCCAATTTCAGGATTCAAAATACTTCCTGTTCGCTTGTAAAGATCATTTTTATTTACTAACTGCCTGCCGGCAACTGCTAAATGTTCTTAGAACTTATTGTACCACACATGAATTGTCTTATCAATTCAGGAGCTTGGAAGAGCAAGGGCGAATCCCGAAATTGGGGTGTTGGGAAATCAAGCTCAAAGTTTTGCAAGTAGTGTTATAGAATAGGGTACTACGCACTTTAGCTCGACACTGTGAGAATACTAAGGGCGAACCAGGACAAAAGGACTTACCTACGTGTTACCTACATGTATCTGAGGTAGAAAAATTTTATTTTTCGTATTGGGCTCCTGAATTGGTTCCTTTGTTCGATATTTCGTACGAAATGGCTGCTAAACCAACACCACTGATTCAGATTTTGTAAATTTTAGGACTCAAAATGCTTCCTGTTCGCCTGTAAACGTCATTTTTATTTACTAACTGCCCTACCGGCAACTACTAAACATTCTTTAACTTATTGTTGTACCACACATGAATTGTCTTGTCAATTGATCTTTGTGTTCGATATTTCGTACGAAATGATTACTAAACTAACACGGTGTTGCAAGATCGGGGACTCTTTTAATTCAGATTATTTGACTGTCACCACTTTTTTAAAATACAGTATAATTCGTCTTATTTTTCAGAATTTTTAATCTACTTTTAAATAGACCGAATATTTCTATATAAAAAAAAACGGTGGCAATCAACAATCTGGGGACAAAAAAGTCCCTAATCTGGCAACACTACCAACACCACTGATTAAGATTTTGCAAATTTTAGGACTTCAAATGTTTCTTGTTCGCCTGTAAACATCTTTTTATTTACTATCTGCCTACCGGTAACTGCTGACATTAAAATTTGACTTATTTCTGTATTCATTCAGTTGTTCTTTTATGCTGCATTCGTCTTACAATGTTTACTACAGCGCTTTGAAACCCCATAGGTATTTATAATTAACCCTCTATATTTGATATCCTCTACTTTTTAAAATCTTCATTATGTGCTATAAACTATCTGAAAGTTCCAAATCGATAATTTCGTCCGTTATCTTAATTTTAACAA
Organism: Maratus speciosus; assembly: GCA_963932465.1. NCBI lineage: Eukaryota > Metazoa > Arthropoda > Arachnida > Araneae > Salticidae > Maratus > Maratus speciosus. The sequence goes on along the minus strand of OZ010789.1, from coordinate 287,697,372 downwards.
ATTCGCGTCTCAACAAAGCATTTCTTTTCCTTTTTAAAAATCGATTTTTTTTTGTAAAACAAAAACTTGCGGATTCATTTTCATAAAATTTAGATATTATTACACAGCTTTTAAAGGTAGGGCTAGATGCATAACTTTAAAATCCCTAAATTGTGTATTAAAAAAAAATATGACGGCGTTCCAAAAAATCCTAGTATAAAAATCATTTGTGGCTTCGAAAGACAGGCTTTTAAACTGAGAGTTTGAAAGGACTTATCCAATTAATGAAGTAATAATTAATTTCGAAGGTTTTAATTGAGAGACCGTGAAGAAATTTATATATCCGAAATCAGTGAAAAATTCTACATCTGGATGCATAAAAATTAAATCTATAAATTTAATATTTTAAAATTTTTAAGTATCTTTTTTAAAAAAAAATGTGCAACCAAAATTGAAAAAGTAGAAAACAGTCATATTAACCCCTTAATTATCGCTCCCGTGATATTCACGGGTTGTGTATTTTATTCGGATTATTCAGATTTGCTTGATTCGCACCAGTTTTATAGAATAGTGTAATTGGCTTTACCATGGTATCATTTTACCTGTCATTAAATAAGGTGGACATTTCTTTTTCAAAAAAGTGATGCCAATAAGCAATTTGAATTTTTAAAACCGTAATTTAATGCGACCGTTAAAGGGTTAAAGATCAAGCTCAGCTATCCTATGCAAAAAAAAAAAAAAAAAAAATATATATATATATTCAAATTTAAACGAGAAATTCGAAAACAACCTGCCCATTGGTTTAACATTTCGGAGCGCGTGTTTTCAAGTGAGTGAAGAGTCAGTTTCCTTAGGCATAGATATCAACATCTCTTAATTATTCCGGAGTCTGATCCGATGCGAACATTTTTAAAACAGGAAAGTATATATAAGAAACTCTGTCTTCCTTCTTTAAATTACTTATTAGATTTCATTTTAACCCCTTCGGGACCATGAGTGCATATATATATATATCTTCAAAAGATGCTTAAAGCATTTGTTTTTGATACTACTAAAAAAGAAAAGTAAAATTTGCCTTATTTAATTAACCCTTTCAGGGGCAAGACTTCTATTCGCAAAATGCCAAAATAAGTGATTAACACCAGAATTTAGAAAGAGCATCATTTGCATCATTTTGCATCATTAATTCCATCTTGCATTTGTCAGTAAAACAATTAAATTCTGCGTATCTAGCCTCTCATATGGTCAAACATCTCAAGTTTATCCTTCTTAATTTTCTTATGTGCATTGTCATAGTAAACATAATTATTATATCATGTGTTACAATGAAATGTACTTTTAGGAAAAAAACTTTGGGAGAAAATTCTTCTTTGGCTATAAACGTTATAATAATACCTGAAAGCATTTCTTGAGAATAAGCAACAGCTTTATTTTCACGTACTTCATAAAAGGAAAATTTTCATTCCAATATTCTGGTTCCAAGTGGCACTTAGGGATTAAAATTAGGTGGTCCAAAAATGAACCACCGCTCTTCAAGGGGTTAATACATTTCTTGATTAATAAACTAAATTTAATTATTTGTGAAAATGTGGTGTCAGCCAATAAAATTCATGTAAAAGATGCTGGTCCCGAACTGGTCAAAATTATTAATTAAATAAAATTTACGGTTGAAAGTTATATTTGTTTGGATCATACTCCAGAATAATTATGAGATGTTGGCATCTATGTCATTAAGCTACAAGGACGATACTCAGCTTGGCATCTCCCACTCTGAGTGAAGTCTCTAATTGAGAAGTTGATTAAGAATTGTTCTTATACATATTCTTAACATCGTCGAAGTTCAATAATAACTTCTGAAGACCGTATAGTTTTGACCGGATAATGTATGTGTTTAAGATTTCATTTAATAAGACAAACAGTTTTTAGATTATGTTAATTGTAAAAAACAATAACATTTGCAATGGGAAAAGACTTTGTTGTAATATAACGGAGGGCAAAAACACAGATTTGTTATTAAAAATCCGTGAAACATCCCGATAATATCGTAAAATTTTATTTATTGTAGGTATTGAACCTTTTTTAAACTGTCATTGTATTTTCTACATAAAACAGTAGTTTAAGAAAAAGTATGGAAATTGATATTTACTTAGATTTATTTATTCTCATCTGTTATAAAAATGCACATGACAAAAAATTATTATTATTATATATATATTTTTTAATTTATCATTTTATGTTTTTTGAAAGTATTGACTTTATTTGCGTGACACTCTTGAAATAGCTTGCTTTATCTGATTGAATGTTTCCAAGAAAAACGATCTCTTAAGAAAAAAACAAAAAGGAAGAAGAACCTTTCGCACTATTTCAGATAAAATCTCCAGTCTGTTTTAAAGAACATTATGGGCATTTTCACGCAATTCGCCATCAGTTTTCTGACAAGTATTTCGAAGTTTATGCAAAAGCGTAGATAGCAACGAAGCGATAATATAGGGTAAAAATGTGTTTTATAACCGGTGAATTCAGAATTCGCAACGATGAAAATTCCCAATGTCGGCGTTTTTTTCAAAACATACTTCCATTAATTTGCGTTTTTCATTAAAAACACGTAATATACAAATTTTGTTTTTAAAGTCAATTCCTACTTAGGTCATCAAAGGAAAATTTAATATAATCCCTTAAGCTAATATTAGTTTTTGTTGCATTAAAATATCTCAATTCGTTGATTTTCTATAAGCAAGTAGGTTTACAATGGAAGCCTATGGGAATTTGGAGAAATATTAGAGACATCGCCAAGTTGGCGTCACTTTTGGCGACACATTTTGGTCGACAAATTTGGCTGTATATCGCCATGTTGGCGGCAAACTTGGCGGTATTTGGCGACAGAACAGGGTCCCCCTATGGTAACCCCCCTTATAGATATGAAGATGCATTAAATGCTTCAATAACCAATGGCCGCCATTTTGCCTCCCATGTAAAACTAAAATTAATTAATTAAAATTTAATTAATGAATTAAAATTTGAAAAAACTGTATTAACATGAATTGCCATCCAGTACAAGTTAAAAAAATTTATTTCAACTTGATAGGATGAATAATAAGTATTTTATTAACGATTGAAAACTTGAACAAGATATATATATATATAAATAAATAAATAAATATAGGGAGAGTGTGAACTAATAGTAGGAATTGAAAAAATGAAGTTTTGATAAATGTAAATATCACAATTTGAATACCCATTAAACTTCGTATGACAATCATGTATTTTATTACCACTATATTAACAACAAAGTTATACGCATTTGGAGTTACGGAATCCCAAATCGCTCTACCATGGAGTACGTGGATATGATGTATAGAAATACACAGTGTGGAAATCGCGTATACGGGTATTGTTTTAGAATGTATCTTAAATATTACATCTTTTTAAGCATCGCTGCCATCGAATTTATTGTTTGAAAGGGTAAAAACTAAGCATTAATTACAGTGTCTAAGACTATGCGTTGTGAAATGCATTTAAAATATTAGTTCATTAAGTATAAAACATCTGATCTGAAATCGGTTTTCGTTTATTTAGAAATCCCAAATTCTCCCCAGAGAGTTTTAATAATTATTTTTACTTTAAAACATGATGCACAGTGATAAGAATTTGATCGGGGCGCCTGTGGACAACTCCACACATCTCCGGAAAGTGGCTGATCATTGTAAACTAGAGCACCAAAGCGTTATAAGTAAGCGAACAAACTTAATGCTGGAATCATACGTAAATTAACACAGTTGCGCCACCTTGTGGACGGAGTGATAATTCACATACGTGGGCTTTTAGTGCGGCGCGTATTTTCTAAAACTTCAGTCACTCACGGAAGTGAATTTTGCTTGCCACATTTATTGCAAAATAATGGCGTAGCGAGTGGGGCATGTAGACACATTTGACATTACGATATTGCGAAGTTTTCTTCGCCTTATCAAATGCACTTCGGTTATTAATCAAGGTGAAAAAAACTTTACAATTTTAGTGGTATGAGTAAGAAAACAGTTAGGTATCTACCTGTAGTTCACACTCTATCCGCTACGTGGCGCATGACCTTGATTGATGACACCTCGCTTTTAATCTTGCGGTTATTTCTCCCATTTAAGATAGGATGCTTACTTATATCGCTTTGCTGGAGCACCGCCCCCTGAATACTAGGCCTGAGCGCTGACACAAAAATGGCAACAACTGAAGGCGGACTTTTTTATTGTAGGTACGGTCCCTTAAACTTAGACAATAGTATTTTATAAAAGATTTATATGTCTTACTTAATCTCAGAAAAATAAAGCGGAAAAAAAGTAAAAAAAAAAATATTGGTATGAGTATGTAAGGGACCGTACACACGCTGAGAAAAATCCGCCTTCGGTAGCCGGCATTTTTATGTCAGCGCTCACGCCTAGTATTCAAGAGGCGGTATCTGAGGAACAATCTAAAAAACTGATTGGTAGTAAAAGTAGGAGGGAGGGTAAATTAAATAAATAAAACAAGTAATATAAAAATTTTGTTTTTAAAGTCAATTCCTACTTAGGCCATCAAAGAAAAATTTAATATTAAGCTAATATTAGTTTTTGTTGCATTAAAATATCTCAATTTGTTGATTTTCTATAAGCAAGTAGGTTTACAATGGAACTCTATGGGAATTTGGCGAAATATTAGAGATATCGCCAAATTGGCATCACTTTTGGCGACTCATTTTGGCCGCCAAATTTGGCGACATATCGCCAAGCTGGCGACAAACTTGGCGGTATTGGGCGACAGAATAGGGCCCCCCCTATGTTAACCCCTTATTGAAAATACTTTCATCGATCTTCAATAACCAATGGCCGTCATTTTGTTTCCCATGCAAAACTAAAATTAATTAATTAAAATTTTATTAATTAATTAATATTTGAAAAACTGTATTAACATCAATTGTCATCCAGTACAAGTTAAAAAAACTTTTTTTCAACTTGATAGGATGAATAATGAGTATTTTATTAACGACTGAAAATTTGAACAAGATAAATATATAAATAAATATAGGGAGAGTGTGAGCTAATAGTAGGAATTGAATGAAAACGGGAGGGTGGAAAAATGAGATGCTGCGAAATGAAAAAAAAAATTAAAAGGAAGCTTAGGGATAGTTATAAATATAGAAACCCGAATAATTTCAAGCAAGAAATGTTTTCAAAAATGCGCATGGATATTTTGCTATAAAAATAACTGGAGAGCAATTTAACCCTTAAATGCGCGATTTTTTATTTTGTTTCGAAAAATATATATATGATTCTCTGAAAGGTTTATTACACAGGAAAAATAATGAAAAAAATCAGAGATACATTTTTCATGTAATACGTCAATCTTTTCTTCTATTGGACATCTGCAATACTAGTAAAACCTACTGTCGTGTGGCTGTTTTACGCTAAAATAATGCAAATTAGTAAATATTTTAATATGCATGTCTCCAAATACCTTACTTTATATTATTATTTATTTTATAAAACTTAGCATTTAACCACTTAATTCCCATGATAGAATACATTCTAGAAATGAAGTAGTTCAGAGAATCTGACTTTACACAAGTAGGTTTCAATGGTTAATTTCGCTTTATTTAAAAAACGGAATGCCTGTTATTAATTAAAGCATATATTGCTAAATATTAATGATGTGAATTATCACATTGCTAACAAAGCGTAAACCAACTTAGTGAAAAATGTCCAAGCCGGGAATCGAACCCGGGTCCCTGGAATAGATCTCCAGTGCTCTACCACTAAACCACAAGGACGATGTCCAGCCTGGCATTTCTCACTTATATAAGTCGGTAAGGCTGCAATCGCAGCACAAGATGGAGACGTCTTCATGAGCACACGTTCCTAGCGGCGTAACATGAGACGCAAACAAACCCAGCATCGGTGAATATACAATTTTAATTAATTTTTTTCACTAAGTTGGTTTACGCTTTGTTAGCAATGTGATAATTCACATCATTAATATTCAATAATTTCAAGCGTACTTTCACTACTGAAATGTAGTTGAAAAAAATTAATTAAAATTGCATATATTGCTATTTTAATTTTCTGGTGTGAATTAGTTATGTACAAATAAAAATAATCTATCAAATTAAAATACTGTTGTTTGCATATATGCAAAGCTGCGCACTAAAGGGTTAAATAACTGACTGACCTATAAATTGGCGTCGATATTTTAGTGATAAAAAAAATACTATTTAAAATTCTCTGGTGTGAATTAATAAAGACTAAATTTAAAAAAAAATCGCTTTCAATTCGGACATTTTATTCTTACTGACCTAATATATGCCGAATTTTCGGTTATTTATAATGTATCGTGTATTACAATTTAAGTCATTTCAATTCTGTTTTTCAAATATTTATCTTTCCCGTAGTTTAAATTGCATTATAAATATTTAAAAGTACACTAGATTTTCACACACTAGGGAATCGATCATAACGCCTTCTTCTGAAAATGTAATTTTTTGGGTACGGTTTCGCTTGCTGATTTCCACACTATATTTCCAGACATAGTAACGGCAGTGCTGAACCAAAATGTGGAGTTCGCAGGTTAAACCCTTGAGAGGAAGGTGGGATATATATATCCCACCTAATTTTAATGAAGATTTGCACCAGAAACTTTTAATTAAATTTTACTTTTATAACTTTTGTGGAAAAAAGAAGTTGAAAAATCGCTTGCCCTTATGTTGAAACAAATTTCCTTCAAAATTTCCGTAAAACGCAATTATGTGTCCATGAAAGGGTTAATAATGCTTCGGAGCATTGGAATTTTCATTTCTGATTTTTTGATGAAATATGTATACCAATATATAGTTTTTGAATGATATTCTAAAATTGGCGTTTACTGTAATTTACCAATGCAATATAAATTACAAATTATCAAAATAATTAGGACAACTGCACTTAAAAAAATTAAAGATGGTTTGTAAATAATGCAAAATATCCTGCTTACAATAGGTGCATAAAAAAGCTTTATAACAGGCAAAGCACGCATCTTAAAAAAGTATGTTTAAATTGTGCACAAAGGAAAATATGACTACGCTGGTGGAGCAGGGTCTTATTTTGTATTTATCATAACATCATTATACTTTTCTGCAAGTGAATTCTACAGAAATTTATTTTCAATCATTTATATATACGCGTTTTAGATACTTGTTTAAAATGCTTTAAAATATTTTTGAGTATTTAATTTGACCCCTTAAGCCTCGCGCCCGATAAATGTAGGCTACATTTTAAAAAATTCAGATTGTTTGATTACCACCATTTTTTTTGAAGTAGAAATATTCTTCAATTTAAGGGGTCTGGTACCTTTTAAACGCGTCGAAAATTAACGAAAATCTTCAAAGTTTGAATTAGTCTATCTTCAAAGCCTTTTTATGTATAAACACGAAATTTTTGATATCGATTAAACAGATAGTGCGAAATTTTTGATATCGACTAAACAGATAGTGCTTTGTAATATGCTACCATTAGAAATTTATTAACAATTTGTGTATTGTTGAAATGAAAATAGCTCTTTTTTTTACCCCATAAGTCATTGCGCGCATGATATCTTGAGAACGTATGTATGGATTGGCATGAAATTCGATAAAGATACGAAACATGTATGTGTGTTTAAAATGACCTACTCTTAGGTTAAAATTATTTCATTAACTATATAAAAAAAATATTTTCGTAGGAAAAAAATAAAAATTTTGTATTTTTAATGATTAAAAATAGTCATAACTAAAAATATTACCATTGAAAATACTTAAAAGTAGATCATTTTAAACACACATATTTGTTTGGTATATTTACCAAATTTCATGACAATCCATGCATACTTTCTCAAGATATCATGCACGCAATGACTTATGGGGTAAAAAAAAGAGCTATTTTGATTTCAACAATACACAAATTCTGTAAAGGGTTAATAAATTTCTGTTGGTTGTATATTACAAAGCACAATCTGTTTAATCAATATCCAAAATTTCACGTTTATACATAAAAAGGTTTTGAAGATAGACAAATTCAAACTTTGAAGTTTTTCGTTAATTTTCAACGCGTTTAAAAGGTACAAGACCCCTTAATAGCAGATAAAATGACGCGAGAATAAAGCCAATTATACTATTTCAAAAAAACTAGTGGGAATCAAAGAATCTGAAAGTAGTCTACACTGACCATGAAAGTCATGGGCGCGATAATTAAGACTTTTAATCTAGGACTTTTAACCCCTTCGGGACGAGCGTCTTTTAGAGAATTTTGAATCTTTAATCACCTTTTTTTTTAAACAGAAATTTTTGCCTAATTCAATTGGGAAAATTCTCGGATTAAATAAGGCAAAATTTACAATAAAAATTTGCTGGTGAAAATAATCCCCGATTCTGAACACCGTACGCGGCATGAATACCGGTCGCTCGTCCCCAAGGGGTTAAGGATCTGTTACCAGAATTTTTGAAAAGTAATATTTGCCTTAATTAAAGAAAAGAAAACTATCTTCAGATATAGCTACCAATACGTTACGAAATTTCTGATACTAACACTTGATGCGTACGAACCCTGAAATGAATAAATAATTTGCTCTGCAAGTGAATATAGCCTATGATTAGTGTTGCCAGGCGTCCCGCGTAAATCAGAGCTTCAAATGCTCTAGACACCGGTACTTTAAGGGGGCACAGGACCTTTAAAACTTCAAAAAATCACTTTTTAGTTTTAGTTTTTAGCTGAATTTTTTTTAATTTCTCAACAATATAAAAAAAAATTCAAAAATCTGCATTACTTATTGAGTTATAATCCTTTATAGACGGTGGGTATAATTGAAGGTCCATAGATATTGAAACTTTAACACGCTTTTTTTTTTTTTTTTTTTTTCAGATTAGTAAATTTGGAGTTTGTGCGCACTGTTACTTTCAAACTATGTTAGCTACAGCTTTAAAAAATTACGAAATATCCTTTTCTTTATAATCTACATACTAAAACAAACAAACAAACAAACAAAAAAATGCATATCTTTTGGTTGTTGCATTTGAAAAACTTACAGTCAATTGGGGTAACTTTGGCCCACATTCGGGTAACTTTGGCCCACATTTACGAAACTTTGGTTCATGCTGCCACAGTGGAACCTTGGTGAATTATTTACTATGAGCATTCAACCTTATGCTAGTGCTGCTACCTTTATTTTGAAACCAAAACTTTGCCGATAACTCAAGTGATGTAGCAGATTTAATCTTTTTTCTCTTTTGGGCCAAAGTTACCCTTAAGAGTCAACGTTACCCCAATTGACTGTAATTGTTTTGTTAAATAATGCCTCATGAAGGTGTAACACTCATACGCTCAGCATCCTGCTTAGAAGATGAAAATAGAGATAGATGATGAGATAGATGAAACATAGATAGATAGAAGATGAGTTAGATAAAATATAGAGAGAAGATGAGATAGCTGTCAGTAATACGTGAGTGGAGCATATATACACCAATTGGATAGAGATAACCTTACAAAAAAAGCGTTTGTTTGGAATTTTTGAAGAGCATCATAAAGTCTTTAAGAATATTTATTGAGGCAGAATTGTTTAAAATACATACAGTATGCGGAGTTCCATATTAACCACTAAAGTAACAGCTATTCGTTATTTTTATTTTAATGTGAAAAATTATTTTTTTAATTTAGTTCAATTTAAGGTTATTAATGTTTGTTATGACAATTTTTTATCAATAATTACCAACCTCACGTATTCTTTAACCTTCCGTCTACCAGACGGGTCCATTGGACCCGACATGTACATTCAAAATATTTATTTAAACCAGAAATTTCTTCAAAACAAACTAAATGTATAAATCAGACAATAATAAGTTAAATAAACAAATTAAATAGTTTTAAGTAAAAATTCTGGTGTAGAATGTTTTTATAAAACTTGAGTAAAATTTCCGGTAGTTCTAGGGTTAAGATGTCAGGTAAAGAAATTCCAAACCCGAAAATTTACTTAATAAGTTACTTGCCTAATATAATAAATATCCCGATAGAAACTGCACTAATTCCACTAAATAACATTTTTGGTTCAATCATGTTTAATTGACTTCGAGAAAATAGGAGAAGTTGGCAGAGATTCAGTCATTATCTGAAACTAGACACTAACAGTGATGGTAAAAGTTTGCACGAATGTAAATATGTCACAAATTAAAAGAAAATAGATAGGATATTATGATTTTTAAAAAATGCGTTTCAGTCAAGAATATAAATTATTTCTTGCGTAAAAAAAGAATCAAATGCGCATGAAAAGAAAGTTAACTTTTTCCTGGAAGTAAAACTTTCTCTTTTGGTAAATATCAGCAACCTGCTTCTTCACGATAAGAAGTTTACGAATTTTTTTCTTCGTCTATCAGTATACAACATTTCAAAGAAACTTCTTTTTGTTTGTGCTTTTCTATTAAATACATCAAAGAGGTTTCTTACTTCAGGCTGATATTAGCTGTCATAAAGAGATTTGTTTTGCATTTTTTAAGAAGACTAAAAGATTTTCAGAATTATAGAGACCAGTGCAATATTGCAAATTAAAAGGATATTTTTAATTCAGATGACTATCTCTGTTTCTGATTAGCAGTATTCGCCTTATTTAATACGTCATAAAATAGACCAGACATTATTATTCCAAAATTTGCGATTAAAAAAAGTTGTAATAAAAAAGAAAATTGCCCAGTTAAGCTGATGGCATTGAGCTCACAGGCTATTCACACTAATTGTATATTATACGCTTATTTCAAAGAATAATGCCCCTCCAAAAATAAATTAAGGGGGATTATCCCCCCCCTTTCCCTTCTTTATACTTAGCCAATGAGCGTCCAAATCCCATCAGGGAAGCGCTTTATTGAAATAAACCGGTATACCAAATTTGAAGAAAATCGGATAGAAAAACCCATTTATTTAAATTAAGAGGGGTATTAGTTCGCCGTTCCCCCTTTATATTTAACCAATGAACTTTCAAATCTAATCAGGGAAACATCTTATCAGAAAAAAACATGTATACCAAATTGCAGCAAATCGGTTAGAAAAAGCCATTTATCTAAATTAAGGAGGAGGGGTATTAGCCCCCTGTTCCCCCTTTAGACTTAAACAATGAAACTTCAAATCTAATCAGGGAAGCGTCTCATCAGAATTAACTAGTATGCCAAATTAGAAGAAAATCTGATAATTCTGCATGAAAAACCCATTTATCTAAGTTAACCGGGGGGGGGGGGGGGGGGTTAGCCCACCCCCGTTCCCCCTTTTATTAGAATGAGCGAAGCGAATACTCTACTAAGCTACACAAATTACATTTTGTCGTACACTTTACAACAAAAACTATTCAGTATTTTGACTTGAAATTATACATAAAAATAAATTATGACTTGTAGATTTGCACAATATTATTTATTTTACAGAATAACCTTAAAAAATGTATTATTTTAATTAATTTATTTTACATGCTTTTCCATTAAGGGCGCATTTTTGTAGTTAAAAAATGAAACACGTATGTTTTCAGAAGAAAAAATAAATCATCGAGTTAGTCATTGTAGATAGAAACATGATTAATTAAATAGTTTCACGATTTTTTTTTAAAGAATTTTTTTAAATACTTTTTTATGAAAATTACAGCATATTTTTAATGAATTAAAAATTGTGAAAATTCAGGTATTTACATTCAATAATAAAAGTATTTTTATGTGTTAAGAATTCAAATACACAATTTATTCTTATTATGTGAAAACATTTACGCAGACGATACTTACGCATTTTAAAAGAATTATATTATGATTTTTTTTTTTGTAAAGTACCAACAAAAGAATTCTAAACAAATAAGATTAATTGTTAAATTCGTTAAACTAGCTGTTTAGCCCGTTCTATGCACGGCAGTTCATGAATTTAATTCTAAAACCATAATTTAAAATAATTATTCGATTTAGCCAAATACTTAACTACTACTGTGCCTTTTTTTAAAATGAAATTAAATTTATCATGTTACTAAGGCAGCAGACGATAAAAACGATATCTTTGGAATAAGAGAATAAAACATTCAGGGCTCCCAAATGGTCCGCCAACTGAATACCAATATTTTTTTAGAAAAATTTTCTTTTTAGATTTTTTTTTTTTTACAAACCGTCCCGAAATCACCTTTGAAGGTTAACTCTAGTGCAAACCTACCATAAAATTTTCTGTTAAAATTTATTGGTATTCAGTTGGTGGACCATTTGGAATCCCTGAACATTTTGTTGATATTTGTGATAAAATGTGTTTCTTTATTTTTAAAAATTTGTAATAATTAAGCGCAATTAAATAATCTCTAGTTATTTGCATGCGAGGTAAAAGAATTATCGTAATACAGGCTACAGCTTTTTAATATTGCGGCGTGGCGTACGTAATATGCAATGCGTCTTGCAATAGAAAGGTAATTGTTGTGGTAAGAATTTCATTGTGAATTTTTAATTGTTGGCTGCTGCTATAACGAAAAATGTTTAAGTTTGATAGGAAATTGCTGAAAATTTAGTGGTTTTTTATTAATCAAAATTATAATATAAATTATTTCGATTCCGGATTGCTTTAGTTGCCTAGGCCATGTTTTAATACACATGTACATAACATTTCACAATTCTGGCTTCCAAACCGTGGATTTCTATAGCATTACAGACAGACAGACAGACAAATTTTCATATATACGATAAAAAATTCCTAGGCAGTTCTTAGTTATTTGGCTAAATTTACATTTCTAAAATTAAAATACACCAAAACATAAAATAGCGTTTTTGCTTAATAAAGATGCAAAAATAATGTTACATCAAATATCTATCTTATTACTAGGAGGCTCTGACCACTGCAAGCTATGCTCGCCAACCCCCGTTCAGACACCACAGACTCTAAAAGCACGCTACTCTGATCGGTTTTAAAAAGATTAGAGAAGATTGATTTATAATGCAAAAACCTGTAGCGATCTCCCTGTAAACGGGTTTCCATTCATTTCTCTTTGATTGCAAAAATTTAAGGCCGAATCAGTTGCTTTTAAGACATCCAATGGTTGTTTTCGTGCTTGATTAAAGAAGAACAGTTAAACATTTGAAAAGAAGCTGAAATAAAGTGAATTAAGTAAACAGAGTCTTTGCCTCCCGATATTTTTTAACAGCGTTATAATATGATTGACATTATACAATTTACTACAATTACTACAATTTACTGCTTTAACCACCTTCAAAGGTGGTGGTTGATTTTTGGACCACACATTGCCAAAAATCAACCAACCAAGTTCCTTAACATAATAAACCGGTATACCAAATACGGAGCAAATCGAATGATTCTGCATGAAAAACCCATTTATCTGAATTAAGGGGGGTGGACTAAATCCGTTTTCCCCCTTTATCCTTAACCAATGAACTCCCAAAACTAATCAGGAAAGTTCCTTAACATAATAAACCGGTATACCAAATTCGGGGCAAATCGAATGATTCTGCATGAAAACCCATTTATCTGAATTAAGGGGGTGGACTAACCCCCCTTTTCCCCCTTTATCCTTAACCAATGAACCTACAAAACTAATCAGGGAAGTTCCTTAACATAATAAACCGGTATACCAAATTCGGAGCAAATCGAATCATTCTGCATGAAAAACCCATTTATCTGAATTAAAAGGGGTGGACTAACCCCCCTTTTTCCCCTTTATCCTTAACCAATGAACCCCCAAAACTAATCAGGAAAGTTCCTTAACATAATAAACCGGTATACCAAATTCGGGGCAAATCGAATGATTCTGCATGAAAAACCCATTTATCTGAATTAAGGGGGTAGACTAACCCCCCCTTTATCCTTAACCAATGAACCCCCAAAACTAATCAGGGAAGTTCCTTAACATAATAAACCGGTATACCAAATTCGGGGCAAATCGAATGATTCTGCATGAAAAACCCATTTATCTGAATTAAGGGGGTGGACTAACTCCCCTTTTCCCCCTTTATCCTTAACCAATGAACCTACAAAACTAATCAGGAAAGTTCCTTAACATAATAAACCGGTATACCAAATTCGGGGCAAATCGAATGATTCTGCATGAAAAACCCATTTATCTGAATTAAAAGGGGTGGACTAACCCCCCTTTTCCCCCTTTATCCTTAACCAATGAACCCCCAAAACTAATCAGGAAAGTTCCTTAACATAATAAACCGGTATACCAAATTCGGGGAAATCGAATGATTCTGCATGAAAAACCCATTTATCTGAATTAAGGGGGTGGACTAACCCCCCTTTTTCCCCTTTATCCTTAACCAATGAACCCCCAAAACTAATCAGGGAAGTTCCTTAACATAATAAACCGGTATACCAAATTCGGAGCAAATCGAATCACTCTGCATGAAAAACCCATTTATCTGAATTAAAAGGGGTGGACTAACCCGCCTTTTCCCCCTTTATCCTTAACCAATGAACCCCCAAAACCAATCAGGGAATTTCCTTAACATAATAAACCGGTATATCAAATTCGGAGCAAATAGAATGATTCTGCATGAAAAACCGATTTATCTGAATTAAGGGGGTGGACTAACCCCCTTTTATCCTTAACCAATGAACCCTCAAAACTAATCAGGGAAGTTCCTTAACATAATAAACCGGTATATCAAATTCGGAGCAAATCGAATGATTCTGCATGAAAAACCCATTTATCTGAATTAAGGGGTTGGACTAACCCCGTTTTTCCCCCTTTATCCTTAACCAATGAACTCCCAAAACTAATCAGAGAAGCGCCTTATCACAATGAACCTAGAAAAATTTTTTGAAGCAAATCGGATGTTTCTATCAAGAGTTATCGCGTTACGTACATACATACATACATACATACATACGTACGTACATACATACAGAACGGGCGGGCACATTAGCTCTCAGGCTTTGATAGCCTGTGAGCTAAAAACTGCTCAAATCCTGTTTTTAACGCCTATACATTTAATATATACATTGTTTGTAAAAGCTACATCAAATCATTTTACTTCTTTTTTGTAATACTTCGCTATTACGTTCTGTTATTGCTTTCCGGATAAAGTCTAAATACTAGATTTCGTATTGACACATGAACTTTTACGTCTTTGGCTGTGCTATTTTCCACTGCAGAATTCCAGATTGGCCTCCATTTTTATCCCGAAATTCCGACTTCAAACCGCAACTTTCAGAAGAAAAATTTTTACTTCAAGTAATCATAAAAAGGTCTCTTATTAAGTAAATAGGAAAATATTTTTAGTATTTTCTGGCATGAATCCAAATTTTCTCACTAAACGTGGAGGCCAGACTAGCAACACTTATCCAGTGGCAATTTTTTTTCCAGGCGAAAAAAACAAAACAAAACAAAAAAAAAAACAAAAAAAAAACAATAATTCAACAATAAATGCCTACTGTGTCCCCAGGCATTAATAGCGATACACATCTTCTTTGGCATACTTTGTAGTAGAATATAAAATTAAAACATAGTAGCTTCTTATATTTTGAAAAAGAAGACAAATATTGCTAGTTTAGCATTATTTATTATTAGCAGTAGCTAGCATTATTAGCATAGTTAGCATTAAAATATCTACTACTATTTCCGAAAAATATTCTTAGCATTATTTAATCCCCGAATTTATAAATTGGCGGACATTCGGAATTTCATACAGGCGTGCATAACAGTTTAGACACGACACAAAATTTGAGTTTTAGAAACATTTTTAAGATTGAAGTGATATTTTTTATTGTTTTTAATTATGGGAACTTATAACAAGCAAAATAAAAACATGAAAAACACATCTATGCCAAACTTTCCACTGTATAAGGACAAAAAAAAAATATGTGGCACAAAAGTTTACGCATAAACGTACAATTTAACACTTTGAAAAGAAAACGGACAATTTTAATATTCTATGAAACAACCATTATTTTTTATGCGATCAAATACTTGGTTGTCATTGTTATCGAAAATTTTGAAAGGTTTTTGGTTCAGTGCTAAAACAGACACCTTCTAATGTCTTTTTATGTTCTGAAACAGAAGAGTATTGTTTACCATCGTATAGTTATAAAGTCCTATACATGTTTGATAGGATTACAATCAGGATTAAGGGCAGGCCAAGCAAGAACTGTGAATTTTCTTGCACTGAAACAATGTTACATTGATCGGATGTGAGGGCGGACTCATTATCAAAGGTTCCTAGCAAAACTGCATATATATTAAGCGTACAATGTCAATACTGGAATCTGGAGTACAGTTAGTATCGGTTATATGGTCACCCATGAGGTCCTGAAAAATATGACCTTATAAGCGGGGTGACCTTATATGCGGTGTAAACATGAATTTTACTTTAGACAATATTATTAATAAGTTAGTTATATTAGTAAAATAATGTACAAAGAAACTATGAATATATATTTATTAAATAAGAGGTATAAACAAGAATTGCTTTACACTTAAATTTTAAAATTGATGAGTATAAGGAAAGGGCATGTTTACAAATAAGCTCTTCCCTCAACCAATCTACCAACTACATTTTTGCCATAACGATCATTGCAGGAATAGTTTTAGCGATGTAGGCTAGTCATATCAGAGACCTGTTAAACGTAGACGAATCGAATTTCCCTAGCCCATGTGTACAATAGGAGTCCTACAGAACGGACAGGTTTTTCTTGCTGATCCACAGTAATTCGACCAATAGTGACGTCAGCTACCCTTTCCTCATACTCGTAGTAGTAAAAATAATATTTTATGCAGGTTTGTTTGTTTTTTATCGTAGTTATTAAAACTATCTTTTCTTATTCACGAACAGTTTTAAAATGTCCCTTTTTGCCTTTAGGATTGGTAAAAAATATCTGAGGATATATAGTGCTTTGAGAGCTTCTGTTCGCCTTGTCGGTTCAGCTTTGCGCTCACTGTAATTATCATTGTTTCCATCAGTGTTTATATTTAAAACTTCCGAAACGATTTCCAGTATAGAAGCTTCACCGTGGACGTTACCCATACGTCAGCTGCGGACATCTAGAAGAAAATGCCAATAGGCGCGAAGAACATTTTAACACAAATTCCTCTTTGTCCAATAAGGAGTCCTTTTTGGAGATTACATAACCGCTAAGACGTGATTGTTGCTGCTCGTGGGTAAAGTTCATTAGAAGCAATTTCATTGTCAACAACTGCATCTGTCAATTCTTCTTGTATTGTTCAAACGGTATTTCGTAGTTTTTGTGCAACTTCAAATATGGGCATATCATAATCTATCATCATCATTGACATCGTCATCGAGCGATAATTCTTCCCATTCTCGAAGCTAAGAATTTCTAAAACAATTTTCAATCGTCTTCTTTGATACCATATTCCAACTCTTGTCTACGTAACACATGGCATCTCACATAGTCGTGAGAAACTTCTTTTTTTAACCCTCTAAGTGTTTGGGGCGTAATATTCCGTTCACTAAGCTCCAGGTTTCACAGCAATACAAGCAATATTTAAGATAATATAATTCTATAGATTTAATGAATTTTAAATACATTGAAGAATAATTAATACTCTCAAGGATTACATTCATATTTGTAATTGAGTGATTTTTATAATGTTGAAAGAATCCTATTTTCTTAGCATTTAAAACAAAATGCAAAGAAAACAACATTACAATTTTACCCTTTTGCAAGACGCTTGGAGGGTTAATCAATGGCAGCAATGAAATCTTTTAAAAGCAGTTTTCGAAAATCTATCTTTAAATTTTGAATATTAACTTGATCTAAGGGGGCCATACTAGTTCCGTTTGGAGGCAAGAAAACCAGTTCAATCGAATTTACGTTCCTAATCACGCAATGGCCAGTACAGTTTTCTGCGATTATAGCAACTTTTCTTTTTTTGTCTGCCTAAATTCTATCGAAACGCCGAATTTCTTTTTCTCAAATTCTTGTTGTCATCCAGGCCTTTCGGTTCACATCGTAAGATACAGGCAAAGATTTGCGGTTTTTCAAACAATGAGGCTTGAGAAATTTACCAATAACTAATGGAGTCAATTTATATGAGCCATCTATATTAATACGAATAAAACGGTCAATCTTTTTTTGCTTACTTTCCCACCACTTTCTTTTTCATACTTAAAAGTAACAGTTTTATCTGGCAAAACATGAAAAAACAGCCCACACTAATAAAAATTAAAAACATCACAAGGTTTGCACCTATTGAGAATGTCACTTAACAAGTTAACACCCATTCCTTCTATTCTCTTTCTTGTATACCGTCATAAGCACCAGCAGCTCCACCACACATCTCTAAAAAGTAAGATTATGCTGTAAGTTAAACCTTTGCAACCACACTTTGCTAGAAGTACAATGCGGTTTTCCTAATACATCATCAATTTTCAAAGACTTTTTACGATAATCCATGATATTGGAACGTTCTGCGATCTATCATATTTTATCCAAGTAAAAAGATCTTTCTCAACATTCTCAAATGTTGAAACATGTTGTCACTTTTTCTTTTGATTGATCACATCTTTTGGTTAAAAAGATTTGAATCGTAAGACGTTATTCAGTATCGTTCTCGCTATTGCATGAGTCTTCGCGAAAGCTGATTTCGATACATTCGATTTTTCAAAATTTCCTATCAATTTCTTTTTTTCCGCAATTGTCAAAATTTTCGTTTTGCTGACATGTTGTATTCACAAAAGACAATTAAAAAAAGAATGAACCTTTTACAGGTAGCGACAAGTAATGAAAAATACAAAACAATAAAAGCACATGATTTAACTTTTCTCTATATTCTCTTAACTTTTCTCTTAACTTTTCTCTTAACTTTTTCTCTAATTCTCATTCGGGCGCAAGGGGAGATTCCATTTTTTCCAAGAATCGGTATCAAATGCGACAGTTGAGTGAAAAATCTCCAGAGCTTTGGAAACTCTTTCCGATAGCGAAGAGTTTCTTTATCGGCTGAAGCCGGCAAGAGGTGACCCCTAAATCCCCCGAGTATCGGTGTGCATCTAGTCACGTGGTATGCAATATTCTCGCCATCTCTAAGGTTTCGTTAAAAAAGGAAAAGGTCTTCCTGTCATTCTAAAGCTATAAAAATGTCACCTGGCCTTTCTTTACCATATGGAAGTTTGTACTTGTGGTTTTTAATAGAAGCACAGAAGATTCAACGATGAAAAAAAAGAAGAATGACTACAATGAAAGAAGTTCCTCCTTCAGGATGTCCATCCACTTCTTTCTAAAACTACTAAAAATGAAAAGCACCGCGTTATCAGTACAAAGAGGCCCACAGTTGAAGATAGTTAAATGATATGTCTTTTTGTCACTTTACAACCTAAAAAGTGAAGAGAAAAGCTTAAGCTAAGATATTTTCCAAAAAAGGGAGACAAAATGTGACCATATATCCGATAGCAGCCATTAGAAACTGACCATATAGGCGGTGTAATTTAACACATAATACCTATTCAGTCAGTCCGGTCTTACGAAATGTGACATTATAAGCGGGTGACCATATATCCGGTACTAACTGTATATTGACATAGCTGCGCTATCTGGTGGACGGGGTGAATAATGCAAATAGGTGGGTTTTCAGTATGACGTCATATATGACAGAATATCTACTATCTGCGCATCTCTTGCGCAGATTTTCTGAATCTTTACTCACTTATGGAAGATGAATCTTGTTTACCAGATTTATTGCAAAATATTTTTATTACAGATTGTTTTGATAAAATTATGTACATTTAAACAAAAATAGTCGCAATATCATTTTAATTTCGGGAGAAAAGCACTAATGCTACGAAAGCATGACTGCCTTTTGCCCTTAAACTAAAATGGCGTTGCGACTTTTTTTTAAATACACATATTTTTATCAAAACAAGCTGAAACAAAAATATTTTGCAATAAATCTGGCAAACAAGATTCATCTTCTGTGAGTAAGTGACAATCTGAAATTCGTAATCGAATTTTTAACAGGGATTCTGTAAATGGCTTTGTCTGTTTCAAAAAAAAAAAAAAAAATCTAATCTTTCGATTTTGGGGAAATTATTGATGTTATTGCCTAGACTCGCAAAATATTTAAACAAATAAATGAAAAACACTTGTTCGTTTAATAGTACAACATTTAATGAAGCTTTTTAAATTAAAGTGATTCGAAATATAAAATGAAATGAGTTTTAAATTAAATGAATGAAATATTTGTTAGTTAAATAACATGAGTGAATGCGATTAAGAGAATATTGGAAATTTATCGTTTGCACTGGATAAGCGAACAAAAGGACTTAAAATTGAATATTTTATTTCTAATTAAATTCTATACATATTCTAAACATTCATAAACGTTGTATTCTCATCGGGAATACAACCGTGTAAATCATTTTTTATAACTTTAGCAGATCAAGAATTGAGTAAAAAATAAGACTACAAAATTCAATCTTTACACTTTAACTACTTACTAATTTTTATGCGTCATTTTTTATTTCATTAAAAGAAAATAAATAAAATCGATCGTATTTAAATCAACAACATTTGATAATATATATTAAATAATATTTTATCTTTTTTAATAAATTAAAGTTAAAATACGTAACTAACTTGTTTTACTCTTTGGAAAAGAACAGATATGAATTGTATAAGAAAAGAAATTCAGAACTCCTGTCCTCTGGCTTTGAGTATTTCGATGGCAGCGTCTAGACACCACTAATTTCTTACAATTTGCCGTTCAAGCGTATATAATTCTGCCATTAGAAAAGGTGAAGAAAATTACTTTAAAATACTGGTTTCCAGAGCATTCCTGATTTACGCGGGACACCTGGAAATATTAGTCATAGCCAAAGTCTAGATAACAAAACGCTAGAAATGCGGAGGGGGGAGGGTAGCCAGTTCCAAAAAAGGCCATTAAAAGCGCAATGCATTTTTTTTTTATTTTTTTTATATATATAATAAAACAGTTAACAATTTAAAAGTTAAAATTAAGTTTAGAAATACGATGAATAATATACAAAATAAAAAACAGACATTTGGAGATTAAACAAAGTGAAAATTAATAAATTGAATTTTCTGGTATGAATTCGGAATTTTTGAATAAAAATTCTGCCAAATTGAAAGACTGATTGTCATATCTGATCCTACATTGCTGTGTGATTCTGATTCGCCTTTGAATAACTTATCGTTTCCAGACGTTTGTACACGCGGTAGCGAAACACCCTGTATATAGAATATTGTTAAAGTTAAATCAAATGTGGAAATTATGTTGAAACATAGCCCAAGGATTGTACATCAGTGTACAATAAAGTGTTTTGTTCCATTAGACTTCATCTTTTTATAACTGGTCAAAGGAACTTATATTATGGAGATGCCATAAAAAATGAAAATGTCTTTAAAATTGTCATAAGTTCATAAGGATAATTTTCACAGAAATATGCATTTTCAGTATTTTTTTTTCTATTTTTTTTTACATATTTATTCCTTGAAAGGCGATATATGACTTTTTATTTTTACTACAACTTTTACTAAACTACTATTTTTACTACCAGAATTTTTAATAAAATTTTGCTTTTAATATTTACGTGAAAAAAAAAAAAAAGAAAGCTTAAAAGTGTATTTATTTTTAATAATTTTTTTTCGAACTGTCTGGTGCCAATTCTGCATTACAGTAACACTAATTATTCTAAAAAGGTTTACGTACATAAAAAGATTATGTTGATTTGGCCTATGTAACACCATGCCAGTATTTATCAGAACACTAGAAACATTTTATTAAACTAGCTGCCCTTGGCGAACAGCTTGGTCTCGCTTAAAATTTATGTTTGGGAAAGGATGCTAAGCATTGTATCATGTTACGTTTATTCATAATTTTATTTACTTGGACTCCCTTAAATATAATTACTATAATTTCTTAAGCTAATATTAGTTTTTGTTGCATTAACATATCTCAATTCGTTGATTTTCTGTAAGCAAGTAAAGCCTATCGGTTTACAATGGATGTCTATGGCAATTTGGCGAAATATTAGAGATACGCCAAGTTGGCGTCCCTTTTGTCGGCTAATTTTGGTCGCCAAATTTCGCGATATCTATATATATATTACGCTATCGTATGTGGCACAGAAATCGCGATTGTTTGTTAATTGTTTAATGGCAACGTCCGAATGAAACGCATCTCATTGGTTATTGAACAGCATTTAATTCATCTCCATACCTATAAGGGGGGTTACCATAGGAGGGACACTGTTCTGTCGCCAAATGCCGCCACGTTTGTCGCCAACTTGTATATAAGTCGCCAAATAAGCGTTACTTTTAGCGACTAATTTTGGTCGCCAAATTTGGCGGTATATAACCAAGTTGGCGACAAACTTGGCGGTATTTGGCGACAGAACCGGGTCCGAACTATGGTAACCCCTTATAGGTATGGAGATGCATTAAATGCTGTTCAATAACCAATGAGATGCGTTTCATTCGGGCGTGGCCATTAAACAATTAACAGATAATCGCGATTTCTGTGCCACGTACGATAGCGTAATATATACCGGGTGTCCCAAAAAGGACTGACTGATTTTAAAATTCAATAACTTCCAAACGGTGACAGATATTAAAAAAATTCTTGCAGGAGGGTTATGCATAAAGTCAAAAGTTTTATTACAGTGATTTTCGATTTTAGTTCGAATTACAAACAATAGATGGCGCTGTAAGCAATAGTCGCTAAATACAGGGTCGATTTTTGGTCCTTTCTGTTGTTCCATGCAGAAAAAGGAGATGGAAATGTATTATCCGGGCCACGAAGTACCAAAAATCGAGCCTAAATTTAGCCTCTATTGGTCGCAGCGCCATCTATTGTTTGTAATTCGAACTAAAATCGAAAATCACTGTAATAAAACTTTTGACTTTATGCATAACCCTCCTGCAAGAATTTTTTTAATATCTGTCACCGTTTGGAAGTTATTGAATTTTAAAATCAGTCAGTCCTTTTTGGAACACCCGGTATATAGATTGCATTATTGCCAGGGTTGGTTGATATATATCAATGGATATATATCATGATATATATCTTGATATATATCCGATATTTATTTTTAAAATATCAAGATTTTTGATATTTTCGATATTTTCAAATTCTTGATATTTATTTTCAAAATATCACCATGTGAGATAATTTTGATATTTTCCACATTCAAAGCAAGTGTAAATGAAATTTCCACATGCTATTGACTATATCATTCTGTAGATAATTTACTTTTGCCTTTGGCAGTAACTTTTTTAGGAAAAGAAGAAAACAAATCTTTTCCAAGCTTTATGTTTGAAACTTTTATTTTTAAATGTAGAGCTAATAATTATGTTAGACAGTTAATTCAGAACAGCCAGAAAGATAAAATGTAATTTTGATAATTCTTTATATATAGCCAGAGTTCGTCGATATATATCAATGGATATATATCCAATATTTATATTCAAAATATCAAGATTTTTGATATTTTCATGTTACTTGATATTTATTTTCAATATATCAAGATGTTTAATATTTTCTGCATTTGATATTTATTTTCAAAATATGAATGCGTGCAAGATATTTTTGATATTTTCAGTCGTAATTCGTAATATTTCAGTGTAAATGAAATAAATTTTCAACTGTTATTGACGATGAATCTGTAGATAAAGAGCTTTTGTCTTTTCTGGATGTGACTTTTTTAGCCAAAAAAGAAAATAAATATATTTTTGAAGCTTTAGATTTGAAGATTTTATTTTTAAAATGTTGAACTAATAATTATGTGGGACATAATTAATTCAGAACAACCATTGAAAGATTAATTGACTAACTTAAATGAGCAGTTATATACAGTTTCATTAGAAAGGAATCTTTTCTCATGTTTTGGTCCAGTTTAGTTAAAACTATACAACATGTTAGAAAATACGAAATAAGATATTTTATACTTACATTTATGTTAAAATTTTTCAATTAAAAGAACTTTTTTGTATTTAAAATTTTTGATTTTTTTATACTTGATCTTGATACTGAATCCTATAGTTATTATTTTTTTTTTTATATAAAGCAAATTGTTACTGTTTTTAATTAGTTCATCTTCAATTTTGTTCTAAGTGAAAAAAAAAAAAAAAAAAAAAAAAAAAACAAAGAAACAAAAACAAAAAAAAAAACAGAAAATAAAAATAAAAATGCATTTCTAGAATATTCTTTGATTAAGTTTTCATGTTAAGCGCAATATATTTTAGTTTCTAATCTATATTATGTTTGAAAACATTTATTATCAGCGGTAAGTTGGCTGCTTTGAAAATATCAGATATATATCGAAAATATCGGATATATATCAAAATATCGGATATTTTTGATATTTTCGAAAATATCATGATATTTACGAACCCTGATTATTGCATTACATAGATGCTAGGTTCATAACCATGATGTCCATGGAATTGGTATCCACAGACTTTACTTTCTTTCGAAAAATAATTAAAATCTCTCGAGACCTAAAGTTAAAATAACACTACAAAATACACATTAATTACTTTTGCACGAAGAAAAAGATGACAGAAAGATGCCTTTTCTGAAATTGATACTTTAGATGATTGGTAATTTAGGTTCACAAATATGAGTATAAAATTCCATGCGCCCTTAAAATATCAAGTAATTATATCAATAACTATTCACTATTCAACGTTTTAAGCCTTTAGTGCGCAGCTTTTCATATATGCAAACAGCAGTGTTTTGAATTTAATATATTTTTTTTTATTCGTATATACCTAATTCACACCAGAATATTAAAATAGCAATATTTACTTTAATTAATAACAGACATTCCGTATTTAAATAAAGGTAAATTAACCATTAAAACTTTCTGGTGTTAAGTCAGATTGCCTGAACTACGTAATTTCTAGAATGTATTCTATCATGGGAATTAAAGAGTTAAAGGTTAAGTTTTACAAAATAAATACTTATATAAAATAAGGTATTTTGGAGACATAATTATTAAAATATTTGCAATATTTTAGCGTGAAACAGGCACACGACACCAGTTTTTACTTGTATTGCAGGTGTGCAACAGAAGAAAAGACTGACGTATTATATAAAAAATGTTTCTCTGATTTTTTCATTATTTTTCCTGTGTAATAAACCTTTCAGAGAATGATATTTTTCGAAACAAAATAAAAAATTGCGCATTTATGGGTTAATAATTATTTTTCAATATAACCTTTCAGTAATTCATGCAATATCAAATTGAAATACTTTAAAAAAGTTCATGATTTACAAATCCTGAATTTGTTTTATTGTAAAGAGTTTAGGTTAAATGATTATGATAATTTCTTACTTTCTTAACCACACTGTTTTGGGGCATTTTTCAATCTCTTTATGAAAATAACTTTTTTATTTTATGACGGAAAAATAATCAATGATTCCATTTATTACTATTGTTCCACAGCTAAAAACATTCAGCTATATAGAAGTAAAGTAAAAATGTAAAAAAAAAAAAAAAAAAATCAAACAGTTTAGTTTTTACGAGGAAAAGAATAGAGGTCCACATTTGTGTATCCCAGGTCTGAAGAGGATAACAATTTGTTTTATTGTAAAAGATTTAAGTTAAATGATTATGATAATTTCTTACTTTCTTGGTCACACTGTCTTCGAGGCATTTTTCAATCTCTTAATGAAAATAACTTTTTAATTTATGAGGGAATAATCATCAGTGATTCCATTTATTAGTATTGTTCCACAGCTAAGAACATTCAGCTACATAGGTCAGGGGAGTTTATTGACCGTCATTCTTAAATTGTCATCAGAGTTAAATTCATTGCCTAAAAAGGCACAAAGGGGTTTAAACACTTAAAAGTTTCCGGTATAAGAAAAATTCTAAACTTAGTTTAGAAGTTTGATTAATAATGTGCTCTCTGCAATTATTTTTCTAATAAAACCTTCTTCAAGCGACCAGGAAAAAAACGGAATTTATTTCATTTTCTTCAAAGAAATTTGTCGCTCATGGAGGGAGTGCAACTGGGATGGTGTTTGAATGGAGGTAAAATTAGTTTTGAGCCTATGGGAATAAATTTCGTTCCATGAAAAAATGGTCGTTCAGGGAGATGGTCGCTTAATGGAGGTGGTCGGACAGGGAGGTTTCACTGTGTCTATTATTTGATTATTTACTTATCTTGTTCAGTTATACTGCACCACATATTCATTATTACATTTTTTCAATTGCAATTACATATTTAATAAATATTCCGTGACATTTTGTACGATTCTAAGATAACGGCCCATAAACGAAACGTTCAACGAGATGCAAATTGCAAACTATTAACAAAATTACCCTTTTCTGAAATGTGGCAAATTAAATTAGGAAATGCTGACACCTGTTTCTTCAATTATTTTTCGCTCCCCCTCTTATTAATATCAATGACAATTTGACTTAAATTGCCTCATCCTTTAAATTTTCACTTCGACAATTGCCAAAGCGATAATCAATATTTTATTTCCTGGAAGAAGGCTGAATAAGGACTTAAAGATCGAAAATCAATATTGTGTGTGGCTGAAATTTTGATTCATCGATTCTTCGAAGGCTGCTAACATGTTACTGAGAGATAAAAGAGATTCTGTAAATAGAATCAATATTTTATTTTTTTATTTTTTTTATTTACGAGTGTTATGAAAAGGGAAGGAACAATGTAGATTACCCAAGTTATCGTTTCTTTGAGGATGAAAAAAGATTATCACTTATTCCATTTACACTTTTTGGAGTGAAAAATTAGATACACAAAAATATATTTTTATATTGGAAAAATTGGTGATAAATGCTCTCATTAGTGGAATGCGATCAATTATATTGTCTGTAAAAAAATATTATATATACTTGAGATTTCTCAGCTTTTTTTCATTCCAGTATAATATTAGGATATTGTTCTGTTAAATCGCAGTATTTTCCGATTAAATAAAATAACATTTTCTCTAAGATTATGCTTGTATGAAAAAAAGTGGAAAAATTTCATCCCTAGTTATATTTATTTCTGATATAAATATTCCTTTTTCTATGGATATGAAAAATGCACAATGATGAATGAGGTATCATAAGAACATTCACACGTTTTGAAATGAAAAATTAGATGCACAAAAATATATTTTTAAATTGGAAAAATAGGTGATAAATTCTCTCGTTAGGGATTGCGACCAATTATATTGCCTGTGAAAATAATATTATATTTATTTCTGATATATTCTTTTACCTATGCTTGTGCAAAACGCACTATGATGAATGAAGTATCATAAGAACTTTCACACTTTTTGAAGTGAAAAATTAGATACACGAAAATATATTTTATATTGGAAAAATTGGTCATAAACGTTCTCATTAGGGAATGTGACCAACCATATTGTCTGTAAAAGTATTATTATATTTATTTCTGATATAAATATTCTTTTTTCTATGCATATGCAAAACGCACAATGATGAATTAGGTATCATACGAACTTTCACACTTTTTGAAGTTAAAACTAGATACACGAAAATATATTTTTATAATGCAAAAATTGATGATAAATGCTCTCATTAGGGAATGCGTCCAATTATATTGTCTGTAAAAATAATATTATATTTATTTCTGATATAATTATTCTTTTTCCTATGCTTATGCAAAACGCACAATGATGAATGAGGTATCATACAAAAAGTTTTTAAATAGGCTTTTGACATAGTACACTCACATTTTGTTAAGTTTGTTGGCCAGTGAAATGTCAAATTTCCCTCGCTAATGTTAAACCTATGGGTGTAGAATGCATTCGTATTTTAAAAATATATTCTTAGGAAATTAATATTTTTAACTTCGCTTAACTATGTATTCTGCTTAAAGCTTTTTTTAAAGTTGTTCAAAATATCCCTAAAATATTTACTTAATTTTAGATAGTTTTTTAGGGAAACATGTTTAAGTAGAGAGTTTTTAAATCGAAGAACTATTTTCAGAGCTATATAATGTTGAAGTTAGTCAAAATAGTTCTGTCAGAAACGTCTCAAAATCGAACAAAAAAAATTGCTTCTATGTATGGAACAGTGAATTGGTTGCTAGAAACTACATATAAATTGTTTTACTTTTACGAAGGTTATTTTTTCTCTATCTCGCCAAAGACCCTATAACGAACAAGTACCGAAATATTTTTCTATTATTATTTATTACTTACATATATTGTTCAGTTATACCCCACCACATTTTTTCAATTGCAATTACATTTTTAATAAATATTCCGTGACAGCATTTTGTACGCTCAGAGAATGCCCCATAAAAGAAACATTCAATGAGATGCAAATTCCAAACTATTAACAAAATTACCCTTTTCTGAAATATGGCAAATTAAATTAGGAAACGCTGACACCTGTTTCTTCAATTACTTTTCGCTCTCCCTCTTATTAATATCAATGACAATTTGACTTAAATTGCCTTATCCTTTAAATTTTCACTGCGACAATTGCCAAAGCGATAATCAATATTTTATTTCCAGGAAGAAGGCCGAATAAGGACTTAAAGATCGAAAATCAATATTGTGTGTGGATGAAGTTTTGATTCATCGATTCTTCGAAGGCTGCTAACATGTTACCGAGAGATAAAAGAGATTCTGTAAATGGAATCAATATTTTCTTTTCTTTTTTTTCTTTTATTTTTTTTATTTACGAATGTTGTGAAAAGGGAAGGAACAATGCAGATTACCCAAGTTATCGTTTCTATGAGGATGAAAAAAGATTATCACTTATTCCTTTCACACTTTTTGGAGTGAAAAATTTGATACACAAAAATACATTTTTATATTGGAAAAATTATGGTGTTAATGCTCACATTAGTGGAGTGTGACCAATTACATTGCCTGTAAAAATAATATTATATTTATTTCTGATATAAATATTCCTTAATCTATGCATATGCAAAACGCACAATGATGAATGAGGTATCATACGAACTTTCACACTTTTTGAAGTGAAAAATTAGATACACAAAAATATTTTTTTATATTGGAAAAATAGGTGATAAATCCTCTCATTAGGGAATGCGATCAACTATATTTTCTGTAAAAATAATATTATATTTATTTCTGATATAAATATTCTTTTTCCTATGTTTATGCAAAACACACAATGATGAATGAGGTATCATACGAACTCTCACACTTTTTGAAGAGAAAAATTAGATACACAAAAATATTTTTTTATATTGGAAAAATTGGTGTTAAATGCTCTCATTAGAGAATACAACCAATTATATTGTCTGTAAAAAAATATTGTGCTTATTTCTGATATAAACATTCCTTTTCCTATGCATATGCAAAACGCACAGCGATGAATGATGTATCACACGAAAGGTTTTTGAACAGGCTTTTGCCACGGTACACTCACATTTCGTTAAGGTTGTTGGCCAGTGAGATGTCAAATTTCCTTTACTAATGTTAAAGCTATGGGCGTGGAATGCGTTCGCATTAATTCATAAAACAAGCTAAAATAGGACTACCGTACACAATAAATCTAGAAAAAACAAAGCCTGAAATTTCTTAAAATAAAAAATATAATGGATTGAAATGGATTAAAAAAGAAAAGCATATTACCAATTGAAGATCCAACCTTGGCTTAAATTATATATATATGTGTGTTATATATATATATATTTATATATCTATAAGGTTGTTATGTGCAATGTGCAATTATTTTTTTAATTTGACGAATTTTTGGAGGGTTTTTTTGCAATTTCTTAGTCAAATTTTCATTATTTCAATAGAGATTTTTTTTCATATTTAGAAAAGTTTGTATTGTAAAACAAATTGTAAAACAGCGCAAAGAATAATATTTTTTCTCAATAAAAAAAAAATATTTACTCATAACTGTTAAAAACAGGAAGAAAACTTTAAAATGATAATTGCGTTAAAGATGCATCCAATATCTTGTACAAACAAGTTCCGAACTTCTATTCTCAGACTGGAAACTTCTCGAGATGGAACTTCAAGTTCCTTGATCTGTAAATTGTTTGGACAGGATTGACAGAAATCTGAATACCAAATTTAGAATGTTTAGCTCCAATAGTTTGAGAGTTATCATCATGTTAGAAAACTTTCCAATTATTTCACCTTTTTAAATCGCGAATGTTTTAACATACGCTCTTAGGAAATATTTACTTCTTAAACGTAATCACCATATCCATTTTCATGCTTTTGGCCTCAACAGCTAAACTATATTCATATTAAGAATACAGTGTTAATGCTGGAATCACGCATAAATTGACACAGCTGTGCCATCTTGTGGACGGGGTTGATAATACAAGTACGTGGGTTTTCAGTATGACGTCATATATGACAAAATATCTACTATCTGCAGGGGCGTCGCCATGGGGGGGTTAGGGGGGAGCCTCCCCCTCTAATATATCTGAAGTTGGGAAATTTGAGCTTAGAGTTGGGAAATTCTAGATTTTTGAGACATTTCCTTTTCTGGTAAAAAAAAAAAAAAAACGAAATATTTGCTTTTGTGATTATGTTTCTGAGCACTGAAACAGTACACATGTTAAATTATCAAAAGAAATGCAAAAAGAAATCAGCCACACTCAATCTATCATTGTGTTTTTCAGTTCTACAAAAATATTATACATCTACCAAAACTAAATTTCTCTACTCCTATCCATCAATAGCTGATTATCCAGTTCCTTTATTTCCTCCAAAACTTTGTTCCTTTCTCTAAAATTTCATCCTACGTCCCCTTCTCGTCCCAAAAGAGAATCCTGCTATTTTAATCCAAAGGGATTGCATCTTCTTTTGAAAATTGGAGATCACTTGTAGCACAATAGAAAGGAATGTAATTACCTACTTGAAACACAGTTTTCACAAATTTCAGTAATTTTAGAGCTAATTGCATGATTTTTGGACAATCTTTTACTCATTCTCATGATTTTTTCCGCAAAAATTAGTTAATCCTTCGCTGTCAAGAAAAAAGCATTATATGAGCAAATATGAATATACGAAGTCGCTAGTTTAGATAAATTTGTCACATTTTACATTTATTTGTGTGCGGAAATATATATCACTCCTGTTCGTTTATATTTATAGGTGTTTATGAAATTTTAAACCAAAAATCCAGTGTTGTATCTTTAAAACTGTACTAAAAAATGACTATAAATCTCAGCACGAAAGAACCCTTCATAATAAGGAAAAGATTTTTCGTGCTAGGTTTTGGAGCATCTAAAAATCATTCGAGGACGAAAAAGCTAAAAAGTGCACCATTCGAATTTGGAACAGAAATATGACCATGAAAGCAGTCCATCAACTGAAGAAAAAATCGACATGCATTGTAACACTGACACGTTGCACTTGAATAAAATTTTGAATCAATAAAGATTTCCCTATAGACAAGTTCACAAACAGTTATGAATATTAGAATGTGACTGAAGAAGCTGACTACCGAAAGCACCGTAGAAAAATGGTTTCACCAAAGGGAATAGATAAAAATAATAGGGTCAGGTGGGGTAATTAAGACCAGGAGGTAATTATGACCGCCGTCATATTGGAGAAAACTGTGATGGTAAAATTTTGTTTCAAGCTTAGATATTAACCTCATAATGTATATTTCATCTTAGGTATTCTTTATTACTAGTCTGAAGCCTTTTTGAGATCCAAATAGCAATTTGAAACTAAGTCTATAAAATTTTTGATAAACGGATTTCTTACTTTGGAGTTCAAAGTGGTTATAATTACCCCAAACAAATGTGTATTGGCAAGTATAAAGAGAAGATATAGTGGTCATAATTTCCCCACTAGTGGTCTTAATTACCCCAAACTTATGTGATTGTGAGTTTTTGGTGGGGTAATTATAACCACCCTTTTAACTTTAAAAGAAAAACAGCTATGATAATTAAAACTTTTAAAATGTGTTCTTAAAGGATCAAAGTTACTTCCTATGTACTAAAAACAGCACTTTTCCAAATAGAAATAAGCAGGAAAATATAACAAAGTTGAAAATGTAAAAAGTGGTCATAATTACCCCTCCTGACTATAGTACATCAATGAACATTGATGCACACAAGTTTTACAGGAAAGAATTATAAGAAATACAAAATAAAAACTTAGTAATGGGCTTAAATGACAATGGTCCCTATATCAGGAGAAAATTGCACCAATACATTTCATATTTAAATTACAATTGTGCAATGCAAGTTTGAGTATCACTAACTTAGGAAAGTTAATAATGTTTCCATCTGGATATGAGAAATCAGATGTACATGACTTGCAGAGTCAAAGAAAAATAAACCAAATCCCAACTCACTTAAAAAACCTTTTTCTCATGCCTCGAAATTGAAAGACTATTTGAACACGCCGTCAAACTATACACTCTTATCTTAACATTCACAGCAGCTTATCTTTATGGCATTGCATCTAATGAAACAATCTTTAGTCAAATAAAAATTTAAAAAATGTATATTGCAAACTACAAAGGGGGATGACAGACTTGACAGCCCAATGATTTTAAAATGTGAAAGTGAAATAGCGGATTTTATTGAACTGGGCGATGTTATCATCAGGTTGGCTTCTTTGAAGACCAGAAGAACTAATATTAAATGAAAACTAGTCGGATGTGCCAATCCCAAAACTTTATTATATCCAATACATGTTAATACCACAAAATTTGCAATCACAATGCAAAACGAATTCTAAAGGAATAGATCCGTTTAATTGTGTGAATTTAAAAAGGAGATAGAAGCATCGCATTTTTCCAACAAATCATTGAATTTGGGCGCACACCTTGTTAGATGTCTGCAACCAAAATTCCAAAGAGCACAAAAGCTATACCTTTGGACAGTATACACCCAAGCCCAATAAGGAATTGCAACCGAATATGAAATTTGGCAAATTCTGTGCATTAGTTTTTCAGATATAGCTAACGCAAAAATCGTGAAAAATGCTTCACAGCAGTGCCACCTGTTATATGATATACACAAAAGCCTAATAAGCACCAAATTATGTCAAGGTTTAACAGAATAGGAAGTTTGATCAAATTCCGTGCAACAGTTTTTGAGATATAACTATCGCTAAAATCATGTAAATCGCGCAAGATGCAGCATAGCAGCGCCATCTTTTGGGTGATTTACACCAAAAACTAATCAGCATTAATTTTTTTATCAAGGTATAACTGAATCTAAAGTTTTATTAAATTCCACGCATTAGTTCTTGAGATAGAGCGCCCACAAAATTTGTGTCACATACACACAGACAGACATTTTCTAAAAACAGTCAAATCATTCTAAAACGTATCAATGATAGGTGCACATTTCCAAAGTTTTTAAGGAGCCAGTGGCTCCTAAACCCAAATAATCCAGTGGCCACATTGTGAAAGAAATGCATAAAAGCATTAGCAATTGCACGAGAAAACATTTCAGGAAATCAAAGTGAAAAATAATCTACAAATGTACAAAAGAAACAGACTAATTACATCAAATTTGTATAGTTCATTTAATCATCCAATTCTTTTAATTCGGATATAAATTAAGTATAATATAAATCTTAAGCTATCTACTGTCAGAAGATAAAGTTGGGAAAGACAGGTCTGAAAAAATATATATCTATAAGAATAAGCTAAGGAATCGTGGTAGTGGGGAATATTAGGAAAGCAATATTTCTTATTTTCATTTTGCCATACAACAGTTCATAAAAGAAAACAAATAAAAGTGTGTAAGATTATTTTGCACTATAAAAGTCAAAACAGAATTCAAGCATTTGTTTTTCAACAATACACAAGAAAAATTATCTTAAAAAACAGTCTTATCACAGATTATTACAGAGGTGAGAAAAATATCGAGAATTTCGACAAGTGGACGCCGAAAAAATCAATTTTGTCAATCGTTAGCAAAAAAAAGCGCGAATTTCGTCAAAGAATCCCAAAAAAACACGCGTCTTTTTATTAAAGAATTGCGGGAAAAATTGCATTCCATTCTTTGCAGAAAAATCATCACCTTTGTCAAAGGATAACAAAAAAAAAACCACCAATTCTATAAGGATCTCGGAAAAAACGATAATTTTGTAAAAGGGTCGCAAAACAGACAACGTGAATTTCGGCAAAAGATTGCAGAAAAACGTGAATTTCGTCAACAGATTGCAGAAAAAATGTGAATTTTATCAAAGGATTGCAAAACAAACCGCGAATTTCGTGAAAGCATCGCGAAAAAACCCGTGATTTTCATAAAAGGATCGCGAAAAAAAAAACGTGATTTTTGTCAAAGGATCGCTGGAAAATAAACGCGAAATTCGCCAAAGGATGGCGACTTAGATGCCTAAAATT
Source organism: Maratus speciosus (assembly GCA_963932465.1). Lineage (NCBI taxonomy): Eukaryota > Metazoa > Arthropoda > Arachnida > Araneae > Salticidae > Maratus > Maratus speciosus. Next base: position 287,663,132 of record OZ010789.1, on the reverse strand, counting down.
AGTCGACAAAGCAAAAAATTAAGTCGAAACGTGGCGACTGGCGATCGTGAATCTGCACCAATAACATCAATCCGTCGAAAACCGGAAGTCGATTTTTTTTTTTTTTTTTTTTTTTTTTTGCGAATTCAATACTTTCTTCTTGTAAAGATAGAAGAAAGTAAAAAGCTGGTTGGTTTTCTTATTAAAAAAACAATATTGGAATTTTTATGTTTCTAGTTTAAAAATTTTTCTTTGGAAAGAAATTTTTTATGCATAAGTTTCCGCATCATTATTACACACGTTGTGCATATTACTTTAGTTGAAAATTGGAGCAATTTGTTTCAAGTTGGGAAATTTTCGAATTCTCCCCCCCCCCCCCCCCCCCGAAAAAATATCTGTAGCTACGCACCTGACTATCTGCACCTCTCTTGCTCACATTTTCTGAATCTTTACTCACTTATGGCAGAAAATATTTTTGTTACAGTTTGTTTTGATTAAATTATGCACATTTAAAAAAATAGTTACAATATCATTTTAATTTTGTGACAAAAAGCCGACACTAGACACAGATTTTAACACTAATGCTACGAAAACATTATTGCCTTTTGCCATGAAACTGAAATGTGATTGCGACTATTTTTTAAATACACATACTTGTATCGAAACAAGCTGTAACAAAAATATTTTGCTATAAATCTGGTTAACAAGATTAATCTCCTGTGAGTGAGCAATGATTTGAAATTCGTGATTGGATTTTTAACAGGGATTCTCTAAATGGCTTTGTCTGTTTAAAATAAATAAATAAATAAATAAATAAATACTAATCTGGCAATTTTAGGAAAATTATTGAACCATAGTTGCCAACCTCCCGATTTTTTGGATACCATTAGAATCTTACAAAAATATTAGTTTTACTTAATTTCGTAAATTGTGCGATTGCATAAAGTAAGAATTTTTGCATAAATATATTGGTATGAAAAAAATCGGGAGGTTGTCAACTATGATTGAACCTATTGTCTAGAATTGCAAGATATAACAAATAAAGGAACAATACTTGCTCGTTTAATAGTACACCATTTAATGCATGAGTGATTCCGAATATTAAATGAAATGAGATTTAATCCCTTAGGGACGAGCGACCGGTATACGTGCCGCGTAAGGTGCTCAGATACCGTGACTATTCTCACCAGTAAATTTTTATTGTAAATTTTGCCTTATTAAATCCGAGCATTTTCCCGATTCAATTAGGCAAAAATTTCTGCTTTGAAAAACCGGTGATAAAAGATTAAAAATTCTGTAGAAGACGCTCGTCCCGAATGGGTTAAATTAAATGAATGAAATATTTGCAAGTTAAATAACATCAGAGCAATGGATCAAGAGAACAATAGAAACTTATCGTCTGCGCCCGATAAACGAAAAAAAGACTTAAAATTGAATATTTCATTTCTAATTAAATTCTATACATATTCTAAACATTCATAAACGTTGTATTCTCATCGGGAATATAATCGTGTATATCATTTTTTATAACTTTAGCACATCAAGAATTGAGTGAAAAATGAGACTACAAAATTCTATGTTTACATATTAACTACTTACTAATTTATATGCGTCATTTTTCATTACATTAAGGGGGTCCGGGACACAAAAATCTTTAAATTTTCAATTTTTTTTTATTGGATTAAAAATATCTCTGCCGTTTTCTGCTTAAAATGATGCTTAAATCATGTTTCTATCTTAATTAGAACAAGAAATATTAATTTTTTCGTTTTGGTTTGTTTTCAAAATCTGCCTTTCAAGCTATGGTTTTCAAAGAAGCGAGTTCTTGTGAAATTGCGTTTTTCTTCATGATAGGTTTTTTCAACATTTCTCATATTTAAATTCTTATAACTCAAGAACCGTTAAAGATACAGGGTTGAAACTCGGAATATATATTTTTCAATTATTTTACTTTACTTTCGAGCCAGCATATTTGAAAAAAAAAATATTTACTTTTGAAAATATGATTTTAAAAAAAAAGTTGCACCACTTTTTTTGTAATTTTTTCGTTAAATATTTTTAATTTTTTTTTAAATTAATATTTTTTAAAATGCTGGCTCTAAATTAAAAAATATATATTTCTGTTTATTTAAATGAAAAACAATTTAAATTCTACAAATAATATTTCGAGTTATAACGATTTTAAGTTAAACCACATTTTTCATAAATTTTAAATAAAATTAAAAAAAAAAAAAAAAGCTATGAGAAGTTTTATCATTTGATTTTGTTTACAAATGATATGGTTAACCATCACAAAAAAAATTCAAAATTTAACTCAATAAATAAAAATTTTTTGAAAATGTGTCCCGCAACCCCTTAAAAAACATAATTAAAATCAAGCGTATTTAAATCAGAAACGTTTGATAATATACAATAAGCAATATTATATCTTTTTTCATAAATTAAAATAAAAACACGTAACTAACTTGTTTTACGCTTTGGAAAAGGTCAGAGATGAATTCTACCAGAAAACAATTTTCTTACAATTTCAAAAACTACAGCTATTCGATGGCCACATTCTGCCATTTTAACAATTAATGTTAGTTCTAAAAAGAACTGTTTTTATTTAAATAATTAACTATAATAAATAAACTAAATAATCACGAATAAAAATTACTAGAATATTCTATACTGCCAGAATATAAATATTATCATATACAGGGTATTTCAGAAAGGACTCCCCAAATTTGAAATGACGTAACTTCGAAACAGCGAGCGATAGAAAGGTGAAACAAGTGGTATGTTCAACAGACAGGTCTGGAATTTGTTATACTCCAGTTTGCAGAAATAGTTCCAATATTGGCTAGTAGGTGGCAGTACTAACACATGGTGCTTTAAATGATACTCAGTAGTACGGAAAGTTCATTCGTGAGTCAATTTCATTGCTGGCACGTGTAATAGAGTTGGGTCGAATTAGTTATTATACGGAAATTCAAGAACAACATCTCGTATTCCTTGGAGCAACTTGTTTTTATTGTACTGGAATACCACCGATTAGGTCGAAATCCGCGATGACAAAGTGAAGCTTTAAAACTAGAAAACAAGAATTCTGCTTTTTCAGAATTTAGTGTTGTCCCCGAAGAAAAAAAAAATATATGTATATATAAATAGTACAAAACATATTTCAATTTTAAGACTTAAAGCACACACTTTTATTTTATGTGAAATGACGTCATTCGCATCTGCTTAAGAATTCCACATTTACGATCCACTCTTAAACATCTACAGTAAAGCATGCATAGGATGTCACTATCGCAAAATAATACACAAATGCAGCAAAAAGATGCCGTCATTCAAGAAACTCGACAAAAAAGGCTATCTATTGATTCACAGGCCTCCATTTGTTTGTAAATATAGTTTATAACAGCTCCATGTTTTAACAGAAGTTATTTGTTTTCATTTTTTCAAAATAACACGTATTTTAATTACATTTTCTTTCGGTTGTTATGAGAAAATGACAACAAAAAGATATAATTGCCATGTTTCGTGTTTTTCAACTATTTTCCCTTTACGTTCTACAGAAATGGAGTACTTGAGTTGCCAAAATTAAACAATTGGTGCTAAAAACTACAAAAAAAAAAATAATATTTCAAAAATAAATGGAGATAAAGTTTTCAAACAAATTGCTTTTAAAAGTACTTTTTTTCCCAATACGACGATATAAAAATTAAAAATGTGCGATGCTTAGAAATTTAAAAAATTGCTATAGAGCATTTAATCGTACGACGAACCATCTGCTTTGTTTAGCAGGCTTCTGTAAGGTAACGTTATTTTTTGGAGACACAAAATAAGCTGGGAGAAAGAAATAGCATACCGTACCGGGGACTAAAAAATTAATGTTAAAAAATGCCCAGACAAGAAAACAATTCGTAATTTATTCAACAAGTTTGAACGGACAGGCGGTGTGGCTGATGATTCAGCCGGAAATGTGGGATGCAATCCATCAGTCATGACACCTCAAAATGTGCAAGCAGTCAAATAAAGTGTTAAACGTAGTTTTCGGAAATCCACCAGACGAGCCGCTACTGAGCGGGATTCTCCAACTCCGCTATGTACAGAATAATGCAAAAGGGCCTGAAGCTGTTTCCCTATAAAATAGAGTGTCATCAAGCGATCACAAATACAGCTGTGCCACAAAGAGAAGGCTTTGCAAATGAGTTACTCCAGATGATTGATGAGAATAAAATTGAATTCGGCTGAGTATGGTTGACCGATGAGGCCCATTTTCAGTTACAGGGATTTGTGAATAAACAAAACTGGCGAATATGGGGCACTGACAAATCGTTTGTGGTCTTGCAAAACCACTGAACTCTGCAAAAGTTACAGTTTGTGCTCGATTGTCCAGTAAAAGGTTCATTGGACCTTTTTTTAGGATGCAAACGATTAACTTATTTCGATATATTGAAATTTTACAGCAATTTGCTGCTACATTTCAAGTTCTAGAGGATACACCAGAGAATTCATGGTTTATACAGGGTGGGACCTTCCACACCGTACTACTGCAGTGTTTGAGTTCCTTGAGGAATACTTCAGTGACCGAGTCATTTCTCTTAATTATCTTCGATTGACAGGCACTGGTATGCATTGACCTCCATATTCCCCAAATGTCAGTTCATGTGACTTTTTTTGTGGGGCTGCAAAGACGCTGTTTACTCAAAGAATCCTCAAACATTGGAACAGCTTGAACAATTCATCTGTGAGGCATGTGCATTCGTTTCAGTAGAGACATTGCAACCAGTGAGACCGAAGTTTACCCTTCGCTTGCGTCATGTTATTGCTAAGAAAGGTGACTATATCGAAACCATTGTATTGTAATTTGACCTCTGTTCAAGAAGCTTACTTTCAGGCACCATTTCAAAGACACAGCTTTGTAACTGCCGCGTCCTTTGATGTCAAATCTTAGAACTATTTCTACAAACCAGTGTATAAAAAATTCCAGACCTGTCTGTCCAACATACCACTTGTCTCATCTTTCTGTCTCTCACTGTTTCACAGCTATGCCATTTCAAAGTTGGGGAGTCCTTTCTGAAACCATCAGTGTTTCCAATTTAGTGATTTTTTTTATTCAGATAATCTAATTTTCATACCAGAAATTTAAAATAGCAATATTTGTTTTATTTAATAACAGAAATTCCGTCATTAAATGAACTAAACATTTTTATTGAAATTTTCGCATGTAAATTCATATTCTCAGAATTACGGAATTTCTAGAACGTATTTTACCCTGGGAATTAGAGGGTTAAGACTGTTCTCAAGATCACTGCTAAACAAGCACGAAGCTTTCTGACACAATGATGTACACATTTTTAAACGTGAAGATATAAAACTTGCAGACCTGACTATGGAAGCGATTTGGAATCAAAATAATTTTTCCACTTTGTGATAAATAAATTACCTATCGAGTTCTAAGCGTTTTCGATCACGTGACAAGGCATTTTCTCCCTTCGCTGACTGGTTTTTCTGCTTTCGCCGGGAAATTCGGTTCGAAATGTCAACTTTGACAGTATTTTCTGAAAAATCTATTGTGTTTTACAAAAAAAAAAAAAAAAAAAAAAAAAAAAAAAGAGGAAAGATAACTTCTTTCGATTACACAGTTACTGAATAACAACACCTGCCAGTTTCACGCGTTTCCGAACAAACATGAATTAAAACATTAAGCGGCTGTGTCTTAAAAGCGGCTTGTATGGTGAATAAAATCTAGTCTATTTTAATGCAAACACAATCCAGTGCTCGCATTCCCCCCCCCCCCCCCCAAGAAAAGAAATTAAGTTTTTTTTACTTTTTTCAACACCAGAAAAATATTGGAACTTCTATGAAATAAGTGAGGTTATTACGTATTTTTTGTTAGAAAATTAAATTGAAATGTTTTATCAGTGGTACTAGACCTCTTGGAAATTCTAAGGGGTGTGTGGGCCTTGACTATCATCATTATTATCTTGTGAGAAGATTTGAAATCGGTCCAGTATCTGAGAAATAATGGTTATATCAGAACATTTTCCGGTCATTTCACCCTTTTAAATGTTGAAATTTTAGAATTTTCTGGTCATGCATGTATGGCTTAAAAAATAACTACCATATCAAATTTCGTGCTTCTAGCCCTATCAATTCGAAAGGATAAAATTTAAAGCGTTTTTAGCGCATTTTTGATTTTACACTTTTAAATTACGATTATTATCCTTCGGTATGGTATTTCTTTCTCCCAGCTTATTTTGTGTCGTCTTCAAAAAATAACGTTACGTGGTATAAGCCAGCCGTAAAACAAAGCAGAAGTATCATTGTACTATTAAATACTCTATAGCATTTTTTAAAATTTCTAAGCATCGCACTTTTTCAATTTTTATACCGTCGTATTGGGAAAAAATGTACTTTTAAATGCAATTTGTTTGAAAACTGTATCTCCATTTATTTTTAAATATTAATTGTTTTGTAGGTTTTAGAGCCATTTGCTTAATACTAGGAACGGAAATACTCCATTACTGTAGAAAGTAAAGGAAAAATAGTTCTAAAATAGTAATTATATATTTTTGTTGTCATTTTCTCATAATAACCGAAAGAAGTTGTAATTAAAATACGTGCTATTTTGAAAAAAATATAAACGAATGATTTTAGTTAAAACATGGAGCTATTATGAACTACATTTAATTTTATTTACCTATATTAATGTTACAAACAAATGAAGGCCTATGAATCGTTAGATATCTGCTTTTTTGTCGAGTTTCTTTAATGACGGCATCTTTTTTGCTGCATTTGTGTTTTATTTTGCGATAGTGACGTCCTATGCATGCTTTACTGTAGATGTTTAACAGTTGATCATAAATGTGGAATTCTTAAGCGGATGCGAATGACGTCATTTTACATAAAATAAAAGCGTGTGCTTTAAGGGTTAAAATTGAAATATATTTTGTACTATTTATATATACATATATATTTTTTTCATCTTGGGCGACACTAAATTCTGAAAAAGTAGAATTCCTGTTTTTTAGTTTTTTATTTTAAACCTCTCTTAGGGATAATTTAGATCTTAACCCTTATCGGACGCTAGTTTTTTATACCTGATTCGTCTCTACGTTGTAATTGCATTTAGTGAAAATTCACAGCGCCGCCACAGACGAATATTTTTATATTCTATTCGAGCCACAATATTTTGAGATATTTTTTTACTTATATTTCTCTGGCACATGTCGTCAAAGTATATGTGAAAGCAATTCTTAAAAAAATGTGGTGCCAATCAAATAGAATTGGTCCCGGTTAACCCCCTCGCTGCGTAATTGTTTTATCAAAGTAGCTTTAAAAATTGCGTATTTAATTCCTTCCCGACGAGCGTCTTTTAACACTAGAACGGCGGCGAGGGGTCATTTTGACCCTTGCCGAATGAAAACATTTCGATTCGAACCAGAATTTTTTTTAGAATATAAGATTGATATATACTGCACAAAAATAACTTAAATAAATAAGTTAAATAGTTCTAAATAAAAATTCTGATGTGAAATATTTTTCTAAAACTTGAGCAAAATTTCCCGCCGTTCTAGTGTTAAGAATTTTTATTCTTTTGTCACCGATTTTTCAAAACAAAAATTTTCGCCTGATTTAATCGGGAAAATACTCCGTTAGATAAGGCAAAATTTATAATAAAAAGTTACTGATGGGAATGATCAAGGAAGGTTAATTAGACGGAAAAAATGTATCCCGGTGAAATCTCGGGTTGCGCAAATTTTGCTACTTTTACCTTGCCCGAGAAACTCTCTGGTTGCGCAGCGAGAGGGTTAATCTTGTCAACTCACAGGTCAAAGTAACGATGTTACGTGGAGGGTGACATAGGACCGATATGAGTTAACCCTTTGAGGAGCAAGTAATTGTGTTTCTGTAATGTCGAATTCTCACCGGAATCTTCGGAAAAATTTATTGCAAAATAATGTAAGGCAATTTTACGACTTTTTCCACCAAAGGTAGAAAAGTAAAATTTAATAAAAATTTTCTGCCGCAAAAATCATTAATCATAGGTGGGATAAAATATATCCCACCGCCCCTCAAGGAGTCAAAAGTAACAACTATGTCAAGTTTCATGTTTCTAGGTTCAACATAGTCAAAGAAATATCGTAATTTTCGAATGTTTCTCTCTTTCATCCCTTCGAGGGCATTGCACAGAGGTAAAAAGCAGTCCAGTAGTGACGTCAAATATACAACAATCTACAATTTTGCTGCTATAAAATAAAAATTTCAAATTGAATCAGAAATTTCTTTAACCGTACATTCTTCACAGTTTACTTGAACCTATATTGTTAAAATTTAACACTGTTTCGTTAAATAATATTAATTTATTTTTAATCTTGCTTAACAGTAAGTTATGACAGTTTTCATTCGGAGTAAAACGCGATATCAATTTACATATATTAATTTCGAATAATAATTAAAATAATTATTTTTCGCGTCTAAACAGAATTCTCAATTCGAAACTTCTGACCCTTAAATCTTAGTCACATTCACCAAAACAACTTCAAAAAGAAAATTTATATTCTCGTTTCACTTGTAATGCGACTTCCACTTATGTGAATGCGAATGCGAAAGTTGAAAATCAATAATTCACCCTTTTAGCATTTTCTCTTAAGTTTCAAAGTTTTCGGGATTGCTTTTGCGTTGTAGAATCAAAAAGTATTTTGTTTTCAAAGAATGTTCATTTTCTTTTAAAGTATCTCGAGTAAAAGTGAAAGTTACTGTTTTGATTTGAAATTTAAGTACGCACAGACTTAAAGATTCAATGAGAAGTTTTCTGAGAAAAGAGAACTTTTATGTTAACTTAAACGTTATTTTTGTCAACAAAGTTTTTTTTTAAAGTAACTTAATGAATTTGATATTATATATATATTTTAAAGTTTCGAATAGATGCTCTTATGCAGGCATGTCAAACACGTAGCCCGCTTGTTTGCGTGGCCGCGTGCAGCTTAAAAATCTGTGGCTAGTGGTGTCAGGAGTCCCAATTTACACGGAATGTCCCAATTTTCAGGGGCTCCAAGTAGTGTTGCCAGGTGTCTCAATTTACGCAGGACGTCCCGATTTTAAAGCGCTCCACATCCCGTCCCGTTGGAAGCCAGATGTCCCGATTTTCCATCATGAATAAATACATTTAACCCCTTGAGGGGCGGTGGGATATATTTTATCCCATATTTATATAATTTTACTGCACATTCGCAGCAGAAACTTTTAATTAAATTTTACTTTTTAGACTTTGGTAGAAAAGTCAAAATATTGCTTTTCCTTTTTTTGAAGAACTCCTGCTTCCTCTCGTTTCTTTTTTCATGTTAAAAAATATTGTGATACAGAACTTGAATTGTAAAACTAACTTTGTACTATATTAGATTAAATTTTAACATAATTATTCAATTGGTAAATAAATCATAACAGCTGTAAATTTCTAAGTTGGTGAAACAAGTCCGGGCCAAGATTCGAACCAGGGACGTTTTGGCTGAAGCTGCCAATGCTGTACCGACTGAGGCATCTCGGGCGAACTGGAGGACTAATTCACCAAAGTAACCTTTAACAATGATGGTATCTGTTCTGATATCTGAGCCACCTCAATAGGATAAATCGGAGGTTATTTTTGGGACTGCAGTAAATGCTGCATGCGTAATTATATTAGATTAATTTTTAACACAATTATTCAATTGGTAAATAAACCATAACAACTGTAAATTTCATAATGGGTGAAAAAAGTTCGGGCCAGGATTCGAACCAGGGATGTCTTGGCTGAAGACACCAATGCTCTACCGACTGAGCCATCTCGGACGAATCTGGAGGACTAATTCACAAAAGTAACCTTTAAAAATCACGACACCTGGTCTAGATATCGGACCAGATACCGTGATCGTTAAAAGTTACTTTGGTGAATCAGATTCGTCTGGGATGGCTCAGTCGGTACAGCATTGGCGGCTTCAGCCAGAACATCCTTGTTTCGAATCCTGGACCGCACATTTTTCGCTCACTTGGAAATTTACTGCTGTTATAACTTTATACTAATTTTATTTTAATCCCGTAATATTCAACACCAATAATCTAAAATATGAATTTTCACTAAATTTTCCTCTCATGGAGATTCCCCTAAAATTTCTCCTCATGGAGAAAGGTTCCTGTGCTCCCTACGAGTGCTTGGTTTGATTTAATTTCATTTTGTCTACTTAGACATCAGCTTTCACCTCAATAAGCAGTGAAATTTTGTTACAGTATTCAAAACGCGTTGGAAACTGTTTCTATTTTATTCTTGATGCATGAAATTACTTTCTTGTTTTTATTGTTTTAGGATATTTGATTTATTTCATCATAATAAGTTTTTTCTTTTCAGTAAAACCTTTTAATTTTCTCAAATGAAGGATTTTAATAAATTGTTTACATTCTTTTATTCTACTTTTTTTTATATATATCAGGAAGTCTGTATCAAGTTTTCCGCATTAGGGCAAAAGTGGAATAATTAACATAAATCCTGATATGTTAGAATAGTTATTTATTATGATTTTTATAATATATAAATATAAAAATTAATATAATCGTTTTATATCGATTGTAATGATTTTATATTTATTATGAGGTCTTGCAGGAAATCATGTGATAAATTACAGAAATTGTTTTCACTGATTTTAACGATCTCATTAAACTAATTTTCATAGGATCAAAAGTATTATATTCTCGTTTAATTTTAGAAATGCTAATTTTTTTCACAAAAATGTTAGTAAAAAAAGATAACTGCTTCATTTATTAAATCAAATAAGTTTCTCCATTAGTCTTGAAGTTTATTTAGATTTGAAGATCATGCGTTACCCAAAAATAATTAACTAGCTTTGAGTGCAGACCATGTTTAATCTCCTAATTCCTTACTTATCAATATCTACTTCATAAAATGATTGTCTTCTAATTATTTATTTTGAATTAATCTAATAAAGAGAATAAAAGGGAGGGCAAGTTAATTTATTAAGTCTCTGGCACTGGATATATATATAACCATTAATTAAACACTAGGACTTCCCTCAGAGGGATTAGTCTGAGCTATATTGCTGAGAACTTAGATTTAATAATTAGACGTGGATGCAAAGAAAATGAAATGTTATCTTTAATTGTCCATATACTGCGATAAATTGAAATGATGAAAATAAACGAATCGTAGAATTACAAAATCTTATATATAAATTCGTATACACTGTTTGAAAATATTGGTGAGGCAAACCATGCAAGACAGTCATGCATGGATATAAAATTGGAAGTAAGCAATATATTAAAAGTAAAACAGAAAATAAAACACTAAATTATCTTATATCGGAATTTTAACTATTTGAAATGATGTCAAGAGCATGATCAGACACTCTGCACCAATTTGAGTAACGCTAAATGACAAAAAATATGATGTTTAAGAGAATAGACTATACTTTATATGGTGTGTACTCCTCCGGAATAGTTAATATTGTACACTATCTGTTTTTCATGGATGCAATGAGGTTGTCGATAAGAGTTAAGGAATTCTCTTTTCAAAAACTGATCAAAAGTACTCAAACTGATCTAAAGTATCAAAGTACCGAACACATCAACACTGACATGCAATGCGTTGTTAGATTGTGTTTTAGATATGCTCGATCGGATTTAAGGGATCAGTGCATGCTGGTCACTACATACGCTGTACTGTTTTGTTTTCAAACATATTCTGCACAAGTTGAGCTGTATTTAGCATGTATTAAATAAAAGAAATCGGAAATGATTGCAGCATAAATTATGACACAAGATCTGAATATATCGTCTGCATAACCTTTGAGCTGCCAAAGTGTCATTTGAAGTAGTTTACAAATCCGTACATATTTTTTCAGCAAATCAAGCAAGCTAAAATACGCCAGTATGAACCCGATTATGAAATTTCACCATAATAAGTTATTATATAAAAAATCTGCTAATGTTAATTGTGAATATGACCTCATGATAAAAGATCTAGTAAAGTGAATCAGGAAAAAAAATTTCATAACAAATTTAAAACGCCACCTCCCTCTGTTAGTGACCTTGGCAAGAGAAAGAAAAGTCTAAAGAAGGAACACTTTAACAAGTACTTTCGGGCAAACTACACTGCTCAGCAAAAGTTTAGACACTGGTGATTTTTAACCTTTAAATAAAAAATACGAACAGTTGGGTTATACAAATGACTGTACTTATTTTTAAATATATTTTAAACGTTTTAGAACATAAATAACGGTTTTAATGTAGGATATTATTTAATTTAACTGAAAAAAGTGAAATTTGCATATTGCAAAAGTTTAGACACTTTTGTGATTTTTTGGCAATTGTTCACGGAAAATCGCATATTTCAAACTTATGACGTCACATGCATGAATTATGTAAGTGCACCTCGCGATAGCATCTGTTAGTGAAGATGCCGCGAGCAAGAAATTTTCAGTCAGATGAAGTAATTAAAGAATGGAAGCTGAAATCGAAAGGGAAGACTGTTGCAGAAATTTCAGCTACTTTGAATTGGCCAAAGAAGTCTGTCTATTAAGTACTATCTAAGGGTGACTCTTTCAAAGCAAAACATAGATCTGGAAGGACTCGTGTGGCCAGAAAACGAGATTATAGTAGGATCCATAAACTGGCATCTAGACATATGATGACTGCTAATCGCATTAAAAGTGAGTCAGAGCTTTCTGTGTCAACGGATAATTTTGTAGATGCATTAAAGAAAAATGTAAATTAGTTTACATGAAAATGATAAAACAACCAGCCTTGAAATCTCACAACAAATTGACCCCTTTCCTGTCGCGGAGTAATTCTTTTTATAAACTGTGGAAATAATGGACTGATACCAGAATTTATATACGAAGTTATTAGAAAATACGAAATTGCTTATTTTCACGTATATTATAAAAGGAAAATTTTAATTAAATATTCTTGCCATACTTGGAATTAAAATCATGTGTCCTTTGCCCTCGAAGGGGTTGATGACTTGGGCCTCACTTTGATTTAATTCTTAAGTATCTCTGGAGTTTTTCAATGGTCGCCAAGCTGCGTAAGACTACATACATACATTGGAAAACAATTTACAGCCATTTGGTGAACTTTTATCTCTTCCAAAGTATGTATTTGAGCACAATAATGCGTCTATTCATGTTGCATACAAATCAGAAAATTGGTTTAACTCTCAAAATATTACTATTTTCGACTGGCCCGCGTGTAGCCCTGATCTGAACCCAATCGAAAACTTTTGTGGCATCATATCTCATACGGTTTATGTAATTTTTTAACAATACTCCTCTGTAAAAAACTTCGATCAGATGTTGAACGTGTATGGCACGAAATAGACCCCCAAGTGATGCAGGATTTAGTTTCTTCGATGGAAAGTCACATTTTTGCATTAATAGCAGACAATGTAGGTGCAGTTCGATTTTAATTTATGGATATTTTTCTGTTAACAGACAGATTGTCTATACTTTTGCAACAATGTTAAATTTGTTTTTTTGTCATTATATATTATGTAAAGTGTATAAATTAAAATTTATTGTTTGTGTATGAAAAATAAGTCCCCAGTAATATATGACAGTTGAATTACAACAATTAGTTACATACTTCTCAGCACAGAAGCATAATCGATCATTGTCTAAACTTTTGCTGAGCACTGTACTCACTGTTTCATACAAGCCTTTATTCAATATTTATACAATTTATTTAATGCTAGGTGGGTATCTATCCGTTTTGTTGCATATAAATTGCATGTTTTGTGGAGGAAATGTCCGTCTGTCCGTGTGTCGCCATTGTACTATCGAAAAGTGTAAGAAGTTATGCATAGCATTGAACCAAAATTTTTGTGTACTATGTATTTGGCTGTGGCAAGCAGGTCGTCCTTCAGTTTAGAAGTATTCTGCAGGAAGGGGGAGCTGTAATAGCAATTGGCTTAGATGCCGTATGTTCCCTACGCCGTTGTTGTTTTGAAATGTTTGGCGATTTTTTGTTGGCGTGTTGACGGTGGTTATGGATATGGCAACCTCGATATGTTGAATGTCGTGTGACGTGTCGTTCTGGCAACCGAGAAGTTAATGTTGGAATATTGTGAATGTATTTTGATATCGTATTGTATAGTTCTGCCTTTTTATTTTTATGTGAAATTTATTGAATGTATTTGATTAACTATGTTTTCTGTAGTCCGTTTAAACGCTGTTGTTGAAATAATTAGGAAATATGAGGGAATTTTGACTAGAAAAGAAGGTTTGTTTATAGTTTGTGAATACGTATTGATAAGCCTATTTAGGAAAATGTCGGCGATAATATTTCGAGCTGGATCTTTCAAGAAAGCAGATGTTTGTTAAGGTATGTTGATAATTTTATGTATTTTACTGCTTTTGAGTTTTTTACATTTTGTGATTGCTAGAAAGCGAGAATTGCTGAATTTTGAGAATTCTATATAGCGAGAAATGCTGAATTCGGCGATGTTTTTTTTCGGAAAATGTGCGCGAAGCGCACATACAAAGATTGCTGGTTGCCATTTTAGCGAATTTTGTTTTTATGTGTATTTTTGCTTTAAAAGTTTTTATATTATGAGATTGCTAGAAAGCGAAAACTGCTGAATTTTGAGAATGCTACACCTCGTGAAGTGTTGAATGCAGTGATGTTTTTTTTTTTCGGAAAATGTGCGCGAAGCGCACATACAAGGATTACTGGTTGCCATTTTAGCGAATTTTGTTTATTATTTACATTTTATTTTCGTTAAGCCAAACATGCGTATAAACCGGTGCTTGGCGACATTTACTACTTGGCGGAAAAAGGGTTTTCACGCCAAGAAAATTCCAAGATGGCGGCCGGGGGGAACTTATGACATCTGTTCCTAGCAATTTTTGTGCCATTTTCATTATTGTACCATCGAAAAGTGTATGAAGTTATACATAGAATCGAACCAAATTTTTTGTGTATGTTTTTGGCTAGGCCAGTAGGTCCTCACTGAATTTGAAAAAATTCCGCTGAAAGGGGGCGCTGTAATAGCGATGTCTGTGCCATTTTTATTACTGTACCATCGAAAAGTGTATGAAGTTATGCATAAAATCGAACCAAAATTTTTGTGTATATTTTTGGCTGTGGCCAGTAGGTTCTTCCTGAATTTGAGAAAATTCCGCCGGAAGGAGGCGCTATAATAGCGATGGCTGTGTCTTTTTAATTATTGTACCATTGAAAAATTTATGAAGTTATGTATGGAATTGAACCAGTTTTTTTGTGTATGTATTTCGCTGTGGCAAGCAGGTCGCCCTTCAATTTAGAAGTATTCTGAAGGAAGGGGGCGTTGTAATAGCAATTCCTGTGCCATTTTCATTATTGTACCATCGAAGAGCGTATGAAGTTATGCATAGAATCGAACCAAATTCTTTATGTATGTTTTTGGCTATGGCCAGTAGGTCCTACCTGAATTTGAAGAAATTCCACCGGAAGGGGGCGCTGTAATAGCAATGTCTGTGTCATTTTCATTATTGTATCACCGAAAAATGTGTGAAGTTATGCATAGAATTGAACCAAATTTTTTGTGTATGTTTTTAGCCATGTCCAGCAGATCCTCCTTTAATTTGGAATTATTCCGCGGAAGGGGGCGCTGTAATAGCGATGTCTGTGCCATTTTCATTATTGTGCCATCAATTTGTGCCTGAAGTTATGCATAGAATTGAATCAATTTTTTTGTGTATGCATTTGGAGGTGGCCAACAATTTCTCCTTGAATTTGAAAATATTTTGCCAGAAGTTGTTGTTGTAATAGCCATTTTGTGCCATTTTCTTTATTTTACCATCGAAAAGTGTATGAAGTTATGAATAGAGTTGAACCAAATTTTTTGTATATGTGTTTGGCTATGGCCAGCAGGTCCTCCTTGAATCTGGACATATTCCGCCGGAAACAGGCACTGTGATAGCGATTTTTGTATAATTTTCTCGGTTTTTCGTAGTTCTGTTATCCATCGGGCGGCTCGTGCAGCGACGGGAACTGGCGTCCTGCTAAGCTGGTTATTCGTAAAAAAGCTGATGTACAACAGAATAACGAAAAAGTATTGATTTTAATATATACCATGATCGAGATGAATTCCTTTTTACTACGCTTCATTGGCTAAAGCAGAAATTAAAAATGAAAATCAAAGTTGGTACATTATTGAACTAATAATATTGCAGTATTAACAGCTGTAACTACGTTTTGAAATATTAAGGTGTATGAGATAGAAGAAAGCTTTGGGGTTGGTACATCCAACTAGTTTTACAAAAGCTGGAAGGCAGAAACAATTTTGAGACCGGTTGTATCACATGTGAAACAAAATGAAAAACATCTGTTAATATTTTCATTAGCTGACATGGCAGTACCTCCCCACGATCGCAATTTTTAGAAGCGTTTTGGAAAGAAAACAGGATGTCGTACGCTGTCGAAGTAAATATTATTTTATTATTTAAATATAAATATTAAACTATTTTAAAGCTATACATTTTCTTCGCATGTGTACAATTTATCAATTAATACAAATAAAATACTTTTATAG
This sequence comes from Maratus speciosus, assembly GCA_963932465.1. NCBI lineage: Eukaryota > Metazoa > Arthropoda > Arachnida > Araneae > Salticidae > Maratus > Maratus speciosus. The sequence goes on along the minus strand of OZ010789.1, from coordinate 287,646,604 downwards.
TGAAATATTTAAAAAATATAATCTTTGAAATTTGTTTCTATTACATGTGATACAATGGGACCCAACGACGTTGAGTTCTTGCTTTCTGAGTCAGTGTTGATTTGGTTTTTGAGTTGTGTTTTTATGTAGATTTAAAGTTTATTAGATGCATTTTTTGAGATATAAACTTAATTTGAGGTGTTTACTTTTCAGTTTTACTTGTTAACTTTTTACTTAGGTTTCTTTTTTCAGCACAATATTTGACACAAGACGAAATCTTAGAGCCCATGAATCGCATATATAGTCTGATTTAAACTCAGAATAAGGTGATTAAATTAATTTTACCTTAAAATAAAAAAAAATTCTATTATGACGTTTCAGTCCTGATTTACCACATATGATACATACAGCCTAGCCCCTGCAAATTTTTACAAAAAATTTTAATTGCAATTTTTAGCTTCAAGACCCAAACAACTATTTAAACAACTTCAGGTAAGTACCAATATTTTATTTTTATCTCGGGTTTGAGGAGGTTAACCGAAGAAAAAAAATGATTTGAAGAATTTTTGTTCCTGGAAATAAAAGATTTTACAATGTAAAATACAGGGTTAACATAAATGATTCATCGTGTTTCTAAACACTCTATATTGAGAGGTATGCGACCTACAAAGACGGGTGATACAGGACAAGATACATACACTCACTAAGTTTAAAAGCTCGTCTCGTGGCTCTCGTGCAGGAACGCATCACTGCTGCTGTGAGGGACATTGAGTAGAAACATGCTATTGAACCAACGCCACCTATAGACAATGCCCACGAACTCGATTTTGACGTCACAGCAGATCGGCCTTTAGCTGATAATTCATTAGACCCTATTCTTGTGACTTTTCTTGTGTCATAAAAGTCACAAGAATAGGGTCCAATGAATGATCCGCTGATGGCCGATCTGCCGTGACGTCGAAATCGAGCTCGTCGGCATTGTCTATAGGCGGCGTTTATTGAACGTATGGATGGAACTGAATTACTGTTGGGATGCATGCCAGGTGACTAAGGGCGCACAAATTTAGCATTTGTAGTATGTACCAGAAAACTGTAACTAAGCAACCGAAAAAACTCTCCCAAACCGATCAAAGTACACAACGGACAAGAGCACTCAACCCAAACAAATTTCCATTCATAATTAAAGATTACAAAAGCAGTAGACACAAAAACAACTCAACTTCTACACAACTAATATGGCGGTAAAAACAAATGCCCAGCTCGGAAACCCCCCTTACTAATAAAACGGAAAGGACTGGAAAAGTACAAGAAAACCGCTATAAAAACTATTGGAAATTATAAAGAGACTAAAGTTAGAACTTATAAATATCTTAGATAAGGAAATATATAAATTTAAGAAAAATAATTAATAGAAAAAAGTTCCGAAACGAAAGCACAAGCCTTAAAGCATAAAACGTGCACTCCGAATGATGAAAATATTTCAAAGTACGTTAAACTAAAAAATAACTAACAGAAAACAAAATTATTAAATAGAATTAAAAAGAAACATATAAAGAACACTATGCATGGATTACTTAGTGAAAAATTTTAATATTGACCACTTAAAATGCAAATTTTTCAGGAGCTCAAAGAAATGCGTACACACAACACTAGAGCAACGTATGTACCAGAGTATGTACCAGAAACTTCGTTAGTGTGCGTATCTTTTCATGTTCCACCCATCTTTGCACGTAGTGTGTTTGTAAATAAACATTCTTTTGAAATCCGATGAATCATTTAGGCTAACTCTGTGTTAAAATAGATATTTTATAAGAAAAGTGGGATCTTTGCACAATTGAATAAATAAAACATTTTTTTAAAAGTTATTTTCTTCAAACAAAACAAAGCATTTATGATGTAACTGGAGAAAAAAACACAATATTAAGATTTTTTTCTAGCAAAGATTACATTTTTACCTAGTAAATTTTAAAATAATTATTTTATTAGAAAATTGGAATTCTGGAATAAATTCATAATTGAAACTATTTTTTTAGAAGTTATTTCCTTTTACCTATTCGGAACCATGAGTGCATATATGCATAAGAGCATACAAAATTTGTTTCAGACACCAATAAAAAAGAAAAGAAATATTTCGTTTCTTTAATTAGAGTATTTTCGTGATTGCTTAAATAAGGGTAACTTATTTTTAAAAAGTGGTGTCAACCGAATAAAATTTGTGTAAAAGCCGCCGGTCCCGAACGGGTTAAACAAAGAAAAGACTTTTATAACCAAGAAAAATAAGATTTGAAGAATTTTTTGTTCCTGGAAAGAATATCTTTTTACTGAGTAAAATATTCAAATAAATATCTTATAAGAAAAGTGGGATCTTTGCATAAATACATAACTGAAGAATTTATTTTAGAATTTTTTTCCTTCAAACATAACACATGTTTCGTACGGATACCGTTATTTCTCCAGGAAACCACCAGTATCTTTTTATAGAAAAAGAAATCTAGGTTAAACACTCAAAATTTCGTCTTCTTCTAAGAAGAGATTTTCTATAAGAAAATACTGGTGTCGAAAATTTTTCTGGTCTGCAAAATTCAAGGAGGCGTACGAACAATGTAACAATACATTTAATACGTATCTTGGGGAAAGAAAAAAAACAATTTTGAGATTTTTTTTACAAAGATTATATTTTTACTAAGTAAAATATTAAAATAATCATTTTATAAGAAAACTGGGATCTTTGAATAAATTCTTTAATGAAACAATTTTTTAAAAGCTATTTCGTTCAAACAAACAAAACACTTATTATATAACCAAGAAAAGAAAAAGATTTGAATAATTTTTGTTCCTGGGAAGAATAGATTTTTACCGAGTAGAACATTAAAATAAATATTTTATAAGAAAAGTGGGATCTTTGCATAAATTCATAACAGAACCATTTTTTTAGAAAGTATTTCCTTCAAGCAAAACAAAACATTTATGATGTAACTGGAGGCAAAAAAAAAAAAAGATTTTAAGATTTTTTGTTCCTGGAAAGAATAAATTTTTACCATGTAAAATATTAAAATAATAATCCCAAGTATCAATTTCTTTATCTTAAGATATGGTATGCATTATACTTAAAAATTTTTAACTTTGTTTACAATTTTCTTAACATCCAACAGCTTATTCATGACAAAAATTTTCCTTCTTTTCAAATTCCAGATGGAGTTCCTTTACAATTTCAAAATGCTTTGCTGAAATATTGTCAATGATAGCCGTGTTACTCAGGACACTAAACAATTTCTCGAAACTGAATTTTATCATCTACGGTTTTTGTCTTTGTAAAAACCCAGCAAACATATAACTTTCGGTACACGAAATTTGTTCCTTTTTATGTAATTAAACTCCGTTACGTCTGTTTACAAACTGTTTAACGCCTATCAATTTGACAAAAAAGAAGTCTCTATTTTGAAAATATATGTCGGAGACTTATTTTTCTATTAAAAAAAATAATGCTCTCAATGGCAGATTGTATAAAACATATCAATTTATTATCTGAAATAGTGTTATTTAGAATACTAAACAAATACTTTCTGAAAAGAAAAATAAACTTTATGATCAACCTTCTTTATCTTAGTAAGAAATATATCCCATTTCACGTGTTTAAACTAAATACATTGGACTCTGTTTACAATATGCTTAACACCTACAAATTTAACACAAGAAATTCTTCTTTTTTGAATTGTAGATGTTTAGGAGTTCATTTTCTATTTCTAAACATTTTTACCCAAATATTACCAATGACAGCATTTATAAAGAATGTTAATTTTTTATCTTAAGAACTGTCTTTCGGAAAATAAACTTTATGATCAACCTTCTTTATCTTATTAAGAAATACAGTGAAACCTCCCTGAAAGACCACCTCTCTTAAAGACCGTTTATTTATGGTTTATAAATTTTGGCTATAGGCTCAATGTTAATTTTCCTCCCTTAAAGGACCACTATTTCCCGTCTCCTTCCTTGAAAGACAACTTTTGACTTTTCAGTCGAAGAATAGGATTACTTTCCTTTACATGAGAAAATCTCGAAATTCCCCTTCTCACCAGAAAACACGCTCAGCTAAGTCTGCTTCCTTAGACGTCGCGAATCAAAGACATATCTTTTCCACTTTTAGGAGGGAAAAGCTGATTCTCATGCATTACTGCGTTTAACACTAGAACGCCCGGAAGGAGTCGATTCGACTCCGACCATGTGATTAAATGTCAATTGGAACCAGAATTTTTTTCATAAAATAAATTAAATTTAAACTTGTAGATCTATGATAAATACATCAATTAAATAATTTTAAATAAAAATTCCGGTGTCAAATATTTTTATGAAACTTGAGCAAAATTTCCGGGCGTTCTAGTGTTAATGTCACTATGAATACAGGTGGATAGCTGGTGTTGGTGAGGGAAGGGCTATTGTCTCCTTTCCCGGAATTGGCCGAGTAACAGGTACCTGTAAAATGCAGGGCTGCAGTACCCGCAAAATGCAATCTTTTTCAAGATTGAGAGAGCGGATAGGTCCAGATACCAGTTTATCTCAAATCTGTTGCTTATCTCGGAAAGATTGCCACTTGTTGTAATCACTTCAGTTTTGTTTAATAGTGTAAGTTACAACACAGTTCATACTCACATCGAAGTGCATATCATGTTTGTCTTGCTGTGTGTTTAGTATATTAATTTAGAAGAGGCCTAAGAGAATTGTGTTAACTTTGGAAGATAAAGTGAAAGTTTTAAGAGCACACGAGAATGGAACATCAGAGAGGAAATTGGTGGCACAGTTTAACCCTTTATCTACGGCATTATGATCTACTGCAATTTTTTCATGTAGTATTTCTTTTCAGTTACTACAATGAAAATTAAAAGATAAACATAAAAAATATACTCACCCGTGAGAAATTTAATTATTTAGAAGTAATTAACTAAAGTGGTACTTTAAAGTATCGTCAGTACACTATGACTAAATTATCGTAACAGAAAACCCACAAGTTATTTCAACTGACACCAGAAAATATTTTCGATTTAATAAGTATATGAAATATAGGCTTTTTCATATTTATAAATATATCGTTTCGCAAATTCCAGTGCCAATCATTTATTTCAACGCTTTAGAATTGAAAATGCTTTGCTCCTGAAAGGGTTTAAAAAAACTATTTTTTTAGGTTTCGATCTTGTTAGTAGTCCTTTAGTTTTGCGACGTCAATATTCCAGGGACAACATGTTCTCTGGCATCTACACATATGCAATATATGAATTTACATATGCCATTTCTAGCATAGCAAAAACCAGCCGATGCCACAACTTTTTCGATTTCCTATAAAAAATAACAATGAAACAGAAAAGAAATACCAGGGAAATCACTACTGCACTTCATTTTAGTAATTGCATTTTAAATCCGATGAAAACGATGGATAACTACACAGACGAAAAGTAAAGAAGAAATTTTTCTCCAGCACCCATTGTACTGACGGTACTTATAAGTACCACCGAGTAATTCAACTGTTAAATGAAATACATACACCGTTGAACTAAAATAGCTAGTCAGATTGTACTCTAAGACCATAATGAACACATAAAAAAATCCAACACTTATCTTATATCCTTTACTGTGTTTGCAGCACTGAAAAGACGAGCGTGGCAATCTGTACAAAAAATCGGCACAAAACACATCGACTGCTTCAAAGATAACCTCATTCCTCTCTAAAATAACAAACCTAGAACTACTGCTGCCATGTATTCGGATAAAGTAGAGTTAAAAGAGCGATTTTTGCGAAATACCATTATAATATTAGTAATATTCACTATGGTGTAAAAGTTTAATGTAAGCGGTACTTATAAGTACCGTCAGTAGATAAAGGGTTAATTGAAGCAAAACTAAAAAATATATATATATGTTGAAAAACAAAGATTTTCTGTTAAAAGAGTGTCAGGAATTCAAATTTTGCAGAATTAAAAGAAAAAGGAAGAAATAATTTAGCAAGCTTAACGAAGCGGCGGAAGACCAATAATAAGCTAGAAGCAGCAGGGGTCTTTCGGTAGCTTCATCGCCCCTAACCGTCCCTTCCCGGCTTTTCGGTGTCTTTAATTTGTGTAATTTCCCTTTTAAATTTGTCCGGTTTCAATTTTTGATTTTTTTTTTCATTCTGGCTTCCGCAAAAGAGTCGGAATAAGTGGAAGAATAAAGGGCTGCGGACGAAGATGGGCCGCTCGCCGCGGCGGTCGGCCCATCTTCGTCCGCAGCCCTTTATTCTTCTACTCTAGTCCCACTCTTTTGCGGAAGCAAGATTCTTAGGTCCGCAGCCACGTCCCAAATGAAAGACTCTCTAGCGAAAGCCAGATTGAAAAAAAATAATCAAAAATTGAAACCGGACAAATTTAAAAGGGAAATTACACAAATTAAAGACACCGAAAAGCCGGGAAGGGAGACTACCGAAAGACTCCTGCAGCTTCTAGCCTATTATTAGTCCCGGTGGCGGTTGGTGGCGGGTGGGTGGGTCAACCGCCGCGGCGAGCGGCCCATCTCCGTCCGCAGCCCCTTATTCTTCTACTCTAGTCCAACTCTTTTGCGGAAGCAAGCCAGATTGCAGTGGTTTAAGTGTGCAAGGTAAAAAAATATCCCTTTAGTGGAGCTTTGCTGAAAGAGAAGGCATTTCAAATTGCAGAAGCTATAGGGTAAAAAGGTTTCTGTGCAAGCAATGTGTGACTGGAGAAGTTTTGCCACAGAAACAGCATTGTCTACAAATTTATTTGTGGAGAATCGGCCGATGTAGATGAAGAGGTGTTTAGCGGAGTAGAAATCTCGTCTTCCATTGATTTTCGCAGGATATTCAGATCGTGATATTTATAATCTGGATGAGACTGGATTATTCTTCCGTGGCTTGCCAACTGAAACGCTTATGGAGAAAGCAAATGAAGCAAAATGAGGGAAACAGGCCAAACAGCGATTAACTGTGGCTCTTTGTGGGAATGCCGCTGGAGTGAAAGAAAGACCAATCATAATATGGAAGGCTCAAAAGCCTCATTGCTTTAAAAATATTGATGTGACAAAAGTGGGAATGATTTGGAAATCTAACAAAAAGGCGTGGATGACATCCACCATCTTTTAACACTGGTTACATGACTTAGACAAAAAGACGACCAAATAGGGTAGAAACGTTATCCTTATTTTGGATAATGCCCCATGTCACTTGTACGATGTACAGCTGAAAAGTGGGAAACTCCAATTTCTTCCTCCTAACACGGCATCCAAAATTCGCCGTTAGATCAGGGAATTATTCATTTTTTAAGCTGGAATACAGACGTTTTGTTTTGCGAAAGCTCATTTAGCTAATAGATGAACCCAAAAATGCGTCCGAGATTGTGAAACCCATCAATGCACTTGATGCTATTCAGTGGATAAAATGTGCTTGTGCATGGAATAATGTAAAGACCTAAAGAATTATCAATGGCTTCAGCCCTTGTGAACTAAGCAATGTATCCATAGAAAAATCCATTAATGATATCAGTGCTTTAGAAGATGAAGTGATTCACCTATCAAACGCAGCTAAAATTGATTATGACTCCAAATCACATGAATATGAAGAAGCGCTTGAGTGTTACGGTGACTTATCTGAACACTGGGATAATCGTATTGGAGAAAATCTCGGCAAAGATAAGACTTTAAAATTTTAATATTAAAAAATAAATTTTACAATCGTTTATAAAAATGAATGATACTACTCGTACAATCGATATATTTTTAAAATCTATTTTAGGAGCTCATTCTGATTTAGACGACAAGATTTCGCCAGTTAAAGCTTCTAATTCGTGCCAAGAAACACTTCAGGGAAGTGATTAAAGAATGTTTAGAAAAAAAATATTAATGAGAAATTGTTAAAATCAAATCAAACTTCAATTAATTCCTTTTTTAAAGCTGTATAAAAATGAAATATAATAAACTAATTTAATAATATATTTTTTTGTCTTATGAATTTCATGCTTTTCCTGTCACCTCTGTTCAGAGACCACCTCTCTGAAAAAAAGATTTTTTAGGGTCTAATGGATCGTCTCCTTAGAGAGGTTTCACTGTATATCCTATTTCAAGTGTTTAAATTAAATACATTAGACTCTGTTTACAATATCCTTAACACCTATCAACTTAAAACAAAAAAATTCTTTTTCAAATAATAGATGTTTGTAGATGTTAATGTCAAACAATAGATGTTGTTCATTTTCTATTCCAAAATATTTTTACCCAAATATTATAAATGACAGCCTATGTAAGCCATGTTAATTTTTTATCTTAAAAGCTGTCTTTCGGAAAATAAACTTTATGATCTACCTTCTTTATTTCATTAAAAAATATATCCCATTTCATGTGTATAAACCATGTTTGCAATATGCTTAACACCTATCAACTTAACACAAAACAAGTAATATAAAAATTTTGTTTTTAAAGTCAATTTCTACATAGGTCATCAAAGAAAAAATTAATATAATCTCTTAAGCTAATATTAGTTTTTGTTGCATTAAAATATCTCAATTTCTTGATTTTATATAAGCAAGTAGGTTTACAATGGAACTCTATGGGAATTTGGCGAAATATTAGAGATATCGCCAAGTTGGCGTCACTTTTGGCGACTCATTTTGGCCGCCAAGTTGGCGACAAACTTGGCGGTATTTGGCTACAGAACAGGGTCCCCCCTATGGTAACCCCTTATTGAAAATACTTTCATTGATCTTCAATAACCAATGGCCGCCATTTTGTTTCCCATGCAAAACTAAAATTAATTAATTAAAATTTAATTAATTAATTAATATTTGAAAAAAACTGGATTAACATCAATTGTCATCCAGTACAAGTTTAAAAAAAATTATTTCAACTTGATAGGATGAATAATGAGTGATTTATTGACGGTTGAAAATTTGAACACGATATATAAATATATAGACATATATATAAACAAGTAATATTAAAATTTTGTTTTTAAAGTCAATTCCTACTTAGGCCATCAAAGAAAAATTTAATATTAAGCTAATATTAGTTTTTGTTGCATTAAAATATCTCAATTTGTTGATTTTCTATAAGCAAGTAGGTTTACAGTGGAACTCTATAGGAATTTGGCGAAATATTAGAGATATCGCCAAGTTGGCGTCACTTTTGGCGACTCATTTAGGCCGCCAAATTTGGCGATATATCGCCAAGTTGGCGACAAACTTGGCGGCATTTGGCGACAGAACAGGTTCCCCTTATGGTAACCCCTTATTGAAAAAAACTTCCATTGATCTTCAATAACCAATGGCCGCCATTTTGTTTCCCATGCAAAACTAAAATTAATTAATTAAAATTTAATTAATTAATTAATATTTGAAAACACTGTATTAACATCAATTGTCATCCAGTACAAGTTCAAAAAAATCTATTCCAACTTGATAGGATGAATAATGAGTATTTTATTAATGATTGAAAATTTGAACAAGATATATAAATATATAAATATATGTATAAAAAATAAATATAGGGAGAGTATGAACTAATAGTAGGAATTGAAAAATCTCCTTTTTTGAATTGTAGATATTTAGGAGTTCATATGCTATTTCTAATCATTTTTACCCAAATATTAGCAATAACAGTATTTATAAGACATGTTAATTTTTTATCTTAAGAGCTGTCTTTCGGAAAATAAACTTTAAAATCAACCGTCTTTATCTTATTAAGAAATATATCCCATTTCACGTGTTTAAACACGTTCACGCCGGCGCGGTGGGTCGCACTCGACTCTCTCAGAGTTGTCAAGTCTCTGGCTTTTTGCATACCACTGTTATTTTAGAGAAAATTTTGTTCCTTTAAATCGCCCAATTGTTCTAATTACATAAAACCACACTTTCTGTATTAAAATACTGGTATCCAAAAAGCCGGAGACTTGGCAGCTCTGAGACAGTCGAGTGTGGCCCACCGCGCCGGCGTGAACGTGTTTAAACAATGGAGTTATGAATAAATAGGAGGAGACCTATATTGTATTCTCTACGAGATGCGAACGAAGTAACTGTGGAGGTTGTCACAATATGGCGGGTGATTTTTTACATCTGATAAACAGTTTCAGCCATAGACTTCTCATATAACTGGACTCAGAAATAGCAACCCTTTCTTGACGCCGGGATCACTACCCACCGTCACGTGATGGTGGGCAGAGAAAACGCGCCAAACCGGTTTTTCTCCTCTGGTTCCCGCTGAAACTTTCTTGCGTCGGGCGTTTCTCTCGCATAAATCATATCCGACAGTTGCCAATAAGGTGATCACCGCCAAAAAAGACAACCTTTTGGCGATGAAAGCGGAAACATGTGTGCCTCAAGTTCTGACCGAAATAACAATAGGATTCGGCCTCTACTTCTTATCTTTACTCTGAGGTTTCAGCTTACCACCGAAGCAAACTTCCACCAGCAATTTTTTATTAGAAAATTGACTTATTTTAGTGTCTTTTTTCATGAAATATTTCTCTCATACATATGGTTAAATTTTCTATTTGTTTTTACTGGTGTCAATTTTCCCAGGTATTATAATCTTTTTCGCTGGTACTGAGGGTTGTCTAGGTTGTCACAATACGGCAGAAACGCTTGGCTTGACTACCGCCGGAGTAAACTTCCACCAGTAAAAATTAGTATTTTTTTTTCCATTTTTTATGACTGAAATTTTTTAATAATAACGCGTTTAAATAAGGGAAAAAAAGTCAATTTAAATGTACTGGCGGATGTTTTCCCCGGACGTTATCAACCCCAGAGAAAACGGTTACAGTTCAAGCTTCACTATTTCAAGGATATATCACTTCCTCTTCATTAATAGTTCCATGGTTTAAACTAAATACATTAGACTCTGTTTACAATATGCTTAACACCTATCAACTTAACACAAAAAAATTCTTTTTCAAATAATAGATGTTTAAGTGTTCATTTTCTATTTCAAAATATTTTTACCAAAATGTTATGAAGGACAGCATCTCTAAGCCATACTAATTTTTTATCTTAAAAGCTGTCAAACAGATATTTTCTGTAAGAGAAAACGATCTTTATAATCTACCACCTATATCTTAGTATAAAATATATCCCTCTTATGAGTTCAGATTAAATAATCCCTTTGCCTGTGCTTAAAATTTTCTTAATGCCCAAGAATTTATTCTCGATAAAAATTTCTTTATTTTTAATCAAGCATGTTCTTTACAAATATTCAGTCAATAAATCTCGGAATACTTAAAGTTAATTGTTGCTGTGGAAACAATTTCGACCTCGTCAAATACTCATTTGATCACAGAAAGTAGCTGAAATGGATCATGCATTAAATTTTAAAACTAAATTACGTTTTAAACTTATCTTTAGTGTTATTTTTTTCTCTGATGCGTTCCTAATTTCTATCATGATTAGGAACTAAGCTTATAATAGGAATTTTTTAAATGTAGCTGTAGTAATATCATACATTAAAAATTTTGTTGTTAAGCGTTGCTTTTAACAAATCAAATTTTGTGAAATAATGTCCATATATTTAAATACATTAAAACTTAACTGTCAAAGGGAAATAACATAACATAAAATAATTAAAAGAAGCAGGAATCAGGGATTTTGCTTTTTCAGAATTTAGTTCGCTCCCTGATGAGGAAAAGAAAATAAAAGTACTATTTTTACGAGGTGGAACCCGTCGAATTTCGACGAAAGAAAATATTTAAGGGGTCTCAGAACTCTTAAAATTGAAAAAAAAAAAAAAGACCATTTTCAGTATTTAATATCTTAAAATGTATTTCATTTTAAGAAACAATTTTAATTATAATGAAATATATAAGTATGTTCTTTCATTTCATGTATGTAAAAAATTATAAGATGCAGAATTAGCATTTACAGGGGGCTCCAAACTGTTAGACATTTGACGAACAAAAAATCGGCATAACAGCTTACGCGCACGATTACAAAATAAGTATTGCAACTGGAATGAAAATTTTGGTGCCTACTTATGCATCAGATTGTAATAATTACCCTGAACTTAAATAAATTTGTATTTAAAGCTTTTTTTATACTTTTAATACAAAATTGTATTTAGCTAAAGCAAAAATTAAGAAAATTTTAACAGTATAATCACCTAAAAAAGTATTGTTTTGAACAATAAAAAGGAAATTTTAGGTTCAGTTTATACAGACTAACATAAAGCATATGTTTTGAAAATTTCATGAAAAAATATTCATAAGTTTTTGAGATATCGTGCGCATTATGCCCAAAAACGTCATTTGGAAAAAAATGGCTTCAAAGTTTCCGAATCGACGCTTCAACTACTGAATGTGTATAAATGTAAAAGCCATAACTTCAGTTCTAATTGGAATTTCAATGAAACAATTATATCAAAATGTTCAGAAAAGGAGTTTAACGTCTAAAAAAAATTAAAATTTCGAAAATTTTAAAACTTTAAGAGGTTTGAGACCCCTTAAGAAGGAACTGCTTCATTAATTAAAAAAAACCTACAAAATTAGTTACAATATAAAATGCATTTTATATTGGTTAGTTTAACTCTCAAACAAAATGTTACATTAACGTAAAGATCACTGCTCTTCTATAAAGACATTATTTTTTGTAAAACTTTGCGTTTTATCAGTGTGTGATTTCAAATGCGTTATTTTCAAAAGTGAAGCATTTCCATCTGTGAGGAATTTCAAAGTCGCTGGAGTGAAAATGATGCACTTCTACAAAACTTATTTCAGTTTTAAGATTTAAAATATACGTTTTTATTTTATATAGAATGACTTCATTTGCATCCGCTGAATAATTCCACATTTACAATCCAGTTTTAAGCAATATCTATTGAAAAGTATCCATATGACATCAGTATCGCGGAATAATACACAGACCCAGCAAAAAGCAATGTCGTTTTTGCTTTTTCAGAATTTAGTTCGCTCCCTGATGAGGAAAAGAAAAAAAAGTACTATTTTTGCGAGGTGGAACGCGTCGAATTTCGACGAAAGAAAATATTTAAGAAGGAACTGCTTCATTAATTAAAAAAAAACTACAAAATTAGTTACAATGTAAAATGCATTTTATATTGGTTAGTTTAACTCTCAAACAAAATGTTATATTAACGTAAAGATCACTGCTCTTCTATAAAGACATTATTTTTGTAAAACTTTGCGTTTTATCAGTGTGTGATTTCAAATGCGTTATTTTAAAAAGTGAAGCATTTCCATCTGTGAGGAATTTCATAGTCGCTGGAGTGAAAATGATGCACTTCTACAAGACTTATTTCAGTTTTAAGATTTAAAATACACGTTTTTATTTTATATAGAATGACTTCATTTGCATCCGCTGAATAATTCCACATTTACAATCCAGTTTTAAGCAATATCTATTGAAAAGTATCCATATGACATCAGTATCGCGGAATAATACACAGACCCAGCAAAAAGCAATGTCGTAAACTCAACAAAAGAAAAAAAATGTCAATCTAATGATTCATATGCCTTTATTTGTTTGTAACATAAATATGGATACTTAAAATTATAAATATAGTTTATAACAGCTCTATGTTTTTTCAGAAATTATTAATTTATATTTTTTTCCAAAATAGCACGTATTTTAATTACAATTGTTATTTAGATTTTATGCGAAAATGGCTACAAAAAGGTATAGTACCCTACTATTTTCCCTTTACTTTCTACACTCTACAGAAATGAAGTACTTTATTTGCCACCATTAGAGAAATGGAATTAAAAACTACAAAAAAATTAATATCTCAAAAATAAATTGAGATGCAATTTTCAAACAAATAGCAGTTAACACATTCACTATCCCTATAGGAATTTAAATAACCACCAGGGTGCCAAACTTAAAAAGACTAATTAAAGTAATTTTAACCCCTTCGGCGTCTTTTACGGAATTTTTAATATTTTATCACCGGTTTTTCAAAACAGACATTTTTTCATCATCGAATCGGGAAAATGCTCGGATTAAATAAGGCAAATTGTACAATAAAAATTTACCGGTGATAATAATCACGGATTCGGAGCGATTTTATTTAATATTATATGGAAAGCTACCTGTGACCCACGGGTAATGCTCACGGCACAAAAAAAGAAAAGAAAAAAAAAAAAAAAAAAAAAGAGATCCACCGGTGATTCTCATGGCAGTGCTCGTGTTAAAGGTAATTTTTTCCCTATACGAAGGTGAAAAAATTGAAAATGTGCGATGTTTAGAAGTTAAAAAAACTGCAGTAGAGATTATGAACATTTAACTACAATGATACATCTGCTTTCGTTTTGCGGCTGGCTTATGTAACGGAACGTTATTTTTTAGGTACGGCCAGGGTCGTACTGGGCCAGGGAAAAGGGCGCAGACCTTGGATTTTCAGAGGGCGCAAAAGTTTTAACAAACTCATGTTAATTTTACTTGTCTGTGTTGTATCTGGCTTAACAAGGTTTAGTACATTCGCGCAGTACCAAGTATGAAAATGGCTTGATATTAGTATATATCTAAGTCTAGATAGAAGACTTAGCTGTATTATCCGTTCGTGTTTAAAGTTCCATTAAATCTACACAATCCTACGTAATTTTCTAAAACGAATAATGTGATATCTAAAAGTTCCAGCAAGTTGAACACAGATTAGCTTGTATTAGATAACTGATATCATATATTATTCTTTTGTCACTAGTTAATTTATAAGAGTCATGGAATAAAAAGTACCCTACCAATTCTGCAAATGACCGTATAACAGGGTTCGTACGCCTCCTGGAATTTTGCAAACCAAATAATTTTCGGCACCAGTATTTTCTTGTAGAAAATTATTCCTTAAAAGAAGTCGAAATTTCGTGCGTTTAAACTAGATTTTTTTTCTATAAAAAATACTGGTAGTTTTCCTGGAAAAATTCTCTGATCCGTACGAACCCTGGTATAAAAAGACATATGTACCAATTGATTGGGAATAATATCTACTATTGAATGCTATTAATAAATTTTGCTTTGGGGTGTTGTGTACATATTAAAAAATGCACAAACGTTGATTTTTCAAACGTTAACATTCACGTTTGACATTCTATTTCAGTTCCTTTGCAGCCGGTAAAGAGATACAGTTTATATGTTTTTCTTAAATCTTAATACAAAGAGTGCTAAGGCAGGCCCCGATCATGACTAATTCGGGCCCTGGGCAAAGATAAATTGGGGGGGGGGGGGGGCGTTTGAATCGTTGGAACATTATCCAAGTAGAACTGATGGTCAGTCGTATGTGTAATGCATAAACAATATTTTTGCACCTTGGATTTTAAATAGAAGAAATTTCTTAGCTCCGTCAATTCTAAATTAAGTACCTTAACTAATAAAAATACTCTTTTTTTCATACTACAAAACAAAACTCTTTTATATAACTTTAGCAACTTGTTATATTACTTTAAGATGAATTTAATAACTCCAACTTAGTGCCAAATACTCTAACATATAAATATGAGTTAATCAAGATACTTTCTTTTGTATCTTAAGTTGTACTACACACAACATAATATCAAATAAAATATGTTCTACTTCACAAGTAGAAAGTGTTTTTTCAGTAAATCTAAAAAGATTTGCAAATTTGGGTTTTTTTTTTTCATATTTAAGTCAGAGTTAAAAAAAAAAAAAAATGAATACGGAAATTATCTAATGACAATTAGAACAGACTATTTTGAACCACTAAAGTTTAGATATGATTTAAGTTCGTTGCTAACACAATCTATTAAAATCAAAATATTTCTTATTTAATTAATAGCGGTTGAGATTAGCTTTGCGAAAGCATCCAGCTCTGTGAGTTCAAAATGATATTTGTTTTTCAGAAAGTTTAGTAGAATCTTTTAAAAATGAAATTTGAATTTTGTATTTGAAAATTTTCAGAATTGGAATTGGGGGAAAAAAAGTAAATAATTTATAAATTAATATATGGATTTGGGGGCCCCTTGAGGTCTGGGGCCCCTGGGCAATGTCCCGATTTTCCCATGCGATAATAAGGGCCTGGTGCTAGGGGTTTATCCAGAAATTTCGAAAAATAAAATGATCTTACAAAAAAAAGTACCGAAAACACTCAATTAGTCACCAGTAAAATTACACAGGAATTTTAAATTTATGATTACTTTACAAATTCTTTAAAGCGTTTCTGGTACTTATCTACAAAATTCTTCTCTGACTCTTTTGCTAAAAGAAGATGGTCCTCTTAAATTATCGAAGGGCAAAATTTCTCTTTATGTCGAAAACTAATTATTCAAATGAGCTGTAAGCTTACACATTGATGTTTTTAATGATTGTGTTTTGTTGTACACAAAAATTAATATAGGCCATAATTCATAATTTTTTAACATGAGTTTAATAATAGTTTTCATGATTAAATATGTTTTTAACACGTTCACGCCGGTGCGGTGGGTCACACTCGACTGTCTCAGACCTGCAAAATCTCCGGCTTTTTGAATACATGTATTTTAATACAGAAAATGTTGTTTTATTTAATTAGAACAATTGGGCGATTTAAAGGAACAACATTTTCTCTAAAATAACAGTGGTGTGCAAAAAGCCGAGGACTTGACAATTCTGAGACAGTTGAGTGTGGCCCATCGCACCGGCGTGAACGTGTTAAGTCGCGAAAAAGGTCTGTAGTATGTTTGGTTCTATTCAGTGTATCTCTTAAACAAATTGATAAAAAATCAATCAGATGACTTTTATGAAGATATAAAGTATTTTTTCTCAAATTGGTTTCCTTTAACATCCTCAAATTTAAGCTCTTCAAACTCTATCAAGGTTTAAGATAATATAAATAAACAATGTCTTTTACCGGGCTGTCCCCATCAAAGAAACTTAAGATATCAAAAATGAGTGTTATTGTTTGAAAATTAAAAGTTGGTTACAATTTTTAATATGTAGACTACTTCGGGAACATAATTTATACAAAACAATAAGTAGTAGTCATTATTTGTAGTCGATTGGTACCTATATATTTTGTTTGATTATTTTTAGCAGAATTAGTAATGGGTAATCACTTTTATTTCTCTTATCATCACTGTTGCACAGACAATAGGCAGATAAACTAACATGGCTTTTTGCACCAGACGCCAAATAGAATTGATGCAGTGCTGCTGAAGGGTTCATCCTTTTCTTAAAGTATGTTTCTTTAATATTATATGAATTAGTTATAAGTCAGTTAAAAATTTGATAAATTCAATTTTTGTTACAATCTGGCAGCAATTACTTTTTACAGGTATTTTGCAGGAAGGGGTATTTTATATCCTTAAAAATTGACTTTATGCATCCATAAAATTCTGAATTTATATTGCACTATTATAGGGTCTCTACAGAAAAAGTACACAAAAAAAATCGTTTTGTTAGTATAAAATCTCCTAAATAATTGAGTAAATTTACTCTTCTCAGCACACTCTTCCCATGATTTGAAAAATTCTCATCACAATTAGAGATCAAGGGAAATATTTAAGTTTCCATATGCATGTTACAGGATCCTGGGGCCGGCGATTTTTTTTCTTTTTCAAAAACTTATGATATACTTTATTTTAAGCAGCAATTACTTTTTACATGTATTTTGTAGAAAGAGGCATTTAGTATCCTTAAAAAACGATTTTATGCATACATAAAATGCTGAATTCATATTGCACTATGAAAAAGTTTCTAAAGTACGCAAAAAAAGTCTCTTTGTCAGACTAAAATCACTATAATTGAGTAAATTTACTCTTCTCAGCACAGTCATCCCGTGATTCGCAAAATTGTTATCACAATTAGGGATCAAGGGAAATATTTAGTGCAAGTTACAGGATTCCGGAGCCAGATATTATTCAAAAAACATGTCATATTTTTTTAATATTTTCTTTATTTGATAATAGATTTTTCGCGATTAGATTAAACAATTTTTTATTTAAAATAAATAAAAAAATTTCTCATTGTTATTTAACCATGAAAAGTCTGTAATTAAACAAAGAGAAGATTAGCATTAACCGAAAGTTGAGGTGTAAATTTTGTGAATGAAAAAGCAGCAATCCTGCAGCAAATGGCTGCAGGATTTCCCAGCTTGCAGGATTGCAATCCAGAAATGTCATCAAGTTTGCATTCTTCAAAAAGAAAGATCATGTTTTCCAATCAGCAGTAAAATTCTCACAACAGGTTTTTGCCTTCTGATATAACTTTCTTTCTTTTCTAAATTTGTTTTCAAAAAGCACGGTTTCAATTATAGGTGCATTCAGGGACGGCTTTAAAGGGGAGGGAAAAGCAAGGTACTGAAAGCTGTAGGAATGAAAATATGCAAAATATTTGGTGAAAATTAAAATATATTATATATCATTCAAAGAAGTGATGAAAAAAAAAAAACTCACCCAGGGCGCCATTGCTACCAAAGCCTTCCCTGGATGCATGTTTTAACTTTCAATCACATTCCCACTTTAATTTTCGATCCTAAAATTGTTTCGATGTATCTTTAATTTCTTTGTGATGATGAAAAATACCTCTCTATGCTGTATGTCTATTAATTGATCATTATTCCCTAAACGAATTCTCGAAATTTAGTGCACCAGTCAGAAAGTATAGTATATACAATGAGGGTAAAAATATTGGTGCGGCTTAGGCATTTATGGCTTATGGGGACGCGAAGTTTTTCTGGACGAGGGCGCACCGGCCCTCGGGCCAATGGGCCGGCGGGCCAGTCCGAGCCTGGGTACGGCACTTTAATTGTTGCCCGAAAGAAATAGCATATCGGGGGCTAATAAACAGGAAGACATAAACTTTTATGTGTTCTAGGGATATTTTAGCTGTCTTTAACACCTTTATAAATGTTTATTTTGTAAACTTCTAATATGCTAATACTTCTACGCAATGTTGCTAAAAAACGCAACTGTATTTCCATTTTTAAAGTTATTATTTTATTTTATAATTTGCTGCACAAATATTTCGCGATTAGACTAATTCACTTTCAGATCAAAATCCCATTTAATTAGCTAGCAAATCTTAAAACAGGGTTCGTACGGGTCCTTGAATTTCCAGACTAAGAAATTCTTCAGGACCAGTGTTTTCTTATAGAAAATATATCCTCAAATAAGGCGAAATTTCGCACGTTTAAACTACATTTATTTCTATATATATATGTATATATATATATATATAATACGGGTATGGCCTTGAAAATAACGCTATCCGTACGAACCCTGTAAAAAGAAGATGAAAATATTTCAAATTAAATATTTATCTCTTCTACTCAACATAAATAAGCTTCGCTTACTGAAAAAAATTAAACAAGGATTAAAACTTTAGGCATTATACGTCTTGCTTTTTTACAACGTAGTAAATTTTCATGAAAATGTTGTGCTCCGGAGATAGGAAATCATTTTGTCGGAAATTAGTGCAAATATATTTTTTGTTGAACTTGAATATGATTACATTTAGATTTTTTTTTTAAACAATAATTTTTTTTTTTTTTAACATTGGCTGCCGTATTGGTCATTATACAGGAAGTATCGATTTCGGAACCCAGCAAAGGTATTGAAAATTTGTACCAGTTTGGAATCTTTGCTTCATGTTCACTAGGTTGGGCCGAAAAAAACTTTTTTCGATTTTCGATGATGGGTAGTGCGGAAAAGTTGCCACTGGTGGCATTAAGTTCACACAAAAAAATTGAGACTTTTCGGACAATTCCTTCATTTGCCGCAAATGGCTTGAAGTTTTGCGCAAATGCTGATTTTTAAACTTTTTTAGCAAAATTTTAAAGAAATGTTAAATTTAAGTTATTTTAGCTGAATTTACTCGAAGTGTTATGTTTAGTGAACGAAATGTTTAAATAAGCTCTGTTTATGCATTATTTAACAGTTATGTGCATTTTGAATTAGGTGACTTTTATAGCTTTTTCACGTTAAGTGTGCAAAAATTGGAGGAATTGTGGCAACAGGGATTGAGGATCTCATTATCGATAAAGACTTGGTCAGGAGGCCGGAAAAGAATTTTGGAAATAAAATATAGGAGGAGGAAGATCTTGGAGGAAAAAAATACAAGCATCTTTTTTGATAGTAGAAAAAATAAAAGGATCTTTATAGAAAGAAAGGGACTAGCAGCACCGTCGACAGAAAGACGAAACAAATATAATCATGTTGTCTGAACGTGGTTCGGAATATTCGGTCACTTGATACCTCCTTTTGGTCACTGCGGAGAAATAGCAAAATCATTATATAATTTTCTAAGCCGGAATAAAGTCTGCTTTGGAAATAAGCAAGAAGAGAACTGCAACTTTTGATATATATTCTTCATACGAACGAGCTTCCACTCTGACAGCGACATCAATTGTCTAAACTAGATGGTAGAACCACTTGACATAATACTTTTATGAACTGAAACGGAGCTAGATTAATAGAGTACTCAAATCTCCAGTCTCTTGCATTTCCGATGTCCACGAAACAGGAATAAGCTCTTAGAAATGGACGCGTACATTTTCGCACACCATTAGTGATATATGCTTTGTATTTCTCTAGACTTGTTCTCTTTTTTCTATGAAGATCGTGTTATTATTTCTACCATAAAAAAATATGGTTGTAATTTTTCATCCTCCAAGATAATCTTGCTCTTGTACCTTCTTTTTAAGTTTCTTTTTCTGTCTCCTGACCAAGTTTTTATTGATGACGCGATCCTTATTCCTGGTTGTTACAATTCCTGCATTCTGAAGCGCAGATGAAGCTCTTAACGCAAATTAACTGCATGATATACCACTTCTAAATCCGGCGAACGCTGTGTGAGAAAAGGATATGCGTTTGGAAGTGTCTGCTTTTGAAGACCCTGGTTCAATTTCTGATTGAGACGAACTGCTTGCTTCAAAGTTCCCACTTTTTTAATCTTTTGACAATAGATGTATTTTAGAGCAGAAAAATAGTTAACACTCCCTCTCGCAATTATTCCCATCTCCTATTATCTTCCTCATCCTCATGATGACTGATTGCGTTTCCATTGGTTTCTACTCCACATTCTCCTCTCCTTTCAGAACTACTGTCAAAACATGCTGTGGTCTGGCAATCAAATATGTGACTCTGAACAGATCGAAAAACCGAAGGAAGAAGTTGGAACATAATAAAGGCAAAAGAGAGAAACCGACGAACGAACCGAACAATACTTACAATTTTTGCTCAGCTATACGCGGAAAGGCTATAAAAATCGCCAAATTCAAAATTCACATTACTAATAAATAATAGATAATCAGAGTTTATTTAAACATTTTGTACACTAAACATGACATTTTAAGTAAATTCAGCAAAAATAAATTTCATTTAACATTTTTTAAATTTTTGGTAAAAAAGTTCAAAAATCAGCATTTGAGCAAAACTCCAAGCCATTTGCGGCAAATGAAGGAATTCTCCGGAAAATCTCAAATTTTTTGTGTAAACTTAATGCCACCAGTGGCAACTTTTCCGCACTACCCATCGTCGAAAATCGAAAAAAAGTTTTTTTCGGCCCACCCTAATGTTCACAGCATTAACAGTCTAAATAGCCAGAGATGCACTGCAGCAACAGAAAACAAAACCCAATGAAGCAGCAACCTTCTGACACATTTTACTTTTCTACTATACGACATGTATCTCTGTTTCAATTATAAATATAATCTTAATTTAGATTTTCTTTCCCTGTTTCCTTCAAAAATACACTTCATGCCTCTTTATTTCATATGCATCTTGAAATACAGTTATGTTTAAAATATTTTTGTGTACCACAGTTTTAAGTTCTTTGTGGGAAATGGAAATATATGGGCAAATCACTCAGAGGGTTAATACAATGGAGTTATGAATAAATAGGAGGAGAAATATAGTCTACTGTCTAAGAGTTGCGAGTGAAGTAACCGAGGATGTTGTCACAAGATGGCGGCCGCTTTTTTAAAATCAGATCAACAGTTTCCGAATACCACCGGAGCAAACATTCCACCTGTAAAAATCAATAGAAAATTTTGTCTTATTTAAAGGGTCTTGTACACCTTTTAAACGCGTCGAAAATTAACGAAAAACTTCAAAGTTTGAATTAGTCTATCTTCAAAGCCTTTTTATGTATAAACATGAAATTTTGGATATTGATTAAACAGATTGTGCTTTGTAATATGCTACCATTAGAAATTTATTAACCCTTTACGGAATTTGTGTATTGTTGAAATCAAAATAGCTCTTTTTTTTACCCCATAAGTCATTGTGCGCATGATATCTCGAGGATATGTATGTATGGATTGGCACGAAATTTGGTAAATATACTAAACATATATGTGTGTTTAAAATGATTTACTCTTAGGCTAAAATTATTTCATTAACTATATAAAAAAAATATTTTCGTAAAAAAAAAAATAAAAATTTTGTATTTTTAATGAATAAAAATAGTCATAACTAAAAATATTCCCTTCGTAAATACTTAAAAGTAGATCATTTTAAACACACATATTTGTTTAGTATATTTACCAAATTTCATCACAATCCATACATACTTTCTCAAGATATCATGCGCGCAATGACTTATGGGGTAAAAAAAGAGGTATTTTGATTTCAACAATACACATATTCTGTAAAGGGTTAATAAATTTTTGTTGGTAGTATATTACAAAGCACAATCTGTTTAATCAATATCCAAAATTCCATGTTTATACATAAAAAAAGTTTTGAAGATAGACTAATTCAAACTTTGAAGTTTTTCGTTAATTTTCGTGCGTTTAAAAGGTACAAGACCCTTTAAGCGTTCGATTCATGGAAATATTTTCTCACAAATATGATAAAAATTTCTGTTTGTTTTTTGATGGTATCAGTTTTCCTAGTAAAACAATGGAGTTATGAATAAAGGGGAGGAGACATGTAATGTACTATCTACCAGTAGCGAGTAAAGTAACTGAGGAGGTTGTCACAAGATGGCGGCTGCTTTTTTTAAATGGGATCTACAGTTTGAAAATACCGCCGGGGCAAACTTCCCACCAGTAAAATTGAATAGACAGTTTTGTCCTATTTAAGCGTCTTATTCATGGAAATATTTTTTCACAAATATTTTGTGGTGACAGTTTGACATGTAAAACAGTCAGGTTGCATCACCGGTTGTCACAATATGGCAGAAACGAAGGAACTGACTTCCGCAAAAGTAAACTTACACCAGTTAAAATTGAAATCTTTTTCTGCCATTATTTATAACTGAAATTTTACATTAATAACGCGTTTAAATACGGAGAAAATTTCTATATAAATTTACTGGTGGAAGCTTCGACCGGAGGTAATGTACCCTTGCGAAAGCGGTTACAGTTGAAGCTTCACTATTTTAAGGCTATGTCAGTTCCTTTTTATTATTAGCCCATGAGTAAAACAGCCAGTTTGTTACCCCGGTTGTCACAATATCGCGGAATCGCAGTACCTGACTTCCGCAAAAAGTAAATTCCCACCAGTTAAAATGAAAATCTATTTCTGTCATCATTAATAATAAAGAATTTGTAATGGTAAGGCCTTTTAAATAAGGAGAAAATGTCTATAAAAATTTACTGGTGGAAGTTTCCACCGGAGGCAATCAGTCCTTACGAAAGCGGTTACAGTTGAAGCTTCACTATTTGAAGAATATCTCAATTCCTCTTTATTAATAGTTCCATGGTTAATACAGGCGAGGACATTAAGGAGGGAAGACAGAAAAAAGGGTGTTTTTTAATTTTTTTTCTGTAATAAGAATAAAGGTTTTTTTTTTCCTCCTGGTTTTTTACATGTTATTTATTAACAAAATGGCAGCCATTTGAAAGAAAAGGTCTATTTCCGACACCTTTATTCGCACTTTGGCGTGCTTTTAAAAATATTTTTCATAAAAATGGCGGAAAGGGATCCAAGCTCCAATAAATTATAATACCTTTAATTAAAAAAAAATAACAAGTTCGGTTTAATAGTTTTTGCGTTCCGATCCCACCGAGTTTGAAAACCGTCATTTTGCGTAAAAGGCGTTTATAGTGCTCCGAAACAGTGTAAACCTACGGACGCCTTGCGTTAAAGCACAAAATAACTATACGAAAAAACTTCGAATTCGGCCAAATCGTGTTTCACTGTGATAATCTACAGACTATAGAAAATAGAAAAATGAAAAAAAAATTTCATTTTTAACAGAAAAAAGCAAAGTTTTAAGTTTAATAGTACATTCAAAATTGCTTTATCCCTTGTCCAATGGACATAATGTTTTAATGTAGAAATAGTTAAGGCACAGTTTTAAAACTGATGCAGTCATTCAGGGTAACTCTGATCTATGGGTTGCTTTGTACCACTTTCTAATTTTCAATATGCTCGACTTCAAAAGGCTGGATAAACTCCAGTGCCACACTCTGTATACACAATTAATTGCATATACAACTTTTATCGTGAAGTACTGTTTTCAAGCTAATTTTGAATGCTGTTTGGAAGCTGTTGCAATCCAATTAAATTTTTATAGTAAGTAACAATATACTCATTTATCAGACATATTATTATCTAAATGTTATAAATGTGTTATTATTTTGCGATTAGGTATTTACTAATAGTCAGTAAAATGTAAAATTAAAAAGCACTACAATTTTACCTTATTTTCAGTATATAACTTTGAGCCGGCTCAAAGTTAGGCATAGGTTTATTGTTTACTGATAAATACTCTATAATTTTCTGTTCATATAAACTATGTGAAATAATGATTTAAAAAAAATTACAAAAATAAAAGTTATATATTATGGCTATACAAAAATACAATTTTCTCGTCACAAATTCCCCATATGTTCACGTATATTATATATGAATGCCGAAAGCATGCATTGGACAGAACATGTAAATATTTTCAAAAAATATGTGTAAAATACATAAAATTCATTTAAGGACGTTATTTGGGGCCAAGAAACTCAAATTTGGCAGCCCATACATCCGACCAAGGATACCAGTTTGGCCTCAAATATTAATCCGATATTTTAAATTCATACCGGAAATTTCCAAAGAAAAATTTTTACTTTCTGTGATCATTAAATCCCTCCTATCAAATAAAGCATAAAATACTTTTCTTTATTTCTGGTGTGGACATAAAATTTCTGAGTATGAATGGAGGTCAAACTGGCAACCGTGCATTCGACATTTTTTATTCTTGTTTGATTAATGCTAGCACTAGTATGTACTACTGTAACTATGGATATATTATTGCAGAATTACCAAGTCTCCGGCTTTTTGCACACCACTATTATCTTAGAGAAAATGTTGTTCTTTTAAATCGCCCAAATGTTCCAATCCCATAAAAGAAATTTTTTTGTATTAAAATACTGGTATCCAAAAAGCCGGAGACTTGGCAGCTCTGATTATTGACTTAAAACATTGAAAATTGTTTTTCACTGCATTTTTAATTTTTTTATATGGACAATAAACAGTTCTTTGTTTTGCTAAATATACATGGTTTTCTTCTTCCATTCTTCTTATGCATAATATTCGTTGTAATATCATAAATTATGCAAATCTTGTGATGTTGGGAAATGTAAATTAGGAGTCTTTAAATATCTTTAAAAAAAACTTTTTTTGGTTTAAAGTTGTCCTAACTATAACACTTTTTTATGTCTTATTTTATATGATATTTATAATATGGTGCAAAGGTACCCTACATGTTTGGATAACTTTGAACCGGGTTAAAAATACATTTTTTTTTGTTTATATCATTATTATTCCTTAATTTCTGATAGTCATACAATAATTTAGGATCATTTCTTCTCTTTTATTCCACTAGTTGCAACAATATTCTTAAAATAAGAGTGGGGTATTTGAAAATAGAGAAAATGCGGTTCAAAGTTACCCTGAATGACTGTACCTGTTCTGTAACTTTTTAAAAATACAATTATCTATACTTTTAGATGTGTGACGATATACCATATATGTAAGCATTAAACAATCACTTTGTGCAGTTTTTACTACAAAATCTAAAACCTTTAAACGCACAAATACGTACAATACCATGTACACAAAAAATCATTTCCGGCGGTTTCGAGGATTCCTGGATCCTTTTTCTCAGGGCGAGGGAAAAAAAAAACGATAAATATTAAAATGGGTTTAAAGAACCCCTCGATTATAGCCCCTTTTACTGGCTAATGAACTTACTGAATGGGCGAAAGCATGGAATGACGTAACTGACTGAGTAACTGTTATCTAAACCTCCAACAATCACTGATTCTGTTGCAGCAAATAAAAAGTTTTAAAATGTAATTCTCTTTTCTTATTTTCCTAAAATCAGTACACAAATTTTTCGTATTCTCAATAGGTTTAGTTTCAAAATTGTTTACCAATAATTTATAAAGTATTTTCCGTATTATTTTCCTGAGATTAAATTTGTCAAAAAAAATTTAAGAAAATAATACTGCTGTTGTAATTTCTGGGAATGTAAAAATGCTGAAAAAATCTGCATCCGACAGCGTCCATTTTTGTGTCATGGAGTAGGCGTAGTATTTGGGGGAAGGGGCGATGATCCTACTTCTGCAAGAAAAATTCCAACAACATTCACTATTAACTCGTTTCTGAATTTTTAAAAATGATAAGTAATCTTTAGCATACTCTAAAAATCAAACTGATGAAAATAATATAAAAAACGTACAGCGATCGCAAGAACAGAAAAACGATAGTAATACAAAACTATTTAACTTTTCTGGCACGAAATATTTTCTAAATAAATAAAACTTCACCGTGTAAATTTCGAAAACATACGTGATGCAATTTTAGCTCGTTTCAATTTCTTGTAAGAATTGAAAGTAAAGTTGGAAAGAGAAATTCAATCCGACGAAAAATAAGTTCCACTCTCACATCAAATTTATATCAACTATATTTGTAAAGCATCAGTTTTTTTATCGATCTTTAAAAGAAATGAAAAATCATATGTTAGATATAGAATTTCTGGCTAAGGAATGTCCAAACATTGACATGTAGAATCAGTCAGACATTGTGGTTTTACTAATAAATTTTGTTTGAAAATTGGATTCTAAACACAAGTATAATTATATGTTCATAAAAAAGATAGAAAAAAATAATATTTTCATTTCTTGTAAAAATTGGATTAATAATTAACACGTTCACGCGCCGGCGCCTATATTCATGTTTTTCGCTGTGAGGCGGCTCTTGAATTCATCTTTTGCTTCATCTGGCGACGCGATACTTTCACTTATTCAGACACTGTATGTAATGACACTCCCACCTCATATTTATTACATTGAACTCAAATATAACAAGAAGAGTTGATTGTGAATGTCTGAAAGTTCGTAAGGAGTAAGCAAATTAATTAGAGACATGATTTTGTTGACTGCATATGTACGAATTTAATATAAATGTCTTAAAATCTAAAGAAATATGGACAACATCATATAAAGGCATTTTCTGCAAGGTAGAAGCCACGCCCTTAGTTAATGATATCTTTTGAATGAAAACGAGAATTGTCGTTTCCCGTCGTGCATGTATAAGATTTATAATATTAAATTGTTTTTACAACTGAATTTTCGAATATTCAAGTGTGACCCACCTGTAGTGCACGCGGTCTATGGCATAGTCGGGTGTGACCCACCTGTAGTACACGCCTTCTATGGAACAGTGGAGTGTGACCGACCGGTGATGCACGCCGCCCGATGCGGCAGTGAAGCGTGACCAAAGCCTTCTCAAGACTATCAAGCCAGACACGATTTCATTCCCCCACATATGTGACGTAACGACCCGGGGCTGGCGCCAATGCCGAGATTTTGAAACTTGTATCTGGTTGTTTAGAATTAAAATGTAACGTATGCACGTGTTGTTTACTTAACTAATAGAACATATTCTTTTGAAGGTAAGTTTTATTTTCAAATTAACTACTTATATTTTATTAGTACTAGCTCTATTTTTTGTGTTCAGAATATCTTTTATTTTTAACTTCTTTAAAATAAATTAACTATTAAATCCCAGTATCGTATTGTCAACAATCCCGTGTACGTGTTTCAAAACAAAACGATATTATTGTACTTCTGTTTCATTTCAAAAACAGCAGTAATTTAAAGTGGCAAAAATCACTAAATCGTATCGAGACTTATATCATTCCCTGTCTATCGTAATTTGCTAAAAATTGGTGCTTGAATGGTGTGAATCGGTGAATTATCACAAAAGTTATTAATTAAGTTTTCATTGTTTAATTATATTCTTTATAAATATGTAAAAATAGCTTCATTTTAATATGTGCCAGAGCTAGACAGCTCTGTTCGGGCCAACACATTTCTCCTTATAATTTGGAAGCTATACGGCCAATTCAGTTTGAAATTTTAATGTCCTATGCGACATATTTTTCTACCTCAACTATTATATTTTCAAGTGGAAATTTTAATTAGTTCTTTTAATTTAAACAAATTAATAAAAAAAAACTTTAAAATTATTATTACTCAGAAATTTACCACTGAAAACTGATGAAATTTTGTATACAGTAAGTACAGCATAAATATTATTAGTTTAAACTTTACCTTTCTTGCTATTCAATAATTTCGATTAAAACTTCTGACTTTATTTACTCGGAAATACTGGCACCAGATAGCTGACATTTATGTCAGACTGAGTTTCTTGGATACTAATCATGCTAAAACATTTTCAGCCAAAAGTCTTAATTACAAGCTTAATTATTATGTAATTTATAACTTGTCACACCTTCCTATCTTTTTAATTTGTTTTGTTTTCTCTCATTAGAGTGACTTTTAATGATCGACTTTTATTAGAAAACACTGGTCGTGAGAATAGTATAACTTTGATTATTCTGTAGGCAGAATTGATTGGGCTTTAATTTGATACCAAAATTTATGTATTTTTATACATATTTTCATACTTAAAAATTTAAATGTACTAGAAACTTTCATCATAATTTCTATGGATGCATAACATTGTTATCTTGTATATTTCTTTTAAAGCCCGATCAATATACATACTAATTTATTGGTGTTTTTTAATCTTAAACTCTTAATAAAAATTCATTTTATAATATTTGTTACACAGTGCATGCTTATACATGAGAATTACGGATATGGGAATGATATGTCTGAATCTCTTTATTTTTACAATGACTGTAAACAATTTATTCCCCGCCCAAAATCTTAATTCTTGAATATCTGAACAAAATAAATATATGTTAGGAATATTTCAATTCCAATGCATAGCTGCCAACTCTTCCGCTTTTTTAGACCAGAAAAATGTAATAGAAATGTTTGCCTTATTTAATCGGCAAAATACGGCGATTTAAAAAGGTAAAATTTACTGTAAAATTTTTGTGGTCTGAAAAAGCGTAAGATGTTGGCAGCTATGCCAATGGATGAAAGTGATTTCTTTTTTTCTTTTGTTCTCATCAGGTTTCAGTACACTTTTTAAAAACTGTATTGCTTGTACCTTGCATAATATCTTAAAATAATACAAAAATTAAGAAAATAATAATTTTCTGTTTCATGACCTTGTTTTGTTTTATTATATGAGAGCTTTGTGTTTTTTCAATTTAATCGATTTTATGTGAAAATTACCCACTTCTGCTAAGTAAAGTTTACAGTAAGAAAAATTTATCTGTGTTGTTACCTAATTTCATGCACTCTGTAGTTTTATTAGTATTTATTTATATTAAATTTATTATACTCCTTTACATGTTTCAAATCACTAAATATTTAATAGGGTATTTATTGTATAATTTTAAGCCACAATGAATAATAAAAATAGCATACAACTTGAATTTGTTTTCATTTAACAATCATTTTTCATCCACTTTAATTTAATTTTAAATGTGGGTTTTGATTGACAGAATATTGGTATTTATTTATTTATTTTTGAAAATGAAATAATTGAAAGCAAAGTTATTCTCTCTATGTGTTTAAAAGTACATATATATGTTTATATATATATTATATACATATTTGTAGATTTTGCTTGTATATATTTATTAATGTCTTGTTTTAGAATATATAGAAAATAGATAATTGATATTTTTGTAAATTTCAAAGTAGAATAAATAATGAAAACTATTCACTAAATTAAATTTAATACTTCGATTTTTTTTTCATTAACCAATCATTTTTCTTTAATGTAACTTTAATTAAGTGCACATTTTGACTGACACAGTGATATTATTTCATAATTTTTGTTTTTGTGTTATCGTTATTATTATTGTTTCGAGTGATCGAAATTGATTAAAAAGCACTTAATTAGCGTCTTTAAACTATACGTTTTTATTTTTTTCCCATATGTTGTGATAATAAGTTGGTATATAGAGGAAAGAAATAATATGTTTTAAATAACGCATGTGCTCTTCACGGCTGATCTAAGCCCCGCGTCGTGACGTCACGAAACCTCGTGTTTGGCTTGTAGTCTTGAGGCGGCTTTGAGCGTGACCCACTGGTGATGCACGCTGACCGATGCGGCAGTCAGGCGTGATCCACCGGTGATGCACGCCGGCGTGAATGTATTAATGAAAATGTTTCTAATTAACTTTTAGTGGATATGGCGTACAAAGCATTGGAGTGAATATGAAGGATTACAAATGTTCAATAACAACACTCTATCCGTATAGTAATCCTTGCATCATTTATTTGCAGATATTGTAGATTAAATAACGTGAAAATAATTATTCAGAAAAACTTGCGTTCAAATTCAGGAATCCTTGGCATCAATAGAGTTAATTTTGACGGAAAATAAATACGAATTAGATATTAAAACATAGAACGTTTTCTATGCTTATTTCATGCTCAACACATGGAACTATGAAGAAAAAGGAACTGACATATCCTCAAAATGGTGAAGCTTTAACTTTAATCGGTTCTTCAGAATTCCACAAAAGCAAACTTCCACTAGTAAATTTGAATAAAAATTTTCTCCTCATTAATTCATGCAATATTTCTGTTATAATTAAGTCAAGAATATGCATTCTTTTTACTGGTGGAAGTTTGCTTTTTCGGTAGTTAGATCTTGCCATTTTGCCATATTGTGACAACCTAAGCATTCCTCCTGTAAATGATAACAAATTAGATTTCCGACGGGGCATACTTCCGCCAGTAAATTTGTTTAGGAATTTTCATCCTTATTTAAACAACTTATTCATGCAGAATTTCTTGCATAAATATGGTAGAAATTTTTATTCGTTTTTAATTGTGGGAATTTGCCCCAGCACTATTAAGAACCTGATCCAATGGAAACAAACAACAGTTGTCATCTTGTAAGAGACTTTCCAGTTACTTAACCCCTTGGGGACGAGCGATACGTATACATGAAGCGCTCAGAATCCTTGATTTTCCTCACCAGTAAAATTTTACTGTAAAATTTGCCTTTTTTAATGAGCACTTTTCTTCGATTCAAGAAGACACAAATTTCTGTTTTTAAAAAACGGTGACAAAAGATTAAAAATTTCGTAAAAGGCTCCCGTCCCGAATGGGTTAACTCGCAACCGGCAGACATAACACTATGTGTCTCCTCCACTTTATTCACAGCTCCATTGTTCCACATTTTAGACACCCTTAGATATATTTCACAAAGCTATAATATATATATAACTACTAAACATGAAATAACAATATTTATCTTAAACAGAAAGCTTTTAACACTAGAACCGCCGTTAGGGGACAATTAGACCCCTGCCACAATTTATAACAGTCGATTCGAACCAGAAATTTTTTCGTAAGATATATTATACATAAGAAGCGATAAAAGAAGCTAATTAAATGAGTTAAATAGTTTTAAATGAAATTTCTGGTGTGACACATATTTTTATAAAAATTGAGTAAAATAGCCGGCGCGGCGGTTCTACTGTTAACACTAGAACCGCGGAAACAGGACATTTTGACCCGTACCAAATGAATATACGTCGATTTGAACCAGAAAACTCTTTTTGAAATAAGTTAAATATATGCTGCACAAACACTATTTCAATAAATAAGTAAAATATGTTTTAAATAAAAATTATGATGTGGAATATTTTTATAAATCTTGGGTAAAATATCCCGCGGTTCTAGTGTTAAGGGGCCTGGTCACGCAGCTTCCGATTTCCCCTCACTAATGTAATGTCTATGGGCATTTGATTCATTCGTATATTTAAAGTACTTCCTCGGGAAATTAATATTTTTAACTTCTATTTTTTGTATACTCTTCCTGAAAGATGTCACATTTTTTCTTAGTTTTCAAAATATTTCTAAAGTACAGACTTCAT
This sequence comes from Maratus speciosus, assembly GCA_963932465.1. Lineage (NCBI taxonomy): Eukaryota > Metazoa > Arthropoda > Arachnida > Araneae > Salticidae > Maratus > Maratus speciosus. The sequence goes on along the minus strand of OZ010789.1, from coordinate 287,614,472 downwards.
TTTATATGAAGTACTAGAAAGATAGCCCGTCAAAAATGACGGAAAATGTAATATATCGATCTGTTATATACAACACATCCGCAAGAATATGAGTTTTTCTCACTTGTTCCGCCGTGATAGATGAAAATAACACATTTTTAAAAAGAAACACATTTATGAAAAACTATGTATAATGAATACATAAAAAATGCAATTTAAGTGTAAATTAACATTTGGTTGGAAAACTTCAGGATATACGACGTTTTTTGTAAAACTTTTTTATTATTTAAAAGCTGACCTTGCTTTTCAGTATCTCCGACATATATTTTTAAATGTCCTTCCTCTTTGCATCTTGAAATAATTACATATAGTTGTCCATGAGAAAAATCAGTTCTTTTAAATACAGTCCGACTGTATAAAATGTTTATCCTTCTAACTTATTTATCATATTTGTAAATGACAGTATAAATGAAAATTTTATTCATATCAATTCATTTCATTCATTACTATCATTCATTTCAAATGAAAAATACTCTAAATTATTGAAAAACGGTATTTCTGGCACAGATGTCATATTCGCCCCATATTGGCGCGATTTTTTTCTGACGCCAATATCATATAGGGAACGGGTACTTAACTTGCGCCAAAGTGTCGTTATTTTTCTTGATGTGGTAACCCGAATTATGTTGTTTATGCTGTTGATGTTTTCGCCAAATTGGCAACCGAAAAGAACCGCGCCAATATGGGGCGAATATGACATCTGTGCCGTATTTCTTTGTTAAAAAACATATTCTATATTACATCTCTACTTCATTATTAATTTCCCAAAAGAATAGAACAAACCTAACAAAAAAAAAAAAAAAAAAAAAAGAAAACCGTTGCCGCTTTGAGTTGCCATTATCGTCTGTATGAGAAAAAAAAATAAACACTATAAAAACCATAGAGGTAATTCAGTGTTGGTTGAATGCCAACATCGGTTCCCTTTTCTCATGTAGACTTTTGCATGGTGCTGCGACCGGTGGTGACATCATTAACATTGTATTAAAATAGAGGCGAAATAGTAACTCAAAGAGCGAAATTTTTTATGTGAATGATTCTAAAATGTGAATGACTCACCATAACAGCTCTGTGCCTGTTTACATTAGGAAAATTGAACACGGTTTCTGAAATGGTTTAACGATAGCGCAACACATTAAACTTTTCTAATAGAAAAATATGCTGAACATATGCTGTTGGCACAGATGTCATATTCGCCCCATATTGGCGCGATTTTTTTCGGTTGCCAATTTGGCGAAAACATCAACAGCATAAACAACATAATCAGGGTTACCACATCAAGCAAAATAACGACACTTTGGTGCAAGTTAAGTACTTGTTAATTACATGATATTGGTGGCAGAAAAAAATCGCACCAATATGGGGCGAATATGACATCTGTACCATGCTGTTTTTGGTACAGATGTCATATTCGCCCCATATTGGCGCGATTTTTTCCGACGTCGATTTGGCGAAAACATCAACAGCATAAACAACAACATCCGGGTTACAATATCAAGCAAAATAACGACACTTTGGCGCCTGTTAAGTATACATTGCGTATATGACATTGGCGTCAGAAAATAATCGCGCCAATATGGGGCGAATATGACATCTGTGCCCTGTTTTTATAGAAAAATGTGCTGAACAGACGGATTCAAGATAGAAGAAATAAATGTAAAATTTTTGAAAGATATACTTTCATTAATATTCACAAAAATGTATTTTTTTAATGCTCTAAAAAGTGGGAAAATTTTGGGATTGAAATGAAATTGTTTTATTTTCTCATGTCCAAGAAAAAAAAATGAAAGCTTGGGCGCCAATTCAATTTAACTTTTGTTTAAGTTTTTTATGATATTATATTATGTACGTTACCTATGTATATATGTATATAAAGTTGGCGCCCGCGATTTCATATTTTCCCCCTTGGTCATGGGAAAATAAAACAATTTATTTTCAAGCCCAAATATTATTTGCTACTTTTTAGTGTATTTAAATATATATATATATATTTTTTTGGTACTTCTTAGTTATCCCGTCGACCAAATTACTGTCACCAAATTGTAAGATTAAATGCCAATAATGTTTGCCATTAATTAACTAATTGTAAGATTAAATGCCAATAATGGCCAATAAAACCATTAATTCGACGTTTTATTTGTATTTTTATTAATATTTTACTAATTTATTTGTTCTTTCGTTATTTAAAATAAAAATTATGTCAATATGTGTAATTTGGCGAGTGGTTTGGCAGTTTATATAATTTGGCGAAATTGGTCGACGGGATAACTAAGAAGTACCATTTTTTAAATACATTTTTGAAGAATTTTAATAAAAGCATGTCTTTTAAAAATATATATATAAATAAATAAAACTTTAGAAAAATACTTATATTTTGCTTTTAATATTTTAGTCAAACAACTCTTTTTTAGCCTTATTTTACATTTATTTTAGGCACAGATGTCATATACACACATATATACATTGGCACGATTTTTTTCCGACGCCAGTTTGGCGAAAACATTGTTACCATATCATCTATATCCGGGTAACCATATCAATCAAAATAACGACACTTTGGCACCAGTTAAGTACCCGGTGCGTATATGATATTGGCGACAGAAAAAAAATCGCGCCCATATGGGGCGTATATGACATCTGTGCCTTATTTTATTCTTAATTTTTTTGTACAAACTATAGCGCAGATTGTGCAAAATAATAGACATTTTGGTACTTTTCCACTATAGGGGTCTTGGCGAATTTTTAAAAAGCTTGTTGTAATTCTGTCATCAGAAAGTGAGATTTGTGATCAAGTCATATAAACAGCTATGAAAATCAAATAAACAAACTTTTAAGTTTATTTATATAATCTATAAATATTTTACTTATATCTATATTATTGTTGGTTTTTTTTGGCACTTGTTAGTTATCCCGTCGACCAATTCCGCCAAATTATATAAATCGCCAAACCGCTCGCCAAATTATACAAATTGACGTAATTTTTATGTTAAATAACGAAAGAACAAATAATTTAGCATAACATTAATAAAAATACAAATAAAACGTCGAAATAAAAATCACTTGATGACATAAACACGTGTTGTCAAGTGAATGTGACATTTACGATCAACCATTATTGGCATTTAATCTTGCAATTTGGCGACAGTAATTTGGTCGACGGGATAACTAATAAGTACCTTTTTTTATATACAATTTACTTCTGTTTGTATACAAAAATATATAGTTGCTTCTGTGTATTAAATAAATTGTGTAAATATTGAAAATTTACTTGTGTAGCATATGAAACAGTGAATAAGTTGCTAGAAAATATGTTGCCAAATTTCATTTTCTGGTACTTTTCCGTTATACGGACACCATTGCCGCCAAGCGTAATAGTTGGCGCAAAATGAAAATCATGTGAATTGAAACATTTGAAAAATAAAAGAAAAAACATGAAGATAAAGTGAGCACTTAAAAAATAGGTATATCTTAGTTATCCCGTCGACCAAATTACTGTCGCCAAATTGTAAGATTAATTGCCAATAATAGTTGCCATTAATTAATTAATTGTAAGATTAAATGCCAATAATGGCCAGTAAAACCATTAATTCGACGTTTTATTTGTATTTTTATTAATGTTTTACTAATTTATTTGTTCTTTCGTTATTTAAAATAAAAAATTATGTCAATGTGTATAATTTGGCGATTTATATAATTTGGCGAAATTTGTTGACGGGATAACTAAGAAGTACCAAAAAATATAACATTTGAAAATTACAGACTTTTACGAACTATTTTATTAAATCACAAATATATACTTAAAATAAGTGAACAAATAACTGTTATACAATAGAGTAATAAATTAAAACTCATACTAAACGGAACAGATGTCATATATTCACGCGGCTGCCATCTTGGTTTTTTTCTTGGCGTGAAAACACCTTTTCCGCCAAGTAGTAAATGTCGTCAGGGAGCGATTTATGCGTTTGTTAGGATTAACGAAAATAAAATGTAAAACATCACCAAGAAATCTCAAAATATCGAAGATGGCGGCCGCAGGAATATACAGCATTTGGCACAGATGTCATATCATATTGGCGCAATTTTTTTCTGACGCCAATGTCATATACGCACCGGGTACTTAACTTGCGCCAAAGTGTCGTTATTTTGCTTGATATAGTAACCCGGATATAGATGATATAGTAAAGAGGTTTTTGCCAAAATGGCATCGGTAAAAAGTCGCGCCAATAAGGGGCGTATATGACATCTGTGCCCAACATCTAAGCCTTGTTTTTCATTGCCACCATTAAAGTTTCAGCTGTACGATCGGGAATAGGAGTAAGAAAACATAACCCGTGTTTCACGACATAAACCACCTAACACCCACTGAGGAGGAAGAAAACGTCCTACGTTGCTTTTTTTCTGGTAAAAAGACTTTCATCTACTTCTATAATTTTATTAGGTCCACAGATTTTTCTGTTTGGTCTTGAACACAAAGCATTTGCACAAACTTCTCTCAAATAACTATTCCAGTCAGTTGTTGTGTTTTGATTCATATCAAGTTGCAGCCCACAAAACTCAATCGATGTCAACTCTTGGCACCATAAATATATAAGGTACAGATGTCATATTCGCTCCATATTGGCGCGATTTTTTTCGGTTGCCAATTTGGCGAAAACATCAACAGCATAAACAACATAATCCGGGTTACCACATCAAGCAAAATAACGACACTTTGGTAATATAATATATTTTTTAAGATCATTTATTTTTAGTCGATATTTAATATTATCTGTGAAAATGATAAATAACTTTAGCGATATATTTTCATAAAACGTTTATCAAGAGTTGTTAAAATCTACAATAGGTAATAAGTGAACATGAAACTCGATTTTTATTTCAAGATACAGGAGATGTTTCTGGAATCGAAAATAGGTATAAAGCAAATTCCTTTTTTAAAAGAGTGAAAAAAAAATGCTGATTTAAATTGTTAAAATTGATAAAATCTGAAAATTTATTTGTATCATAATCTACTAAAGCAATATACATCTACGCTCATGTATTTCCAAAAATCTTACTTGAAAATGTGTTAACATCAAAAAAGAACTCAAGCGAATAAATGAAATTCGAATAACACTTCAAGGAACAGAATTTATTTTGATATAGTTTTAAATTTTTTATCATGCTTCCTTTTTATAATAATTTTAACTTTATCAGTGTAATATAATAAATTTTTGAAGACAGTTTATTTTATTAAGTCGATGTTTAATAGTCTGTGAAAATGATAAATAATTTTAGAGACAGTTTTTCATAAATCGTACAGACAAGCGGTCTTAACAGTAGAACTACCGGAAATTTGAGTCAAGTTTTATAAAAATATTTCACACTAGAATTTTGATTTAAAACAGTTTAACTTTATTATTTAACGTTTTTCTTCTTTGGATCTTTTAAACTTATTTCATAATTTTTGGTTTGAACCGAAACATGTTATTATGGTAGACGTCAAAATGACGGCTCACGATAGTGCTAGTGTTAAAATCTAAAAGAAATAAGGTTACATGGGGCAACTGGGCCATGATTTTACAATGTGACTCTGGAGATTCTGGCAATTCAGCTTCAAAAAGCTAATGTTCATTTGAACTAAAGTCTGAACTTTTGCAAATGTGTTCAGTTAGGTTCCCTCTATCAGACAGAAATGCTCAAAATTACATTTTAATATTTAAAAATAAAAAATATATACATATTTCATCTTTTTTTCCTCGTGGTCCAGTTACCCCATAAAAATGGGATGGGGTAAGTGGACCAGCAGGGTCTATTTTCCACACGCGTTTATTTTTTTTCATATGGGATATCAGGTCCTGTTTGAAAAAGTGCAAACAACTTTAAAAAAATGAAACCAGGCAGATCATGTAAATTATATATCAACTAATGAGTGTTGTATGGGAATCTTTTGCTGTTAATGTGTCTAAAAAAGGCAATAAAAGTGAAAATATCAGATTTATTTCCTTCTATATATAAAAAAAAAGTTTTGATTTGGAAATGGACCAATGAAAATCTGCGTAGATATTCCGGGTAGATCGGTAACCAATTTGAATGCTTAAGCATGGCCTTTCATCGTCAATATTAAAAAAACTGTTGCATACAAAAATATGAAAATCGGTGGTATTATAGAGAAATGTTTGATAAACACGCTGATGCAGACAGATTTCAAATCGAAGAATTATTTTAAGAGATATTTATTGCTAAAGTTGGACAAAATCGTTCCATTAAAAAAGTTGGAGCAAAAACTATACATGATAATTTAATCATTTTTAGATCATTTTATACGTTATAAGTTCCCGGTGTGCAGATTGCCTTTATTTTTCTTATTTGACTCATTTTTTGAGGTTTTATTTCAATTTTAAATTCAAATTTTCAGCATTTCGAGAGATATTTTTTACAAATTTTAGAAAATGTTATTAATTTAAACCGTTGCCAGTTGCATAAACAGCGCAAACAATAATGTTTACTTCAAATTAAAAATTTATTTACACGTGACTATTACAAACAGAAAAAAAAACTTTAGAAGTTAGAATTAAATGATTACATGTTAAAAGCAGGAAAATTACGTCATAAGAACCATAGGCACATATGTCATATACGGGCGCAATTTTTTCCCGACGCCAATTTGGCGAAAACATCAATAGCATAAACAACAACATCCGTGTTACCGTGTCAAGCAAAATAACGACACTTTAGCACCAGTTAAGTACTCGTTGCGTATATGAAATCTTGTGATATTGAAATATTGAATATTGAAATCTTGCGTATATGAAATGTCAAAAAGAGTATATGACATATTTACACTTGAATTTTAAAAGAGAAACAAAATCTTAAAATTAAAAAAAAATCATTATTATGCGTTAAAACTTGTAATTTGAGGAAATTACGTCATATTTAAAATGGCAAAAAATATAGCAAAACAATTTAAATTGAAAAATATATTTGCGTGATATATTTTGAGATAATCTTTTCAACTATTATCGTGAATTCGAAGACAGCGCAAATAATATTTCCTTCTAACAACAAAAGTATTTTCACGTGAATATTAATAAGAGAAATAAAACTTTGCTGTAAATTACGTCTAAATGTGGTGTAAATTAAAAAATACCGGGAGACAATGACACTGTTTACTTAATTCATTTTACATTAGCTTATTTTCAAATGTTTATCTAATTTTTTTAATTAAATACGAAAACAGCCATTGTATCTCTTAACAGCAGCAGATTTGGCCTTAAAAATCCCCAATCCAAGGAAAAAGAATGGAATCCCGTTTACAGAGAGATCGCTACTGTTTTTTTTTTTTTTTAAATTTTAATTCAATATTTTTAAAGCCGATCAAATTAGCGTGCTTTTTGGATTTTGCGGTGCCTGAACGGGGGTTGGCGAGCGTAGCTCGTAGGGGGCAGCGCCTCCTAGTATACCAAAAAAAATAAAAATTAAGTAAGTACTTACTTACTTTAGTATAGCTAATAAGAATAAAAGTTGCATGGGTATTTGAAGAAAAAAAATAACAAGTTAATTCTGTGAAAAGACGGCAACGTAAATACTTAACACGTTGACTGCCACGCTACGAATATACTCGTAGCTTTAATATTCGTGGCTTTAATTTATTACTTTCTCAACATTATTTAAAAAAAAAAAATTGCCTTATTTATTGGCAGAAATTTCGCTGTATTAGTAAAGCGAAATTTACCTTTCAGAATTTGTGGTTGCAAACGACTTTCAAGAAGAAATTTGAAAATTTTTACTCTTTGCGACAGTGAACGTGTTAGATACTTCATCCATATCGTATAATTCCAAGGTTTGGCCATCTCGCTTTCAGGGTCAAGGTACTTGTATTCGTAAAATCTATAATAATAAGGAAAGAAGATTGTGTGTGTGTGTGTGTGTGAATGAGTGTGTCGACGGTGTTCTGAAGGGACCGCTGCACGTACAGCAACAAAATCTGGGGAAAAGGTACGTATATATATGAAGTTTTGCACCTCGAAGCCCGATTTTCGATTTTTTGATTAGATTATTTTTAATTTAAATTTTTATGCGATTTTTAGCGCTTTTTTAAGTTTCGAGGCGATTTTTCCACATTAGTGAAAAGAACACGGTTTCCTTCTTTTAACCTAATATAGTAAATTTTGTTCTCTTTTCAAAAAAGTTTATTCGGAATTCGTACAGCGATTTTTGAATTTTTAGCGCATTTTTTATGCGATTACTGAACAGCAGTTAATGCGTCTTCATACCTATAAGGGGTGTGACCGTAGGGGGACAGTTTGGTCGCCAAATACCGCCAAGTTTGTCGCCAACTTGGCGATATCTCTAATATTTCTCCAAATTCACATAGCCTTCCATTGTAAACCAATAGTGATTACTTGCTTACAGAAAATCAACAAACTGAGATATTTTAATGCAACAAAAACTAATATTAACTTAAGGGGTTATATTAATTATATTTAAGGGAATCCAAGTAAATTAAATCTATAATAATAAGGAAAGAAGTTTGTGTGTGAGTGTGTCGACGATGTTCTGAAGAGACAGCTGCACGTAGAGCTAAAAAATTTGGGGAAAAGGTCTGTCTATATAATAAGTTTTGCATCTCGAAGCTCGATATTCGATTTTTTTTATTAGATTTTTTTAATTTAATTTTTTATGCGTTTTTTAGCGCTTTTTTAAGTTTCGAGGCGATTATTTCCACATTAGTGAAAAGAATACGGTTTCTTTCTTTTAACCCAAATAGTAAATTTTGTTCACTTTTCCAAAAAGTTTATTCGGAATTCGTAGAGCGATTTTTGAATTTTTAGCGAATTTTTATGCGATTATTGAACAGCATTTAATAATACCTCATACCTATAAGAGGGTTACCGTAGGGGGCACACAGTTCTGTCGCCGAATACCGCCAGGTTTGTCGCCAACTTAGCGAAACATCGCCAAATTTGGAGATCAAAATTAGTCGCCAAAAGTGACGCCAACTTGGCGATATCTCTAATATTTCGCCAAATTCCCATAGACTTCCATTGTAAACCAATAGGGATTACTTGCTTACAGAAAATGAATAAATTGAGATATTTTATTGCAACAAAAACTAATATTAACTTAAGGGGTTACATTAATTATATTTAAGGGAATGCAAGTAAATTAAATTATGAATAAAAGTAACAGGATACAGCGCTTAGCATGCTTTCCCAAACATAATTTTTAAGAGAGTCAGCAGGTCAAAGGAATTAGATTTGAAACTTTTATCCTTACAGTAAATTTTGACTTTTGTGATTTTTGAACTTTTTGTGATTTTTAATTCGATTTCTACTTTTCTTCGCAATCTGCTGCAATTTTTTGACATTCCATTTTTGGCCTATAATACTAAAGTAATTTCTGCCCTCATTTCAATAAAGTTTATTCGAATTTCATATAGCAATTTTCGAATTTTTCGGGAATTTTGCATGTTATTTTTAGTGTATTTTAGCGATTTCCTACCATTTCTCCACATTAGTGAAAGGAATCAACTTTCAATCTTCGAACACAATATATATATTTTTTTCTCTTTTCGAAATTTGTGCAGCAATTAAAAAATTTTTCGCGATACCTTATTGTGATTTTCAGAGCCTTTTCGCAATTCGAACTCTTTTTTGACGCCCCGGGCAACGCCGGCCAAGTTAGCTAGTATTGAAATAATTTAATGACACCAGTATTTACAAGAGAATTTATTTGTAAACAAGTAAAAGTATATTTTCACGTATTTAATAAAAGTGAAATTTTCATTATAAAATTTCGGTGCTAATGTGGCAGTTAGGGATTAAAATTATGTGAGGCCATAACGGTATCCACCGCCCTACAAGGGGTTGCGAAATTTGGTTTGATACCACCCAAAATGTTTTTTTTTTTAAATTTTATTACGTAATTTCAATAAGGTACTCTACAATTTTCTTTATTGTGAGCTATAAACAATCGAGAAATTTATTTCCCGCAGTAACAGAAACTCAAAAACATTATTTATAACTATTCGGGTAACTGGATCCAACATGGTCCAGTTACCTCTGATACATGTCCCAGTTATCCCATTCTTGAAAGATTTATGGGGTAACTGGGACACCGGGGTTACATTTGAAACATGAAGAAAATGTGTATAGATGCCTAATAATATTACAGTCAATCAGGATAACTTTTATCCTTATTTTCTCTATTTTCATATGCCACACTCTTATTTGAAGAATATTGTCACAACTAGGGGCATAAAAGAGAAGAAATGATCCCAAATTATTGTTTGACTATAAAAAATTAAGGAATAATAAGGATAAAAGTTACCCAGCCATTTAGGGTAACTTTGCACCATGTGATAAATTTTTATATAAAATAATTAATTATAAAAATAGTATTGTAGTCAGGACAACTTTAAACACCAAAAAATGTTTTCAGATATGCAAAGACTGCGAATTTACATTTCCCAACATCACAAGATTTGTATAACTTATGATATTACAACAAATATCAGGCACAAGAAAAGTGGAAGAAGAGAACCATGAACATTTAGAAATAAAAAAAACCTGTTTATTGTTCATATCAAACATAAAAATGCAGTGAAAAACAATTTTCAATGTTTTAACTCTACAGGGTGTCCGGTCTCAACGGTGTCCAATGGCTAATTACTAAACCGTTAGTCATAGACATATAGTTCCAATTACAAAAATGTTTTAAATCAGGTAAAGAAACATTTTAAAAGCGATTTGGGTCGATTAAAACATTTCTTAAAAAATTACGAAATTTAAATTTTTATACGGTCCCCCGGTCCTATAAGTTACATTTAGTAATTTTTTCCTATTACACTGACAAGCAAGACAAAAAACATCCCATTCATATAACGCTAAAATTGAGCGAGTTATGAAACTTTAAAAATGCATGACTTATGCCACTTTTCTACTCTGAAAACAAATGAGTTCGGCTTGGCTTTGAGGGATCATATACCAAGTGTTTAAAGTATTCGAAGATCTTACTTCATGTGTATCTGCGCTTTGAAAAAAAATCCTACAAGTATTATGATTAAGTCTCAAATTGGCTAAAATAACATATGTTTTATTTTGTCAGGATTTGAGACTGTTTCTCTTATGATTTCTTTTAACAAAAATTATGTTTTTATGTTACTTCAACAATCGTATGTATGTTTTTCCAGTTCAAAATTTGTACTCGAACTTTAACCCACTTTTAAATATCCGATCGAGATTGCATTTTACATACTGGCGCAAATCCGATAACAATCTAATATTATTAAGATTTTCGGTGGTTACCATTTATACTTATATTACAGGATAACACAAAAAATTTCGGATAGATTTCTGCCAAGGAGTTTGAGAAAAAGTTTTAGATTAGATAATACAAGACTGCGATTTTTGGGTTTTTTAACTTTTAAGTATTTTTTAGCACTGAATCCGAAAATTACCTTAATTTTTAACCATCATGTCAGGATATTTCGCAAATCATAAATTTTCAAATTTAAAGAATAACAAAAATCGAATACTATAAAGTAGAGGAGATGGTTGTGTTTTTTAACATTTGATAATTGATTTTTACGCACTTTTTAGCACTGAATCTTAAAATGACCTTCATTTTTAACCATTACGTTAGAATTTTTTTGCAAATCGCAAATGTGTAAGTTAAAATATAGCGAAAATCTCATACTATAAAACATATGTAAAACATTTTTTTATTTTATTTTATTAAAAAATTTATTCGATATTTTTGCTTATCCTGGGATTCTTACAGTTAAACAGCTGAGTGGTCTGATGAGATGGGGGAGTAAATTCAATTTTAACATAGAACTTCATGACTTTGAAATTTGCAGTTTGCGAAAAATCCTGATATGATAGTTAAAAATGAAGATCAATTTCGGATTCAGCGGTACTGAATATATAAGAATCAATTATCAAAAGCTAAAAAACATGATATTACCCAACATTTGCAGGCTTCTGCAATCTAATAATATTTTAAAATACGTATCATTTTGTAAAGAATTGAGGCTGTTAATTTAGAATCATTTTATTTAACAAAATATCTGTTTTTTTCTTTCTTCTTAAATGTTTATTACAAATTGTATATTTTCCATTAATATGCCAGAATGATTAAAGATTTCAAATTTATATTGCAATGTTAATTTTACTCCCAAAAATTTTTTATATCTGACGAAATTATATTTCGACTAAATTTGTGAATGACCCCCAATTTGCAGCAAAAAATATGCTCCAACTTTAAACAGCTATTACTCGGGCAATTTTAATCGTAGAATAACAGGACTTTTTTTGTATTACTTGTCAGTGTAATAGAAAAAATTCACTTAATATAACTTATAGGACCGGGGGACCGGGTAAAAATTTAAATTTCGTAATTTTTTAAGAAATGTTTTTAACGACCCAAATCGCTTTTAAAATATTTCTTTACCTGATTTAAAACATTTTTGTAATTGGAATTATATGTCTATGACTAACGGTTTGGGATTTAGCCATTGGACACCGTTGAGACCGGACACCCTGTATAATATATCCATAGTTACAGTGATACATACAAGTACTAGTATTATTCAAACAAGAATAAAAAATGTCGATCGTATGAAATGTCAAATTTGAGTAGCTCCGCCCCTAATCACGCCTCTAACTGAATTTTATGTATTTTACACATATTTGTAAAAATATTTACATGTCATATCTAATGCACACTTTCGGCATTTATGTAAAATATACGTGCAAATATGGGAAATTTTCGACAGTAGCACCTATAATCAGTAAATTATAAGCAACAGTGTAACTTTGAGCCGGCTCAAAGTTATCCTGAAAATGCGGAAAATGCTAGTGCCTTCTAATTTTACATTTTATTAACTATTAATAAATAAATAATCACAAAATATTAACACATTTACAACATTTAGATAATAATATGTCTGATAAATGAGTATATTGTTACTTACTATGAAAATTTAATTGGATTACAACAACTTCAAAACAGCATTCAAAATTAGCTTGAAAACTGTACTTAACAAAAATGGTTAGATGATGCAATTAATAGTCCATAATGTTGCTAATTTATTTTCTAAAATAAAGAGTAGAAATCCCAGTTTAGAACCTTGTCAACAGAGCACAGTTCTGGAGTTTGTTTAGTCTTTTGGAGTCAAAAATATTGAAAAATATGAGGTGCGCAAAGTTACACCCCGTGGTTCAAAGTTACCCTGATTGACTGTAATGTAGTTATGTGCTTAATATTAAAAAAAAAAAAAAAGATTGTTTAATAAAAGTACTTACAGTATTTTAATAATAAGCCGAGGAAGTTCAATCAAATTGACGTTTTAAAAAAGAAAAGTAAATTTTCGACAACCTATCACAGCAAAGAGGGAGTTATTATTGAGTTGACACACGTTGTTTCAGGAAATAGAGGTTAAGGGGCATTGTTCACAAAAGCTAAAACTTAAAATACATCAACGGTTTTTTTTATAAAATAGCCTATAGCCCAGTTACCTCCTGGGTCCAGTTACCCCAACTAACCCTAATACGTGAACATGAAACTCAAATTTTGCTTTAAAAAAAAAAAGGATATTTTTCTGGAATCGAAAATAAATTAAAAAATAATTCCCCAATTTATTGAGTGAAAAAGTCTCAATTTAAATCCTTAAAATTAACAAAATCTTAAAATTTAATTTTACGATAATGTACCAAAGCAATATATAACAATGCTGGTGTATGTACAAAAGCCTTGTTTGAAAATGCGTTAACATCAAAAAAGAAATCACGCGTGAAGATAAAATTCAAATTACACTTCAAGGAACAGCATTTATTTCGCTATAGTTATAAAACATTTATCACGAGTCCCTTTTATAATACTTTAAAATTTATCATTGTAATATAATAAAATTTTCAGTATCATTTATTTTAAGTCGGTACTTTATACTGTACCAAAATGATAAATGACTTTAGTGCTTTATTTTCATAAATTGTACATGAACAGGTGTTAAAATATAAAAAGACGTAATACGTGAACATGAAACTCGAATTTTACTCCAAGAAATAGGATATTTTTCTGCAGTCGATAATAGGTGTAAAAAATAATCTCACTTTTTATTGAGTGGAAAAGAAAAGTTTTAGTTTAAATCGTTAAAATTAATACAATCTGAAAAATTATTTGTAAGATAATCTACCAAAACAATATACATAATGCTGGTTTATTTCATAAAATGTTGTTTGAAAATGTTTCAACATCGAAAAAGAACTCATGCGTGAAGATAAAATTTAAATAACACTTCAAGGAACATTATTTATTTCGCTATAGTTATAGAACATTTATCACAAGTACCTTTTAATATACTTTAAATTTTTCACGTAAAATAATAAATTTTTAAAGACCATTTATTTTAAGTCGATGCAATGTATAATAGTCTGCGAAAATGATAAATAACTTTAGCGATATATTTTCACAAACCGTACATCAAGTCAAGAAGCGTTAAAATTTAAAGAAGAACATGAAATGGAATGAAACATGAACATGAAATTCGAATTTTGCTCCAAAAAACTGGGTATTTTTCTGGAGTCGAAAATAAGTGAAAAAATAATTCCCTTTTTTATTGAGTGAAAAAAGTCTTTGTTTAAATCGTTAAAATTAACAAAATCTTAAAATTTATTTTTACGATAATATTCCCAAGCAATATATAACAATGCTGATGTATTTACAAAAGTCTTGTTTGAAAATGTGTTACCATAAAAAAAGAAATCAGGAATGAAGATTAAATTCAAATTACACTTCAAGGAACAACATTTATTTCTCTATAGTTATAGAACATTTATCACGAGTCCCTTTTATAATACTTTAAAATTTATCACTGTAATATAATAAAATTTTCACTAGCATTTTAAGTTGGCATTTTATACTGTACCAAAATGATAAATGATTTTAGCGCTGTATTTTCATAAATCGTACATCAAAAGGTGTTAAAATCTAAGAAGACGTAATACGTGAACATGAAACTCAAATTTTACGCCACGAAATAGGATATTTTTCTGAAGTCGAAAATAAGGGAAAAAATAATTCCCTCTTTTATTGAGCGAAAAAAGTCTCAGTTTAAGTCGTTAAAATTAACAAAATCTTAAAAAAAAAATTACGATAATATACCAAAGCAATATATAACAATGCTGATGTATTTAGAAAAGTCTTGTTTGAAAATGTGGTAACATCAAAAAAGAAAACACGCTTGAAGATAAAATTCTAATTACACTTCAAGGAACAGCCTTTATTTCGCTATAGTTCTAGAACTTTTATCAAAAGTCCCTTTTATAATACTTTAAATTTATCACGGTGAAATTTTTTTAATTTTTTTAAGCCATTTGTTT
This sequence comes from Maratus speciosus, assembly GCA_963932465.1. Classification (NCBI taxonomy): domain Eukaryota; kingdom Metazoa; phylum Arthropoda; class Arachnida; order Araneae; family Salticidae; genus Maratus; species Maratus speciosus. The sequence goes on along the minus strand of OZ010789.1, from coordinate 287,599,071 downwards.
TAAGTCGATGTCATGTAAAATAGTCTGCGAAAATGATAAATAACTTTAGCTATATGTTTTCATAAATCGTAAATCAATCCAAGAAGAGTTAAAATTTAAAGAAGTAACACGTGAACATGATACTCGAATTTTGCTCCTAAAAACAGGATACTTTTCTGGAGTCGAAAATAGGTGAACAAATAATTCCCTTTTTTATTGAGTGAAAAAAATCCTAGTATAACCCTCTCGCTGCGGAACCCGAGATTTCCTCGGGGATGCATTTTTTGTCTAATTAACCCTATTTGATTATTCCCGCCAGTTATTTTTTTTTTTGTTGTAAATTTTGCCTTATTTAATCAGGTACTGAACAGGTAATCATCATTGAGGGGTTTCCTAGCTGATAACAGCTTAACACCCAGACTAGGAAACTGAAATGTCTTATGTTTTAATGAGCCATTGAGATAAAGTTAAACTGTAGCAAAGCTACTAGAAGAGTAAAAAAAAGTTAACTAAAGAAAATAAAGAAGTTTAAGAAAGAAATGAATAAAATTGAATTTAAATATATAAAGTCAAACTGTAGCTGTAGAATTACTATAAGGAATTTAGAAAGTTAAAGTTAGTACTGCTCAGAGAAACTCTCACCAAGCATGGGCAAGAAAAGCTAGGGTGGCAAAGACCACATTATCCTTAAAAAAAAGGGACTAATCAGGGCCAGCCATATTATTTTTATAAGTTTTACAATTTTTATGGTCTCTATAGTATATAGAGAGTTTTTTTTTTTTTTTTTTTTTTTTTTTTTTTTTTGTAAATAAAGTAATAAGAGAAAAATAATTATAAGGCAAAAAATAGCGTGGTGCACCCAGATGTTACTGAGTGTCCATAATTATGGAAAACCGGGGCCGTTTCCAGTGGTGGGGTTCAAATGCGTCGTAATCCGGTAGCTCCACTACGATTTCATTAGGGAGGTCAAAAACTTTTTCATAAAATTTTTTGGCTAAATCGTTTATGCGCTTACGCAAGGTAGTAGCTTTTAGGTCTCTTCGGACCGTGGAGTTGCGAAGATAACGAGATGCGTTACGGATAGTACGCAGGTTGGAATTATGCAAACGACTAAGGCTGTCCATAGTAGTCTTACAAGTGAAGCCCCAGACAGGACTGGGATAGGTTATGATGGGAAGGATGCATGAATTATAGAGAATTAATTTATTGTGAACTGACAAAGTTTTACTGTTAAGGAGAGGTTTTATAGAGTTAAAGGCACCAACGACTTTACCCCTAATGGAAAGAATGTGCTTTTTCCAAGTTAAGCGGTGGTCCAGAATGACCCCAAGATACTTTGCCTGGTCTGACCAAGGGATAACAGTGTTATTAATAATGATTCTGCTAGGAAATGTTAGTTTGCAAGAGAAATATACTGCAGTAGTTTTAGTTTCATTTATAACGACGCGCCAAAGCATACACCAGTTCATGAAGTCATCAATATGTGTCTGTAGGTACCTGTATAGAGTATACGGGTGGTGTGCTGAAGCATAAATACAGGTGTCATCCGCATAAAGAGCGAGGTATGTGCGCAAGGAGCGTGGGATATCGTTAAAAAAAATGTTAAATAAAAATGGGCCCAACACGCTCCCCTGGAGGATGCCCGCTAGGATAAGAATAATGATAGAAAGAATGTTGTTTATGCGGACTTGAAAAGAGCGGTCGCAAAGGTACGAATATATTAAATGTATAAGTCTGGGATGAAAACCGAGCTGAATTAGTTTGTAAATTAGGCCCACATGCCAGACCTTATCAAATGCCTTTGCGACATCAAGAAAAATGGCAGCTGCGGGAATTTTCGGATTGAGTTTCTCGCTGAGAAACTCAACAACCCTAAGAAGCTGATGTTGTGTCGAGTGTTTTGGGCGAAAGCCAAACTGCTCGGGCATGAGAACGTTGTGTTGTTGAATGAAATCCTGCAACTTAATACGAATGACACGTTCCACTACTTTACTGATTGAAGGTAGCAAGGAGATAGGTCTGTAATTAGTGAGGTCTGAAAGGTTAGTTCCAGGTTTTGGAATAGGAGAGAGTATATAAAGTTTCCAAGGTTTAGGGAAGTAGTTATATTTTAAGATAGCGTTAGTGAGGTCAGTAATATAGATTATGCAATTAGGAGGAAGGTTTCTAAGAGCAGAGTTAGTAATTTTATCGTATCCTGGGGTTTTACGCTTTTTGAGTTTTTTGATAATATTGTGGATAACAATAGGTTGAATTTTAAGGGGGATCTTGAGGGGGGGTAGCCAAAAAGTTTCGAACTGTCTCGTTGACATGATCAAGGTGAGCTTGGTTTGCAAGGGTAGGATTAGGAGAAAATTGGGTAGCATAAGAATTAGCAAGCATGTTAGCTTTTTCTTGGTCAGTGTAAGCAGTAACATTGTTAGTTGTGAGGGGGGGGGGGGGGGGTATGGGAGTGTAATGTTTATTCAATTTGCGTTTAAGAATCCAAAGAGAGTTGTCTTCATAAGATAATGTTTTGAGAAAATTATTCCAATTTTTCTGTTTTTCTTTGTAGAGACTGTTTTTAATTTTATTGTTTAACCTATTGAGAAGGGGTTTAATGGAGGGGTCTCTTGAATTTTGGAATTGTCGCCGGAGCCGATTACGCTGTTTGATAAGATTGTAAATATAGCGGGGTGGGACGAAGGCAAAATTATTTTTGAAAGTATTAAATGTGGAAAAATTTTGAGCGTCAGTGATGTGAGAGTTGAGATGTTCAACAGCCGCATCAATGTCATCGGTATTATTAATTTCTGGGAAGGTGATGTCCTGAGAATTAAGATAATTAGTGAATTTATTCCAGTCAATAGCCACGGAAGGGGGGGGGAGAAAGAGGATTAATTATATCAATTTTAAAGCAAACAGGTAAGTGATCAGAAGAGAGATCGTTAATAACTGTAAAGTAGATAGGGTAAGGAAGATTTTTGGAAAGAGCAAGATCAGTGATAGAGTCCCGGGCACCAGGCACCGTGGTAATGTGTGTTGGTCTGGGTGGTGCATGAAGATTTAATTTTAAGTTTTGGACTAAATTGTGAAGAGAGGCACCCCGCCTAGAATTGCCGTGGCAATTACAGCGTCTGCTTTTGGCGTTGTAATTGCCTACAAAAAAGCAGTGGTGATGTTGAGAAAAAAGCTGTGTAAGACTATTAACAGGTAAGTTACCAGTGGGTTGAGCATAAATAGAAGCTAATTTAACATTGATATGAGGAAGTTGTAGATTTATACTAGTGTACTCAAGGTCATTAAAGGTGTTGTTGTGCGATTGGTAGTGTGGAAGATGGTTTTTAATGTAAATAGCGATGCCTCCTCTGTGCGTACCATCCGCACGAGGTGTATGGAATAGCCTGTACCCAGGGATGTTAATATTGAAAGTGGGGCTGAAAGTCTCTTGTAAGAAAAGTACATCAATTTGGGGATGTTCGTGAATAAAGAGTTTAAGTTCGTTAAGTTTATTCTGCAAGGAGTTACAGTTCCAGGAAAGAAAAATTAGTGAGAAAAAGGTAGAAGAGGAATTACTCATCATTAAATGTGTTAAATTCCTTGGCTAAAGTTTCTATAGCACTCATAAGGATGAGTATTTTTTCTATTGGGTCTTGTATATTTTTAGTTTGGTTAGCAATATTTTTGAAACATTGGATGAATTTGTTAAATTTCAGGAGCTCTTTCATCTCCTTGAAGGTCTTGAATATTTCTTTTAAGTCATTAGCATAATTAGAGCTAGTGGGTTGTTCTGGTGTTGCTTTTTGAGTGTCATTTGGCTTATTTTGTGTAGTGTTTTCAGAATTTGGGTCTTGGGTGGGAGAAGGGAGCGGAGCCGGGGCTTCAGTAGTTCCTTTAGGTACTTCTTCAGGTTTTTTGGCCTCTGGCTTACGGACATAGTTATAAGTTGATAAGAGTTCTGCCATTGCATTCGGAATGGTTTTAGGATTATCTTTACGGACGGTTTTGGAGTCCTGCTGTTTTTTGTGAAACTGGGGGGTTTTAGGGCAACCGCGGTAAGTAGCCACGTGCTCACCATAACAATTTGAACATTTGGGGATGATCTTACCAATTTTATTGCACTGAGGAGTTAGATGCTCTTCTGAACATTTGGCGCATTTTAGCGGCAGGTGGCAAATCTCGCTGGAATGGCCAAATTTCTGGCAACGATAGCATTGCTTAACGATGTTAGTGCCTTTAAAGCTCTCAATATCTACTTTAATGTAGCAAATTTCATGGATTTGGTAAATTTCTTCGAATTTATCGCGTGGGAGAACATTGACGACGTAGAGGGGCATTGGACGACCGGTTTTCCTACTTTTCATCATCGAGGCTCTATTGGCCACGAAATTATGCTCTTTCAGAGCTTCAATTATGACCTGGGGGTCGGTATATGGGGGGATTTCCCCTAATGACAACTTTCCTGGGGCGCTGTTCCGCGGGGCTCAGGGTTGTATAAGGAATTGTTTTGGAATCAAGATAGTCTTGGGTTTTACGGAAATCTGCATCAGTTTTACAATGAATTTTAATTATCCATCAAGTTTAATCAAGGGATTGCTGTCATTAAGTTTTTAATTTCACTGGCTTAATTTTTAGTTTTTTAGGGGCTGCATCAGTAGTGGAGCTACCGGCTGACTCTCCTTGAGGGGGCTCAGTTGAATCCATGTTATTTTCATCAAGATATTTTTCTGAAATATGGGCATATTTATTCTTTAAGGGAATAGTAGATTTAAGTTCATTTCTTCTACGTTTTAGGTTATTAGCAGGGGTGAAGCCATCATCTGAGTTCACTACAATTGCCTTGAGTTTTGTTAAGATATCAATTAGATCATAGTCATGATCATAGACAAAAGTTTTAAACTCTCTTAACTGACTTAATATATGGGGGTCAAATGGCTCATTGAACAAAAACATAAGATTATTAAGAAGATTAATCACACTAGTCTTGTGTTGAGGATTTGTCAGGTAGTCATCTTTGCTTAAAAGTCTCATTATGTTGTTGTCACAATCTTGTAAGAATTGCTGCACTATCAATCTTTGTACTTCATCCCTTACTCCGGGAAATTCCATCCACGCAGCAGCCAAATCCGATATTTTTTCGCCATTCTGGATGCGAAGTGCATTGTCAGAAAATTTAAATGGGTCCTCATTACCCATTATTGACGTCGGTGAACCCTCTATCGTTCACTACTTTGATGCATCAAGTCCACCAAACAGTCACTTATTCGTACGAACCAGCCACTATTAAATATCACTATCAGCACCACAACTCATTTGATAATACTTGCAAAAGATCCCGCACGTTCTTAAAACATTGAACTGCGTCTACGATCTCTTGAAAATAAAACGATCAGCGCTGAGAAAACACGTCCGTTCTCTCCAAGAGCTACCAACTAACTGTGTTATTTAATCAGAGCATTTCCCCAATTAAATTAGATAATTTTTTTGTTTCGAAAAATCGGTGACAAAAGAATAAAAATTCTAAAATACACAATTTTTGAAGCTATTTTGTTTAAAAAAATTACGCAGCGAGAGGGTTAAATCATTAAAATGAATAAAATCAGCAAATTTATTTTTACAATAATCTACCAAAACTGTATACAACAATGCTGATTTATTTCCAAAAATCTTCTTTGAAAATGTGCTAACATCAAAATAGTTTCACGCGAGAAGATAAAATTTAAATTACACTTCATGGAACAGAATTTACTTTACTACAGTTATAGAACTTGCATCACGAATTCTTTTATAATACTTTTAAATTTATCACTGTAATATAATAAATGTTTGAAGACCATTTAGTTTAAGACGATGTCTAATTCTTTACCAAAATGATAAATAACTTGAGCGCTGTATCAAAAGGTGCTAAAACCTTAAACACGTAATATGTAAACATGAAACTCAAATTTTACTCAAAGAAAGAGGATATGTTTCTGGAATCGGAAATAGTTGCAAAGATAATTAATTTTTTAACTGAGTGAAGAAAATCCTAGTTTAAATAGTTATAATTAATAAAATCTGAAAATGTATTTGTACAAGGTTTGGTAGTTAATAGTTCTTAATTTTTTCAAGAAATGACACGGGACACATGGGTTAGTTCCCAATCTAACATCTTATGTCATTTTGTGACTATGACAATACTTTTAAAAACGCCGTTGATGTTCAAACTATGAGTTAGTGTCATATTTTTACTTTCTGGTAAACATTTCGAGTTCCGAGCCAAATGACGAGCAATTGCGGCATGTACTGTTTTTCTTATTCAATCAAAAGAAAAAGCACGTGTGAAAGTAATCTTATACTTGCGGAAACTTACGGTGATAATATCCCAATGCAAGAGGCGATACACGATCCAAAAAGTACGATTTCAATTTGATGGCATATATTATATGGTTGGATATATTATATCCACCATATTATACAGGGTGTTTCTAAACTCATGGTACAAACTTTAAGGGTAGGTAGAGCACACAGTAACAATCATTTATTGTATAGGAATGTATGGGACCAAGTGACGCATTAGGGTAAAAACACCAGGGGTCAATTAGGCCCCTTTATTAATTTTCAAAATTTCTCATTCATACCAGAAAATTTTTATGTTGTCCTTTTCTTGACATTTAATAATTACTTCACAATAAAATACTTCTTTGAAAATTTTTGGTATGAAATCGAAATTTTTGAACTAAAAAAAGCGCAAAACTGGCAATCTTATCAAACGAAATACATGAATAAAAAAGATAAAATGTTTATTTACAATGTAGTTTACAAGTAAATAATAATGCATACAATACTTTTACAATAAGTGTTCAAAATTGCGCCCACCAACTGTGATACATGCTTGGCAGCGTCGGTGGAACGATTGGCGTTCACTTCTAAAGATGTCAGGCATTTCCCGCACACGTGTGGCAGCTTCGGATATGCGAGCTACTAGATTTTCGTCTGAGTCAACTGCAGTCTCATAAACAAGACTCTTCAGATGTCCCCACAAAAAGAAATCAAGGCTCGATAAATCGGGAGATCGCGGTGGCCAAGGAACTGGTCCACCACGCCCAATCCATCGCGTACCATATGTGGCATTCAGGTAACTGCGCACATCAGTGGTGAAGTACGCGGGCGCTCCATTATGGGGAAACCACATCCGGTTACGAATGGCGATCGGAACATCTTGCAGCAGTTCTGATAAAACCTGTTGCAAAAAAATAAGGTAACAGCGACCATCCAGCCTCTTTGGTAGTAGGTGTGGGCCAGTCAAATAATTATTAACAATACCCGCCCAGAAATTCACAGAAAACTGTTATTGATAAGCATGTGGCCGCGTTGCATGTGGATTATTGGTTGCCCAAAGATGGAAACTGTGTGCATTAAATACACCCTCGCGTGTAAATACTGCCTCATCTGTAAATAGAATATGAGCAGTAAAGTCTGATTGCAATACATGATGCTGCAAAACCCACTGGCAAAAGTTCAACCGCAGAAGATAGTCTTCAGGATTCAAAGTTTTCACACGTTGAAAACGGAAGGTATGAAATCGATTTTCATTTAAAACTCTCCAAACGGTCGGATGACTCACACCTAAATTCTGTGCAACAGCTCTTGTACTTGATTCGGGCCTTTCACTCACAAAATTCAAAATAATTTCTTCCAGGCTTGCACTGCGTACAACTCTTTCTCGCCCAGTTTCCTGTCTGGTGACGTGGAAAAAACCCGTTTCAAAAAGCTGACATTCTATGATCAGGCATTCTTCTGCGTGGAAACTGCTCCTGATACATTCGTAGGGCAGCTCTGGCGTTGACATTTGCACGACCATACATGAAATGCATGTCGGCTTTTTCGGCATATGTAAATTCTTCCATGACGAACTATAGCACAATCAAAAATGGCGGTTTCTTCTACTTGAATGCATGGTACTGAACGACGACCAGTCACTTACTGCCCTCTACCGCGAGTGGAATCAACCAAAAACTCCATTTCTACTTCAAAAAATTTCAATTTCACACCAAAAATTTTAAAAGAAGAATTATATTATTAAGTAATTATGAAACATCAACAAAAGGCTAGCATAAAAATTTTCTGGTATGGATGAGAAATTTTGAAAATAAAAAAAGGGGCCTAATTGCCCTCCTGGTGTTTTTACCTTAATGCGTCACTTGGTCCCGTACATTCCTATACAATAAATGATTGTTACTGTGTGCTCTACCTACCCTTAAAGCTTGTACCATGAGTTTAGAAACACCCTGTATAATATGGTGGATATAATATACCCCACCTACGATTAATGAAGATTTCACCAGAATAATTTTATTAAATTTTACTTTTGTAACTTTGGTAGAAAATAGTTACAAAATTGCTTTTCCTTATTTTGAAATAAATTTTTTTAAAGATTCCAGTGGGAATTTGACATTAGAGAAACACAATTACTTGCCCCTGAAAGGGTTAAAGCCATAGAAAGGGAGACTGGTAGCTGAGAGGGCAGACATACAATTTAAACACCGTACAATTCCGAAAATAAGCCCTCTTTTGACAATATAAAATATTGGCAAAAGTGGGGAGCTGGCTTATAAAAAGGAATTTCTTTAAAAATTTCCTCAACACTCTCCACAATACTGCCTTTTAAGGGGAATTGTATGAATTTTTTTATAAAAAATTGTTTTTTGTTTTATTGGCTTAAAAAGTTCTTTGAACCTTCCTCAATCCATTGGTATGCCCGATTTTCTCTGGCCTTTAGAAATAATCGTAAAAAAAAAGAGAATAAACTGACTCGACGCCACGCCCATTCACATTAGTTTTAAGCTAACATTTTATGCCAATTTCTATTTTTAAATTCTACTTGCACCATTGTATTTTTAAAATAAATTTTATAGTATGCACTGCACATGTTGCCAAAGTGCAAGTAAAAGTCTTTCTTATAAAAAAAGTGGTGCTAACCGTATAAAATTCGTGTAAGAGATGCTGGTCAGGAAGTCACGTGGGAAGGGACATAGAACCGACAAGGGTTGACATATTGCATCATTTAATTATATGAAACTAAATTTTATCCAAGCATTTATATATACTTTAATTCATGTGTTTGATAAAAATTATGCAAGAACTTCACACAAGTTAGAGGTGTCTAAGCTTTTTGTCTCTCCTAAAAGATCTTGCTTTTCAGGTAAAAATCCAATTATCCAATAAAGTACTCGAGCGATTTTAATGATGTTTTTATAGTAGAGCATAAATATAAGATCATATATGGCAGGCAGTTTTAAAGAACTTTAATTAGTTTCGGAAAAAAAAAATCTGAAAAAGGAAAATTTCTGAAAAATTGACATTGCTCTAAAATAAAAAGTTTTACTGGCAGAAAAAAACTGTCTGCCATATATCTTGAGCATAATCCAGTGAATATGGATTTAAAATTTCATCAAAATCGGTCGGGTAGTTTCAGCAGAAACGGGTTTTAAAGCTGGCATATTTTCCATCGAATTGCAACAAGTCTTGTCGTTCCGTAACAAAAATTAATTTGTACACGATAAGGCATATTCCGTAAATATTTAAAATAAAATGTTGTAAAAAGTTTAAAAATTTTTCAACTAAACAAAATATAATAACTAAAGAATCCACCAAATAATAACATTTCCTCTTCAAAGACAGACAGGAACTATTCCAACTCTATTTTTTACGTGTTAAAAGGGCTCTGTGATTGTATGAACAAGTTCTTGTCGTTTGCGTGCGGGAAAAAGAAATTACTAAGCTGCAAACAAACGGAAAAAATTATTAAAAATAAGATCGAAAAACAAATTCCGCTTTTTCCTTCTTTAAAAAAAAAATTGATATATCAGTTGTAAATTGAGATAGCCCTTATTAACTGACCAATTTCCTTCAAATTTTCAAGAAGTTGTAATAATAGTGGTGAGTAACAATATTTTATTAAAATATAATAAGTTATTAGAAAATATTCGTAACCCATGAAAAGCTCACTATAGAGCCACTACAAAGAAAAAGGAGAGAACTGCCGGGTGTTCCAAAAATGATCGATGATTTAAAAATTCAGTAACTTGCAAATAGTGACAGATATTAAAACGATTCTTTCAGGAATGTAATGTATGATGTCAAAAGTTTTTTTTAAAAAACCTTGATTCTTGATTTTAGTTCGAATTTCAAAACATAGATAGCGCTGCGAAAAAAAGGTGCTAATTCCAGACCTGATTTTGATACATCGGGATCCATTCAAAACATTTTAATCTCCTTTTTTCGCATGGGAGAAGATAAAGGCCGAAAATCGAGACTAGATTTAGCGCTTATTGCTTTCAGCGCCATCTATCCCTACTATTTTTAACTAAAACTGGGAACCGCAGCATAAAAACTCTTGCCATCTTACATAACTCTGCTGCAAAGATTTTTTTTAAATATTTGTCCCCGTTTGCAAGTTATTGAATTATAAAATTATCGGTCATTTTGGGGACATCCAGTATCTGCGGTTTATTTTGTTTATTCAACTCAATGAAGCCGCATGCCCTGCATTAACAGAATCAGATCATTAGGTATGGACGGATAATAGATTTCGTTCCGCAGAAAGAAACCATGCATAGATTTTCCTTCTTTTAATTAAAGAAAATAATGTCGTGTGTTTTTCCACAAAAAAGGCAAATAATTAAAAAAAAAAAAAAAAAACAGAGGGCGCAAAGAAGAAACATGGAAAAGGGGCACGGCGCATTTTCTACGTCTAAATAGGGTAGAGCACAAGTAAAAAAAAAGTAGACATAGTAAAAAAAAATTAGTCGTGAAGCAGTGGATGGAAACACATCCCAAGATTTTTGGTAGGGGTCTTATAAATAATTTTTTTCGAAAAGTGAAATATGTTGAAAATTGAGGAGGAGTTTTATATTCGGATGGGGACTTATTTTCGGAATTTTACGGTATAATCTCAAATCACTAAAGAATGAGAGGGAGAATGCTTTTTTTTTAAATACTCATTAAATTCAATTACTTGGCTCAAACCCAAATGTCCACACGGATAGCTCTGCAAAAATTTTTTAACGCACTTAAAATATAACTTGAGACACTAAAATTATTTGAAAAAAAAAAAAAAATCAGAGGGCGCAAAGAAGAAACATGGAAAACGTGCACGGCGCATTTTCTATGCCTAAATAGGGCAGCGCACATCGTATCGACATAGTAAAAAAAATAGTCGTCAAGCAGTGTAGGAAAACACATTCCAAGATTTTTGTTAGGGGTCTTATAAATAAATTTTTTTCGAAAAGTGAAATTTGTTGAAAATTGGGAAGGAGTTTTATATTCGGATGGAGACTTATTTTCGGAATTTTACGGTATAATCTCAAATCAGTAAAGAATGAGAGGGAGAATGCTTTCTTAAAATACTCATTAAATTCAATTACTTGGCTCAAATTCAAATGTCCACACGGATAGCTCTGCAAAAAATTTTTAACGCATTTAAAATATCACTTGAGACACTAAAATTATTTGAAAAAAAAAAAAAATAGAGGGCGCAAAGAAGAAACATGGAAAAGGGGCACGGCGCATTTTCTATGTCTAAATAGGGCAGCGCACATCGTATCGACATAGTAAAAAAATTAGTCGTCAAGCAGTGTAGTAAAACTCATTCCAAGATTTTTGTTAGGGGTCTTATAAATTTTTTTCGAAAAGTGAAATTTGTTGAAAATTGGGAAGGAGTTTTATATTCGGATGGAGACTTATTTTCGGAATTTTACGGTATAATCTCAAATCAGTAAAGAATGAGAGGTAGAATGCTTTCTTAAAATACTCATTAAATTCAATTACTTGGCTCAAATCCAAATGTCTACACGGATAGCTCTGCGAAATTTTTTTTTAATAACTTCTTACCACTCTGGTGAAACTCTCTGCTGAAGACTCTTATCTAAAACAGATAATAAACATAAACACAACAGCAATTTATTGAAAGTCATAGAAAGGAGGGTTGGCAGTTGGGCGGGCAGGTTTAAAATTAAAATATAATCTCAAATCACAAACGAATGAGAGGGAGAATGTTTTCTTAAAATACGCATTAACCCCTTGAAGGGCGGTGATGCCGTCACGGCATCACATAATTTTAATCCCTATTTTCCCCATTAGCACACGAATTTTTTAATGAAAATTTCACTTTTATTAAGTACGCGGAAATATACTTTTACTTGTTTACAAATAAATTTTCTTGTAAATACTGGTGTCAGTCAATTATTTCAACATTTTACGAATTCAAGTACCTTACCCCTGAAAGGGTTAAATTCAAACACTTTGCTCAAATCCAAATGACCACATGGATAATTCTGCGAAAATATTTTAACTGAGTGTAAAATATCGCTTGAGACACTGAAATATCATTTAGGAAATGGTCACGATAAACACTCTGCTATCGCTATAACAGTGTTCGTACAAGTCCTTGAATTTCCAGACTAAATGAAAATCTTCAGCACCAGTATTTTCTTTTGAAAAATCTGTCCTAAAATAAGGCGAAATTTCACCCGATCAAACCAGCTTTATTTTTCTATAAAAAAAATACTGATATTTGTCCTTGAAAGTAACGGTACCCGGACGAACATTGTATAAAAGGAACCCCGTGGATTCCAAAAGTCTTTGATTCATAAGAACAAAACTGAACTTCTCACCACTCTGTCGAAACTCTGCTGAAGGCTTTTGTCTATAAAAGCTAATAGACAAACTCGGCTTGCATATGACACGTGTAGAACGCGTTGGTCTTCAAATCTAGATGTAAGCCGGGATCCAGGTATATTTTGCGCTGTTTAGCGAAACGAGATTAACCCATCAGAAGCATGCAATTCTGCGAACTTTTCGCTTTTTTAAGTAAGTCAATTTTCTGATTGGTCAATTTCGTTTCGCTAACAGCGCAAAATCTACCTGGATACCGGACTAAATTTCAATTAAGGAGGAGATGCGTCTAAATCCACCGAATCTATCTGTTACTACAGTATTTATAACAACTACAGAACCAGGATCTAAATATCACATTAATGCTCAAAATAGCGGTGGAAATCTGTTTCCTAGCGATTCAGACATACTTTCCAAATTTAAGAAATCACAGAATAGATAGTTTAACCACGTACAAATGCTAGAACTCAGAACACTACAGAGTACCTTCATAAAGCAGTATTTAGGCACTAATACTAATACTTTACAATTCTTGACATCAGTGTACTATTTAATTTGATTTTTACAAATGGGGTTCATTCAGGGATGAGAGTGCTCCGACCCAAATGGTTGATTTTCACCACTAAATTTTAATAGTGTTCTTTGCTTTGTTAAGTATAGGAAATTCTGTCATTAAATACAGCGAGAAATACTATTAAAATTTAGTGGTAGCAAACTGTCATTTGGGTTGGAGCGCTCTCATCCTTCATTTCATTAATCTTTTATATAAAAAACGTTTATTTTTTTATTTTATTATTTATACAGAAGTATATTACTTTTACATAACGTTTACAAAAATATCTTATAAATTATTTTGCCACTTATTCTGTGAATTTTATCAAAAGCGTGCTTTATAGTTCTAAGCTGTTTTATAATAAATCATTCAAGACTATTTATTTTAAGCTAAAAATTCTGTGGGATCAATGAATAATGTTACTGATGCATTTTCACAGGTCCTGTTTAAGAAGGTGTCAAAATCTAAAACGAACTGAAGCGTAAAGATGAAATTCAAATTTTTAGTCATGGAACAAGAGTTATTCTATGTGGATAGATAGATAAAATTTGTTCTTTTTTAGCGAATATTTCTTAAGGCTAACAATATTAAAATTCATAATGGATATTATGTAATGCATAATGCATTTACTTAACAGAGTTGCTATAAATTAAATTTAAGTGTAAACTCGAAAATCCTTTTTATGTAATATAATATATATACGTGTTTTCGTTGTTGCTAGCATCAGCATCTATTTTAAATTCATAATGGATAGATAATTATAATACGCATCGCATTTATATACATAAAAAAGTTAGGATATAACAAATTAATGCTGTGAGTGGTGGCTTAATTCATAATTTTATTATAATTTTTAATTACTTTAATATTTCAAGAATTACAAAAAAATATTAAATTTATGCTATTGTGTAATTAAGCGATATAGAAATATAATTTTCAGGCTTTTTAAAATTTTTTTAGTTATGCGGAATGTTATTATTTTTTAATATGTCGCCAAACATTCTTATATACCTATATTATAAATTACAGTGACGTCTCATTTATACGTCTCGCTTTCTAATAATGTTTTTGGATCCATTATTTCTGAAAAATAATCCTCACCTTGTTTAACCCTCTCACTGCGGAACCCGGGATTTCCTCAGGGGTGCATTTCCCGTCTAATTAACCCTTATTGACTATTCCCACCAGTTATATTTTTTATTGTAAATTTTGCCTTATTTAATCGGAGCATTTTCCCATTTAAATTAGACAAAAAATTTTGTTTTGAAAAACTAGTGACAAAAAAAAATAAATTAAAATTAAAAAAAAAAAAATAAATAAATAAAAATAAATAAATAAATAAATAAATAAAAATTCTTAAATACACAATTTTTAAAGCTTTTTTGATAACACAATTACGCAGCGAGAGTGTTAACCGCAAATTTTCTGCGATTTGATTAAACAAAAATTATTATGCAAAAATAATGTTGCTGAAAATTATTTACGTACCAGTTTTAAAGTGAGAGGTCAATGTATTTTTCTTATTATTTGATGGCAAACCGCTCTGGAAAACAAGTTGCTCTCCCTCAAATATATGCTAAGCATTGCAAAGCATTAATTTTATTCATAATTCAACATACTTGATTAACCCCTTGAGGGGCAAGCAATTGCGTTTGTGTGATGCTGAATTCCCACCGGAAATTTAGAAAACTTTTTTTTCAAAATAAGGAAAACTAGTTTTACGTCTTTTTTCCACCAACGTTAGAAAAGTAAAATTTCATAAATTTTTTCTGGTGTAAATCTTCATTAATCGTAGGTGGGATAAAATATATCCCACCGCCCCTCAAGGGGTTAATCCCTCTCCAAATCGAAAAAATTTGATTGAGAAATGAATCTCTCTCAATCAAACTTTGCGAAAACTCTTTGCGATTTCATATATTTTTTGTCATGTACATAATCTTTCTGATCTAAAGCTTTTTATAAACCGCTTGAATCATTTATATAGGCATTTACGCTTTACGCCCGTTTGCTTATCAGTTGCAATACATTCGCTAATGCAGATATTTTTAAATTGCATTCACATTATTAAACCATATTGGGGATAATATCTTTTTTCGTTTCACTTTAACTTTGACTATAGACTCGATTACGGAATATGAGAAAATATCATTACTCTCATCTAATCTTCTTTGATAATGTGCCTTAATCGGACTGCATACTAACTGGCGTATTTTAGAACATATGGTTTGGTGAAAGAGAGAAATTTTGGAAGCCATTATGATAATCAAATTCCCTTTAAACCACGTTTTCTCCAAGTATCGTCCATTTTTGACCAATTTTCTCTTTGGCGTGCCATCTGATTAAAATTTACTGACATTCTTCTAGATGCCGATATCTGTCAAATTTTGTTTTTCTGTTTCCTCACCTTTCTAGATACAGTTCAAGAGTTTTCATGCAAAACTCACTGACTCGTAGTTAATGCTCTCGTCTTCTGTCTTTGAAGTTGCCATAATTTCACTAGCGGATTTGATTTAGTAGTCAAAAATTACTTTCATTTAAGAACTGGGAGATTCTCAAAAGGTGGGATCATTAAACGTTAACTATATGTAATTTTTCAAATTTTCAAATTTAAGGCCAATTTTTTTAATAGTATAGTATTTTGTCTATAAATATAAAATATAAATATTTTTAATAGTATGTCTACAGAATTATACACAAACATTAAAAGACAGCAATTATTCTGGAAAATTAATTATTAAAGCATTTAATTAGCAGTTGTGTACGTTACAAATTTTGGACATTTTTTCGCACGTACGTTACAGATTTTGGACGTTGCTCTTAGTATTTAAAAAATTCTTAAGACTAAGAATGTAGTAAATGTGTCCTATAATTGTATATGTATACATTTATATGTATAATTAACTTTTTGTTATCCAGTAATAATAATAATAAAATCAAATGCTTTGTTACGTACGTTACTTTCGGACATAACAAAATACAGAAAAAGTCTTTATAGAAAAGTCTTTCTATCTTCAAAAAAGCAATAAATCAGCCTGCCATCTTTTAAGGAAATTATCAAAAAATCATCAGTTTCCTTTATGCATTCATTGTTTACCATTAGAACCACCTGGAAAAAAGTTAAAACTCTTTTTCTTGGTGGTACATTGGAGCAGTTAACGTTATGAATGTCCGAAATTGGCCTCTTTAGCATAAAATAATAAAATTTTAAGATATTTATACAAAGCTTTTAAAATAAATTATGTCATTTTCTATCTCTGAATAGAATTAAAAATTCAGTGTAAAGAAAAAAATAAAGTCAATGATAATTAAAGTTATGTTTGAAAGGTTTAAAATTATGACGTGTGTCCAGTGCTCACCTTTTGGGAATCGCCCAACTATTTATCTTGTGCGAAAATAATTAATATATCGTAAAGTATAATATTCTATTTGTTTTTCTTTCAAAACCAATACAATTCATATAAAAAAAAAATTGTGCTATAACCCCTTCCGGCACGGAGTACATCTATTTGTAAAGCAATGAAATGATGGACTGATACAAGATTCTATAAACGAATTTATTAGAAAATAAAATCTTGCTTATTAACCTGCACTTTAAAAAGAGGAAAATTTTAATTAAATATTCTGAGTGCCAGTACACTTAAAACTAGGTGTTCTTTTTGTGGGCAGCGCCCATTAAAGGGTTTTAAACTGTGTTGCCAGTTAGTCAAAATTTCGATTCAAAATGCGACGACTATTTTCAACGAGCAAGTTTATACTTATTTTAGGTTTAACCCCTTGAGGGGCAAGCGATTGCATTTGTGTAATGCTGAATTCCCACCGAAAATTTAGAAAAAAATTATTTCAAAATAAGGAAAAGCAATTTTTGACTTTTTTCCACCAAAGTTAGAAAAGTAAAATTTCATAAAATTTTTCTGGTGCTAATCTTCATTAATCGTAGGTGGGATAAAATATATCCCACCGCCCCTCAAGGGGTTAAGAAGGCAAGGACCTTTGAGTTTATCGAAGCGATCTAAAAGATCGCGTTTTTCAAAGTACCAAAATACAAATAATATGCAAGTAAGATTTTTCTCCCTTTCTGCCTAAATGATATTATTTTTAACTGTATTGTCCACAAAAACAAATGTTATATAAGCAAAATTAATGTTTAAATTACCAATTTAAAAATACACCTCACTAATGCGTGAATTGAAATCATTAAATGCTGCCTGCATGATAAAACTCTAAAGTATGCATATACAAAACATTTTTGAACAAAATAGAAACATAATACACCTACTTCAAACTAAAACCAAACTATATAAAAAAGTTTTGTTTAAAATTTATTTTAGCACAACATAACAAAAATAACTATAAAATTTTCACATTATTTTTTCAAATTTTTCAAGAGCAAAAAAATAAATAACCAAAATATGAGATTTTTTTTTTAACATGAAGACAATAAAGAAACGCATTATTTGGTTAATTTTTTAACGCTGTAGCTTATATACCGTAATTTTTCGCGTATCCGCCGCGGCTTAGATAAGTCTTTTTCAAACCGGAAATCTTATTGAAAAAAGAAATCAAATAAGTGCTAAGCAGAAACAAGTCACATTTTATTTAAAATAAATCCTGCTAGGAAATCGAGTTAGCTGAGGTGAAGCGGAGCCGCACGAAATTATGGCAGTTTGAAAGCAACAGTGCGCCAGTGTTGCTATATTGGGGATTTTGTCCCCATTTTGGGGAATTTTGAACCTTTAGGGGAATTTTTTGGGGACAAGTAGTACGTGGGGAAATGTTTGGGGACTACAAAAATTTTGGGAAAAAACTTGGGGATTTTTTTTTTTTTACTATTTTCCGAAAAGATTTCTGTTAGTCCTGTAGAAAAACTGGATCTGTCTCGAACTAAATTTTGATTTGAAAAACGAAAATACAATCCAGAAATCGGAAATATCAATCATTATTCTGCTGGATGTGGTCGTGTTCATTGTTTACTACATTACAGTTTACACATATTACAGATGCATGAGACTCTAAAGTCTTAAGCAGCTTAAACCTGCACGTGACTAAATCTGCTGGACTTTAACGAAAAATTCCTTCGCCGTACTTTAAAAAAATGTAATTTAAATATGGGGAAAACAGATATTTTTCTCTTATGAAATACAAAAGGGCATCGATTGATACAGCGGAAATACTTAGCATTATGATTTTGTACTTCAGTATAAGGATGATAATAAAATTAAAACAGCATACCATCTCGGATTCATTCAAATCGCAACTGATAAGAGATTGTCTAAAGCTATGGAGCTAATGTAATAGAAGTCCAATATTTTTAGACAATACTTTTAAAAACAAACGTAAAATAACTTGTCACTGCAAAATATATCTCTCATTCTGTTAATGTAGCTACAGAATATGATTCAGCCCAGTTTAAAAGTTTGTTTTTTGCAAATGGGGAATTTTTTCAAAAAAAGGCTTGATTTGGGGTAAAATTTTGAGCTTAAATTAATTAAATATTTTTTATAGTGGTAAATTGAAAATTTAAAAATTCCCTTTTTGAGTAAAAAGTGAGTTGGGGACTTTTGCGGAAAAAAAACACTGATTTGGGGAAAATTTCAGAAATTTTGGGAAATTGACTTTTGACTATCTGGCAACACTGCAGTACACGCAAGCTTCAAATTTACTAAACTGAAAAAAACGCGTTTTAAAGTTTCGATATCTACGGACCTTCAATTGTACTCACCGTCTATAAATGATTATAACTCAAGAAATAATGCAGATTTTTGAATAGGTTTTTTTGCATGTTGTTGAGAAAAGTTAAAATATTCCGAATAAAACAAAAACCGAAACTGATTTTTTGACAATTTGAAGGTCATGCGCTTCTTTAAACAAATCTAACGCTACTATCTGGAAAAGTAAAAAAAAAAATCTCTTAAAAAAATCTACCTTCGGCAGCCGCCATTTTTGCTTCAACGCTCAGGACTAGTATTCAGGGTGCAGTGACTTTATATATTATGATGTAATCATACATTTATTATGGATATAATTATTAATATTTATCGAGTTTCATGATATTCTAGCAATGTTTTTCAAAAACATAAATTCATCTCTTTGGCCAATAAGTAATTTTTTATAGATTGTTGTCTTCTGCATTTTTCCAATATAGCATTTTCGGTGTTGGGGTTTTCGGGTTCTTGTCGGAAGCAAAACGTTGTACTAACATTTCTATTGAAATTTCGTAATTTTAAAGAACTGATCACGATTAATTACGAATTTCAATATCGTGGTGTATTAAATAACATAACGTAAAACATGACATAAAAGGATATACATGAAATAAAAAATTAAATTACTTTTACATGAACATAAGTTTTTTTATGCAAGAAAAAGAAATAAATATTGAATTGAGATTAGAAAATATAAATAATTTTGTATATTAACGTGCTTTAGAAAAGCATTGCCAGGATTATATTCAATCTTAATAAATTTTGATAATTATGTCAAAAATAGTATACAGGACGTCTCAAAAGACCCTGACACATTTTAAAATTCAATATAAAATCAAGTAATTGTCATACAGAAGTGCGATTTCGACTAAAATGCTTCTGACGATGAAAAGTTTTCTTCAAGCGGACGAAAATATTTAATTCCAAACTTCGAGCATAGAGGGCTCTACTTGACCGTATGTTTGGTTTCAAACATGCTGCCATTTTTTTTCCAGATTAGTTTTGACGCTGTGACACAGAAATGACGACTCCCTGCAAAAAAGCTAATTGCGTACGTTGGTCGAAACCGAATCGAAACAAATTTGAAAATAAGAAAATAACATGTTTGAAATCAAACATACGGGCAAGTGGCGTCCTCTATGATGGAAGTTTGGAATTGTTGTTTTTTATTCGCTTGAAGAAATTTTTCATGGTGAGAAGCATGTTATCCTAAACCGCACTCCTGTATGACAATTACTTGATTTTATATTGGATTTTAAAATGTGTCACGGACTTTTGGAACACCCTGCATAATTACATTATTATATACAACAAGCTATATATTCGTTAGCGCTTCGAAACCAAATCGAAACTAGTCTAAAAATCAGAAAAAAAACACATGTTTGTAATCAAATATACGGACAAGTGGCACCATCTATGATCGAAGTTTGGGACTATTTTTTTATTCGCTTGAAGAACACTTTTCATCGTGAGAAGCATTTTAGTCTAAACCGCACTCCTGTATGACAATTACTTGATTTTATATTGCATTTTAAAATGTGTCAGGGACTTTTGGGACACCCTGCATAATTACATTATTATATACAACAAGCTATATATTCGTTAGCGCTTCGAAACCAAATCGAAGCTAATCCGAAAATCAGAGAAAACACACGTTTGATAACAAACATACGGACAAGTGGCGCCATCTATGATCGAAGTTTGGAACTATTTTTTTATTCGTTTGAAGAACACGTTTCATCGTGAGAAACATTTTAGTCTAAACCGCACTCCTGTATCACAATTACTTCATTTCATATTGAATTTTAAAATGTGTCAGGGACTTTTGAGATACCCTGCATAATTACATTATTATATACAAGCTATATATTAGGGTGGAGTGAAAAAAACGAAAGTTAGAATTTTGATTTCGGATAGCAGCCAAAAGTTGCCTTTTAGTACCTCTAATAAACGTGCAAAATTTCATGAATTTTGAAAAACTCCTCCAAGGCTCTACTAGGATCTTTATATTTTCATTGTTTCACACATTGTTTCTTACCATAAATTGTACATTTACAGTGTTTTTTGGTAATCTCGTTTAACATTTTTGAATTTTAACTGTTTAATGCAACTTTCTTTATAATATTTAAACTTTAAGTCTTTATTTAAAAATATTTGAAACGTTTTATTGAGTTTTACAAATTGTTTGTTCTCATTTTTAGAGTCAAAATGAGTGCGGGTATAGGCAAACCGAAGTTTACCATTACTAGAAGTGCAGTGGAATGTTCCGAATTTGGTTCTCCTTCAAATTTAAATGAAGTGGTTTTGAAAACAATAGCAGACGTTATAAAATATTACTTTACTTACATACAAGACAATAATTAAAGCACAACAGGAATGTTAAAGATGCACCAAAGTAGGAGGTAATTAAAATCCTAAGAGAAAAGATTGAAAAAAAATGGAAAAAAGCACCAACTATTGCAGTTTCCCAGAGGCGTGTTGATAAAATACTAGACAATAATTTTTCTGAATGCCAGAAACTTATTCGATTCCCCTAATTCAAAAGAAATGATATTTACATGAAGAAGATTCGGTTTTACAAAGCTGAAGCTGTAAGTAAACGTCTAGACATTTTGGCGTTTGAATGCAAACCAAATCCTAAGTATACCTGCGAAAAATCAAAGAAGGTGCCTCTAAAAGAACAAGAATTTCTTCTTAACCGAAGGTCAACAAGAAAGATGGTTATTAGCACGCTCGATGAAGCCAAGACAAGTAAGCTGAAACAAAAAGACGACATAAAAACAACTCGATGAGGGCTATAAAGGCAAGTTTGAAGTCTGCAGATAATCAGGACAGTACAGTTGTTATGTATTGTGACGGTGGTGATGAAGATAGAAGTAGTAGCACTTCATGAGGGTTTGAAGAATTAATATCTGTATCACAAGAACCTACTTTTAACGAAGAGTCACAAAGACAAATGAGAACATATCTACCTACAGTTTCAAGGGTCTCAGATCAGTATCGGGTTTTTGTTAAATGCGTGGAAGCAATAACTTCTACAATTCTGCAAGATGTTGGCATTATACAGAAAAAAATTCATCACATATAACTGACAGACGCAAAGTACGTAGAGAACGAAAGAAAACTAGAGGATTTGCTAAAATAAGTGATCTGAAAGCTTTAGAAGCAGGAATCAAAAGTATATATTTTGATGAAAGGAAAGATTAAAAAAAAACTACATCAAGAGAATTGGAGATAGATTACATCGAAGAACTGTAAGTGCAGAAAAGTTAAGTATCTCTGATTAAAGAGCCAAATTCACTGCATCTGGGACACATTACACCATCTTCTGGATCAGAAAAGCATATTTCAGAAATTATTTTAAAATATCGCACTGAAAACAACTTAAACCTTGATAAACTTATGGCCATATGTTGTGACGGATCAGCTGTAAACAGTGGGAGAAATAATGGTGCTATTAGATTTTTTTAAACAAAGATTAGTTGTCCCTTACGGTGGCTAATATACCAGCTTCGATGTAATCTATCCCCAATTCTCTTGATATAGTGTTTTATCTTTTCTTTTATCAAAATATATACTTTCGATTCCAGCCTTCTAAAGCTTTCAGATCACATTTTTAAGCACATTCTTTAGTTTTCTTTTGTTCTCTGCGTACTTTGCATTTATAAATTATATGTGATGAATCGTTTTCTGTTACATTTCCATCATCTTGAAGAATTGCAGAAGATGTTGCTGCCACGCATCTATCTGAAACCCGATACTGATCTGACAAGGGAACCACTTTTGGTGTTGCTCGCACATAGCATTGAGACCTGGTGCATTTTAAAGCCCTATATTATGAAGTTTGAGAATCAATAAAATTTTTCTGTTAAAATAATATTTCTTGATTATACAGCAGCATAACTTTCTGAAAATGCAATTGTCGAGACCACTTATCGGACTATTAACATTGAATTTTTTAAAAGAAAAGCATTTAAAAATAAAAACTAGTTAATAATAAGTATAAAATATTGAAAAAAGTTGGAAAATTCCTTCAAAAACCTACGAATTTGATTTTAAAAAATTGCAACTTTATATTCATATTATTGGCGGGGAAACAGTTGGCGTTTATTTTCAAAAGTAGAGTTCTTCGGCAACCCTAGTCAAATGTCATAGCTGAATTTGTAATAGCTAGAAATTGCAATATCCGACCTATTTCGTCATAGTAATTTTTCTAAATTGAGTAAAAATATTAATTTACTTTATGATTACTTTTACCGAATGACCATTTAATACAGCAACATTTCATTTTAAACATTCGAAACTTTATTTCATTCGATTTCAAAAGAAAATAATTTGCTTATTTTGTATTTCACTAAAAAATATATTTCAATGATCTTCGAAGCTTTTATAGAATCATATTTATTACTTATATATTTATCTTCTGCATAGAAAAAAAATAAAAACCTAATATTTGTTTCTTATGCTATCAATTATAAAAAAGAAATCGCAATCTGATATAATTCTAGTAATATGATCTGTACATTTTCTTTTTGGATAAAGCGTGAGGAAAAATTGTAGCGCCATATTTGGCGACTTAACTCACTTTTGGAGTGAAATAAACAACTAAATATGTAATAATAAAAAATTAAAAGTATATAAAATATTATTTTAACAGAGAAATTTTTTCGGTTCTCTAACTTTTATGTATAGGGCTACAAAACGCACCAGGTCTCGATGCTAGGTGCGAGCAACACCAAAAGTGGTTCCCTTGTGAGACCCTTGAAAACGTAAGTATATGTGCTCTCATTTGTCTTTGTGACTCTTCCTTAAAAGCAGATTCTTGTGATACGGATATTAATTTTTCACACCCTGATGAAGTGCTACTACTTCTTTCATCACCACCACTGTCACAATATGCATAACAACTGTACTGTCCTGATTAGCTGCAGACTTGAAACTTGCCTTTCTAGCCCTCATCGAGTCCTTTGTTTTTATGTCGTCTTTTTGTTTCAGTTTACTTGTCTTGGCTTTATCGAGCGTGCCAATAACCATCTTTCTTGTTGGCCTTTGGAAAGAAGAAACTCTTGTTCTTTTAGAGACACCTTCTTTGATTGTTTGCATGTACACTTAGGAATTATCGTTTCCTTTGGATTAGGGAAATCAAATACGTTTCTGGTATTCAGAAAAATTGTTGTCTAGTATTTGATCAATACGCTTCTGGGAAATTACAATAGTTTATTTTTTTTTTCCAAATTTCTTCGACCTTTTCTCTCAGGATTTTCATTACCTCTGACTTTGGTGGATCTTCGCCATTCCTGCAGTGCTTTAATTATTGTCTTGTATGTAAACAATATTTTATAACGTCTGCTATTGTTTTCAAAACAACTTCATTTAGTTTTGAAGGAGCACCAAATAGGGGACATTCTACTAGACTTCTAATAATGGTAAACTTCGGTTTGCATCCACTCGCACAAGTTTTGACCCTGAAAGTTAGAACAAACAATTTGTAAAACTCAATAGAACATTTCAAATATTTTAAAATAACGACTTAAAGTTTAAATATTAAAAAGAAATTTACACAAATCATTTTAAATTTATAAATGTTAAACGATATCACCAAATAACACTCTATATGTACCATGTATGGTAAGCACTTATTGTATAGAACAATGAAAATATAAAGAACCCGGTAGAGCCCTGAAGGAGTTTTACAAAATTCATGAAATTTTGCACGTTTATTAGAGGTACTAAAAGGCAACTTTTGGATGCTATCCGAAATCAAAATTCCAACTTTTATTTTTTTCACTCCACCCTACTATATATTCGTTAGCGCTTTGAAACCAAATCGAAACTAATCTGAAAATCAGAAAAAAACACATTTTTGTAATCAAATATACAGACAAGTGGCGCCATCTATGATCGAAGTTTGCAGCTATTTTTTTTTTCGCTTGAAGAACACTTTTCATTGTGAGAAACTTTTTAGTCTAAACCGGACTCCTGTACTACAATTACTTGATTTTATGTTGAATTTTAAAATGTGTCAGGGACTTTTGGTGAACCCTGCATAGTTACATTATTATATACAATAAGCTATATATTCGTTAGCGCTTCGAAACCAAATCGAAAGTAATCTGAAAATCAGAAAAAGACATGTTTGTAATCAAATATACGGACAAGTGGCGCCATCTATAATCGAAGTTTGAAAGTATTTTTTTATTCACTTGAATATCACTTTTCATCGTGAGAAACATTTTAGTCTAAACCGCACTCCTGTATTACAATTACTTGATTTTATATTAAATTTTAAAATGTGTCAGGGACTTTTGCGACACCCTGCATAATTACATTATTATATACAACAAGCTATATATTCGTTAGCGCTTCGAAACCAAATCGAAACTAATCTTAAAATCAGAAAAAAGACATGTTTGATAACAAATGTAAGGACAAGTGGTGCCATCTATAATCGAAGTTTGGAACTATTTTTTTATTCACTTGAAGATCACTTTTCATCATGAGAAACATTTTAGTTGAAATCGCACTCCTGTATTACAATTACTTGATTTTATATTCAATTTTAAAATGTGTCAGGGACTTTTGAGACACCCTGCATAATTACATTATTATATACAACAAGCTATATATTCGTTAGCGCTTCAAAACCATATCGAAGCTAATCTGAAAATCGGAAAAAATAACAAATATACGGACAAGTGGCGCCATCTATAATCGACGTTTGGAACTATTTTTTTTTATTCGCTTGAAGAACACTTTTCAACGTGAGAAACATTTTAGTCTAAACCGCACTCCTGTATGACAATTACTTGATTTTATATTGAGTTTTAAAATGCGTCAGGGACTTTTGGGACACCCTGCATAATTACATTATTATATACAACCAACTATATATTCGTTAGAGCATTAACTATATAAGTGAAAACTCTTTAGACATATAGCATTTTTAAACAATATTTCATATTAATTCCAGTTTTAACGTAATTTATTCTACACCAGATTAAATATATATTTCTGAAATTTTCTTACCACTCATGCATTATTAAAAATTTTCATAATCTAAACATTGTGTCCATCAAACACTTTGAAATCATTTAAAGTATACAAAATTTTCACCATTCTACACATTTCGCTGTTCATTTTTTTGTTTCCAACTTTTACTGCCATAATGGAAAGTGACATAAAATTGGATGTTGATGAGACATTTAAGCTGTCATCTAAATTCATTTTTATGCGAATAAATGCAACACAATTTTTATATTAAAAACCAATTTGTAGTTTGCTCACGTGTAAATTCGCGTCTTGTCAGTCTTGTCAGTAATAAACATTTTTTCGAAACATTTTAAATGGTTTGTTGTATATTTTTAAACTTTTGAAAATGTATCAAATCCGTTACATTCTTATAATTATTTGATGATAATGCTTGACTAATTTTAAGAGAAAATAAATATAAAGGGAAACTTACATTCTGAAATATTTTACTAATTCTAAGGGAAATTGGAACAAATGACTCAGGAATAATGTATTTTGAAATGCAAAATATAGTACAAATAAATATTACTATCTCTCATTGAAATGAATATTTGTCAAGAATGCATTAAAACTTCGAAACTTTAACAATTTATAACATCAAAATTTTTTCATAGTTTCTTGTTTTCTGTATTAAAAAAAAAAAAAAAAAAAAAAAAAAAAACTTTTTGGGTTTGAAGCTTTAGAGTTTTTGTCAGAAGGCAACGTTGTACTACCATTTCTATTGAAATTTTGAATTTTTAAAGAACTGATCACGAAACAACAATTAATTACGAATTTCAATATCCTGATATATTAAATTACGTAACATGAATTTAAGATTTTTTATGCAAGTACAGTAAATAAATATTGAATTTAGATTAGAAAAAAGTTTGTATATTAAAATTTTTTAGAAAAACCTTGCCAGGAAAAAAAGATTCTTAATAAATTTTGATAACTATATCTATTATAAGGTATGATTACATCATTATATACAACAAGCTACACACTCGTTTATGCATCAACTCTGTAAGTGAAAAAAAATTTATATAGACATATAACATTTTGTAACTTTTTTTAGATTAATTCGACAGTTGTACCGTAATTTATTCTACATCAGGAACAATACATTAAATATTTATTTCTGAAATTCACTCACCACTCATGCATTAATAAAAATTTTCATAATCTAAACAATGTGTCAATCAAACACTTTGAAAGTAATTAAAGTATACAAAATTTTCCCCATTCTACACATTTCGCTGTTTTTTTTTTTTTTTTTTTTTTTTTTTTTGTTTCTAACTTTTATTGCAATAATTCGAAGTGACATAAAATTGGATGTTGATGAGACACTTAAGCTGTCATCTAAATTCATTTTTATGCAAATAAATGCAACACAATTTTTATATTGAAAACCAATTTGTAGTTTACTCGCACGTAAATTTGCGTTTTGTCAGTAATAAACATTTTTTGGAAAATTTTAAATGGCTTGTTCTATATTTTTAAACTTTTGTAAAATGTATCAAATCTGAAAGATACTTATAACTATTTGATGAGAATGCTTGAGTAATTTTAACAGAAAATAAATATAAAGGGAAACTTATATTCTAAAACATTTTATTAATTCAAACAGAAAGTGGAACAAATGATCCAGGAATAATGCTTTTTGAAATGCGAAATGTAGCGGAAATATATATCTGTATCTATCGTTAAAATACAATATTTGTTTACAAAGTATTTAAAACTTAGGAATTTTGACAATTTATTACGTGAAAAGCTTTTAGTACTTAAATTGTTTTCATTTTTTAGGGTTCCGTACTTAAACAGTGGAAACTGAACCATTATAAGATCACTCCTGTGTCTGTCTGTCCGTTTGTCACAGCCACTTTACTCGTAAACTATACAATGTGGAAAGTTCAAATTGGGGGAATTGGCAAACAATATTGACCCACATATTTACAGATTATTAAACATTCACAAATATATTTACGAAAAATCTAGAGGGGGCTAATTAAGCTACTTGAAGAAAAAATCTTTTTTTTTTGGGGGGGGGGGGATATCGTGTGAAAGCTTTCGTAACACTCACCTAAAATAAAAAACATTTCTTCTAATTTTAGGTATTACATTTTCAGAGATATCGTCGAAAATATAGCACAAAAATGTGTCTCTCTCATCTATTTCCGAATCTACTGAAACCAGAATTAGGAAAAAATTAGAGGTAGTAGACCTTACTTTGAACCTTACAGGAAAATTATAGCGATTACCCTAGGTCACATAGTTTTTGAGAAAAGCGTATTTTTCCTTTACACACAAATTTCTATTAACGACCATTTTGCAAAGGTATGGCGGAGCTCTGGAGGTACATATCGTTGCAGAAGTATAAAAGCATTGTTGATAATGATTTTCGATAAAATTCGTCGGTAATTAGCCGAAATATTAACCCTTAAAGACACGGGCGGTTTGGAAAATACATAATGACAGGGGCGGCGAACTCTACGTACCATCGGATTTTAAAGCCTAGATAGCAATTTTTAATAATATATTTGTATAATCCAGTGCCCAGTATCAGTATAAAATAAATAAATGTCAAATTGTTAGAAACAGACTAATTTACTTAGAATTAATCACATGAATAACATGGGATTTGAGACTAGTTTGCATTGAGTGGGTCTCCCAATACACCACCCGTCTCTTTAAAAGTTAATTAAAAACCTAGCTGGAAATACACGGCATGAACCAAGGCGGCGTTGCAACTTTGCGGCCTCATTTCGAACAACGCTTAGCACAATGCGAGGATTAAACTTTGAACAACTTTTTTGTTTTAGCTACACTTTTAAAAGAAAAGATGATTACTACGCTAAATTTAGCTTTATGAAATGACAAATGAAGTTTATTCACTATTTTTATTACTAGTACCGAATTAAATTCATCACAAACAGATTACAATAAGATTTAAAAAAAGAGCTATACAGAATAAGTAATATTGGATATTATTTAGGCTTCATATCTTTTTGAACTTTTATGGTATACCCACTCATACTTTTCTAGTATATACAGCTATACCCAGCCCTACGTTGTATAGTTTTTTACAAAGTCTTATTATTCTTTTAGAAACGATTTTTTGTATTAATACAGTTACTAATAAATACATGTATTGTACGGAGTCCTCTGAGCGCGAGTGATACTCGCACTTGACCATTTATTATTTTAAGAAATCGAAATTAATTATACTGTACTGTTTAAGTTGAAACTAGAAATAGTTCCGTATTTCATTACAAATATTTCCAATGCAAAACCAATATTTTTGAAACATTTCATTGCAAATATGTCCCATGTAAAGTCAATATTTAACCAATATTTAGTACAAATATTTGCGATGACAGTAACATCGTTTTTTCAGTTGAGTGCAGTGCAACAGAACCACATTACAGTCTGCTAGATTTGAAAAAATATTTTGAGACAAAAATGAGCTGCTGCAATTATCTATTTTTATGCTTTACTACGCTTTCATTACAAAATGCTACCTTTTGCAGCCGGTCGGAGAAAAGCGATTCCGGAAAGTTTTGGTATATTTTCACCGATCATGACCCCCAAAACCCGAAACCACCCTCCGTTCAAATGTTGATATATATAAAGTGGAACTCTAGGAATTTGGGATCTGGTGAATCTGTCTAGATTCTACAAATTTCCATTATTCATTTTCTGCTCATTTTTTTATGTTTTTAAAATCTATGTTGAATATATTAACCCCTTGAGGGGCAAGCAATTGCGTTTGTGTAATGCTGAATTCCCATCGGAAAGTTTGAAAAATTTTATTTCTAAATAAAGAAAAACAAATTATCAACTATTTTCCCTGTAAGTTATAAAAGTAAAACTTAGTTAAAAGTTTCTGGTACAAATCTTAATTAAACTTCGGTGGGATATTTAAGGGGAACAGTTTAATTGTCAATGAATAAATTTCTTTCTATTTATAATTTCACAATTTTTGTCGGTAATTTGTGATGGTTTTTTAATGTTTATACATATATATACAGTCGAACCTCGTTATCCCGACACTCTAATGACCAGAGAAAAGTGTCGTCATAAGCGGAGAGTCGCAGTAACAGGAGTTGTAGGAAAATATTCTTATAAAAAGTTGTATTTTTAATTAATTTAAGACAATTTTTAAATTCATGCCTGTTCTTGCAGTTTTAAGCAATAAAACGTTATTGTGAAACAAAATAAACACAAAAACAAAATTGAAAAAAATAAAAATAAAAATAGGATTTATGATGACTTTGTTTTTTGTTGTTGTTGTTGTTACTTGAAATATTGATGAATTAAGGTATGCTTATCCCTAGATGTGTTTCCTGCAATTCTTTTTTCAATGTTATACAAAGAATTGTAATCAATGTTAGTTGTTTCGGACATGGATGTTGGATAATTTCTGATCGTTTCAATGCAATGCAATGCTTCGTTTTTAGTCGGATGAAAAACGCCATGTAAGCACAAGAAAGCGTCGCCTGACCAGAACGAAAAAGACCTCGAGTAGACTGATACGTCTATCTGGAGCTTAAATGAGTCATTGATAGTGTGTGAATTCATTTATTCAAATAAAGGATTGAAGTAAAATTTCTCATTTATCTCAATGGGTATTTTAGACACTTTTGTGAAATGCATGGCTAAGATATTTCTTACCGCTTAATTTCAGTGCTTATACGATGGATTATGAAAAATGGACAATTTTATTAAACCGTCGGGATATCCGGAGTTGAAAAATATTGAACGACGTAAAATCCGGAGTTTATTTACATTAAAATCATATACAGAAAATCGGAACTTTGAAAAACTGACGTGATAAGCGGAGTGGCGTGAAAACCGGGTGTCGGGATAACGAGGTCCGACTGTATATATATATATATATATGTACAGTATATTTTACTTCTTAATCCTTTTTAATCATGTTTTATTTTGAACTTATTTCATAATTCATTTCTCTCTTTTTTGTGTTCGTAGTCCCAAATTCATATTCTTTAGTTTTTTTATAGCTAATATGAAAATGAAAACACACACTTGATGTATGGAACTTTAGGCCTTTGGGAACTGACGATTCTATCTAGATTCCACAAATATCCATTATTCTTTTACTGATTATTTTATTTTATTTTATTGTTTTATGTTTGTTGGTAATTTGCAATGTATTTTTAATGGTTACACACACACATATATATATGCTTATAGATGTGAATTCTGCACGCTTGATAAAGTAATTCAATATATAAGAATTTCATTTATTTATTTTTATCTGTATCCATATTTTACTTTTTTCTTCCATTTTAATCTTCATAAGATAGTACACGGGACTACACTCTTTACATAACATCTGGTTAATGTGGTGTTTGTGTTTTCATATTATTGGTCATTTTCATTTAACTTTCAATGGTAGTATTATACAGAAAGTTTTATATATATATATATGATCTTTGTTACTCTGTAACTCTAGTATTTATGAACCGATTTGGATGTAACTTGGTGTGTATGTAGTGCCTACCAACGTCTCAAATGAGTTCGTTAGTCAGCTTCATCCGACATCTTGTTTCAAAATGACGGCCATTTAAAATTTAAAAAAAAATTAAAAATTAAAATAAGGTACAAAAAGAATGAGAAAATGAAAAAAAAATTCTTATGTGCTTGACCTTGATACAAAGATTCTGGAACATTTTTTGTTTCGTCTATATCGTAAAACATGGCTGAGTTATAGCACTTTGAATTTCTAGTGCGGCTGACATTTTGAAACGATCTGACTTTTGTCACGCGGTAACACGTGTATTTATGAACCAAATTGGATGTAGCCAGGTGTGTACATAGAACATATCAATGTCTCCGCCGAGATCGTTGGCGAATTTCATCCGCCATTTTGTTTCAAAATGGCGGCCATTAAAATTTTTTTTAATATTTAAATTTAAAATGAAGTACAAAAATATTAGAAATTGAAAAAGATTTTTTTATGTGTTTGACCTTCATACAAAGATTTTGTAGCATTTTTTGTTTCGTATATATGTTAAAAAATGGAGTTATTTCCAGCATGGCTAACATTTTGAAACGATCTGATTTTTGTTAAGCGATAACAATCGTAATTATTAACTTATTTGGATGTGACAAGATATGTGCATAATATAAAGCAATGTCTCGACCAAGTTTATTGGGCAGCTTTATCCGCCATCTTAATTCAAAATGGCAGCCATTAAATTAAAAAAATTAAAATGTAAAATGAGGTACAAAAAAATTAGATATTGAAAAAGGTTTCTTTCTTAAGTGCTTGACCTTGATACTAGGATTCCGGAGCATTTTTGTTTTAACTTTATCTTAAAAAATGTCTGAAATATAGTATTTTGATTTCCTAATGTGGGCGATAATTTGAAAAATCTGATTTTTTGCCGATTCCGATATGAGTGTACATATGCACTGGAATTTCTAAGGTCTTGACCAAGTTCATTAGTTAGATTAATCTATCATGATGTTTTAAAATGGTATAGCCGAAGATATGGTATACCAAGATATCACCGAAATTGGCGACCAAATATACATCACTTTAAATAAAACCAGCTTGGATAAAGCTGATTAATTTTTCGAAATTCTTATTTATATTCAGTATTGACAAAAATTAGTATTGTATCTTCTATAATTGGGTTTCACTAATTTGAGCTTCGTGTGTTTGAATAATATAAGCTGGATTTTCAAAAGTAAGGAATATGAAAGCTACCTCTTCCACCAGGCATTGGCCGGAAGGAATTTTTAAAATGGTTTTACATGGGGTTTCTGCACTTTCAGCTGCAATTGCAATAATTTTATGTATAAAACTCGACTGATATAATCGCGTGATTTCAAATTCCGAGTTTTCCTCTTAGAAAATAATAGTGTTTAACTCACTTTAGGGAAACTTAAAAATGATTATTATAATTAAAAATGCATTTCCAGCAATCATCGCTAATATACAGTACTTCGGATACAATATTCTATCTGAAATCTTTTGTGTGTTCCTGTAAATGCCATGCACTTCATAATATACAGGAAATAACTTGTAGTAAATCTCAGCGACGTATATAAATTTCATTATATGTGAAATCGTTTAACATAATTAATATACGCCACAAACAATTTCCCCCACTATACCATTAAGTAAAGGAATTCTTTTGTGTGGCCCTGTATATGAATAATAACTATTCTTCGCGATGCTACACATTGCATATTTTAGTACACTTCATAAATGCATATCAATTTTATTACGTTTGAAAGAGTGTAACATCATTAACAAGAATTTGAATCCATTTTTCCCTATTGGCCGTAATGTAACGGAATACCTTTGACTGTCCTTCTAAATGAACTATACATGCTACAAACTACATTTTAAATAAGGATTGTGCTATGGTAAAAGTCAATAACATACAAAATTTCAGAGAAATCTGGGTATATTTACGAGAGGTAGAGCGCGGACAGACGCACAGACAAACCAAAGTCATAAACACTTTTCAACTTTGTTGTAAAGTGTTAATAAAAATGAGCTAAACATATTTTTTTAAAAAATGGCACCAGTTATGAAAAATTGTGCGTAGAAGAAATGCAACTTTTACTATTGGGTTATTTGGTCAGTGTTTTTAAAAAATTCGCCCCTATGCAGCGTACTGTTCAAACAAGGAATAGAAAATAAATAATTATTATTTTCACTTGTCTTAAAAGAAATAATTACTTACACTATGATTTTATCATTACTTTCACTTGTCTTAAAAGAAATAATTACTTATGCTATGTTTTTATCTTTTATGACAAGAAATAGTCCGTTGTAATATAACGAAATATCATTTTCTTTTCATTATTTATTCGTTCATTTGTTGGCTAATATTTGTAAAATTCTATTTCAGGGCTTCAAAACTCAACGTTTCTTGTCCGTTAATTACGTTATTTCAACAACTTTGAAGGAGAACAATAGATGAAAATTTACGTCACTTGCTTTCTATCTAATAAATATTCAGAGAAAGGCATGAATAATAATTTATTAATGAATATTAATTAATTTGCTGTTATCACCTAAAGCTGAATTCACAAATTATACATTTATAAACAACGTGAGTATAATTAGATTTGACTTCTATTCAAAGCAATAAATAATTTATTCATAACAATATTTGTTTTTTAATTTAAACGAAAAAAAAAATTGCGAAATGAGATACAAGTTGCTTTCCAAATTTTTATCTAGAATAAAATTTTGGTTGAATGTAAAAAAGTCCTTCCGGCTTGTGCTGGGAGGAAAAGGTAGCATTCATATTCGTTGATTTTAATAACACTGTTCTAGAAACCTGAACTTTTGCTCTGCAACATAACCAAAATTTCTTATTTAGTTTTTTGTGCTCATTCCGAATCTAGATTCAGATTTACTCCAGTACGTCTTGTTTTTGAGATATTTGCATATTTCGATTTGCACAAATTTTGGAATTTCTTAAAAAATATTTGCAACTTTACGGCATAAAGCATTATCAGGCTGGCTGTTTTGCTTTATTTTATGATTACCGTCTAGTTTACTTTACAAAAATGTTTCTAGGATTATACTGAAATGTGACTATGAAACAGTGTGCCTAATTTGCATATTTATCATGCTTTTCGAATAATGTTCCTTGACATCCAAATTCCTAAAAAAAATTATTCAAGCACGTTAGTATGTTTCTAAACCAGTTTTTTTTTTTGCGCTGATTTCTAATCTGGTATCCGTTTTCTTCTATCACGTCTAGTTTTTGAAAAAGGTTAAATAAAATGTTTTGGTTAAAAAAGCCAGAAAACGCTTTTTATACTACTTTGTGATGTTCTTCAGCTAGATAGAATAGATTCTACAACATTTTTCAATTGCTTTTCGATTATACCCATTGTTGATTATGTCCCTTATAGGAATCAGATACTGGTCACTCTTTGACAATTAGGTATACACCCCTAAAAAGCATTTTATATCAAACTTCCCATATCAACTTATCAAAGCACCTTACAAAAGTAGAAATTCCTTTTACTCAAAACTAGATGTGATTTAAGGAAACTGATTGCAGATTTCGAATCAGCGTAAGAATCTAGCCTAGAAAAATATTGCATCAACAATTTGGCAACTACTTTGAAGTTGAAAGTAATGTAAACATGACACCATTGAAAAATATAGAACTTAAGCTTAATAATTGACATATAAATGTTAAAAATATGCAGTATATATATTTCAACAGTTATCTGAAGCCAATGATCAACTGCTAATTTGGCAACTACTTTGAAGTTGAAAGTAATGTAAACATGACACCATTAAAAAATATACCATTTAGGCTTAATAACTGACATATAAATGTTGAAAATATGCAGATTTCAACATTTATCTGAAGCAAATGGTTCAGTAGTCATTACCTAAAAAAGGTAATAAAATCAGATATTTATTGTACCCCAAATTTGCATAAAATAGCACAAAAAATGTTAAATTTACTTAAACATGCAAATTTCTCAAAAACTATATCACCTATAGAATAACGAAAAGCATATTCGAAATCAGCGCAAGAAACTGATCTAGAATCAACTAATTTTAGTTCTGTGGCAGAACTATTAATATCTAGTGTAATTCAGCTAATTTTACTCAAACACTCAAAGCTAAAATACGTGGAACGTGATTATAAAAGATTCGCAGTTTCCGTCAGTATTGAAATTGCACGATAATTTCAAAAAATTCATTAGGTATCGACTCTATTTACGGCGTTTTAGTTTTGTTTTAAAACCGCTATACGTCAGCTATTTTTTAAGACAGAGGCAAAGCCTAAAAGGCTCCGGAATCCATGTATCAAGTTCAAATACTCAAAGAAAGAAACCTTTAGAATTTCTAATTGTTTTGAACATCTTTTTGAATTTGAAAATTTTCTATTTTCTTCTTCAGGCCGCCATTTTGAAACAAAATGGCGGAGGAAGCTGGTCAATGAAATCGATCAAGATCTTGGTTTCTTCTGTACACACTCACTGCCATTTAAATCGGTTCATAAATACGCATGCTATAGCATGACAAAATTCTTATATATCGGGTGGTCTATCTGTTGGTTCTTTTTATATTATGAAAGAAAAGGCATTTTTTATTAGTGAAAATCAAAATTCTTTATTGAACATAGACGGTGGGGTTCTATGCCATTTATGTGTGGAAAACAATATCGCGCATGTGGTCACCACGGGTCCCCTTACATGACATCATCCGAACATCAAAACTTTCGATGACATTTCCCATAATGAGCGGATCCATGGCCAAAACTTCCGCCCGGATGTTACGTTTGAGGTCTTGGATTGTGCGCGGGGCATTGGCGTACACTTTACTTTTCAGAAACCCCCAAAGAAAATAATCCGTTGGGGTTAAATCACACGATCTTGGGGGCCAGTTCACATCAGAATTTCTTGAAATTACGCGATCTGGAAATTTCTCGTTCAATATGTTGATAGTTTGGCGAACAGTGAGTGCCTTTGCATCGTCTTGTCATACAAATGACATACATAATTACAAATGGCATACATTGGACAGTTCACACATGCATGACACATGACAGCTGACACAAATAACCTGTGAAATATTCATAGTTCAAAAAAGAACCAACAGATGGACTACGCTATATATAGAGAGAAACATTTAAACGGGGGTGGCTATGACCTCTAGGTGTCATCATCGATTAAAATATACATTGTAAGAAAAAATTGTAACGTTCCATGTAAATTTGAGATTTTTTTCTCCTTTTTAACCCTTAATTGCATGAATTATTCTTTTAGAATTGTGTTTTTTATTTTTATATTAAGGATTATACACCAGAAATCTTAAGATAGATTTTTAACTTTATTTAGTAGCATATTTTTGTAATGTTTAGAGGACTAATATTTCTATATAAATATAGTAGTTTTAAGAACTTAATTTATGTATTAAAATTTACATAAAAAGGTGATGCAAATTTACATCACTATGCAATTAAGGGTTAAACGTTTCCAGACAATTTAGCAGTTTCCTGGGAAATTCTGGTTTTCCTATCTGAAACGTTTCATAATTAAAATTGTCTACAGCATGTCGCTGCAGCCCGCCATTAATATTTGTTATTGTGTGTTGTGCACGAGTTGAAAAAGATTTCCTTATATGAATGTCAAACAATCACTTTACTTGCTGAGGTGCAATGAACATATTTGCTGTGTTCCATTTCACAAGTAACACTTAAAG
The DNA here is from genome assembly GCA_963932465.1 of Maratus speciosus. Taxonomy (NCBI): domain Eukaryota; kingdom Metazoa; phylum Arthropoda; class Arachnida; order Araneae; family Salticidae; genus Maratus; species Maratus speciosus. Next base: position 287,561,966 of record OZ010789.1, on the reverse strand, counting down.
ATTCTCTTTAAATTATGCCTCCACGCATGTTATTCTTCAGACCAGAAGCTGTACGTTTACGTTTCCGCATTTTAAGTTTCTGGTATCTGCAACTTCTGCAATGCATCACTTCGAATAAATTATAAAATGAATGGATAAATAAACGAAACCAAAGAAGTACAATTGAAACTTATTAAATACATTTAACTGCCAAGTTTTAAACTTTTGCCTACCACTATTTTTTAACAATGAAATTTCTCTTATTTAATGTTCGGCGTGGTCTTGTTTTGCAAATGGGCGGCACCCTGTACTTTCGCCTGTTCACCTGTTCAGGATTAAATAAAGCAATTTTTTTGATCGCAAAATAATGGTAGAAAAAAGTGTAAAAGTTGGCAGCTATGTAAATATCTGTAAATTACGTTTTTTTTAAAAACTGAATTAAACTGGTTTTTTAAATTTATAAATTAGCACAAAATCATAAAAAAGCAGAGAAAAAGAGAGAATCACCTAGAAATTGCGACAAGCATACACTTAAGCAAACAATTAAAACCAACTAAGCGAACAATTTGCTCAACTGTTTACGCCGCAGTTAGTACGTCACTGCTGACCATAGTATACACAGAGATTCCGTGACAGAATAAGTATTCCCGATAAAAAAGCCATTGAGTCTGCAAAAATAATTGTTGTTATATAAACTCGCAGCTGCCTTGGTCAGCCCAATCCTATAACAGTGCATTTTAAATAGTCATGGCTGAAACAGCTATTGATTATGGCTTCAAGAAAAATACCGATAACTCATTCAAAAATGACAATAATCTTATTTTTAGAGTTCCGTACTTAAAAAGTAAAAACGGAACCATTATAATATTACTTCTGTGTCTGTCTGTCACAGCAATTTTACTCGAAATCTATGAAACGTAGAAGGTTCAAATTAGAAAAAAAAAATAAAGACTGTTAATCCACATGTTTTCGGATTATTAAACATTCATAAATATATTTAGTAAAAATATATAGGGGCTAATTACGTTACTTTATTCAAGAATATATTTTCTTTGTATATCGTGTAGGGCATCGTGTAAAAGCTTTCGTAACGCTGAACTCAAAAATGCATTTCTTTTAATTTTAGGTATTATATTTTTAAAGATATTGTCGAAAAAGCAGCGCAAAAACATGCCCCCCCCCCCATCTAATTCCGAATCTACTGAAAATAAAATGATGAAAAAATTAGAGGTAGTAGACGTTAATTTAAACCTTGCAGGCAAATTATAGCGATTACCCTAGGTCACATAGTGTTTGAGGAAATCGCATTTTTCCGTTACACACAAATTTCGATTTACGGACATTCAGCAAAAGCGTTGAGGAGCGCTGGGATACCTAATCCTAGCAGAAGTACAAAAGCATTGTTAATAATGATTTTCTAAAAAAAATCTTCAGTAATTAGACGAGATATTAACCCTTAAAGATACGGACGGTTTGGATATGCATAACGACAAGAGCGGCGCACTCTATGTACCATCGGCTTTTAAAGTCTAGTTAACAACTTTTAATGATATATATGTGTAATGAAATGCTCAGTCGCAGTATAAAAGCAATAAACGTCAAATTGTTAAAAACAGACTAATTTAATTAGATTGAATCACATAAATACTATGGGATTTGCGACTAGTATGCATTAAGTGGGTCTCTCAATACGTCTCAAGTGACTTTAAAAGTTAATTAAAAACATATATGGAAAAACGCGGTATGGACCAAGGCGGCGTCGCAACTTTGCGACCTATTTCCGAAGATCGCTGAGCACAATGCCAAATTTAAACTTTGAATAAAGGTTTTGTTTTAGCTACACTGTAGGAAAATAGGTTTTTACTACGCTGAATTTACTTTTATGAAATGGCAAATGAAGTTTAAATATGTATTACTTTTATTGTCAGTACCGAATTAAGTTCATCATAAACATATTAGGATAATATTAAAAAATGATTTATGCAGAATAGCTATATTTGATATTATCTAGGTTCCATATCTCTTTGTCCTTCTTTGTACTTCCTTTGTATATCCATTTACACTTTCCTAGAATATACAGTTATACCCAACGCTACGTTGTAAAGTTATTTACATTTTCTTAGTATTGTTTTAGCAACGGTTGTTTTAATAATACAACTACTAATTCATATATTTATTGCACGGAACCTCCTGTGCGCAAGTAATACTCGCACTTGACCGTTTTTATTTATTTAACCCCTTCACGCTCGAATTAAATTGCGGTTAAAAAATTCAAATTGCTTATTGGCACCACTTTTATGAAAAAGAAATATTCACCTTATTTAATGACAGGTAAATCGATACTAAAATATAGCCAATTTCACTATTTTATAAAACTGGTGGGAATCAAACAATCTGAGTAAAAGACGCAGCCGGAGAATATGACGGGAGCGAGAATTAAGGAGTTAACATGAAGCGTCTTTAAAATCACACCAAAACGTATCAGTTCCAAGACAGAAATTTGAATCTAACAAAATGTCTATATCGTCTGGCCATAATAACTTCCTAACTTTGAAAACCGAAAATTCAACGTTATATTTTAATATATATACTCAGCTCACTGATACCTTCCGTTTGCATCGCGGACGAGCGGGGAGGCGGGAGTTCGTGCAACGCTAAGTGATTAAAACTGGCACTATTGCTCTTTCTTTTTTAGTGTAAATAACGTCTCAGACGTGATAGGGCTGTGCTTTGAGTTTTTCTCTACAGAGTTTGTCGAGATCAATCGATTTAAATAATAGCAAGTGTATTTTGGAGTATATTTCAATGTAAAAACATAAAGGAAGTGTGCGAAAAATTCAAAAATTCCCTTTGTCTCAACTCGCACATGCGAAAATATAGACAACGCATATCGTTGGAAAAAGTTTATACACCACGCACAGGTATCCGAATATCTGGCATCGTGCAAGCAATACTGCTTCGTGCAAAATTGACGCTGCGCTCTCGGTGAACAACGGTGTCCTCGACCGCTGCTCTTTCTTTTTTAGTGTAAATAACGTCTCAGACGTGATAGGGCTGTGCTTTGAGTTTTTCTCTACAGAGTTTGTCGAGATCAATCGATTTAAATAATAGCAAGTGTATTTTGCAGTATATTTCAATGTAAAAACATAAAGGAAGTGTGCGAAAAATTCAAAAATTCCCTTTGTCTCAACTCGCACATGCGAAAATATAGACAACGCATATCGTTGGAAAAAGTTTATATACCACGCACAGGTATCCGAATATCTGGCATCGTTCAAGCAATACTGCTTCGTGCAAAATTGACGCTGCGCTCTCGGTGAACAACGGTGTCCTCGACCGCTGCTCTTTCTTTTTTAGTGTAAATAACGTCTCAGACGTGATAGGGCTGTGCTTTGAGTTTTTCTCTACAGAGTTTGTCGAGATCAATCGATTTAAATAATAGCAAGTGTATTTTGGAGTATGTAAAAACATAAAGAAAGTGTGCGAAAAATTCAAAAATTCCCTTTGTCCCAACTCGCACATGCGAAAATATAGACAACGCATATCGTTGGAAAAAGTTTATATACCACGCACAGGTATCCGAATATCTGGCATCGTGCAAGCAATACTGCTTCGTGCAAAATTGACGCTGCGCTCTCGGTGAACAACGGTGTCCTCGACCGCTGCTGTACGCGAACCGTATGACATAGCGAGTGAAGACGACACGAATACATCTGTTGAAGACTTCACCAACCTGATAGATATCAACATCAGTCGAATAGACAGGACCACATGCTTGCGGTAGACGAAAGCTTCAAAAAGGTTTGGTCTGAACTACGCACCTACAGAACCAACAACACCAGCAATATCATAATCGATTGTGCATGATAGACTCGGCAAACTCTTCGCTCTTGATATCATGCCTTATGTTTCTTACTACTCATATCACACCGACTAATGTTAAACAAAATTGTCGTCAAATACTAATCGAAATAAATAAAAAGTTCAGTATATATTTTACGTTAAAATAAAATTTTCTACGGGTTCAATGTCTCGCTTCCTTTCAATCCAATACGCTAAAAGCGGTTTGCTGTCAAGTTTCACATTAAACCAACGGACATGCTCTCCGACACAGCCCCGCTCAATGTTTATTTCATTTAGAAATGAGATCATAGATATAATTATTACGCTAAAAATAAAAAATAGAATCGATTTTTTGAAGTTTTTTGTAAATTTTAAAATCTGTTGTGCATTTAAAAGGAGATAGATACGGTAGAAAGGCCTACGTCAGACATCAGGGTTCGTACGCTTCAAGGACTTTCAAGAACCTTTTACCAGAATTTTTGTAAGGTAATATTTCCCTTATTTAATGAAAATAAATTCTATCCTAAGATATAGCGACCAGTACTTTACGAAATTTCTGATACTGAAACATCTAAAATCCACTGAATCCCTTGATGCGTACGAACACTGCATACATTTCTAATTATTGGATCTTTACATATCTTTGTCCGAATATACTAGATGTTTCTAAAAATATTTTAAGTAAAAAATTGAAAAACGTCATTTTAGACATTTTCAATGAACAATTCTCGATACAAAGCAAAACAAATAAATTAATTAGTAAAAATAAAAAAATAAACAAAATGGAAATTAAGCAATCTTTTTATTCGCATCTTTTAAGAGAAACATTTAAAATGACACATTATCAAATTTCCCGTGGACTATTATCAGAGGATTCTTTTATTTTATTCTTTAATGCTTGTCAACAATATTTCTATAATTTCATTTACAATTACAAGGTTTTTCATTTCTGTTTTATTAAATACTCAGTGTTTCTATAATACCGATGAAAGACAATCAATATGAAGTAATACTTTGCTTTGGGAATTCAGTAAATTAGTAATGAAGGAAATAATATATGAAAGTTAATCAATTCATTTGTTATGTGCAATATTGAATAATTAAATTATCAATAAAGAAAGTTCAGGAAATGATGAAAATTAGCTTCGAATTCTGTTACAAAGGATGAATAAATTAGATTTAACCGAGTTAATGTTAAAATTTTAACACGACATTTTTTTTAATTGAGCGTGCTATTTTAATATATTAATTTATTTGAAACTTTGTATAATAAAGATTTTAAAATGTTGAAATATTAAAGAAAAATTTTATGATCTTCTGTTAGCTGTTATTAATGTATTGATACACTAAAATTTTTAATGTTTGAATTTTGATACATAATCAAGTATTAGTGTTAAATTCTGGTATTTTTCAGGTATTATTTCACCACAGATATTATAACCTCTTGCGCTCTACGACGTACGCAGCGTCATGATATCTGGCTGGTTTTTAATTTGACATTCCGAATTCCCACCAGAAAATTTTAAGTCTTTTTTTTTTGCTTTACAAGATGATTGATTTTCTATAAATAAAGTAAAAGAAAATTACAATTTAATTTTCCATTGAGAATTCAAAATTTAAAAAAAAAAAAAAAAAAAAAAAAAATCTACCAGATGCGTCAACACTGGTAGCTAGTGACATTCATCCACTTACAGCGATAGAGCACAAAAGGTTAATATAAAAATTAGTAGTAAATTTTTATCAAATAGTTAATGAATTCAAATTATAAAAGTGGTATTTTTAATAATTCAAAGTGAGTTTCAAAATAAACATTCTGTGAAAGCACGTGTCTTGTATTGCATAATACTTTTTTGTTGATCGTTTATTCATGAAATGAATATTGATTAATACTTAAACGGTCATGATTGATTACAATCGCAATTTTTAAAAAATAATAAAAAATTAGATTTATTTGATTTAAATCGGGTTTTTTAAAAATTTAAATCAGATTTTTGTATTAATATTATTTGTGTACTTATTTACGTACGTGCATGTATTTATTTGTTTTTTCTGTATAGAGTTACATATTTCTATTCATTTAATTACATTTCCTAGATAAGAATTCAAGATATTTTAAATAAAAATTATTGCAAAGAAATTAAAAAAATTCACTTAAAACTTTACTATTGTACTATTAAATTTAAATTCTTATACTATATATCTATGTATGTTCTGTGAATAAATTTCTAGTTAATTTAAAGTTATTAATTTTTCATTAATGTATTACTTCAATAATATATATAATCATAGCTGCCAAATTGTACGGATTTTTCTCTACCACTAAAATTTAACAGAAATTTTTGTATTGTTTCATCGTTAGAAAGAGCTCGATTTCGGCGATTGCTTTTAATAAAATTTTGTTCTAAATTTTAGTGGTGGGAAAAATCCGTACAAGTTGGCAGCTATGATATAATATATAAACACATAATAAATGCAGCAAAGAATGCTAAATGTATATGTGAATTATAACTGATTAAGATTCATTAATATTATCTTTATCATATATAGATTGCAAATTTCTTTGTGTTTTTTTACATTCTTGCCACAATCCCTATCATTTCATCACTACACTATTTGCATATTGCTATTACACCTTTTCCAGAAATAGTATTTTTTTCTGTAAAATAAAGCCACATTGGATCTTTCTTTCTGCCAGCCATTTTTCTTATGCATCAGCAAATCCAAAAGTTCTCTGTAACTCTACCTAGTATTAGTAAATGGCATTATTGTTTCAACTTATTGTTTCAATGGTATTATTGTTTCACGGTATACTATACTAATCTAATTATCAACAAAACAGTTACCAGATGAAAAATAACAAAGCCTAAAACTATCAATTATCAGTGTTATCTAGCCCTCAGCCATTGATAATTTCGGCAATCAATCATGCTTACTTGACAGCAGAAATGACTGCTTAGCTTGGAAATAACAGGGTCTGTTTCGGAAAAATCTGGGTCCTTTAAAGGGATTCCACATTTTTTTAAATAGTAAGACAGGACTCTTCACATATTTTTTCATCTTAAAACATGGCCTTGCATTAAATAGTTTGTCTTAAAAATAGACCTTTCCCTAAACTTTTCTGTAACCAAACTTAAACTTTCACAAATTAATCATTTTAAAATAAGATTTAACCTGTCACAAAACAGCTGAAGTCAATAAAGTACCTATTACACCCCCCTTTTTTTAAATAAACGATTCTGTTAAAAACATAATCAAGAACCTATATATAATGATAAATTTAGATTCACAAAATTGTGATTAGATTTTTTAATAAAGAAAACTTCACAAAAACAGGACACAAATCCATGAAAAACCAATGAATAAGGTACAATAATATTTCTTATATTTTAAATTGCAGTAAGCAATGAATTCTAGGAAAAGGAAGGAAAAGGGAATTAGTCGCAGCTATTAAAATATTTTCAGTTAAGGAAGAAAGATGAAATTGTAATTCTATAATTCTATGTTAGACAAACAATTGAAATATTTATTATTTTATAAGTTATAATTAGTCCTAGTATTGATCATATTATTTGATCAATATATCAATCACCAACATGTGCGATACAGTACTTTGCAGGTCTAAGAAACTAAACATAAAACAAGCTCCTGAATTGTATGCAATCTGCTTCAGAGGAAGTAACTCTCCACTGAAAATACTTTTATGTTAAATAGATTTAACTATAGCTTAAGCATCTAACTTGCAAAAATGAAGTGATCGTTTAAAAAAGAAAACTATATAAAAATGAGAGAGTGTTTATCAGTATTTTTTGGAAAGGCACTACTGATAGTTAATACTTTTAATACAGTTGCATTTACTTTCATAAAATAATAGCATTTGAATTTATAAAAGTTTTATTTAACGTTATTAAAAGGTAATTTTTAATCTGACATGAGTGATGATTTTTCTTATAACATAAATGATGAATCTGATTCTTATTTAGCCTGTAAATATCAATGTTTAAAAAAACTGATTTAAATAAATTATTTTAAAAAATCATTTGATTTAAATAATTATTTAAATACAGATTTAAATCAAATAACCTTGTAAACGGTAATTCAAATTTTTATGTATATACCTTAAGTTCATGTAAATAACATTGACGCGAAATAAAGGACGGTATAGGTAAAAAATGATAGGTGGCGTTGTATGCCAGTGTCTTTAACCACTTGAGGGGCGGTGGGATATACTTTATCCCACATACGATTAATGAAGATTTGCACCCGAAATTTTTTTTAAAATTTTGCTTTTTTAACTTTGGTGGAAGAAAATTGAAAAATCGTCTTTCCTTATTTTACAGTAAAATTTTTCTATTTTTTCCGGTGTGAATTAAACATTAGAGGAACGTAACTGCTTGCCCCTCAAAGGGTTAAATGACGTGGTGGAAATGTTGCTTTTTCTTGACATTCCCTTGATTTTATTTTCTTGATTTTACGATTTCTTCCTTTCATCGAATTTGAAGACAATGCATACGCAAAGCCTGTTTCAAGGATTCGTGGTATGAATCGTCTAGGACTAGGTATCTTAACCCTTTCAGGGACAAGGAAATTGTATTTGTAAGTTGTTGAAATAATTGAATGACACCAGCATTTAGAATAAGATTTATTTGTAAAGAAGTAAAGGTGTATTTCCGCTTATTTAATAAAAGTGAAGTTTTCATTAAAAAAATCTGGTGACAATGTGGCAATTAGGAATTAAAATTATGTGATGCCGTGACGGCATCACCGGCCGTCAGGGGGTTAAAAAATGATCAACAATCGATGCTTCAAGGATGGGTGCACTATGAAGAACTAATTTTTTTTCTTCTTCGACATTTTATATAAATAATCGATCAATCCAAGAATTATCACAACGGTTTCCATATACATTAAAAAGAAATTATCTCATAGATGAAATAATTAATAACATCAAAATAATAGAAAATTTACCACATTTCGTTCAGAATGTCGCCTCTATTTTAATATGCAGAATAAATTATGTTTCAATTTTCTCATTTTTCTCTGAGTGCACAGACCTACAATGTGTAGGGAGCCTAGATATGGGAGAGACGACATACGGAGTTCAGATTGTGCTTAGACATGCGCGTTGCGTTTGTCAAAACTATGGCAAACCTATGTATTGTCTGTCCTAGAACTTGGTGATACTTGCTTGGACAAGTTCGACTAATCGAATAACATAAGTTAACAAAAATGTACTTGGCGATAAAGATAAACTTGCCAAGACACTTAAATGATTCGGTTTTGTCCGAAATCATCTTAACCAATCAAATCTGATACCCCGTATTCGTCTCTCTCATACCTCGGTTCCCTAACAAGGTGGCATTAGTTTCGAAACTCTTGTGCGAGAAAGATGTTTTTAGAAAAGAGTGGCGTTCGTATTTTGGTCTCTCGTCACTGACCACGTCAAATAAAGATCTTCATTTGGCCTTTTGTTTCGTAGGGGCGGATCCTCTAATTAAAATTGGGCATAATCTTTTCCACAAGCAATTTTCCTTAAATTTTCCTAATAAGTTTTCTAAATTTTTTTTACGCTTAAGACGATGTAAAGTATATGGAAAAACTGGTGCGAAAGGATTGGGTAGCAATATCTGCCGGCGCCGTACTTCATCTATGATCTTACTGTGGTTTTCGGAATACATTCCTTATTAGGCGTATGCACTAATATCATGGTTTGTGTCGGCGACATACAAACAAACAGCCTGTACTGCTTTTATTCGATGTTTTCTATTAAACGCTTTAAAGTTGAGAATTTTTGCAAAAATAAACTTTTTCTTCCCTTTAATAAAATGATGTAGGCTACACATTATGCTGTGTTTAAGTTTTGCTTCGCTGAGATAGTATTTATGCGTGCTTACCATTCATTCCGTAGTCTTTTTGTAATTCTTCAATTTTACATCATTTGTTTGTTATTATTCTAGGAAATCGATAAATCGATACACTCACATCTCTAACTGATTGCTTTCCACAATCAAAATCAGCACATATTTCCATAGTTTCTAACTTTAATCACAGTCACGATTTATATTTGATAACTGGTGCGTTTGTTTGTACTGCACGTCAAACTCTTTAGAAGTCAGTCATGCGCATGCTCCTAATCTCTAAATGCAATTCGAGATCCTAGTAATTGCATTTTGCGATGTTCAAGTGGGGATCGCTGTTAATGATTTTATTCGGCCCCATTGTAAGAGACCAATGGCTGACTAGGCTCCTGATTCTAATAAAAGATTTTGTTCATATATCGCAACCAACTATACAAAGCAGTTAACGCATGTTTACCCTTTCTTTTCTTTGAACGTAATGCCACTACTAAGAATAAGTATTTGTTTTTTACTTCTGTACATAAACATATGTTATATTGGCTGCCTTGTAAACAGATTTCCACCAACCTGACTTTTTCAATTTCTCTGAGCTAGGATGTATTGGGTCGTTCGGAATGTCGTGTCCATTTGGGAAAATCAATTCGTACCGGAAAATTCTGCCCGGTAATTATTAGACATTAAATATCGGAATCAGTCTCTAATAATTTAATGATAGAATTTTCTGGTACGAATTGACTTTTCCAAACGGACGTAGTGATGAAATATGTAGATATATTCAAATACATCTATGATAATCGAAAATCAGAGAACATAAAACCAGATGCATTTTTTAATTAACTGAATTTAAATCTTTAAAATCCATAGAAAGCGGGTCTTTTAAGTGCTAATTTTCGATGGCTTATTACTGTTCGAAATATGTTTAATTAAGTTCGAAAAGTACATTCAAAAATGTTTGAAGCAAATATTCCTCACTAAATTTCTATTTATTTAAATTCTTATGTAAGGCATTGTATTATAGGTAATGAATATGTTCTAGAACGTATGGCAGAATTTATATGCGTAAAAGTTTTTTACTTTTTAGAATTTCTCCAGCAAGTAATTTTGGCAATTAAATCTTTTCAAACATCAGTTAGATGAGTGTGGTAAATAATATAATTAGTGAATTACTTAGAAGATAATTGTAAAATTTTACACTTATTCAGAATACGTGTCTTTCTGCGAAATTTGGAGATCATAAAACTCAATTCAGAATGGAATTCGTCGATTGATTGCATCATAAAAAGTATTTTTAAAACCAGTATATTCTAAAACGTTTTGTAGAATGTAAGCCGAATGAATATTTATTTTTATATATGAAGAGAATTTTCCTCTTGATAATGTTAAATCAATGCACAGGAAGTAATTTAAGTTTGAGTATGTTTATTTAAGATAAATGTGATATTAATAAATTTTAAATGTTAGAAGCAATTTCATATTATTTTTATATTGCAGTATTTTTCTGTAAAAGTTCATATAAGGATTTCCAGATATAAATGATATCAATTTTAAGAATAAAAAACGTTATTAAGGATTTGAACTGGTTTTTTTTTATTATAAAGTAACTTAAATAATAATAGTTTGTTAACAAGGGATCAAGGGACCATTCCAGGATTACAGTCATTTTCTATAGCACCATTCAAGGGGCCTCCGTGGCCGAGTGGTTAAGACACCACGCTGCTAATCGCTTTAGAACGTAGAAGGCTTGCCAGCTTCGACTCCCGCTGGCTCCATTGCACACTCTTTGTGGAGCTCCCGGATGTAAAAATTCTCTGTGTTGTAAATTTCACTGTGCTATCTCGTCCCTGTATATCGACGATGACTTATAAGCGGGACTTGTTGTCAAGCACACAGGTCTGATGTATGTGTCCAATAAAACAAACAAACAAGCACCATTCCTCAAAAGATTTCACTCAAAATTGAGTGATTTATTTCTTTCTGCTTCTCCTTTCAACCATAGCACATATTAAAAACGCAGACAAAACCATTTATAATGTCATAAAATGTGTTAAATATCATTTATTTTTTATATTTGCTATAAATAAATTATTCACAAAACAGTGCCACTCTTTAATTACCAATCTTCATAAAAAAAAAAATAATAAATAAACCCATTTAGGTACAGTTTGGAGTTTTCTTTGCAAATGCAGGGTTCTCACTCGGTCCATTTTTTGAAAAAACAATTTTTTTTTTTTTTTTTTTTTTTTTTTTTTTTTTTTTTTTTTTTTTTTTTTAATCAAAGGAAAATCTCCTTTATAATTTTCGTCAAAACTTAACTCGAAAGATGTTTTTCTTGGGGAATTAAATGAATGGAATAGCAATTAATAAAAATATTCTCTTACAATGACAGCGGGATTGCAGGCCGAAAGTACTACGAAATTTAACACTAGAACTACCGATGTTAAATATATACCTAGTTTTACCGCAACCGTTAAATTGACGGATTTTTGATCATGGCTTTCATTGTAACTTTTGACTTAGTTGATGTAAATAAAAGAATATAATTTAACAAAAACAGCATTTAATATAATAATTCATTACTTATTAATAAAAAAACAAACAAAAATACTTTCTATTTGCATTTGAAGTATAACACTTTTGATATCTATTAAATAACTATGAGGCACATATATTACAAGTACATGTTATCTTAGATGAACACTTGCTACTTTGTAAATGTAAATAAAAGAATATAATTTAACAAAAACAATATTTAATATAATAATTCATCAATTATTAATTAAAAAAAAGTTTCTATTTCCATTTATAGTATAGCACATTTGATATGTATGACATAACTATGAGGCACATATTTTACAACACATGATATCTTAGATGAACACTTGCTACTTAGTAAATGTAAATAAAAGAATATAATTTAAAAAAAAAAACAACATTTAATATAATAATTCATTAATTATTAATAAAAAAACAAACAAAAAAGTTTCTGTTTGCATTTATAGTATAGCACATTTGATATGTATGAAATAACTATGAGGCACATATTTTACAAGTACATGTTATCTTGGATGAACTCTTTCCACAAACATATTTGTTGCATACATTGCAGGTATAAATCGCTCTGTTTTTGTTACACAGTCGAATTTGGCTTGATTTGCGTTCATAAGGACTGTTTTTTTTTTTTTTTTTTAGTTTTTTGGAGTACAATCCATTGCTTTCCGTTCTTATTTTTGGGAGGAGGCTTCTTTTCTGCAGCACTTATATTCACTGAAGAGTTCTCCGGATAATTGAAATAAAAATTGTTTTCTAGTTATATTTTCAACACAAGTCTCTATATAAAATCTACTCATTGATTGCTGCCAAGTCCAAAATATTATAAAATATCTGCAAATGCATGTATGTCCAAAACTTAATTCCTACGTGACCCTGCTTTAACGCTATATTTGCGGGCCATTTAGTCCACTACATCTACTCCAAACTTAGTCTCATTGTAAAACGACACAGTTGCAGGAATTTGTTTTCGATTAGAAGCAATTTTCACGAATTTATGTTTTGAGCTAAACAATAGTACTTTTTTACGAGACTTACTTTTGTAAATTGTTAGAACAATATCTTTGATTTGTACAGTTTTGTGGAGAAAAGAGCCATGTTGTCTTTTCTAACTTCAGCTATTTTCGGTAATTCTCTTTTATTTGCTCGCATAGTTCTAACTTAACTTTTTTTTTTTGGCCAGTAGCTTCTTTGCGAGTTGTATACTTGTAAAAAAATTATCCGTTGTTATATAACTCCCACAATTTACATATTTTTTTTTACAGTATTCAAAAATGTAAATTCATACAAAGGTACTCCTGATGGTCTAAGTTCATCTTGTCCTAAATAGGGAAAGCCATTTATAAGATATTCACTTCGGACGTCTACAGCTAACCAAAACTTAATTCCGAATTTTTCCGGTTTATTGGGCATATATTGTAGAAATCTGCATCTTGCCTTTGTGGGAAACAGTTGTTCATTTACGCTTATATTCTGATCTGGTTTGTAACAAGCTTGGCTGTTATCAATAAAGGACTTCCACATTTCGGAAGCTAATACAAATTTGTCAGTTCGTAAGCAAACACTCCTCTCGCTTTTTTTTTTTTTTTTTTTTTTTTTTTTGTTGTTGTGTTGTTGTTGTTGAAACGAATGAATCTCATAATTTCGGAAAATCTGTTTCTACTCATAGTTTTGTAAAAGAAGGAAGGCCTGAATTTTTCTGACCACAAATACAGTGGTGGAAAATTGGCACAGAGTGGAGCCTATTGACACCGCTAATTGTTTATTGTATAATTCACCTTAATAAAAACTAGGAAATTATGTCATTAGATAAGCCGCAAAATACTATTAAAATTTAGTGGTGTTGATAGGCTCCGCCTCTGCGCCAATTTTCCACTACTGCAAATAGGATAATTTCAAATTTCTTGCTTTGTTAGGATCCTCGACCATACAAAATAGCTACAAACGCATATAATTATTCAATGGTAATTTTCCAATCGTCCCTCTGTAAAACATTTCTGGCCTCGAGTAAACCGAATCGTAATTGGAGAAAAATAGATCCCATTATAACGGCTGCCGAACACTTTGGGTCATTCAACTTTGAAATTGCCAAAGCCGTCATTTTGACGGGTCTTGGTATAAATAGGTATAGGTCATACTGATTATGGAAATTAAAGTGGGTGAGTGGAAATTGATTAAGAATATTTAACTATTCTTATATTTCATTAAAAGTCGTAACATAAAATTCCAGAACAATATATAAATTATATTAAATTTTTAAGCATGAATTTTGAAAATCGTCAAAATGACGTTCTTGGTAGTTCTAGTGTTAAATAAAATGTATATTTTAAAGTTGTAACATCTATTTCATTATTATCTTTGTCGTCTTTTAAGTAAAAAGGTGAGCTTTTTAAAGTTCATATTGCATATTTTGTTACAGATTTTTCTCTTAAAAAATACTGGTTTTTAAAAAACGGCATGTCGAAGTGTTGCAAATGCTTTTTTTAAAAATACATTTAGGCTTTGTTTGTTTCTGCCTATTTTTAATTTTTTTTTCAAAGAAACTACATAGAAACATTTGTTAAACAGATATGCAAGTTTGATAATCTCAGATTTGTTTGGATTGCATTTCAAAGAGTCATGTTGAATTTCCCCCGACTTTTCCAAAACCTTTTCTTTTTATTTCAGGTGTCGCAATTTGTTTTTTCTCTTCTTCTTTATCGCCAGATAATATTTCAGTCTTCTTTCTTTCACATCTCGGCTGAAAAATTTTTTTTTGAGTTTGGCAGTAATCAATTTTTGATAACGCACCCCCAATAAAATTTTTTAACATCTTGCTCTATTTCCGA
Source organism: Maratus speciosus (assembly GCA_963932465.1). Lineage (NCBI taxonomy): Eukaryota > Metazoa > Arthropoda > Arachnida > Araneae > Salticidae > Maratus > Maratus speciosus. The sequence goes on along the minus strand of OZ010789.1, from coordinate 287,546,914 downwards.
TTTAAAAGCATGAGCAAATGCTCATGCTTTTCATTCACAGAACATTCTTTATCAATTTATGTCTTTCATATGAATTCTCTTCCTTACCTTGGGAAGGACACAGTTTCCTCAATTTAGCTTCGAATCATCTCATTTTTACTTCTTGAGAAGCCTTTATACACTTCGCCTAATTCTCGTGACAATGTTGAAGGGTAATTCTAGTAGCCTCACACATTTCAAAGCACCTGGAAAATGATAGCTTTTTAGGTGCGTTCGTAATTATATAAATACGTAGCACCTATACTCGTCGTTCGGTCCGTCTCTCCGTCCATCCGCATATAAAAGAGCAAAAACTACACAACCGAATGGTCTGAAATTTTAAATATATAATTTTTGCAAAATTTTGTCGAGTCATGTCAAATTTTATGAAAATCGGATGTACAGTTTAATTACAGGGACACTCAAAAATTTTCCGTTACATTACGGCCAATGGGAGAAAAATATTTCAAGTGCATTTGAATGATGTTACAGTTTTTATAACAGAATGAAATTGATATGCACTTACGGAATGCACTAAAATATACATTCAGTACAATATTCGGTGAAAAACAAATTTAATAAACTAGTTATAGTAGAAGCGCAACTCATTTGCCACGTTTGACGTGCAATTTCCAACTTGGTTGTAAAGAATTTAAAATTTGCATTTATCAGCTGATCCATCGGTTTAATCAGAAATGTAACTTCGGTAGGAGCAAAAAATCATCTTCATAAAATCTAATTGCTCTAGTACTTTTTCTTTTGTTTACCCGTTGGACGGCTAAATGGTCTTTTGAAAGTAGTCTGTTTTATTGAAGATAGGATTTGATAATTGACTCAAATAATTCACGGATCCAGTTACTAAATTTTATTCTTTTGACCCACACTTTGCAGTTAGACTTCTAGATGACACCAAGATTGATTAAAAGACACTTAACTTTTGGAACTCTCTGAGATTATATAAGTAGAAAAATAACATTGCTTTTACCTTTCATTCTATAACCCCTTCCGTCCCTGGGTCCCCTTACGGGGATCTCTGTTCTTTTCCTTATAAAGACTAAAATGTCCGATTTTTTTTTTTTTTTTTTTTTTGTTTTTTTTTACATTTTCACATCAGTTCTTAATAGATGAATGTTTTTTGCGTTCAAAGCAAACGAACAAATGGCAGCATTTAAGTTGATTTCCACATAAAATAAATGTTATTTTCATCTGAGTTTGCAAAATGCCGAAAAATGCCCAAAAGACGGTATGACCAAGAAAGTGAGAAATTTTCATAAGTATTTAACTTAAATCTTTTTCAATAAAAAATTTTGAGGATTTGTAGATTATTCATTTGTTTAACACTCTTAAATTTGTGATTGCGTTAATTTATATTAATGGCTATTAAATTGATAGTTTTAAGGGGGGTTGTAGTTTCAGATCCATATTTTTAAAACTAAATTACTAAGTGCCTAAAAGATCAATTTCAGAAAAGGTATTTTTTTGTCATTTACGCTGTCATTTTGTTTGGAAAAAACCAATGAATAAGCATTTGTATTATTATTTTGGCTTCCGAACTGAAGAGGTTATTTGTACTTCCGTGAAAAAGCAATATTAAACTATCATTAATTAGTTTTTGCCCAAAAAACATATTTTCTTCTTTTGTGATAAATGTCCTGCTGGGAAATTCCTACAAGACACCGAGATTGATTAAAAGACACTAAACTTTTGGAATGCTCTGAGATTATCTAAGTAGAAAAATAACATTGCTTCAACTTTTCATTTTACAATTGTACTTGCTGAAAAAAGTAATATTAATCTATCATTAACTGTATATTGCCCAAGAAACACATTTTCTTCTTTTGTGATAAATGTCCTATTGGGCCTTGTCTACAAGACACCGAGATTGATTAAAAGACACTTAGCTTTTGGAATGCTTGGAGATTATCTAAGTAGAAAAATAACATTGCTTTTACTTTTCATTTTACAATTGTACTTGCTGAAAAAAGCAATATTAACCTATCATTAATTGGTTTTTGCCCAAAAAACGTATTTTCTTCTTTTGTGAAAAATGTCCTGCTGGGTATTTCCTACAAGACACCGAGATTGATTAAAATACACTTAACTTTTGGAATGCTCGGAGATTATCTAAGTAGAATAATAACATTGCTTTTACTTTTCATTTTACAGTATTGCTGAGAAAAGCAATATTAAAATATCATTAATTGGTTTTTGCCCAAGAAACATATTTTCTTCTTTTGTGATAAACGTCCTGTTGGTCATTTTCTACAAGACACCGAGATTGATTTAAAGAAACTTAACTTTTGGAATGCTCGGAGATTATCTAAGTAGGATAATAACATTGCTTTTACTTTTCATTTTATAATATTACTTGCTGAAAAAAGCAATATTAAACTATCATTAATTGGCTTTTGCCCAAGAAACACATTTTCTTCTTTTGTGATAAATGTACTGTTGGGCATTTTCTACAAAACACCGAGATTGATTAAAAGAAACTTAGCATTTGGAATGCTCGGAGATTATCTAAGTAGAAAAATAACATTGCTTTTACTTTTCATTTTACAATTGTACTTGCTGGAAAAAAGCAATATTAACCTATCATTAATTGGTTTTTGCCCAAGAAACATATTTTCTTCTTTGGTGATAAATGTCCGGTTGGGAATTTTCTTCCAAAATAATCTAGTCTTATTACAATTGTGAACTTGATGAGACAGATATTTGGCTTATTTTATAAATCTTGCAAAGAGAATGACAATTTTATTTATTAATCTTTCATTCTATTATATTAAGGATTCGTGATCAGATGTTCATGAGTCGTTAAGAGAGCTGCCGATATCTTATGATTTTTTGTACCAAAAAATTTTTGTAGCAATTTTTACTTTTTTAAATCGCCGATGATAATGCGATGATGCGAAGACTTTTTGCCGAGGAACCCGGGACCTATGTTCCACATACTCGGATACTGATAAAATTATGATGGATGACATGGTGTGATTATATGGGCAGGTAGTGAAAGCGTAGAAATGGGGGGGGGGGGGTACGACTGAGGTTCTTGAGCCTAATCTACCTAATAAATAAAGCAAAAAATTCTATTAAATTTTTGTGGTACAAAAAAGAGGAAGAGTTGGTAGCTATGCGTTAACAAATGCCTACGTCGTTAACAGAGACATGTTTTCTTACAGCCAGTTGTCATTAATTAAAGTCATCGTTAACAAAGGTACCACAATATATTCAATTTAAACATTCTTCAAGAATTAAACTAAAAATAAGACTTCTTTACTTATCTAGATTCTTTTAAAATCTAGCGAATACAAATCAGGATGAAATTGAAATTTGTTGTTTTTGACTAACGCATGCATAATTTTAGACACATTATATAAGAACTGCGTACAACGTACAAAACAAGCATGAGTCTTAAAACAAATTGTGCTTTGGTGACTTTAATCAAAGCTTATTAATATGAAAACTAGCTGAAAATTGTTAAACAAATAAATCATTATTATCTTGTATAAAAACTGTGCACAAAGCATAACAAAACAAACATGAGTCTTAAATCAAATTGAGCGTTGGTGACTCTAATTAAACCTACTTAATATGAAAATTTTTTAATATGAAACGTAGCTGAAAAATGTTAAACAAATAAATCATTATAATAATATTTTTTTATATTTATATACTGGTAGTGTAAGTTTTATAATAGAAAATATTAACTAGAAAATCCTATATGAAATAGAACATTCTGATTCTTTGACAAACATATTTTTTCAGTTACAATAATCCAGAATATAAAAGTAGTATTCTTGGTTTGCTATGTCTATTTATAGTTCTTTTTGAAGTAGTTCTTTGTCAAAGTGAAGAAATGATAAAAGGAAGCAAAATATTCGCACAAAAAAAAGTATCGAGAAAAAAATATGATAGGAGAAAATCATGTATGTTTCAAGGGCAAATATAATGAATTGTATTTTGTCTCTTTATCATCCAAAAGTACTTTCAAGATTTTTTTTTTTTAGTTCTAAGTATAACTAAATCATACTAAACTTTTTTTCTTAAGCAATATCTTTATTAAGAAGTATTTAGTAGAATTGTATGGAGTAGAAAATATTTTCTGTATTAATAACCTGGTAACTTTCTTAATAAGTATTTCATGGAATAGTATTAAGCGGAATTAGAGGGCATAGAATTGTATTAAGTAATATCAATTTATGTATTAATAATTTGATAATGAAATAATTAGTTCATGGGACAACAGATAAGGAAAAAGTACCGAATTGGTATATGAGCAAATTATACATAAATAGATGTAAAAGGAGATGACTAAATACACAATTAAAGATGACAGCCAAATAAATAGAAAACTAAGAAAATGTAAGAGAAATAAAACACAAATTGCAATTAAAAATACAATATTCGCAAACTCGAAACTTAAATAGAGAGGGGAAAAAAATACAAGTCCTGTATAAAGATTAACACTAGAACCGCTACAGCGGTCATTTTGATCGGTAAAAAATGAAAATATTTCGATTCGAACAAGAAATTTTTTCCTGAAATGTTAAATACCATATACCAAGGAGAAATAATGTAAATAAATAAGTTAAATAGTTTTAAATAAAAATTCTGGTGTAAAATATTTTTTATAACACTTGAGTAAAATTTCCGGTGGTTCTAGTGTTAAAGGAGGTATCAGAAAGGATTACATTAACAAAAATTATCAAGCGTAAAAGCCTTTTTAAAATAACTACACCTTCTCTTAGAATCCTGAAATCTGACCCGACATAAAAAACTTTCGTCAACCCAAATCCAGACAGGAAATTCATATACGTGAACATGAAACCAACGCGAACCAGAACCCAAGTGAAAGAAAATTAATCCATATAATAAAATATAATAATGAAAATGTCACTAATATAATTTTTTTCTTTTTGTGTAAAATTAAACAAATATACACTCATTGATAGTCAAATATATTGTTTTGTGTAAAAAATATTTAGGACTTTCTATTAAAAAATTGGATCAACCAAAACCTGACCCGAAAGAGTGACAACATAACTCGACTCGCAAATAAAATATTACTCTTAATGCAAACCGAACCGAACCACGGGTCGTATCGGGTTCGGTAAAATTGGGTTCTTGATCCGATGCAGAATTATATCCACACTTCCTTCCTTTTCTTAAAGAAAGATGGTGCTTTGATGTTAAGTTTTGTTAATGCTTCAGAATTCTAAATCTTTGCTGTGTCAAAGAATTATTGGCAGCATAGTAATTCCAATTTTTAACTTGTAATAAAATATTTCTGTCTGAAATATCTTTCTAATAATTCTTTACTCTTTATCAAGCAGTTTTGAAATGTGTACTTAAAAATATGACAATTTATCCTATTGACAAGTTAAGCGAGTAATTTATTTAATACACGTCATACAAAAGTTCAAATACGTATCCAGTAATAGTTTTAAAAATATATATATTACTTGCTTAACCCATTGCCAAAACTATAAAGTAAGAATTTTCAAATTTCTTGTTGAAAGTCGTTTGCCACCACAAATTCAGAAAGGTAAATTTCTCTTTACTAATGCAACGAAATTTCTGCCAATGAACAAGGCAATTTTTTTTAATTCTAAAATAGTGGCGACAAAATAGTTAATAAATTAAAGCCACGAGTATACTCGTGGTTAGCAGCGAAAGGGTTAACTGATTAAAATTAAATAACTCATTCTTTGTTAACCTGTTAAGTGAGTAATTATTTTTAAAAAATGTGTTGCTGGGTGCATAATTGGAACTGGCGATAACGCATGTATATTAGGTTGGTCACAAGAAATCAATTTTCGATTTTTTTTTCCGAGGGACTCTCCAGATAGTTGCCAATTGTCTTCAAAATGAGATTGGTAAAGTTTCAGCTAGTTTGGATAATGTTAATCTGTATCTCTTTGAGGTCAAAGTTTAACAAAAAACGTGATTTTTCGCCAAAAAAAAATGCTGTTTTTACTTCATGAAATTAATAAAATTAAACCTAGAAATATAATGCTGCTCTCATTTCATAAAAAAATGGTGTTTCTCTTGAAGAACCACACACCACTATTTTGTAAAAATTTACAAATTTAAACATATGTGCATTTTCCAGGACCAGACACGATCTGAATCATAAAAATTAACTTTTTATGAAAATGTGAAAAAAAAAACATTGTAACATTCCATTTTATCTGCTTTCACCTTTTTGTCTTCATTTTGTACACAATAAAGAGTTTAATTTAAAAAATTCAAATGTAAACGAAAAATATCTAAATCTAAACATAAAGAATTAAAAGAAAAAAAATTGCAAAGAAAATATAAAAATGAGAATAAATAATGTACAAATGCGTTTTATTATTAAAGTTGTGTTATAAGAAAGGAAGCATTATAAAGAGAAAAAAAATATTATCCTTTACAATTGTCACTAAGATGGAAATGGCTTAGATAAGGTAATTTTTTAAGAGTCTTGAAAAGTTTTTCTACATTCAGATACAACTTTTAGCAGAAACTGTTTTTGTTCTCCGTCTTTTGTTAAACAGGAACTGAAATTTCAGATTAATTTTATTCTTCTTTCAGCTGTGTCATTGACAACCTTAAAACCATTCACTGTCTTCTTTTGCTTTCAAATAATGTTTATTTTCACACCATACATTGAGATCGGTATTTAAAAATTGCATATTATTATAAAATCTCTTAACATTTAAAGTTTGAGATGAAACAAAAACAGCAACTTCTTTGTTCAATAAATGATCTACTTCATTAAAACCTTTTGTTGTTCTTACATTCCTATCATCATCATCATTTTCTTCTTCAAATGCCTTTAAAATTAATAACATCAATTTTACAGCTATACTTAATTTGACTTTTTTTCCAAAGTATCATCTAAAAATGAAAATGCAACTGGATCCTAGTTAAGATACCAAAGGCGTTTTATTACTTTAGCGAATGCTTTGTCTGTAACCTATTTATGAATTTTTCTGTAGTCAACAAGTGATCTTAATAATTGCAGGTCTTCATTGGGGGCCAAAGTGGGAGCTTTGAACCATGATTTGACTATAAATATTGATTATAAATAAGCAAATATCTCTAATACCTTCTTTTTCTAAATTTGTTAATGAGAGTTGAATCCTGAAAAAGATATATTTTGAGAAAAGAAATGACCAGTGCCATCCACCGAGCATAATGAATAGTACCAGGTGCTCTGAAAAATGTCGTTTGGAGGAAGACGTCTTATAAAAATTGCACAAAGTTGGATAAATTCTTTATAATCATCCCTGTGCTGTTCATTTATTAAATGTTCTGTAGAGAAAACTTGAAATTTCTTCTGAATTAAGTATATTTTATATCTAATATTTAATCTTCAATTGCATTTTTATACTTAGTCTGACCTAACTTAGGCCTCCCAATCTGAATTTTTGTTTTAATATCTGGCTGGGGGCCAGTAATTGTGCCCACTTCACAATCAAAAACAGCTTTTAAGATAATTTCTAAATTATGGTGGCGACATGGTAAATATAGAAAATATTTACTGCTACAGAAAAATGCGGGTTTCTCTGAGGCGACCAGTGTTTACTGCATTGGTATAAGAGCACATTGCCTGGATTTTACCAACTTCCTCCCACTCTTCAATTGATGCAAATACAGCTTTTGCCTGAGTTATTTCAATATTATTTTCAAACTGAGGAACTCCTATTAACTGTTTTTCATCTCCACAACTAATCAAGACTGCTATCCTCTCTACATTTTCTTTATTAAAAAAATGAGGAAGCAGTTTTCCATCCTAGTGAACAACAGTTCCCTCTAATTCGAAATCTTTAAATTTGTTTTTGATGAGCTCAGTTCTTTGCTTTCGGAATAGTTGTTTGCGGAGTCGTATTACACCTCTACTTAAAATTAAAGTCTGTAACTAACTGGTGGGTGTACTGTAATTCTAGCAGCTTCTCCTTTGTTCAGTTTTACTCGGCGAATATTATAAAATAGAATGCTTAAAAGTTGACAATTAATTGGTCTCTTACTGTCGGTTATATGATGAGACATGAGGCGAATTAAAAAAAATCTTGCATTTCTGCCCTCATCCCAAAAGGGAGGGGGGTACCAGAATGAATAAAAATAGATAACGCTAGTAGGTAACAAAACAGTCTTGCAATAAGAAGAGAAATTCAGATGTTCCGTTTAAATGTGTTTCAACTGCAATGCAAATTGAGGAGCTCTTTCTAGAACTAGATAACTAACAATTAACTATAATTCATGAAATATTTTTAAAGTTACAAAATTGTTCAATTTCTTTTGCCTTTTAATGCAAATAATACAAAAAAAAATTATCAAAAGTAAACAAAATTATTAATTTGTCAATTTTTCACTTCTTGAAAATTGCAGAGTTTGTGGTTCACAAGCTAATACATACAAGTTCACAAGCTAACCTGAAAAGTACTAAATGTCATTAAATATAAGTTTTGATGAGAATGAAAGTTCAAGACGACAACATTTTCTATGAAATAAAACAAGAATCTGGTTTCTAAGACAAATAGTTTTCATTTAATGTAAGAAAAACTGCAACTTTTCTCTCAAAATCGCAATTTTTCATGAATTCAACGTCGATGAGACACGGGTTAATATTATTCAATTGAGCTGAAACTCTACCAATCTCATTTTCTAACTAATTGGCAACTTTCAGAGGGGTCCCCATGAAGAAAATTTTAAAATAAATTTTTCCCATTACCACCCTAATGTATATACTACAAACTCGCTTAACCCTTTATGTACTGAATTATGAATTCGTGAAAATTTTATTTCCTAAAGCCTTTTTCGTGATTTTTGAAACTACATTAGGAGATTTACATAATCATTTAGTAAATTTTTGAAGGATTTTAGAAGGATTAATTAAATTTGAATTTATAGGGATTTTGTACAATATTTATAACACTAAACAAATCTTTTATTTTAAATATTTTTCTTAGTATTTTGTAGAATTAGGAAACGTACAAATATAATGTTTTTACGGTAGAAATATAGAAATATTTCCGAATTGAAAAATCCACCCACCTAACGCCAAGAAAGATGCAAAGGTAAAAGAAATCATCCTTTTAAAAATATTTTTGTTTTGTGTAACCAATAATGATTTTGGAACAAGATAAAATAACTCATTGTAAACATTACTACTAATGGATGTATTAAATGAATTTTATAAGAAGTTATTTTAAAGGTACTTATAAGTACCGTCAGTAGTTAAAGAGTTAACAGGTTAAATTACTAGTATAAAATTTCGTATGTAAATAAGATTCATTTATTTATAACTATGCTTAAATATACGGGATGTGCGAATCTCCTCAATATGCATTGGTTGCTTGTAGCTATACTGTCTTAAATAACTACAATCATGAAAGTAAGAATTTCCAAAGAAAATTGGTTCGAATTATCATGTAATTTTTTTCCTGAACTATCATCATGTATTTTTCTTTTCTGTCGAGTATTTGAGAAACTTGTTATTAATTTTATTTACTTGTAACAATTCTTTTGCAGTTATTTAGTTATCCCCAAGCAGAACATTAAAATGCTGTTTTACCAAAAGAAATGCTTGTAGAACATCGCAAGATTTATTTGCCACTATCAACATATCATTTCTTATTTACATTTTACCACTGATTCTCGTTTATTATTTTATCTTCATGACCTTTAACATGTTTTTCCACATAGTATTTGAGCTGTTTGTCATTAATTTCATTAATGTCATTTCTTCAACCTTCATTCTTCTGCCGATGCCTAATGATCCCGATACACACATGAAAATGATGTTTTTCTAAGGAAGCTGTTTGTAAGATATTGCAAGATTTCTCTTGCGATGAGATTAAAACGACAAGAGGTGAGTGGTTATGATGCATTTTAGAAACATAAATGATAGTGAATTATCGGAAAAATTTGTAAGAAATTATATTTTAAGCATTATAATATGTATATTAATGAATGTTTTCCTTGTACAGTTTCTTACTGAAGTTTCTTGAATATAGATTATCAATTGCAAATTCACATTAGAAAATGTAGAAAATGCAACATTAATAAAAATATAAGCTTATTTTTCTTTTATTATTATTTTTAGATAATATATATGTAGAATAAATTATACTACTTTGGGCCGGTGTCTAGGAAGTAATAACAGTGAAGGCAGATTTTTAATGAAATCTTGACATGCTTTAATATTCTTGGATATGTGGATGAATATATTTACATGGATTATTTACATTTAAGTTGAATATGAAACATCAAAATAGGCCGTCTGCCTATTAAGCATTACTAAGCCCCGATTTAGCTGGCCGGAGAAATTTCGTTTACCCCAGGTCCATCTGACCCGGTTTTCCGTCGAACACGACGTCTCAGTACACGTCTGCTCACAAGCACAATCAAGTGTCGTCTCTCTCATTCTCACGAATTTTATTGTAGGCTCAGCACTTTTCTTATTGTTTAGCAGTTGAGGTTGATCGTCCAGAGCCTCATTAAAGAATTTGCTATGCTTTGCGGTGCAAAGTCCATATCCTGTCACGACAAATTTACAGGGTGTTGCCGAATTCGACCATCAAATTCAGAGAGCCGATAGTAGGCATCAAGAGGATGAAAAATTACCATAGAACATGGGGTCGCAAAACACCCATTTAATAAAAAAATACAGGTTGTTCTACTCTAACTCAATTTTGTTTGACAGTAATAACTTTCAGAAAACTCAAGTATATTATTATAAAATTTTTAAGAGACATGCTCACCTTTGTTGCATAATTGATAACACCAAAAAAAAAAAGGGTTGTAAAAGTTTCCATTATACACGCCAGTATTCACTTGACGCTCCACATTTTGGACTGTGATTATCAATTCATACGGTAACATCTAGCACTCTGTTTTTCCAGAACTTCCCTTTATGTTATCACATTTTATAAATAAAAATTAAATTTGAAAAATCAAAAAACCCGACTGCGTAAAAAGCGAACTAATTAATTATTTCTCAACAATGTGAAACTATTTTTTTTATTTACTTGTATTGATGCAGTAAAGCAGTAAAGTTGCAGTAAAGCTAGATATCCTACCTACAAAACTTCCAGGTTGTGTAATATTGAAACGGAGCTTCTGACTGTAACATAGTCAACGAAACATCGTCTTCATTTTGAAAGACCTATCCAATGATATGCCACTCAATAGGGAGCGTAAATTTATTTTTTCGTCTCTACCGCCATTTTGTATTTTACGGCCGCTACTTTGAATGAATAAAGACGAAACTTATCCTATAACCATCGGACGATTAAGACGAATTGATAGAGACCTCATTCATTAAAATCCAACCAGCCGTTTGGATGTGCCGAGGGTATAAAGAAATCCACATACCCAGATGCACGTGAAACACATAACCCTTCTTTTCACTCGGGTGAAAACAAGGTACGCATCGTTCCACTTATATTGCAATATTTTGTTTTTCGTTAAATTATTGCCGTCAACCCCTCTTCAGTTAGGGTGAAAACACCATTTCCACGAAGATTCGTTTCAGCATGCCAGGTATTACAGTAGTCCAGACAGACTACTTTCATCATGTCGGATGTTTCAGTCGTCCAGACAGACTCGTTTCAGATTGTTAAGTGTTTCAGTCGTCCAGAGTCAGTCAGATTCGTTTCAGCATGATCATTACGAAATCGCTAAATTATTCGTGTAACAATTACTTTTAATATTGTTTACTTTGATAATTTTACGTAACTCACAAACACTAAATTATTTTTAAACGTTTCATTCTTATTTTTTTCATTCTTAACATACACACCTAGCATTTTTAGATACGGTCGTAAGTATATAAATACACTGATGTCCAAAATTAAGGACCAGTCAGAAAATGCTAATTTTTAAGTAAATAAATACTCAAAAGGAATTAATATAATTCAAATAATTACTATCTCTACAGCACAGCTAGTCCATATATCATCTGATTCATGTCACACATGGTTACAAGTGTCACAGTCACTACGGTAAAACAAAAAATATGAATGTCCACATGTCTGATTATGAGTCTCAAATGATTACTATACGTCACTCCACTGAGATGTCAATGTGACTGCTGCTTTATGACGAGTCACCAGATGACTTTACAATGTAGTTACATTGTGACTCTCATGTGACTGTCATTTTTAGATTCAATTTCAAGTCATCATGAACTTTGCATTATGATAAGTCACCAAATAATATCACATTATAGTAACATGGTGACTTTTCACAGAAGAGCCCAATGGAGACTTCACAGTAGTCTCTCTGTCACGTGAAAGTCATCATGTGACTTTAATGTGACATATTTGGTAAATTATCACAAAGCAGCATTCACGATGACTTTGAAACTGAGTCCGAAGATGACAGTCACATGAGAATCACAATGTAACCACATTGTAAAGTCACATGGTGACTTGTTACAAAGCAGCTGTCACAGTGACGTGTCAGTAGAGTCACATATAGTGATAATTTAAGACTCATAATGAGATGTATGGAATTTCCTATTTTTTGCTTCACCGTAGTGACTGTGACACTTGTGACCATGTGTGACATGAATGAGATGTTATATAGACTAGCTGTACTGTAGAAATAGTAATTATTCGATATATATTATTTCCTTTTGAATATTCGCGTACTTGAAAATTAGCATTTTGTGATTGGTCCTTAAATTTGGACACCAGTGTAAGTAGCACCTATAGTCGACTGGTCCGTCTGTCCGCATATAACAGCGCAAAAACTACCCAACCGAATGGTTTGTAATAGTATCAACTGTAAGTGTTGTAGAATGTTTGTTCAAGGTCTAAATAAAGAGTAATTCAAATAGTTTTAGATAAGCGCATGCTCGAGTACTGCTTTGTTATTAACTCACTTGCAGTTCCACATACGCAAAAGGGCGACTCATCAGCGCAAAGCGTTATTGCTGGGCTGAAGATTTAAAAGCCGCTAGAGCCATGCGATTTTATAGACTTATAACGAAACAGGCGTTTCAATTCTTTGAACGATTTCTTACTGAAAACCGAAACTCGAGAATGTAACATTATTCTTCAGAAGGAAATAACGCCATGTTGACACACACATACTTGCACGTTCTTCCACACTATTATAAACTTTCTTCGCTCTGCCAGTTTATCCCGTAACACACTACAGTCCTGCACTGGTGATTCTGAAAAGTAACTTCCACTTCTCTTACTAGCGTATGAAACATTTAAGTTTCCACTAGAAGTGTTTTGGGAAAACACTGAAGTGCATTCAAGTTACTTGTATGTAGTTTTAAAAATTAGTCTTACATGTCTATTGCTTTTACCTGCAGTTTTCTACTACAGCTAAAATTGTTCTAGCGTTTATGCGACCTCAAATCTTTACGTGTTTTGCACTAAAGCAAGAATTTCCTTTTATTTAAATCCTAAAGAATGTGAAAGCAGAGAAACTCTGCAACCCATTGACTATAAAAAATACAGGGTGCGCATAAAAGAATGTGTCTCAGTTATAGATTTTAATAGTACCAACTGTAAGCGTTGTAGAATGTTTGTTCAACGTCACAAATAAAGAGTAATTCAAATAGTCTTAGATAAGCGCATGCTCGTGTACTGCTTTGTTGTTTACTCACTTGCGGTGCCCCATACGCAAAAGGGCGACTCCTCCACGCAAAGCGTTGTTACTGGGCTGAAGATTTAAAAGCCGCTAGAGCCATGCGATTTTTTTTAGCCTTTATAAAAGGTCGTGTCTACGTTCCGCCGATACCTAAGGATTTGCCAGAGTTGAGACACAGAATTGAAGAGGGCAGTGTTGAATTCAGACGCTTTTCTCTGGGAGGGATTTCTGTGCTCCTGGGGGGGGGGGGGTTGCGCTTTTTGACCATTGACAACACAAGATCTCAAATCTTCCAGGGGGACATCTCATTACTCCGGTAAGGAATGTGCCTCCCAGCCACGCCCTGAATTCAACACTGGAAGAGGCTATTGCTTCCATTGCTCCGGACTTGTTAACCTAAGTGTGGGAAGAATTAGACTTTAGTTTGGATGTGTGCCGTATAACTAAAAGTGAACATATTTTACATTGGAAACAAAAACTAGGTTAGTTTACCTTCAATTTGATGTATGGTTTGCTGTAAATAGTCTAAATTAAACTGTTATAATATACCATTGAAACTAGAACATTCTTTTAACCCTGTATAGGGCATGTAGAAGTGTTAATTTTTGGTTACCGATATTTCTCTCAAACATCAATTTTCTTGGAACGATCTTTCTAAAAATGTACCTTTTATACAATTTTATTCGACAAAATAATTTTTATTAAAAATATTCTCTTGGTTTATGAAAAGCGAAGCGGTTAGCACGTAACTGTTTATGACAGTCACATGACTTGGACTATTAAATTATAGATTGCCCCTAAATGCTTCCGTTATGACCTAATGATGTTTGTTACTTAGAGTTACACTTTTTAAAGTTTCTTGCTGCAGCTATGAATCAAGTTATAAAGGGTGTTTTTTAGAGGTTGGCAACACTGTTTCTAGTCACAGTCAATATGACACCTGATAGATGATTTGCGCTCGGTATGTTTTGCCATTTCATCATGAATAGACTTACGCCAGAACAATGCTTACAAATTGTGCAAAACACTATCAGTTGATTGCGGGAGACATTCGGTGAGCAAATAATTTCGAGTAATGGGTCTGTGAACTGGCCACTACAGTCATTTAATCTCACACCAATGGATTATTTTCTGTGGGGATATGTGAAGTCGCTGGTCTACGCCGATAAACCACAGACGTTGTACCACTTGGAAATCAACATTCGCCGCATTATTGCCGATATACGGCCACAGCTGCTCAATAAATTCGTCAAAAATCGGACTTCCAGATTACGCTTCATTCGAGTCAGCCGCGGAGCCCATATCCCGAAATAATTTTTAAACACTTATGGCATAAAATTATTTATTTAATATGACCAATATCATGACCATTAAGATTATTTTTAGGTGTTTTATTTCGTTTTAAATTTTATACCTCTAAAAAAATCCTTTATACATAAATGTTTTTTATATATGTTTTTTATCTTTTCTCACAATTATATAGAACATTTTAAACAGTATTGCAAGGAACATCACAATTCTTAATTACATTTTACTACTGATTCTCCTTTATTATTTTATCTTCATGATCTTTGGTATGTTTTTCTGCATAGTTTTTGAGATGTTTGTCATTAATTTTCTTCAACCTTCATTCTTCTGCAGGTGCCTAATGATATCGACAAACACATGAAAATGATTTTTTTTTCTAAGGCAGCTGCTTGTAAGACGCTGCAAAATTTCTCTTGCGATCATCTTATATTTATTAAACAACAACAGTTGAGCGTTTATGATGTATTTAGGGATGAGATTTCCGCATTTTTGCATACCAGTATTTTATTAGAGAAAATATTGTTTTCTTAAATCGCAAAAAACATTCCGATTAAATATAAAAGCATTTTCTCTAGCAAAATACTGGTGTGCAAAAAAAGCGGAAATCTCATCCCTGGATGTATTTGAAAAACAGGAATAATATTGGATTATCGGAAAAAATTGTAACAAATTATGTTTTAAGCATTATAATATGTATCTAAACCCTTATCCGGGCAAGTCAATTCCATGTCTGAAATTTTGAAAAGATTGAGTACCACCAGAATCTACAAACAAATTGATTTGAAAACAAAAAGCGTCTCTTCGTCACGTGCATTTTAAAAACAAAATATTTTATTAAATTTCTTGTGCGAATTGATCAGTTTTGAATAAAAACTAAGCGGGAAGTATATTCCCACTACCCGTGTAAGTGTTAATGAACGTTTTGCTGATACAAATCGTTACTGAAATTGCTCAAATATAGATTATCTTGTTTAATCGCAGAATTCTGTGATGCCGCTCCCCTTGTATTTCTTTTAATTATAGATAGATGGTCGTCAAACGCACAGTATAGGTGCGCAATGAGATTATTTTAACCAGTGCATAGCGTGAATCCCATTTCGATGTTTACTTGTAGAAGTACAATCCTTATTTTCATGTAAATTTATGATTTCACTGTCTAAACTTTTTAAACACGTTATGTTTAAATACTTTTCATACACTAATTACTAAATGCATGCATGATTTCGAAGTCAAAACTAAGTGTAGCGTTTGTATAGAGTAATGTGTGTATGGTTACGCCATTCTCCTTAGTGATGGCAGGTAACTGTGATGGCCGACGTCTTCACAATGCAAAATGAGATACATGCTGCACTGTAACTCCGGTATACATGCCGCAGTTTCTTTTGTACGGTATGATTAAGCGTTATTAACTTTTCCTTTTCTTTTTGCACAGACTAACCATGTTAGGCATGTTATCAAGTTTACTAAAACCAAAGGAGAAAAAGGAAAAAATAAAAAGTAACAAGGGCAAGAAAGATGCAAGTCAAGATGAGAATAAGGAAAAATTGGATTACGCGTAACGCAGACGTTCTTTGCAAGGAATGTTTAGAAAACTACTCCAAAAAAGAGGAAGTGTAATTGGCTTTGTTGCATCATGTGTCAAATGTAGTTACATAAAGACAGTACTTTTTGACACTTTTTCTGTAGATTGTAGTCGAAAAAACAGGTCTCTTAACACATTCGGGACCATAGCTGCATATAAGCACCTTCATAAAGAGCATAAAAAAAAATTGTTTCTGGCACCAGTAAAAAAGAAACGTAAATTTGCTTTCTTTAATTAGAGCATTTTCATGATTATTATGTAAAGGTAACTTCTTTTTAAAAAGTGGTGCCAACCGAATAAAATTTGTGTAAAAGACAGCGGTCCCGAAAGGATTAACAAATAAATTATGTAAACACAATTTTACATTTTTCTTTTCCCTCTCTAATACATTGATGTTACATTGTTGCTGAAATAACAATTAAAATGTAATGTAAAAAAATAAGTTGATAATTTTAACAGTGAAAGTAGGCAAACAATTATTAATTTGAATCTACTAATACGTTTCATTGTACTCATTTAGTTTAATTTTTTTATTACATCGTTAATTATAGTCCATATACGAATGTTTTTTGAATATTTCTATTTATAATTTTATTCTGTTCTTATTATAATCGCGGCATAACTACTGCACAAGTGCGGTGTCTCAGCTTGAATGTACGGGTGACGCGCCGCAGTGTAATGTTTCAGAAAAAAATTGTTAAAAATATTAATTATTTGTTTTGAATTTTTTGTCGTAGTACACGCCTTGTATATTTAACATTAAATAGCACAGCATGATTTTTTTTATGTCCACCATGGTACTTAATACACAAATTCAAAAAAAATGTGCGGCATAAATCCCGGAATTACTCTAATATAGTTTAAATTAAAAGCAAAAATAGTTTTTTAAAAAATCACTCTTTTATAACCATTCAATGTTTATCTTATAAAACACACCCCATTTTACGTATGCAATTCATGTAGTACCAAAAAAAAAATTATATTCCAATATATTAACTTTGCCTAGCCACAGATTTTTGAAAACCCACTACTTTGATTTACATTTAGGAAAAAGCGCGAATTGCTAACCTTATTTTTAAAATGATAATATTTGCTCTCTTTTTTTTCTGCTATCTTTACAAGATGAAAGTATTAGATTCGTGAAAAATTTCGACGTTCGGTTTTCGATGGATATGTACATTTTAGAAGGTCCTGAACACGATTTGATGGCTTTTAGAAAATGTCTGTCTGTCACTTTGTCTGCGAGTCTGCGAAAATTTTGTGGGCGCTCTATCTCAAGAACTAATACACGGAATTTCACAAGACTTTAGATACTGTTAGAACTTGATATAAACTGGTGCTGATTAGATTTTGGCGTATATCGCCTTACATGTGGCACGCTATGCTACAGTTTTCACGATTTCTGCAATAACTCTATCTCAAGAACCAATGCACGAATTTTCATCTAACTTCGGATTCAGTTGGACGTGGACACAAGTTCTTGCTGATTAGGTTTTGGTATTAGTCGCCGAATAGGTGGCGCTGTTATGCTGGATTTTTCGGGATTTTCGCAATAGCTTTATCTCAAAAACTAATGCACGAATTTTCTTGAAACTTCAGATTCAGATATACCTTGATAAATGTTGTAGCTGATTAGGTCTCGGTGTAAATCTCCCAACAGGTGGTGCAGTTATGCTGCATTTTGCATTATTTATATGTTTTAGCTTTAGTTATATCGCAAGAACTAATGCACGGAATTTCATATATTTAGAATACTCATGATAGGCATAGATTGCCATTTAAGTTTGGCACTGTCAGTGGTGGAAAATTGGCGCAGAGGAGGAGCCTATTGATACCACTAAATTTGAGTACTATTTTTCGGTATATTTAATGACAGAATTTCTGCGTTTTTATTAAGGTGAAGCATAATATAAAATATTAGTGGTTTCAATAGGCTCCTCCTCTGCGCCAATTTTCCACCACTGCACTGTGCTAGCGAATTTTGAAGTATTAACATTTATGAGATAGAAGAAAGTTTTGTGATTGGCGCATACGACTAGTTTAAGAAATGACAACAGGAAGATAAATGAATTATTTAAACTTTCTGCTTAAAATTTCTAAGTTAATTATAAATATCATATTAATTAACATCGTAATAATTAATAAATATCATTGTACTTAAATAAGCAGTATGAATACTTAATTCACAATACATTTTTTTTACTAAATATGTGAAAACACACATAAGTTTTAAAAATTATTTAAAACTATCAAGATGTTAAAAACATTGGTGTCAGTAGATGTTAAAATCTCAAGAACTTTCAACTAAACATTAGACGTCATCAGGGGAAATGCTGCAGCCTGAGAGACAAACACTGGTTAAATAACAGAGAGTGAAACCAAAAACAACAAATAGGAGGGTGGGAAGGAAAGAAAATAGAGGGGTTGCTATAGAAACCGGAAAGAAGAGGAGCAGGACAGAGGAGAGGAAGGAAGGGTTATTCAAAACCAAATTCACCCGTTATTCCAAGCTAGTTAAACCATATAAGTGGTATATTATAGGATAGAACATCATTACAGGTACTTGTCAGCCTTACATACTTATCCTCCAGGTACTTAACCGCCGCGGCGAGCGACCTCTTTCCGCAGGCAGCCCTTTATTCTACTCTTATTCCGACTATTTTGCGGAAGCGAGTTTGAAAAGAAAAACGAATTTAAAAAAAATTGAAAATTGAAAAAGCCTCTTGTCAAAATTGATGTCATTTTGTAATGTCATTCTACTTTCTCAGCCTGTAAGAATATTGAAAATAATGTGTAACATCAAAATTGGAAAATTCTTTCCCTGTATTTTTCATATTTTTCCTTTTTAGGTGCGTTCATCGTTATATAAATACATAGCATCTATAGTCGTTGTCTGGTCCGTTCGTCTGTCTGCTCGTCTGTCAGCATATAACAGCGCAAAAACTACCCAACCAAATGGTTTTAAATTAATATATATATAATCGTTGCAAAATTTTGTCGAGTCATTTCAAATTTTATGAAAATCGAATCAAAACTTAAAAAGATATTATTAAAAGTTTTCTTCATTCTGTTAAATCCCATCATACGTAATCAATTCAATGATATCCCATGATAGGTAACGGTTCTAGGTTGCCATGGGGATTATGTCCTATTTATGATGGAGTCATATTATTTCCGTATTAGTGAATTTAATATATATAATCGTAATAAATTTTGTATTCATGCATTTTTGAATAAGAGTGTAACAGCCATTAGAGCAAGTTCTGAATATTCATAAAACTAGTTATAGTACGAACGCACCTCATTTCTCACATTTGACATACATTTCCGAATTGTTAAATTAAATGGAATTTTATATTTGAATTATAATTGTTCTTTGACAGTTGCACATTTTTAGTCATATGAATTCATGGAAGACGAATTCCATAGAGTAAAAAGAAAGGATAGAGTTGCAGTATGAATGTATTTTTTAAAAGTATAAAAGTATTTTTTATCATGAATAAAAAACTGTATTACTAAAAGTTTTCTTCTTTTATCGCGAAATTGGGCCGAACGTAGCGGATTTTAGGGTTACATTTTTGACTCACCCCCAGCCCCCACACTTCATCTCTATTCTTTTTATTTACTCTATGAGCGAATTCAAATTTTATTATTTGAATAAATTTTTAATACGACAGCCGTTTCTAACATTATTTTTGCTTACTAATCAAATAATGTTTTACAGTTTTATATTACTCTAATTTATTTGGAATGCTAATTAATAAATACTAGATATTCATGCGTGTATTAATTAGAATTCTTTTAATTGGAAACTGTCTTTGAACATTTCCTAAAAGATCAGTTAATCAGTGAAGTTAAACAATCAAGAAATGTTTTTTTTTTAAATAAAGCAATCAGAGACAAAAACAATGATGTGAAATAACATAAAAAACTTTTATTGTCATCTCGTAAAATGCTTTCAAAGTTTTTATTAGCTAGGATTTTTTCTTTTCTTCCTAGAGTTACATTTTTTTTTCAAAGTTATTATTTATTTTTTTAAACCGAAATTCTGACTGAAAGCGTCTTGGTATCCACGGACAAAAAAAAAAGAATAAATGGTTTTAAAAGTAACAATTTTATGAAGAAGACATTTCTCCCAAAAGTTGAAAGAAAAATATACTTTTATGGAGAAGATAATTCTTCCAAATGTTGAAAAAAAAATTATACGGGAGTGCAGCTTCGTATATTTTTTATATGTTTGACAATACTAATTTTAAACTTGAATCTTTGCGGCATATTTCTATGAGTTGAACAGTTTAGGCATTTCATGGGATTTCTAATTTACGACAACCGTAAGAGAAAATATCTCAAATTGTAGCCTAAAATGCATAAGAGTAAGTATAATTATAATTAAGGATAGAAAAGCGAGTAGCACAGGGTTAAAAATGAAAAACATATTTAAATTTAAAAACAAATATGCCAATTACAATATAAATAGTATAAACTTTTTACCCCACCTCTCCCCCCCCCCCCCAAAAAAAAAAAAGCTTCAATAATGCTATTTGAATTTTATGTGGTTTTTTCCATGAAGGCAGTGAGCGATTCGAAATTGACTATGTCGGCAAGCAGAGATAGAGGAAAATCGCCGGGTAGCAACTTTCTTACCAAACTGATAGCGTTACGTCACTTGATGGAAATGATTTAGAATGAAATATTTTAAAGATGTTTATTTATTTATTTTTGGTTTTTGATGAATTTTTAAATTAGTACTGAACCAATTTTGATGAAACTCAAATGGGACCAATTACATTTTTTTTTTCAAAGTTATCATTTATTTTGCAAACCCAAATACTGACTGAAAGCTTCTTGATATCCACGAAAAGAAAAAAAAAAGAAGAAGAATGAAAAGACTGTTTTAAAAGTAACACTTTTATGGAGAGGATAATTCTTCCAAAAGTTGAAAAAAATTACATTTATACGGGGATGCAACATCGTTTATTTTTTATATGTTTGCCAATACTAATTTTAAACTTGAATTTTTGGGGCATATTTCTAAGAGTTGAACGCTTTAGGCATTTCTTTGGCTTTCTAATTTACGCAAACTTTACACGATGTCTATAGACATCGTGTAAAGGTACTCATATATGATTACCCGTATTTCTAAAATTTATGAACCCAGAAAAGAGAAGATGTTTAATTGTTGTCTAAAGTACAAAAGAGTAAGTATAATTATAATTAAAGATAAGAAAACGTTTAGGATAGGATTAAAAATGAAAAACATAATTAAATTTAAAAACATATATACCAATTAGAATATAAATAACATTAACTTTTTACCCCCCCCCCTCCCCTCCAAAAAAAAAAGACTTTGATAATGTTATTTCAATTTTGCGTGGTTCTTTCCATCAAGGCAGTGAACGATACGAAATTGACTCGGTTGGCAAGCAATGGACTGCTATAACATCGGTTGCGCGAGTAGGTTTTCATCTGATCCAATTACATGAACAGTTAGAAATTAAATGCATGATTTTTTATTTTGTTTCAAAAAAATTATATATGATTCTCTGAAAGGTTTATAACAAAAGAAAAATAATGAAAAAAAAATCAGAGATACATTTTTCGTATAATACGCCAACCTTTTCTTATGTTGCACATCCGCAATATAAGTAAAAATTAATAAATAAATTAATAATAAATTAATAATAAAAAAGTAATAAAAAAGTAAATATAAGTAAATATATTGCAAATTGGTAAATATATTAATAAGTATGAATCTAAATACCTTATTTTATGTAATTTTTTATTTGTTAAAACTTAACCCTTAAAACATAAATTATTTTTCTTAATTATGTTTTTTCTCTTATATTAGAGATTAGACACCAAGAATTTTGAGATGGGTTTTACCTTATATTTTGTAATTTTTACAGCATAAATATTTCTATATAAATATACTGGTTGATAAGAATTAAATAAAAAATTATGTAGATATGAATCACTATGCATTTAAGGGTTACATTGACGAATCTGACTTTTAACCCCTTGTGCATCCCGCACCTTCGCCATAAAGGCTATAAAAGTTTGTTTGCAACATAAAAAACGTAATTCTGTATCAAAACCCCAAAATAAATAAATTAGTGTTATATTGGGTTTTAAAATGTTGCGAAATATATTTTTACTTAATAAATATGCGGATCAAATGTTTAATTATACATTATCAATCACTTCTGAATTTGTAGTACAATAATAACCATGAGACAAAATGCCGAAATCTGTTGTGTTTATTTGGTATAGTTTTGAAAATTCCTATTGCAATTCAGCACTTAATTTTTACATCACCCTATCTTTATTTGTTGCACATTTAGCAAATAAGGAAAATAATTTTCCTTAATGATGAAGGTAATAATGAATTGAAATGATAATTTGCCATTAAAAGCTATCCAACTCCTAAGAGAAGTCAATGTGAGTGAAAATTAGAAAATAACCAATAAAAAATTATGATGGATTAAATTTTAAGTTTTTATGTCCAATGTAAACAAAAGTTATAGAAATGAGTAAAAATAATGTACTATTACAAAATCCATTTCTCTGTTGTGCACCAAATTTTTCTATAAAAAGAAATTTTAAAGCCATCAATCATAGTAGAGACTGCAAAAAAAAAAAAAAAATAGTTTTGAAACATTTATCATTTTTTGTTCATACTGAGAAATGCTTCACTAAGATGAATTATTATTCTATAAACATATAATTTCAGATTGGATTAAATTTCGGCCAATGCTTAGTGAAGTTATATTTTAGAAAATTCTTTCAAAAAGTTTGTTTAAAAATACTTTATTTGATGTTACATATATTTTGAAGATCATAAATAAAAGCAACTATTGAAGTTTAATAAAGTAAGCTCAAAAGAAAAAAAAGTAAAAAAAAAAAACATTTATGAAAAGGAAGCAAGAACTTAAAAAAAGTCTGAAATTGTACGTCAAACGTGGCAAATGAGGTGCAATATGTTCGTACTATAGCTAGTTTTATAAATATTTATATATTGGTGCAATAGCTGATGAACTCTTATGCAAAAATACATGATTAAAAAAATTATATAATTGTATAGAATAAATTCAGTAATACGGAAATAATATGACTTTATCTTAAATAGGACGTAATCCGCATGGCAACCTAGAACCATTACCTATTATGGGATATCATTGAATTTATTACGTATGATACAATTTAATAGTATAATCAACATGGCAGCCTAGAATCATTACCTGTCATAGGAGATATCATTGGATTTATTACGTATGATGAGATTTAATAGAATGAAGAAAACCTTTCTTAATATATTTTTAAATTTTGATTCGATTTTCATAAATTTTGAAATGACAAAATTCTGCAGCAATTATATATATTAAATTTCAAACCATTCGGTTGGGTAGTTTTCGATAGTTATATGCGTACAGACGAACGGATCGGACGCCGACTATACGTGCTACGTATTTATATAATTACAAATGCACCTAAAAAATCTTTTAAATCTAAATTAATGCCATTTTTTCTGAATTCAACCCTGAATCCAGTATTTGAAAAGTAAATGTAGAAAATATTAAAAGTTCGAACTTGACATCTTTCTATTTTCTTTGAAATGGAATTAACCCTTTGCGCTCCGGCGTCTCTTACACAAATTTTATTCGATCGGCACCACTTTTTTAAAAGAAGTTTCCTTCAAGTACACAATTTCAAAAATGCTCTGATATCCCACAATGTTAATAAAAATTTACGTTATTTAAACGTAATTTCCCCCCCTTTATTACTGGTGCCAAATCAAATTTTGCAAAGAATGGTGATGTCTCCGCAGCGGAGTCGATTGACTTGTAAGGATTAACACGTGATCACATCTTTTGTAATAAGTCACGACAAAAGGTTATATTTTCAAAAATTTTATTTCATATAAGAGTGTTTTATGTGGAAATACTTTATGGGCATCCATAATAAACTTACCAGCTCTTCTGCTTTTAACACTAGAACTACCAGTACCGTCACTAGGAGAGCCGTCATTTAAACGGCTACCATATGAATATGCTTCAGTTCAAACCTGAAATATGATTATGAAATAAGTTTAAAAGAAACAAAGAAGAAAAACGTTAAATAATAAAGTTAAACTGTTTTAAATCACCATTCTTGTGTGAAATAATTTTATATAACTTGACTCAAATGTCCGGGATTTCTAGTGTTAAGAGAATTCATAAACTTTATGGTAACTTTAACCCTTAAATGCGCGATTTTTTATTTTGTTTCGAAAAAAATATATATGATTCTCTAAAAGGTTTATTACACAGGAAAAATAATAAAAAAAATCAGAGATACAGTTTTCATATAATACGTCAATCGTTTCTTCTGTTGCACATCTGCAATATAAGTAAAAACTACTGTCGTATGGCTGTTTTACGCTAAAATATTGCAAATTAGTAATTATTTTTATACGTATGTGTCCAAATAACTTATTTTATATAATTATTTATTTTATAAAACTGAACCTTTAACGCTTTAATTTCTATGATAGAATACGTTCTAGAAATTACGTAGTCCAGATAATCTGACTTTACACCAGAAAATTTTAATGGTTTATTTCGCTTTATTTAATTACGGAAAGTCTGTTATCGTTTAAAGCAAATATTGCTATTTTTATTTTCTGGTGTGAATTAGGTATATAAGAATATAAAAATCTATAAACACTGTTTGCACTTTGTCAAAGCTGCGCACTAAAGGGTTAAATGCAAGTTTCAATTTGCCTTTTACCGTATATCATAGCTTTCTTCAGATTTATCCGATTTAAACCTACTCTTCAGACATTGCTCTCTAGAGATTAATTATTGTAGTCCAAGAAAAATTTCATTATCAATACATAAAAACTTTGTTTAAGACAAAGAACATATTCACCATCTATTAAAAAAATTATTTTTAATATAACTTGTGCGCAACATTACAGCCACAAAAACTAATTATTACTTTCGATTTTGAGTTTTTAATGAAAATACATTGGATATGAACATAAACATAAAAATTTTAGATTGTGTGAAAAATATTTTAATGAAGAACACCTAAATAAATTATGGAAAATATCACGTTCAAAAAATATTCTAAACATTCTAATCGCAACAACTAAAATTTACATAAGATATTTTGCGAAACGATACATCTAGGTTTATATCTAACTTATTTATATTAATAAAAACTCAAAACGGAAACTAAAAGTTTATCTTTTTAGTCTGTATTGTTGGGGAAAGCAATTGAGTTACAATTTATTTTTTTGATAAATGGTGAATACTTTTCGTGTCATAAATAAAATGTTTAATCATTGATATTAAAATGGAATATAATAATTAGACTGCAAAAAATAATTTCGTAAGTATGTATTTTAATCGAATAAATAAATAATAATAATAATAAAAACTATGATACATGAAATAACAATAAAACAATGTTGCACTTAAAGATACTGTAAAACTGATGAACTCCTGTGAATGTTGCTGGATGTTCTAGGTATGGTATGCATGATCAGACGATATTTCACTGAATCATAATGACCTTCAGTGAGTGTGGTGGGTACTCTACCTACTTCTGCTGTACGATGGTCATCTAAATCGGGTACCGTCAACCTTCGGGTACCATACTTTGGTCCATCAGATGATAATTTGGAGTTTTTGCCCTTAAAAATAGTTTATACCCTATTACAGGATATTTGAATAGTTTGGGGTAATTTAAATTTTTGTTAGTGCAACACTGGATGTGTTTGTAAACAGCTGTTATCGTGTGGAGATTTTAACTCTCCAAACTTTCTACAGTGTAACAATCTGGATAAGAGCTACAATAATATAAGTGTCAAAATATTACCTTTAGTAACCTGTAACCCATGTGTGATCATAGTTTTTCCTTTGACTTTTTATTTTGACAGGAAATGTTTACATTTTCATAATGCTAACAGGAAAACTAGTTTTTCTGGGCTACTTTGTGCTAGGCCTGGTTTGGTCCGAAGTAGCCGCAGTTACTTAGAAATACCTTTTATACAACCAAATCTGTTAAAAAAAGTTTTAAGTAACATTTGTTTCAAATGTTACTGTAGCAAAATGTTACAATTGTTTTTGTTCCAGTTGCTGAGGATAACATGACGAAAACTGTTTCTCGTGTCTTTAATATTTACAATTGGTTCACTGTGTTTAAAAAAAAAATTGTTTATCCAGTTTGCACAGTTAATTCATTAGCAGATCCTATTGTAAGTGAGTTTCAATAGTCCAACATATGAAATGTGTTCAATTTATATAAAACTAAATAAATGGACCAAAGAAGCCCCTGCCAGGGGCTACTTTGATCCAAAACTTTAAAAATATTTAAAAAAATTTAAAAATAAAAAAATGCCTATTTAAAACCATACAGTTTGCTTTATTATTTCATGTTAATTGTTTATAACTCAATTTCGATGTTGAAAAATCATATATAATAATTTTTAAGAATAGAAATGTTAGTGGAACAAGAGAAAATTGGCCCAAAGTAGTTCCAGTTGACGGTACTCAATCCAGGGTAGACTTAGTAATATCAAAGTGAATTTCGCCAGAAAATCTGTACTGGGAAAAGCAAGACGTTTGTAAAGTAGTGTGCAGCAGAATGGATGATTTTACCATTGGACTGGATCATTCGGCCATGCGCACGGCTGAAAACCTTTTTTTTTTAATTCAATTTTGCCAGAAATTTTGTATCGAAAAAGCAGTTTCATATTTTAATTAGAATTAATTCAAGAACCATATAAAAATAATGGAGCTAGGAATAAAAGTATGAAACAGATCGTGTAGTACCTATAGGATGCGCGTGAAGTAATTGAAGAAGTTGCCACGCGATGGCAACTGTTGGTTTTTCCCACTGGATCTGGTCCTTATTAATGCCAGGGCAAATTTCCACCACTAAAACCGAATAAAAATTGTTCCCTTACTTATGACAGAAATTCTGCATGAATAAGTCGTTCAATTAAAGATTAAAATGGCTATACAAATTTACTGAGGGAAGATTTCCCGTCGCTAATCTATTTCACTTGCATTGACAGGAGGATTATTTAGGATGTCGCAATATGACGGAATCGCAAGGTTTGACTACCGCAAGAAGAAATTTCCACCAGTAAAATTGAATAAATATTCTTAACTGAATTATGTCAGAAATATTGCACGAATTAATAAGGAAGAAATTTCTATTCAACTTTACTGGTGGAAGTTTGTTTTTGTGGTAATAAGAACCTGCAAAACCGGTTAGAGTTGAAGCTTCGTCGTCTTGAGGATATGCCAGTTCCTCTTTATTCATAGTTCCATGATAAAAATATGAATATTCTTTTTACTTTCAAAATTTATAAAGATAATTGATTAAAAAAATCACGAATGCTTGCAACTATGCTTTTGTTATTTCTGTTGGTAATTCTTTAAAGATATATACAAAGGTTGGAAACTATGATTTCGCGCATGCCCGAATGATTCATTCGAATAGTAAAATCATCCATTCTGCTTACATAGCTGCCAACTTGTACGGATTTTTACTACCACTAAAATTTAATAGAAAATTTTGCCTAATTCAATCGCCGAATTACAGAGAATTTTGATAATTACATAAGGCAGAAATTTCTGTTAAATTTTAGTGGTAGCAAAAATCCGTACAAGTTGGCAGCTATGTGCTTATCACTAGTGAAAAGTAAGTGATCTGGAGTGAGTGTTTTTAGTTTATTCCAGCTATTTTAAGTCCTATTTTTGCGCGGTGGTTCTTACAGAAGCCATGGAACTATTAATAAAGAGGAATTGACATATCCTTGAAATAGTGAAGCTTCAACTGTAACCGCTTCCACAAGGGCTTATTACCTTCGCTGGAAACTTCCACCAGTAAATTTATATAGAAATTTTCTTTGAATTTAAAGGCCTTATTAATGCAGAATTTCAATCATAAAAATTGGCAGAAACATACTTTCATTTTTACTGGTGAAAGATTACTTTTGCGGTAGTTAGGTACTGCTTTTCTGCCATATTGTGACAACCAGTGAAACGCCCTGACTGTTTTATAAGGCGAACTGACACCATTACCACGAATAAGACGCTTATATAAGATAAGTTTTCTGTTCAATTTTACTGGTAAGAAATTTGCCATGGCGGTATTCAGAAACTGTAGATCCGATTTAAAAAAACCCCAAAAAACAGTCGCCATCTTGTGACAACCTCCTCATTTACTTCACTCGCAACTCGTAGACAGTACACTATATGTCTCCTCCACTTTATTCATAACTCCTTTACAGAAGCATACAAGTCCTCCTCCTCACTCATGTTTCATAGGATAGCGGGTCAGTATTACGAACGTAATCATGGCGAAAAATGTTGCAAGTGTTTTGTTTTTGTGTGCCTCTGTAAACGAAATACAGTGGAACCCCGCTAATTCGGACCCCGTTAATTTGGATATCCAGATAATCCGGATCGGTCTGGTTGATTTTTTTTTTCAAGTTTGAGACGCGATCGGCAAATTTCCATAAGATTCATTTATTTCATCAACGTATTCTGAATAAAAAAGTCTTTTCTGAAATCTTTAGAAGAATACCTTAAGCATTCTTATTTAAACTCTTTGATGTTATCCTTCAAAGAAACAAGAATGTATCACTTTAAGTTTGGCAATTTTATGGTTCCGGGTGTTACAAAACATTTAAAATCGTGCAACTTACCCATCAAAGCTGTCCTCCTAATTGATAATGCCCCGACACACCCCGAAGAAAGCGAAATGGCAAAAGGAAACATAACGGTAAATTTTTTACCACCTAATGTGACAGCGCTGGTACAGCCAATGGATCAAGGGGTTCTTCAGCACATTAAGAAAGTTTATGAACGAGAAATGCTGAATGAACTTTTAGAAGATGATGGAGAACATGGAATGGTAGATATTCTCAAATCAATCAATATCAAGAAAGTAATATGTGCGGCCCGCAAAAGGTATACAAAACTGACACAGCAGAAGATTACAAATTTTATAATTACAAAGTAAACATTTTTTACTGTCTGTAAATATTCAATATGTTTAATATAAAGGTGATTTTCTGTAAGTATGTTTTATTTTATTTCATTTTTTTTCTCATTCTCCGGATAATCCGGATTTTCGATATTCCGGATTGGGCCTGGTCCCAATTAATCCGAATTATCGGGGTTTTACTATATAAGAGCTAAATTCTTGATTACGAACTCAATGAAATTAATTAAATATTCAATATACTCTCTCAATTAGATTCAAACTAGTTTCGAATTTTGGACTTAATCGTGATGAAAAATCTTTCATTTTTTTAAAAAAAACTTTTGTTTGACCCTTGAAATTAAAAACCGTATATTATAGATATAAAACTAGCTATAAACCCCCCTTGAAAACATCAAACTAATTTGATATTTGCTTAAAGTGACAAAAATACTCTTAAAAGGAAAAAAAAAAAATACCTTTATTTATTCAGATTCGAGATGTTTCATTGCTCTGACGGCAACATTATTAAGAATGAAAATGATACAAATATTTTCGCAAAAAGAATCTTAAATTGAAAGCTGATAGACAAAAATCACGCTAGCTAAAGCATAATGAAATTAACTTCAATATTAACTAGTCGAATGTGGTAATCCCAAATTTTTCTTCTATCTCATACATGTTAATATTTCCTGAAAAATAAAGTATCAGTGCCACCGATTAGGCGATTTACACCAAAATCTAATCAGCAACGACGTATGTGAAGTTGTAGCTGAATCTGAAGTTTGATGAAAATCCGTGCATTAGTTTTTGAAGTAGAATATTGCGGAAATCGTAAAAAAATCTACATAGCAGCGCCACCTGTTGGTCGATTTACTCCAAAAGATAATCAGGAACAATTTCTACCAGGGACTAACTGAATCTGAAGTTTAAGGAAAATTCATGCATTAGTCTTTGAGATACAGTTATTGGGAAAATCGATATAAATGCAGCCTTGCAGCGCCACCTCTTAGGCGATTTACACTAAAAACTAAACAACACCAATATATATCAGGGATTAACTCTGAAGTTTGGTGAAAATTCGTGTATTAGTTCTTGAGTTAGAGCTTTTGCGATAAACATGAATAATGCCGAATAGAAGCGCCACCTGTGAGGCGATTTACACCAAAAAGTAATCAGCCCCAGTTTATATCAGGAACTAACTGAATCTAAAGTTTTATTAAATTCCGTTCATTAGTTCTTGAGTTAGAGCGCCCACACATTTTGTGCCACACACAGACAGACACTTTGTAAAAACATGTTTTTTGGGTTCTCTGACCCCTAAAACGTGTAAATCCGTCGGAAACCGGAATTCGAAAATTTTTATAAATCCAACATTTTCTTCTTGTAAAGATAGAAGAAAGTAAAAATGGATAGTTGTGATTGTGAATTATTTTACATTATTTTATGTTATTGTTTCATTATTCTGTAGAGCATCTCTTTCCAAATTTTGGAAAGATCCATTGAGGTTGAATCATTGCATATGCATATATTCTCAGTGCGTAAGAATATTGATTAAAGAATCAATATATATTTCGATGGTCCGAAAAATTTCGATGGAAAGGAAGAAAAATAAAGATGCAAATTTTGCTACTTTGGAAATAATTTGGGTTCTGCAGATTCTAAAGAAAATGTGAAAAATTCACATTTCCCGCATTAATTTTACAATTTCGGTTTTATTTCGGGTTCTACAGACCTGAAAAATCCGAAAATCGAAAGGAGAAAGGTAACGAAATTTTACTATTTTATCGTTATTTTGGGATCGTTCAGATAAAAGGAATTACAATTTAACCTTATTTTGAGTCCTGTACACAGGAAAATAATTGGGGGGGGGAGGGGGGGATTTACAATTTTGGCGATTCTTCTGGTCCCACAGACCCCAAGAATCTGAAGGGAAAAGGGAAAAAGGTTTCTATTAAATGCTATTTCGGGTTCCTTGTCCTCTAAAAATAGCAGAAATTTACAATTTTCGCATTACCTCCGGTTAGAAATCTGGGCCGAAATTTCCTGGCCCGGACTCGTAAAAATTAGGCCTTGCCTGTTTATATTTTTGCGCAGTTCACGCCCGAACCGTGCAAAAATCAGTGAAAACCATCCCGGTTCATGTAAAAATCAATGAAATCCGTCCAAGCCCGACTCAATTTCTACAAAAATATTCCTATTTTTTTAATATACAATTAAAATTATTTTTGCCCTTTAGTGCGCAGCTTTATATATATGCAAAGTACAGTGTTTTGAATTGAATAGATTTTTTTATTCGTATATACCTAATTCACACCACAAAATTAAAATAGAAATATCTGCCTATATAAATAACAGACATTCCGTATTTAAATAAAGCGAAAATAACCATTGATACTTTCTGGTGTAAAGTCACATTCTATGAACTACGTAATTTCTAGAACGTATTCTATCATGGGAATTAAAGTGTTAAATGCTAAGTTTTATAAAATAAATAATTATATAAAATAAGGTATTTGGAGACATACTTATTAAAATATTTACTAATTTGCAAAATTTTAGCGTAAAACAGCCACACGGTAGTAATTTTTATTTGTACTGCAGATGTGCAACCGAAGAAAAGATTGACATATTATATGAAAAATGTATCTCTGATTCTTTTCGTTATTTTTCCTGAGTAATAAACCTTTCAGAGAACCATATATAATTTTTTCGAAACAAAATAAAAATCGCGCATTTAAGGGTTAAAGAATACCACGTACATACTTATGTGAAAATGTTACTGTATATTTCAGATTACGATATGTTTACAAGCCGTAGAATTCCGAATAGGAGCATTAAACATTACTTAGACTCTTAGACTGTTACACTCAAATAAAGTCTCATCGAGAAACTTATAATGTTGTTTAGAAAGTAGGTGGTTAAAACATCATACATTTTGAGGCCACATAATAATAAAAAAATAATAATCATATTCCTCTGTTAGTTTATTATACTATATTTTTAAAGATTCCGTTAACTGAAATTCAGTATCGCTATTACCATCGTTACAAAACAAATTGCTTCCTGGACGTGTCGTCCAGGGAATCATTAAGTCCAGTTATGGCTCGGTCCGGCTGGAGTATGTAGGTAAAATCCTGTATACTGGTAGTATATTGAATATTTTTAAGTTGCGCAGCCTAATATTGTTCAAAAATAAAAATAATAATTCTTTATAGGTATAATATTACATATAATTGACTTAGTTTCACTTCAAACTGTTTAACAAAAAAAGCTGGAGTCGGCTTGTTTTTTAACGACTCCCACTCTTTTGCTCAAAAATGGGCCTGACTCCGACTCCGGGTTAGAACACATTTTGTTGATACTGCTTGCAATGGGCTCGACTGGCATTTTTTCTGTATCTTTATAAAGCAGTAATTATTAAATCCGAAAACTATTAAAAGCATTACAAAAATTATTATATCGTTGAATAGTTTTTATTGTACATTGTAAACATTTTAAAGTAAGTTTATAATTTAAATTTATTATTTTTGAACAATTTTTGTTACGTAACTCGTGAAGT
The DNA here is from genome assembly GCA_963932465.1 of Maratus speciosus. Lineage (NCBI taxonomy): Eukaryota > Metazoa > Arthropoda > Arachnida > Araneae > Salticidae > Maratus > Maratus speciosus. The sequence continues at coordinate 287,513,864 of OZ010789.1, read as the reverse complement.
GAAATTATTACATTATGTCCAACAGAAACACAAATAATTTTTCCCTCTATTTTTCTAGTGGATAATTAAGAAAAATAGACTAAAATATAATTTTTACCAAAAAAAAATTAAAAATCGTGCATTAAAGGGTTTAAAAACTACATGGCATTGCAAATTATCTTGCAACATTTAAAAATGCATTTAACATTGAAATTCTAAATTTTATACCAGCGTAATTCATAAACTGTTTGACAGAATGACTGCCCGTTTGGTATTGGTAACTAAAATTTATCGAATATTCTAAAAATGGTGTTAAAATTCAGTGTGACTAGTGAGAATTTTAAAGTTTAGCACAATTCCTTTATGTAGACATCTTCCTACACTCTAAATCGAAATGTCTTAAATTCAGACACTTAAGTGTCTGAAACGGAGTGTTCAATTTTCAGACATTTTAAAATGTCTGAATTTTTTCAGACACTTTTTGCGTCTGAATTTTAGACACTTCAAACGTCTGAATCGCAGCCATTTTTTAAAAGCATTACATGTAGCCATGTTTGACCACGTTGATCCTGGAAAAGTATATGGCCATTATTCTGCCCTACTCCCCCCCCCCCCCCCCCACACACACAGCCTTATTTTAGGGGATCCAAAATATGGTATGCAATTTTCATAAAGCTGATAATCGAAATCTTTTTCGACTTTGTACTGATTATAATCAATATTTTGAATTTATAGAGTAGAATAAGATTAAAAATTAAAATATTTGTCACAATACAGTAAAACCTCTCAATAGTAGGCACCTTAGAACCGTGGAATTTGTTCGCTATTCGGAAGTGTCTGTTTTTCTGAGGTAAAAAATATAAAATATGTGCATGTTGTTAATAAAAAATGTGCTTCTTAAATAGTTGTGTCCTCTATGTAGGAGTGTCCGTTATGGAGATTTTACAACAAAACTTTCATAGGACAATTTTCTTCAGCGAACACTGACCTTTTTCAAGATAAATACATTTTTTTTACCTCATAAAAGCGAACACAATCGAATAGCAGGCAAATTCAACGTTCCAAAACGCGTTCAATTCGCGAGGTGGCCGCGATTGAGAGTTTTTACTGTATTTATTTTTTTATTTAGTTTTTAATCTAATTCTACTTTTAAAGTTCAAAATGCTGATTATAATCAATAGAATGTTGAAACACATTTAAAATATAAGCTTTAAAAAAAAATCCATATCGAATTTGGAGCACGTAAAATCGTAGGGGGGGGGGGGAGGGTCTGCCCATGCTTTAATCAGGCCCTCCTTCTGGAAAAAGTCCAACCCTGTGTTATGATTCGATAAATGTACGTGTCAGTTTTAAGTGCAAAATCTAGCTATATGCAAATAAATATTTTATAAAAATCTACCTCTATACTTTGTATTCATTTTTAATTTCAAATTACTTTTTAACTAAAAGTAATCAAAAAATCAATATTATATAATTATTTCAAATGAAATATATCTGTATATTTTTACCGCATTCTTACAATTACGTTAACGGTACATGATTACATGAATTTAAGAATCTAAAAATAATCATTAAAATTTAACAAAGTGACTACAGATAACGCGAGATCCTTTTTCTAAATCTTTGTTGACATCAACAAATTTTTTTCTGATTCAACGTCTACATTGGTGACGTCAATTTCCGTTCTGAAGCTGTGGTTTTGACTTTTGAATCATAAAAAGATCATATGTTGACTATTCTCAGTATGGCAAATGGGATATTTCTAAAATACTCGGAAACACTAAAATTATAGCAAAGGGAAATCTTTTAATTAGAATGACCGGATTTAATGAGTTTTATCAGTCAAAACATTTTAAAATAAATAAATGAACACAAGTAATTCGCTGTATTAAATATATGGGGGAATCAATGAATGGAAAGATGTCCGAACTATATTCTTTTTTAAATTTTATGATGTACACACTATGAGGCAGAAGAAAACTTCATTAGACAAGAAAAGCATAAATAATAAATAAAAGCAGCTATTAACAGGAATGTTTACTATAAATGCTTTTGAATTCCAGTACATAACACATAATAAATCTATCAGAAATGTAAAAATCGATGTAAACATTACAAATGCTGCCGCATTAAATGCTTATAAAAATATTGTATACGTAAATAAATAATTAAAAAGGGTACTTCAGAGTAATAATTACACCAAAAAATACTATTAAGGTAGTCTTGATGGTAATTAAGAAGTATGAGCCAATCAACAGGCGATGTCACTGCGATTTTTAAAGTAATGGCTACATAAGAAAAGGCTTAGGAAGGTGTAAAATTAATAAATTCAGTAACCGCTAATATACACCATGCAGAGACACCAAAATTTATTTTAAAGATAACATTGGATAGAAAATAATACAGAAATATGATTGCAGATGATTTGAAGAGTAGAAATTTAAATATTAGCAAAATAAAATTTTAACATGGAAATACCATAGGCAAAATGCTTTGAACATATTTTGGCATAACTCAGGAAATAATAAAGCTATAGACTCGTGTGAGGTCTTCATTTAAAGATAAAACAATCACAGAGAGTTTTAAATACATAGTTAAGACCCCACTTACCTGGGAAAAGGTCTGATTATTCCAAAAGCACATTCGCCCAGAGGACGTCCGGATTGGAGGCTACGTTAGTATCCGTTAATTAGGCAGACTTGGATATTTAAAAAATAAAATCCCCTTGCACATCCGGCTAGCTCTGTTAAAAGGATGGAAAATTTCCATCCTGAAAACATAGCCCGCCAGACAACAGTTCTCTTTACAAATTTGACGAGATGAAGAACACTGTATTAGTTTTATAGATAAATATTAATACGGAGTACCACTATGTCGATAGAAATTAAATCCCGGAACTTCACATTCCGCAAAAAACAATCAAGTCAAAATAAATTATTAGTTAAAATGTACGCGTACATAAAAACAAGCATTCAGTTTGAATTACAAACGAACATCGAGTTCGAAAGGAAGACGCATGCGCAACTGAGAGTGCCCCCTGGTGAATGCGGAGCGGAGTTACAAAGTGTCTTAAAATTAGACACTTGCAGATTTTTTAGACACTTTTATCAGTTCGTGTACACTATGATCATAGTAAGACAGTTAGGTGTTTTAAATTAAGACATCTTTTGTGACTGAATTTTCAGATTCAGACACTTAAGTGTCTGAAATTCTTTTTCAGTCACATATGTATCTTAATTTAAGACGCCTTTATTTGCAGTGTAGGCAGCATTTTAGAACAGCAATAATTATTAGGCTTTTTACTAATCGATTGCTAGAAGTCACATATTTATGCGATGATTTGCGGCAGAAATAGTAATGTTTTTTTTCTTTCGAGAACTTTGTTTAAAGATACAATTTATTGTAAATATTCAAATTCAAGATAAATAATTTATTTGAACAAAAAAGAAAAAGAAAAGCTTCTATTTTACTTAAAGAGTTTTCGAAAAGAATGTCCATTCAAAAAAACAAAATGAAATATACAGCTCATATTCAAAATATTAGAATAATTTCTTTTTTTTTTTTTTTTCAAATTGAAAATGTCGTTTGGTAATTTAATGTATTTTAATGCAAATATGCAAACGATATTTTTATTAAGAACTTATTGTTGGTTAAACTTATTTATTATCTTAAAATTAATATCATTTTTGAAAAGATTAATTGAATTATTTTTTTTTTTTTTGAAAAGTCAAAATATTAGAATATTTATTCAAGTGGTTCAAAATATTAGAATATTTAGCATTAATTATCCTTTAATTATCACCAATTCATGACTGGTGGCATCATTGATTAAATTCAGACGATTTTATTTAAAATCAGTATTCCTTTCGCAGTTTGTTTGCTTTTTTTCTTAAAATGGGTCGTGTGAGTGATATTCCTGAATCTATTAAACTTCGTATGGTTGATTTGTATCGGCACGGTAAAAATCAATGTTATATAGCGAATTATTTACATTGTTCGCAATCAAGCATAAGTAAAATACTAACACAATATTTAAAAAAAATGGAAAATTTCAAAATAATCGTCGAAATGGCGGCCGAAAACCAAAAACATCTGCTAGAGATGACAGGAAACTGAAGCATATAGTTAAAAAAACCGTTTTAAAAGTGTGCGATTCTTGCAAGAAAATGGAAAGAAGAAAGAGTTGAAGTTTTTATATCGACAACACTAAGACGTCTACATAAATTTAAGTTTGAATCTCGTATACCGAAAACAAAACCTCTCATGACTGCAAAACAAAAGTGTATAAGATTGAATTGGTGTAAATCAAGACGTTTATGGAGCGAAGAAGATTGGAAAAATATAATATTTAGTGATGAAAGTATGTTTTGTGTTTCATATGGTAATCAAGGTATTCGAGTTTGGAAAATGAAGGAAGAAGCATTTGATAAAGAATGCCTTAAACTTTCCGTAAAATTTGCTGCTACTGTCATGGTTTGGGGTTGCATGAATGCAGAAGGATCTGGAAAGTTATGCATCGTCTACGAAAAGGTTAACTCTCTGATATATCAAGAAATTTTGGAATATTACATGATTCCATCATCAGAAGATTTATTTGAAGATGATTTCATCTTTCAACAAGATTTAGCGTCACCGCATACCTCGGTGTCAACTAAGAATTGGTTCCGCCAACGCTACATTAAGGTACTTCCTTGGCCACTAAACTCACCAGACCTTAATCCCATTGAAAACTTATGGTGTATAATGAAGAAAAAAACTCCAAGAAAATCCTCCTTCAAGTAAAACTGAGTTAGTGGCACGTATAAAGTCTATTTGGGCTAATATTGATAGAAATGTTTGTAAACACCTTGTATATAGTATACAAGATCGATTGTACGCTGTTATGAAAGCTAAAGGGGATGCTACAAATATTAACTACCATTTACTTCACATTCATAAGGTAACATTGTTGCGTAAAATAAATATTCTAATATTTTGAACCAATCTAAATTTTATTCTAATATTTTGATGTGTTCCAGAAAGTACCTAATTTATTATTAATCTGTATTTTAAATTTTGTAAATGTTAAAATCTTATCTAAGCATTCCAGATTTAATTTATAAGAAATTTAATTGCTTTACTCAGTATCAAAAATAAATAAATGAAAAATATTTTTTTCTTATTTGTTTTTCTCAATTACTCTAATATTTTTAACATGAGCTGTACATAAACTGCGTTGCATATTTCCCTAAAAACTATATCCTTTTTTGACTGTTTTGTTTACATTTCCAGTAGCACTGTTACATACTTTATTTTGGATTTTAAAAAAATGTATCTTCTCCTGTCAACGATGCATATTTTTATGTCTTAAAGAAGCATATAATATTACAATGTCTGATTGGTTACAATTGTTTTAAGTGATAAAAATTTATAAGCATCTTTTTTAACACTTTCCAACATAACTGGAAAGTGTTTATACCTTCGGTTTGTTTATATATCTGCCGTCTGTCTGTCCGTATTCTAACTCACGTAAATATTGTCGAATTGCCATGAAATTGAGACATGTTATTGTCGTTTGCCATGGCATGTTTGGTATTGAAGTGTGTAACATTAATGGTTCACTTGCAGGGGCACTCAAAACTATTCCGTTACTTTATGGTATATGGGGGAAAATCATTTGCGGTGTGTTTTAAGGGGACCATGGACCTTTATTTGATCAGAAATCGACCCAAAAATCGATTTTTTGCGTATATTATTATTTTCCAGTTTATTTTGAACCAATTGTGAAAAACTGCATGCAGATGCGATTATTTTTTCGCAAAGTTGCAAGAGTTTGAATTTTGTACACAAACAATTTTTGGATCTTTAATATACTTTAAATCTGTTTTCACAAAACTCATTTTTCAACGTTTTTAGATTTTTAAAATGCTCCATGCGTCATGCGTCTGAATTTTTGATCAAAATTCCTGCAATTGACAAGGAAGAATCCTGATATTGCTGACAAAGAATTTTAAAGTATGGTGTAGTGTAAAGTATGATGATAAAGTATGACAAAGTATTTTAAAATTCGACTTCATTAGGGTAATTAAATTTAATTTTTAACTTATTAAAAGGCAAAATTTTGATGAAAGTCAATATGGAATTCAGAAAAATATCTCTAAAAAATTAAGTATTCAATGGATTAACAAATCGATACACAGGTTTGTTTGTAATAGAGTTTAAATTGATTAAAATGCAAAAACAAGGAAATATCTCAGAAGTTATGACGCATGAGACATTTTAAAATTTCGTTTTAAAATTTTAATTTTTTCATAAAATCATACAATTATAGTAAGATTGGAAACTTCTTTTAACCCCTTAAGGGGCGGTGGGATATATTTTATCCCACCTAAGTTTAATTAAGATTTGCACCAGAAAATTTTTATTAAATTTTACTTTTTTAACTTTGAGGGAAAATTGTTGAAAAATTGCTTTTCCTTATTTAGAAATAAAAATTTTCAAACTTTCTGGTGGGAATTCATCATTACGCAAACGCAATTGCTTCCTCTCAAGGGGTTAACGTTTTCTATATACTTATAACGAAACGTATGTTTCCACAAAATTTCATATATCTATGATGAGAACTAAAGATTTTTTTTTTTAACGTCAACCGTCTTCTTAATAGTGTTGCACAATCTCGTAAACATAATGAAATTTACACACATTATTGAGGTGCACTAGAAGATGATTAGTATCGAATGTGCTATGTTTAACACTTACAGTATACGTATAGGGAAATTCAAAAGTATTCCGTTATCTTATGGTCTATAAAAAAATCGTTTGCGGCATATTGGTGTATTGAAAATGAATATTGAAAATAAAGTGTGTAGCATTTACGATGTACTAGAAGATGATTACTGTCGAATGTGCTATATGTTTGATACTTACAGAATGCGTACACTCAAAACAATTCTGTTACATTACGCTCTATAGGGAAATATCGTTTACGGTGTACTTTAATGATATTACACTATTTTAAATATATGAAAAATTATGTATATAACTGAGATGTACTACAAAGCGCTTTTTGTAAAATCTGATGTGCATATAATAGTGCCGCAAACGATTTTTTCATAGACCATAATACAACGGAATACTTTTGTATTTCCCTATACGCATATTGTAAGTGTTAAACATAACACATTCGATAGTAATCATCTTCTAGAGCAGGGATCGCGAACCTTTTTGAGTATGCGTACCAAGAACTTCAAAATTATTATGTACGAACATTCTAATGTGCCAGAAATATTTTAACTTCGATAAAATCCAATAGTTAATTTTTATAGAATATATACTTTAATATTTTTATACTTACACTGAATTCGATTCCTAACTTATTTATTATGCTGTATTTACTCAATAATATTGCCATGCCGCATTGAATTCTGTATTAATAATCTATAATGAGTTTTTCTTTTATTGTATACTTCCGAATTAGATCATTTTTAGTGTTTCAAGTAGAGGCAGGTTCAATAAATACATAATTATTTACACTAAAAATTAAAATTCAATTTTCAAAATTAAAACCCAAATATAATAAAACCTAAAATCACTTGAAGTCCTGAACCTAAACAAAATAAAACCTAATCTGAAGTAGAAGAGTATCAATTAGGTATATTGCTATGCTGCAATGTCAAACTATGTCTTAAAATTCAATTTTCAAAAACAAAACCTTTGAAATTTGATAGCGGAGCAAAATGTTTGGAAAACACTATACATTGAAAGATTTGGCGAGAAAATGCCGCTACACGGCGCTTTTACTGCAATTTATAATACCTCAATTGATTCAAAAGTAACGGATTATTTAAAAGTAAATTATATACCTGTTTCACAAAACTATACTTTTTGTAAAAACAAAAACAAACATAAAATAAATTATTCTCCAGAATAATATTAACACAATTATTCTAATTGGTAAACAAATCATATTAGATGTAAATTTCCAACTGGGCGAAAAATGTCCGGACCAGGATTCGAACCCGGGACCTCCTGGCTGAAGCTGCCAGTGCTCTGCCACCTGAGCTATCCCGGACGATTCTGGTCGAACTTTTTCACCCAGCTAACCTTGATGATTACAGCATCTGGTCTGAAACCTGGTTCAGCTCAACAGAATAAATCTCAGGTAATGGAACTCCAGAAATCGCTGGATACGAAATTACACTAGATTAATATTAACACAATAACAAATAATAACACAATGTTAATATTAATCTAGTGTAATTTCTTATCCAGTGATTTCTGGAGTTCCATTACCTGAGATTTATTCTGTTGGGCTGGACCAGGTTTCAGACCAAATACTGTAATCATCAAGGTTAGCTGGGTGAAAAAGTTCGACCAGAATCGTCCGGAATAGCTCAGATGGCAGAGCACTGGCAGCTTTAGCCAGGAGGTCCCGGGTTCGAATCCTGGTCCGGACATTTTACGCCCAGTTGGAAATTTACATCTAATACTCTCCAGAAACTGATTATAATCTATAAGTTTTTTCGCGTGCCAGAAAAGTTTTCTTACGTGCCAAGTTCGGCACTCGTGCCATAGGTTCCCTATCCCTGTTCTAGAGCATCTCAATAATGTGTATAAATTTCATTTGTTTAAGATTATATAACACATACAGCATGATTACAATCAAAACAATTCTGTTACATTACGGTCTATGGCGAACTATCGTTTACGGTGTACTTTAATGATATTACACTATTTTAAATATATTGAAGTTTATGTATATAACTGAGATGTACTACAAAGCGCTTTTCGTAAAATCTGATGTGCATATAATTTATTGTTCATTTACAAGGACACACACAAATATTTGGCTTTTGTACTGCCTATGAAGAATAATTGATAGAAGTGCGTTTTCAGTTGGGGTAGGTGTTTTAAAATGTAGCTTTTTTTTGCACATTAATAAGTGTGTATAAATTGTATAGATCATATATAGGGCTACACAAAAGATCTGAAGTACATTTCTAATTATTGACAAAATTTGCCGAATAGAAATTTTCAACTTTGTTATGCATTTAATTGAACTAACTTTTAGCATACTACGTAGTATATGTACAAATCTATAGATCATATACTGAGATACACAAAAAATTCGAATATTTTTCCGACTGTTGCGACTATTGATGGTAATTGCAGTAATACAGTCGTGGCCAAAAGTTTAGGACCACCGTGCAGAAACTAGTGTTTTTACAATTGAAACCACCGATAACGTCATAAATCAAATCGATTGCGTTAGATGGTGTCATTCCGTCTGGCAGTAGAGTACTGTATTCACTTTTCGTTTGATCTTTGAGTAATAAACGTCGCAGATGCAATTGTTGCTTGTTTTACAAGTTTTGACAACCTATGAAAATAGGTCAAAAAATCGTCAGTTTCTGAAGCTCAGCGTGCACAAATTGTTATTCTTCACAATGAAGGATATTTTGAACGATTAATTAGGAACTAGTAAGACGTAGTAAGAATGAATTTAAAGAAACAGGGACTTATGTTGATGCCAAAAGGTGTGGTCGAGCTCGTAAAACCACACCTAGGGATGAACACTTCATTAGAAGAATAGCAGGTCGTTCTCCAATGAGTTCTGCAAGCAAGATACGGCCAGTACTGCTTGCTAAAGGTGCGGATGTCAGTCGTAAAACAGTAAGTCGGTGTTTGTTTGATTTAAAATCCCATGAACCTGCGAAAAAAACCCAGGTTAACAGCGTCCATGACAGCTAAGCGCTTGGACTTTGCCAGAAAACATGCCAAATGGACAATTCGTCAGTGGCAAAGGGTTTCTTTTTCGGACGAATCTGTCATAGATTAGTTCTCTACACGCAAGTACTATGTCCGTAGACCTAATGGAAAGCGATTCGATGAACGTTACACTTTACAAAATGTTAAAAACTCCCCAAGTGTCATGATTTGGGGTGGAATGTCAGTGAACGGAACGGCTGCATTGTTCTTCCTACCTCCAGGAACGACTATGAACGGCAAAAAATAGGTGGATTTGTTGAAGGAGAAGTTAGAATTACACATTGCCGTTCATAAATGCACAATTTTTATGCATGGTGGTGCACCATGTCATCGCTCTAAAATTGTTACTCAGTTCTTGAAGACGAAGAAAATTCAAATCCTTGACTGGCCTGGAAACAGTCCCGATTTGAATCCAATTGAAAACTTACAGACTCTCTTAAAGCACAAGGTCTCTGAGAAATAGCCAACAAGTGCTAAAGAACTGGAAAAAGCAATTAAGGAAGTTTGGGTGAATGAATTATCAGCTGCATACTGCCGAAGTCTGGTAGAGAGCATGCCAAAACGTTTGCAGGCCGTAATAAAAGCTAACGGCGGACCAACAAAATATTTATTTTTCTGTAAAATTTGTGTTTAATGTATGCAATTTAAATGCGTAGAAATGTAATATTTATGTATTAAACAGAGTTTATAATTTTACTAACGAGTAAGTATTCAATTTATTGTCTGGATCTTAATTTTCAGTGGTGGTCCTAAACTTATGGCCACGACTGTAGATTTTTCAACTGCTTTATGCATTTTCTAACTCGTTTATTCAGATTTCTTTCATCTTAAAAAACAGTAGAGTATTCACGGTATTCTGAATGTGATGGAAAGTGTTACATAATCTATACTGGGTGCATGATTTTTCGTTCTTGTTTATAATAACGCAGTTTTGAGGTGACTGAATCCATTGGAACAAAATAATTTTTTACTACTTCCTTGATTTGACATTCTTATTAAAAGTTTTCATCGACCTTTAAACTTGAAACTTGTGTGTGGTACGACTGAAGAAAAGTAAGTAAAATTGAACTGAAGAGGTCCTAATTCTTTCTTTAACCCCTTGGGAACGAGCGGCCGGTATACGCGCCGCGTAAGGTGCTCAGAATCCGTGATTATTCTCACCATTAAATTTTCATCGTAAATTTTGCCTTATTTATACCGAGCATTTTCCCGATTCAATTAAGCAAAAATTTCTGTTTTGAAAAACCGGTGATAAAAGATTAAAAATTCTGTAAAAGACGCTCATCCCGAAGGGGTTAAGGGGAAAAAATCTGACATACCATTAGTGAATAATACCTACTGCATACCTTAAATACCAAAAAACGAAAAACATCTAATTAAATTGTTCAATGAAGAAACAATATCTTCTCAAATCAGAAAATGCATTAAACGAATGAGATAAAACATAATTCAGGCCATTACACGACAGTGTAGGAATGTAATTCTTTTTAGCAGACTCAAAGAAATAATTACATTTGTCGTTGCTTTCTTAATTAATATGGAGGAATAGAAAATTGATTTTTTTTACGAAGCATAAATTAAATTTTATCTAGAAGTACTTTAATTAAAACTTTTTAAATGAGGAGTTATTTTAGTTTTTTGTTGGAAAATTCGACATTTTTTTTATGAATGAATGGAAAGAAATTGAAAATAAGGAATCGATAGTAATAAAAGAATGCTTCGCTCTGTATGTATGTGTGGCTGTGTGTCCGCGATGACTAGCGAAATTTGCCGAACTAACAAGGCTGAAAATTTGTATGAAGGTGCTCCAAAGCCATTCGTAATGCACCTGAGACTCAAAATTTTATATATGTAATAATTAGTTGAGTTATGAATTAAAAATCGAAACGCACTCTCATAAACAATCTTCTATTTCATTCGCGCATGCTTAGAACCACAATTACGCATCGGAAGGAGTCTTAATTTCAGTCATTTTTTTGCGGTCATCGTAGCTCCGTGGCAAAGCGCATGACTTTTAAACGAAAAGTACTCTGTTCCAAACTCGAAGGACTGAAGTTGAAATTTTCTATTTGCAAATTTCATTCTCCAATGGAAATTATTAAAAGAAATTTCGCATTTTTTTTATTATTATTTATTATTTTATTTTATTTTTTTATTTTTTGCAATTTTATGGGTTTTTTTTATCTATACTAATAAAAGACTTTCTCATTTCAAATGTATGTCAGTGCATTAATATATTTAACAACTTTATAGCAATAAATAACTAAATATAGGTCTAGTAATTATTCTTAATTTTACAACAATTAAATCATAAACAAAAAACTACAAATAAATGAATCGAATTATAGAAAACATTACTACATTAACTGTCATATAGTCTAATTAAATCCAGATAAATATAAGAAATTCCAGAATTATAATCATAAAATTGTCCACAGGAAAACAGACTGAAAAAAGTCTTACTGTTTGGTGCTACCATCTTCAAGCAATTTGACAGATGTTTCGCGATTTCTAAGGTAACTAATAAACGTGGAAAAACAAGCAAATGGGAAATTCTCAAAAGGTGGGATCATTAAACGTTAACTATATGTAATTTTTAAAATTTTCAAATTTAAGTCTAATTTTTTAACAGTATAGTATATAAGTCTACTAAATTATACACAAACATTAAAAGACAGCAACTATTCTGGAAAATTAATTATTAAAGCATTTAATTAGCAGTTGTGTACGTTACAAATTTTGGACATTTTTTCGCACGTACGTTACAGATTTTGGGCATTGCTGACAGATTCTGGACGTTGCGCTTAGTATTTAAAAAATTCTTAAGACTAAGAATGTAATAAATGTGTCCTATAATTGTATGTGTATACATATATATATGTATAATTAACTCTTTGTTATCCAGTAATAATAATAATAAAATCAAATGTTAATCTTTGATATTAAAATATTTACTACTTTTTTAGAAGTAATATCTTAATTTAATAGGACAAATTTGTTTGTCGTGTGTACGGAGTGAATCTTTTGAGTACCTTTAACAGTTTTCGCTGGCTGTCTTTTATATACTTTGAATAATGTCAATTTCTGTTTTTTTTTTAAATCAAAGTTACAGCACGAAGTGGCTTAAACTTTTTATTTGCCTTGCATTTTGGTGGGGGAGAAAAGAGGAAGAATGGGATTTTAAGGAGATGGGATTCTTAAACCTTGAATTTTAAAAAAAAGAACTCAAGTACAATAATTTAACATAAAAAATATTTATTTTATTTTTTAAGATGTATGTTAGAACAATGGACTCTGTTATAATATATTTATTTATTTATTTAGAAAATTAAAATTATTAATGTTTAGATCGTTCCACGATTTGGACATTGTTATTAAATAATCTTTTGGGGTACATCAGCTACAAAGAAAACTTTGCAAAATATATAAAAACACGTAAGATCACTGAAGAATTACTTTTGAAATAAAAAAAGAAGTTTACTATTAATTTTAAATCATACTTTTAAATAAGCATGTCCGAAATTTCGTAAGGATCGCAGTGGTCGCCATATTGTGTCTATCGTTACACACATTAGTTGAGCATGCTTCAAGTCAAGTTATATTATTACACGTACTAAATACACTTTATTTATACAAAACACGGTAATTATTTACGATAAAACATTACAATAAAAATCTTTTTATACGTTTCAGGACATCAAATCATCTTTAAAAATAAATTTACCGAAAATAAAATCGGCGTTTCCATCGTTACACGATTCGGACATTCCACTTTCTTATTTGAGAAAAGTGCATTTATCACAAAAAAATCTTATAAAAACACATACAAATAATTTAATTTTTTTAAAAAATAATTTTAAAGTTAGATAAAAGAGTTTAAAGTGCTTACTTGATGTATTTTTTGTGGAAATGATAGCTTTGTCCCGTACGTTACTTTCGGACATAACAAAATACAAAAAAATTCTTTATAGAAAAGTCCTTCTATCTTCCAAAAAGCAATAAATCAGCCTGCCATCTCTTAACGAAATTATCAAAAAATCATCCGTTTCCTTTATGCATTCGTTGTTTACCATTAGAACCACCTAGAAGCAAGTTAAAACTATTTTTCTTGGTGGTACATTGGAGCAGTTAACGTCATGAATGTCCGAAATTGGCCTCAGTACCATAAAATAATAAAATTTTAAGATATTTATACAAAACTTTTACAATAAATTATGTCATTTTCCGTCTCTGAATAGAATTAAAACTCAGTGTAAAAAAAAAAAAATAATAATAATAAAGTCAATGATAATTAAAGTTATGTTTGAAAGGCTTATAGTTATGGCGTGCATCCAGTGCTCACCTTTTGAGAATCGCCCAAATGTCTTTTAACGAGCACTTTTACCACTATGATGCAATATTGTTTTGCGACTTCTTCATTAAAAAAAAATATATTCAGACAAAATCATGTTAAAGACATAAAATTATATAAATTTGAGGCTCATTTAAGGGTAATATTACAGGCCCGGGCAACGGCGGGTGGATCAGCTAGTTTATAATAAAGTTACCCAAGAACTAAAAGTCAAAGTACACGTTTATAGATACATTTATGCGAATTTAAGTTTAATTCCTGTGAATAATTTGTTAGAAAGTAGTTTTTAACATTTTCCTTATGAATGACTGAAAAGAAATCAAAAATAAGTAATTTATAATATAGTTACCCAAGAACTAAAACCCAGTGCAAACTTTGTTTACCTTTACACAGAGTTGCCAAGTCTCTGTCTTTTTTGCACACCGCTATGGTCTTAGAGAGAATCTGGTTCTTTTCAATCGGCAAAATGTTCCAATGGAGGATATTCCATTTTCGTTTTGATCACGTGGTCAAGGTAAAAACTTCTAGCGTAAAGAAGGGAAGGCTCCGTAGACGTGTAATGTAAATCCCCGCTAGCCAATGAAACAGTTCATGAGGCAAAGCAGTAGTATCTTCCCTTCTTATCAGTTAGAAGTTCTTTGGGTAAATTACCGGTATCACGTGACATTTTCAGCCTCGAACACATATTTGGAATATCCTCCATTGAATAAAACAGCATTTTCTGCATTCAAATATTGGTATCCAAAAAGCCGGAGACGTGGCAGCTCTGCATTAGGTGAATTTAAGTTCAGTTCTTGTGAATATTGTGTTTGTTTGATGTGAAGATTACCGTTTTAAAAACCAAAGTCCCCAATGCAATCTGCCACCTCATTCCTTCAATTGCTCCTAAAAAGGCTTAAAGAGGCTGTGTTGCCAGATTGGGGACATTTTTGTCCCCAGATTGCTGATTGTCACCGCTTTTTTTAAATAGAAATATTCGGCCTACATAAAAATAGATTAAACATCCTGAAAAATAACACGAATTATACTATTTTAAAAAAGTGGTGACAGTCAAATAATCTGAATTAAAAAAGTCCCAAATCCAGCAACACTGTAAAGAAGCACTATAGAATACCAACAAATAAGTACACTCTATAGAGTCTCAGCGTCCGATATTTAACTAGTATTGTACTTGTGTTTTGAGAAAAGGTGACTTCATAATGTCACAACAATGTGATTTACCGGAATCCATGGCTTGGCGTGTTGTCGGGTCAGTCGAATCTGGGGAAATACAACGAAGTGTAGCGGATGCTGTTGGGGTCGCAAGAAGTGTCAATGCAAGGCTGTGTAATGGATTCCAAGACACATGGAATGGTAGACACCGACAAGGTCAAGGTCGGCCATGTGCTACTACAGAAATTTATGACCGATATATCCTGTTAGCAGCTCGTCGAGACGGAACGGGCAATGCTACTCTGCTGCAAAAACAGTTGTTCTCGGCCACAGGACGAAGAGTGTCCAGCCAAACAGTCTGAAATAGGCTTCATTAAGGTGGTCTCTATGCACGTAAGCCAAAAGTCTGCATTCCGTTGATTTCAAGCAACTGTGCGACCCCAAAAAGGTGGGAAACTGAACATAGAGTTTGGAGGCAACGTTGTTGGAATAAAATTCTGTTTACAGACGAGTCCCGATTCAGTCTGGATGTGACACCTGATGTATTTTGGCATGGAGAGAAAGAGACATTCAAAATAATCCCACATTCGCTCGTGAAAGATCACATTACAGACGAGGTGGGTTGATGCTATGGGCTAGAATCAGCATAGGTGGACGTACGGGCCTGCATATCATTCGGAATGGCACTTTGACGGTCCGCAGTTATACCGACGAGACACTGAGACCTCATGTCGTATTTCATGTTGCAGCAATTAGTGATATATTTTTTTACATGCTCGATAATGCCAGACCTCATACAGTTCGTCTCGTGGAAAACATGCTTGAAACTAAAACAATACAGCGTATGGAATGACCAGCATGATCTCCTCGCCTAAATCTGATCAAGCATGTTTGGGACATAGTCAGACGACGCATTGCTGCAAGACCAAGGTCTCCTTTTACTTTCCGGAACTTGGAGATTGCAATTCTTGAGCAGTGGAACAGTATTCCGCAAAGTCTTATCGATAACCTCATCGCATCCATGGACAACATGTGTGCAGCAATCTTAGCTGTTCGAGGAGACCACACGCCATATTAAAAATCTTGCATAATTTCTAAACAATACTTTTTTTATATCATTTACATAAAACCAAATTGTTGCCCCAAACCATCTTTTCATCTTCTTTCCATCTTTTCAAAGAATAAAAGTTCCCTTACAATTTTTTTGCGGCTTTTTTTCTGTATTGCGCATTGATACACATGTACTATTCATTTTATAACCATACATGGCTGCCTTGTACTGTTCTCTTCACTTTTTTGCTTGCTCCCCTAATTTTTTTGAGCAGTGTAGTAGAGCGAATAGAAGTAGAGTGCTCATTAAATAAATTTTTGCAAGTGTTACAAAAAATTATAAAACCAAGTAACAGAAACATTATAATGAGTTTTAATGAGTGAGTGATGAGCTGAGTCATTTTAACTAACTTTGTTATTCATCTAATTCTGCTGACGATTCTGTTACAAAACAGTCGGTAACAGTTTCCAAGCAAACTTGAAATATATTCTGAATTTAATTATTAATGTGGATATACTTTTCACGAATTTTAAATTAGCAAAAAGGAAAAGTCGCAATTTAACGATAAATATAATCCTTTACAACTAGCAGTGGAATTATTTTCCTTAATTTTTATTAACACTGCACTTAAAAAAAAGTCCGAGGAGAAACTGAAAATGTACTGGCAGCAAAGTTGTCATCTGTTTTTCGTTTTTTCGAAAAGAATCTGCTTTGGTATCTCCTCCTGTTTCAAAAATGGAAATTTTCCTCTATTCAGAATGTGAAATTTCTGTTTTAAAAAACAAATGTGAGCAAGTAAAAAAAAATCTAAATAATAATTACATATACTGATGCATATTTACATGGAGCAGGTTTTTGTATCGGATATTATCATACCATTTTTAGGTGCGTTCGTAATTATATAAATACGTAGCATCTATAGTCGTCGTTCATTCTGTCTGTCTGTCCGTCTGCCCATCTGTCCGCATATAACAGCGCAAAAACTACCCAACCGAATGATCTGAAATTTTAAATATATAATTGTTGCAAAATTTCGCGAGTCATTTCAAATTTTATGAAAATCGGATGTATAGTTTAATGACAGGGACAGTCAAAACTTTTCCGTTACATTACAGCCAATGGGAAAAAGTTATTTCAAGTGTATTTTAATGATGTTACAGCCTTTCGAACAGAATGACATTGATAATGAACTTATGAAGTGCATTAAAATATACATTCAGTACAATATGGGGTGTAAAAATATTTATAAAACTTGTTATAGTACGAGCGCACCTCATTTGTCACGTTTGACGTGCAGTTTCCAGCTCGTTTTTTCTTCTTATCTTCCCCCGCAATTGAATCTCGATACCACCCCCCCCCCTTTACAGGATGAATGCTCTATTCCTTACACCTTGGCCACAAACGACTTATACAGGCGACGACCAGTACAAGCCAACGCATAAGCCAACGTATAAGCCTGTATAAGTCAACGACTTATACAGGGTGTTGCCGAATTCAACCGACGAATTCAAAGGCGTGATAATAGGTATCAAGAGGATGAAACGTTGTCATAAAAACTCAAACCACTTGTTTAGTCACAAATATAGGGTGTTTCACCCTAACTGAACATGGGTTGTCGGTTATAATTTTTAGAAAAATGGAAACATTGAGATGAAAATGCAGCGATATGTGCCTTGTTTTGTGTGACATTTTAAAACATCACGATGAGTTTTAGAAAAACAGGTTGCTCAAGCAATCGATGTTACCATATGAACTGGTAATCCAAAATGTGGAGCGTCAAGTGCATACTGCTGGTGCGTATAATGGCAAGTTCTACCACTTCTTTTTATATTATCATATTTACAACAAAGGTGAGAATGTCTATTAAAAGTTTTATTTTCATATACTTCACTTTTCTGAAGTTTATTACCGTCAACTCAATTAGGGTAGAACAAACACCCTGTATTTTTGTTTAAATACGTGGTTTGAGACCCCATGCTCTATGGTAATTTTTCATTCTCTTGATGCCTAACATCACCCCTCCTAATTTGTCGGTCGAATTTGGCAACACCCTGTATAGGACAAAACAGGAAATACGAAAATTTAATTGGAATTTTTTTCCGTGTTCTCTCAGTTGAAAAAGATCAAAAACACTAAATTTAAAAGAACAACAATTGGTCTCCGCTATCGGGAAAAGCGGAAAATTTCTTTTTTTTTACAAATTGACCATAGTCGTACATTATCTCTTCAAAGGCAACTTTGTTATTGAAAGACCAATAAGTTGTCAATGACAGTTATGAAGAGAAAGAAAACGTTCCAATTCCAGCGCTAGAAACATCAGAGCCTAAAATGGAGATTCGCCGATGTTCTATATCAAAATGTGATGTAGCCGATCAAATTTTCGACTGTGTTGTCAAATACGAAAATGGTTCTGTACAAAGATCATTTAGTCATCTTTTGCAAGTAAAAACTGGAAATTGTTTTAATCAAAGTAAAATTATGTAATTACGGATATTTCTTTGCATATTTTATTTGACCTAAGGAATTTATTCTTTTGCATTACAAATTGTCATTTAGTCATCTTTCGCAAGCAAAAATCGGCGATGATTTTAATCAAAGTAAAATTATGTAATTACGGATATTTCTTTGGATATTTTGCTTGACCTGAGGAATTTATTCTTTTGCATTACAAAATGTCATTTAGTCATCTTTCGCAAGCAAAAATTGGAGATGATTTTAATCAAAGTAAAATTATGTAATTACGGATATTTCTTTGCATATTTTGTTTGACCTGAGGAATTTATTCTTTTGCATTACAAATTGTCATTAATTTACTTTTTAATTAAAAATATTTCAGTGGAGTTGTAAATGTTCCACAATATCCCTATAAATAACCATTTCGTTGATTAATTTTGATTGGCAATATCTTTCTAAAATTTATTAATTGATTTTTTAAATTCTTGTAATGAATTTTCAAAAATTAAGGAAAAATAATTTAGAAGATTAAGTTTTCCTTATTTCATAATTTGGGACATAAAGGGTTCATGAGGATGTTCGCCCTAAATGGTGCTTACCGTATACCGCGCTGAACAGTGCTAAACAGTAGATCAGCTTCGATGGGGTTCCCAGTTGACAGCAACTTAACACCCAGTCTATTGATTGAATGTCTATTAATATTGTGACCCATTGGGAATAGAAAAAGTGTAGTTTAAAACTTCTTAAGCAGTAAATGATAATAAAATAAAATATTATGGAATTATTTAGAATTTTTTTACAAAATTTGAAAGGTATAAAAATTACAGTTGATAAACTTAAGACAAAGAATGGTTACTATGTAGAATCATAAAATATAAGATAGATAAATTAAGTTAACGTATAGCTACATATAAGTTAAATTATTTATTTAAATAATTAAAAAGTATATATGGTGTGAAATACATTTATGAAACTTGAGTATAATTTCTAGCCGTTCTAGTATTAAGTGGGTTTTTATAACGAGATAGTTAAACATCAACCTATATCGTAACAATATTTAATCACTGTAGACTTCTCATTAAGCTACTGAAGAAAATACTTACATGGTCTTTCATCGTGAAGGACATAAATTTTCCGAAGTGGTAGGGCACATTACTAGAAATTTTTTGTTCTTGTTCAATCCTCTTATTCAGTAACAATATAGGTTGGGTGGCTCCAAGCTAAACACAGTTCCTTCTCTCAATTATAATGAAAAACATGAAACTAATGTTGTCACCGGCGTACATTAATCTTTTTGTGGCCGGAGGTCTTTCTTGGCCAAAAGAAAACTACTGCACATAAAAATATGAAAATTAGTAATTTATATACAAATGTCAGATAAACACGCTCAAACAGACTGTTTATAAATCGAAGAAATATTTATGAGCTATTTAATGTTGAAGTCGGTCAAAATATTTACGTTAAAAAAGTTTTAAAGGAACAAAACTATGCGTACCAGTTTGACCTTTTTTTTTAGGGATGTACTTGATCAGCTTGCGGTATACAGAGTCATTATTTTTTTTTACTTTGACTAATTTCTTGAGGGCTTTATTTCAAAATTTAATTGAAAATTTCGTCATTTCAATCGAAATTTATTTGATTTTTCGAAAGGTCTTTTTTTATATCATTGCAAATTGTGAAACAGCTGAAATTATTCTTTCAAATGTATTTACACATCACTATTTTTTTTTTTTTAAGAAAACTTTAAAATAATAATGAAATGATCACGTGTCTAAGACAGTAAATGGGGAAAAAATACGTCATATTTAAAGTACTCAAATAATAATAACTGCAAACGATTTTAATGTAAAATGTATGCACACGAGAGATTTATTTCCTATTTCAGATGATTTTTTAAGTATTAAAAATATATTGTCAAGTAATTAATAAAAAAGAAACAAAACTTTGGTGAAAGTTACATCATATTTAAAAAGATACATTTTAAATGTATTGCGTAAAACAATTTTCTTATAGTGTCGCTATAAAATTCCGGCAGGAAGCGATATTCTTTACTTAGATATTTTATACGAGCTGATTTCCAAATGTTTAATTGATCTTGTTTAAAATGGTTACGAAAACAGTTATTAGCTGTCTTGTCAGCTGTTGATTCAGCCTTAAAATCCCTCAGTCAAAGTGAAACTGATGGAAACCCGAATATAATAGATTGCCATTGGTCGTTTAACCCTTTGCACTCCGCGTCATTTTGAGTATGGGTTACCAGCAAATCCGCTCCATTTTGACTGTGGGCTACTAGCAACTCCGCGTCATTACACAAATGTTTTATTCGGTCGGCACCACTTTCTTAAAAGAAGTTTCCTTCATGTACACAATTTCAAAAATGCTCTGATTAAATGAGGCAAATTTTATTTTCCTTTATTACTGGTGCCAAAAACAAATTTTGCAAGGAAAGATGATGTCGCCGCAGCGGCGACAACGGATATTTTAACTTACCTTACCATGTCGTCGCAGCGGCGACAACGGAGTGCAAAGGGTTAATTATAATTCAATCTTTCGTAATCGTTTAAAAGCCGATCAAATTAGTGGTTTTTTTATGAATCTGCAGTGACTGAACTGTAGTTGGCGAGCGAAGGCCGTAGAGGAGAGAGAGGAGCGATCCCTGGTGTTTATTATTTTAACAATAACGGAGCATTTTAAAGAGATCTAAACACACTTTTCTTTACGTCACATGCCTTCATGATGTTATGCGAAATAGATTGATTTAGTCAGAAACACCACATATAATCTCAATTGCATTCCAAAATATGGAGGGATTAGCATAGCGCTAATTGAATTCGGGTAGTGGTTATAGTCCTCCCTTTTTGTGGTATACAGTTACATTTCTTACAAAGCAAAGTAAAGTGACACCACATATAATCTCAATTGCATTCCAAAATATGGAGGGACTAGCATAGCGTTAATTGAATTAGGGTAGTGGTTATATTCCTTCTTTTCTGTGGTATATAGTTACATTTCTTACAAAGCAAAGTAAAGTGACAATCACACTTTAGGACTGTTGACAGGGTTGCCACTCTTCAGGGAATTTCCAGACAAGGAAAGTCTACGCACCAGTACTTTCTTACAGAGAACTTTTCTTTAAACAAGACGAAATTTCCTGCGGTTAATCTAGATATATTTTTCTATATAAAATTACTGATATTTTTACTAGAAAATTCCCTGAAGCGGGGCAATCCTGGTTGACTTTTCACTGACTTTTATTCTAGTTGACCCGGCCGGCGTTACCCGGGACGTGATGAACTTTAAATATACCTAAAATCAGGGTTAACGAAAATCGTTCTCCACATACCTAATTTTGTGGACTCCACAAAATTTCGCGGACTACAGCCGTGTGTTTTAATCTCACTTTTTTTTGCATCGGATCATTAATGAGTCTTTTTAAAAAATAGTTCTTATTGTCCAAACACTTTTACATTTCTATGCTTTCAAAATATAATGATTCCAAAGCCAGTGTACAATTTTTATGCAAATATATAAATAAATATTTAGTTGTAACCCATTTGCCCAGTTGTTTTACTGTCCCTGGTATTTGGAAATGTGTTTTCTAACATTTGTTAAAATTTGTAACCCTATTTCTGAAATGCCCCACAGGCTGCATGGATTGATTTTTTTATGAAATGTATACAATCAAAATATAGTATTGGTTAAAGAGGGTGGATGTTGTTAATAAAATAATTGTCTATAAATAAATAAATTTTATCTATATTTCATGAAGATATAAATGTTTAAAGCTTAACGAATCAATAAATATGTATAAACTAACAAAGATTTGTAAAAATTAAAGATGTGATAAAAGAGAAAATAAGATAAAAATTTGTTATTTTTAAGTAATGAACACAATTTCTGAAATTAAAACTTTTAAAAATAACAAAAATTTCTAAGTACCCATGCCAAAATATTATTTCATTGCAGAAAATTGCATTTTTTAAAAAAATTGAAATCATTTAATAAGGCACTGTTGAACTTTTTCTGGAATATTCAAATTGAATATCTTATAAAATATTTCACGACTTTCAGTTTTTTAACCCTCCAATTAAGGATTAAAAATTTACTTGACATTTAAATGGCGACAATAATTTCTGTCCGGGAAATTCCGTCATGAGTGCATTTACATTTTTTGTTCAATTAGCAAGATGACTTTTGTCAGTACTTATTTAATACTTTATGCAATTGGAGTAATTATTCTTATTTTCATTTTAAAATGGAAAATAAAAATCTTCTTTATCATTTCATTTAAAATATCATTATCAGTTTTGCTCGTCTCCAATTAAAAAAAATTACCATTTTACCAATCAATGTCGATAAATAAATTAGCAAAGATATGTAAAAGTAAAAGATGCTGATTATTATAATTAATGAAGGAAATAACTGAAAATAAGTTTTCAAATATGAAAAGTTTTAAGGTGTGTTAAGAGTTAGAGTTATTAAAAAAAGTTTATGATTATGTTAATTTTTTAAATTTGAAATTAAATGTAAGATAAACATCTTTATGACTTTCATTTTTAAATATTCGTTCTAATGATTTAAACGTTGTGACTTGTAAATTGATACTCTCGTTCCTTTTTACAGATATCACGAGGGAAAAGAAGTTCTATTTCTTTTCTTAATCCAAGTAACATGAAAGGTTTAACTGCGTCGCATTTAATAATTTATGTAATTGGAATCATTAAATTGTATTTTTCCACATTATAAAACATAAAAATCGCATTTCTCATTTAATTAAAAACACGCTTTTTTTCGGCTTCCATTCATAGTATTAAAATTTTCGAACCAACATAAATAAGTGAACAAATATGAACAAAATGAAATATACAAATTATTATAACTAGCGAACAAAAATAATGAAAAAAAAAAAAAAAAAAGATTGTTCGATTTGAAAAATATGTTAAAATGATCATTAATTATACAAAAGTTTAAACTGAATAGTCTTCTAATTGGAGTTTAGCAACAATAATTTATGAACACGTTCATTTCTTTTAGTTCAAATTAAATGTTTGATAAACTGTATTATGAGTCAGTTATTTTTTTTAATCTCCCAATTAGTGATTTAAATTTTTTGTGTCTTTCAAATAACTACTCTGGTTTGTTTTGAAATATTTCAATCATTAAATATTTCGTGAATAAGTTTGCATTACATTTTTTCTTCCGCTAAACGAAACAATTTTCATCAATATCTATTTTTATAACTAATTTAACTGGAATTATTAAACTGCCTTTTATTTCAACATAAATAAAAAATTCAAAACCACCGGAGTTATCATCTTTTACCTGTGCAAAAAACATCACTGTCAGGCGTTCTATAGTATTGGTTGATTTTTTTTAATTTATGAAATACATATAATCAAAATATAATATTGATTAAAGAGACTTGATCTTGTTAATAAAATGAAAAATGTAATATAAATTAATTTTTCATCTATATTTCATGTAGATATAAAAATTTTAAACTTAACGAATCAATAAATATTATTATACTAACAAAGATTTGTAAAACGTAAAGATGTAACAAAACAGAAAGTAGGAAAAAAGATCGTTATTTTTAAGTAATGAGTACAATTTCTGAAAATTAAAACTTTTAAAAAGAGCAATGTTTTCTAAGTACCCATGTTAAAATATTAATTCATCGCAGAAAATTGCATTTTTAAATTTTTGAAATCATTTAATAAGACACTGTTAAACTTTTTCTTGAATATTCAATATGAATATCCGATAAAATGTTTCGCGATTATTAGTTTTTTAACCCTCCAATTAAGGATTAAAAATTTACTTGACTTTTAAATGGTGACAATAATTTCTGTCCGGAAAATTTCGTCTTTTACATTTTTCGTTCAATTAGCGAAATGACTTTCCCCAGTACTTATTTTATACTTCATGCAATTGGAGTAATTATTCATATTTTCATTTTAACACAGAAAAAAAAAACTTCCTAATCATTTCATTTAAAGTTCATTATCAGTTTTGTTCAATTAAGAAAAATGACATTTTACGAATCAATGTCGATAAATAAATTAGAAAATATATATAAAAGTAAAAGATGCTGATTATTATAATTAATGTAGGAAATAACAGAAAATAAGTTTTCTAATATGGAAAGTGTTAAGGTGTGTTAAAATAATTATGAATCAAAGTTATTAAAAAAGTTTATGATAGTGTTTCATTTTTAAATTTAAAAGTAAGATAAATGCATTTAGAACTTTCATTTTTAAATCTTCGATCTAACGATTTATACTTTATATGACTATTAAATTGACACTCCGGTTCCTTTTTAGAGATTTCACGAGGGAGAATAAGTTCCATTTCGTTTTTTAATCCAAGTAACAAAAAAAAAATAACTACATCTTGTTTCATAATTTATATAATTGGAATCATTAAACTGAATTTTTCTTCATTACAAAACATAAAAATCTCATTTTTCATTTAATTAAAAACACCCCTTTTATTGGCTCTCATTCATAATATTAAAAAATTACGAATCAATATAAATAAGTAAACAAATATGAGAAAAATTAAATATACAAATTATTATAACTAATGAACATAAATAACTGAAAAAAAATTCATCTATGGAAAGTTTTAAGGTTTGCTAACATAATTATGACCTAGAGATTTAAAAGTTTATGATGGTGTTTATTTTTTCAATTGGAAATTAAATGTAAGATAAACTTCTTTACACTTTCATTTTTAAATCTTCGATCTAATGATTTAAACGTTGTGTGACTTGTAAATTGACACTCCGGTTCCTTTTTATAGATTTCGCGAGGGAAAATAAGTTATATTTCCTTTTTTAATTCAAGTAATATGAAAACTACCCGATATAACTGTTTTATATCATAATTTATATAACTGAAATAATTAAATTTTTCTTCACTATAAAAATAAAAATAGCATTTTTCATTTAATGAAAAACACTCCTTTTGTTCCCAGCTTCCATTCATAATATTAAAAATTTTACGAATCAACATAAATAAGTAAACAAATATGAGTAAAATAAAATTTACAAATTATTATAACTAATGAACTAAAATAACTGAAAAAAAGTTTGTTCGATTTCAAAAATATGTTAAAATGATCATTACTTATACGCAATTTTAAAGTTTATAGTCTGCTAATTGGAGTTTATCAACAAGAATTTATGAACACGTTCATTTCTTTTAGTTCAAATTAAATCTTTGATAAACTGTACTACGCGTGATTTTTTTTTTAAAATCATCCAATTAGTGATTTAAAATATATGTTTGTTTTAAGTAACTACTCTGATTTCGTTTGAAATCTCTCATAAGGGAAAAAGTTTGTATTCCATTTTTTTTTTTTTTTTTTTTTTTTTTTTTTTTGTTGTTGTTCAACTAAGCGAAACAATTTTAATTGGAAAACTATTTTTATAACTTATTTAATTGGAATCATTAAACTGCTTTTTCTTTCAACATTATTAAGAATTTAAAAATTTCTTTTTCATTTAAAATAAGATATATTTTTTTTATTATATATTTAGATTCATGTCAAATATAAATTATATCTAAATTAAAACGTTTCATTTCTTATATTATCTATGTTAACAATGTTTTAGGCATTCAATCTCAAATTTACACTTTAAAACAGGAAAACGTCCATTGGGAAAAGCTATTTCTACATTCGATGAATCTTGGGATAACATTTAATTACATGCATCTTTTTTAAGAAACTAGGGGTCTCCCGGTATTTTTTAGAAAAGCAAAAAGAAAGTTTATTTAAATAAGACACTTTAAATGTATCGTTTTTAATCTGACGTAATTTTCACCAAACTTTTCTTTCTCTTTTTAAAATTCACGTGAAATTACTTTTGTTAGAAATGAAGTATTATTTGCGCTGTCCTAATAAAAATAGTTGAAAAGATCATCTTAAAATATCAAATAAATGTCTCGCACAATTTTTTAATTTAATCTGTTTTCGAATATTATTTTTTTTCATTCTACGTAATAAGTGTAATGTGACGTAAATGTGACGTAATTTCTTCTATTTAAGACTTCTAACGCATGTTAATGAATGTATTATTTTGCATATTCTATCTCTGTTAAAATTCACGTTTAAATATAGTTTTTATGACGTAATTTTCAATGAGTTCCTGCTTTTTATATTTTCTGTTTATAATAGTCACGTGTAAATAAATTTTTAATTTGAGGCAAACATTATTGTTTGCGCTATTTATACAGTTGGCAGCAGTTTAAATTAATTCCATTTTCTAAAATATGTAAATAATATCTCTTGAAATGCTGAAAATTTGAATTTAAAATAGAAATAAAACCTCAAAAAATGAGTCAAATTAAAAAAATAAATGCAGTCGGCACAGCGGGAAATTCTAACGCATAAAATGATCTAAAAATGATTAAATTCCAATGTATAGTTTTTTCTCCTATAAAACCTTTTTAATGGAACGATTTTGTCCAACTTTAGCATTAAATATCTCTTAAAATAATTCTTCGATTTTAAAACTGTCTGCATCAGCATGTTTATCAAACATTTCTCTACCACTGATTTTCATATTTTTGTATGCAATATTTTGCTTAATATTAACGAAGAAAGACCTCAGGTGACAAAAAATTCAAAACCGGCGGCGACAGCGTTAGTTACTTTTTTTTAGAATAGAGAGAAGAGATGTGAATTACATAATTCCCGGTCAATTTTCAAGCGCTGATATTTATAAAGTTTTAATGTAGTTTGGCACTTAATATTACCAAATTAAAAACATCTTAAAATACATTTGAAAAACCCAGAACGTTTTCAACCATTACAAGACCGTCATCAGTGGGATTTAAATGTCGTTATTATTTCCTTTGCGCTTATTCGAGAATTGTCCTGAATAAAACATTGTAATTTAATGGTTGTACATTATAATAAGCAGGAAAACGTGTACTGACAAAGATATTTCTACTTTCGATGAATCTTGGGATAACATTTAATTTCTTACATCTTTTTAAGAAATATAAATTACATATTTCCGGTCAAGTCTGAAGCGCTAATATTTATAAAGTTTTAACGCAGTCTGGCACTTCATATTATCATTATATTTAGCAGTATAATCCATGGAGCATGGACAGATTTGCTGCATAATAGATGGAAGCTCGTTTTCTTGAAAAATTGAATAACTTTATCTGGCATCTCATATGCCGTACATATGCCGTACATATGCCGTACCCTTAATGGTTTATTTCATCTATGGCGGCATAAATGACGTTTATTGATGTAAATACAGTAGAAGCCCGGTTATCCGAAAATCGGCTTAACCGAAAGACCTTAAAATTCCTCAAAATCCTTTTTAAATGTGAAATATTTTATTTTCAACACTGTTTTGACCGATGTCAAATGACACTTTTTAACATATTTTGACTTATGATTACTATTTTATTTGTAAGTTTTAGATAAAAACAATTCCGAATCATTTTTTAATACATTGAAGAGTTGTTTTAATACTTATTATCTATAAAAATCAAAACTTTGAAAGGTGTTATTGGTCACTGGTAGAAATAGTGTTAAAAAAGCATGTTCTTTATGAAAATAATAAGCAGAGTCAACTTACTTATTTTGGCTATTGCGTAATTTCGAGAACTTTATTAAACTTAGTTTTTCAACTTTGCATCGTTTCAATGCTGCTTTATCACGTCGTCTTTTAAAAAACAACACATCAGATGCTGTTGCATCTTCTTGAACTTCTACATATCGATCACAGCTTTTCATCAAACAAGTTTTCACCATAAGCCTCACAGTTATTCAAAAATTCTTATGGAACCCCGGTTATCCGAAAATGCTTTTGTCCCATGCTTTTCGGATAACCGGGGTTTTACTGTATTAAATTATGCACAGTATCTTAAAATAATGTAAAAGTGCTTGCAAATAATGCTCTTGTCATAAAAAATATTCAATTTGGGTATCTTATTAATAATTTTGCTATTTTTAAAATAAATAATCAATTAAACGTTTCTTGTTAATAACTTTGAACGGGATATAAATGTCAGTATATTTTTATTTTAATTTTTAGCTTTAGGGGGTCAGTGCGCAACGATTCATATTTCAACGCAACTATGAAATCGAAAATGAGTACAAGCGTTTCTCAATTTTGAGTACATTTGGGTCGGAGGTATTTTGAGTATGTGACGTTTATAAAGTACTTTTTACTCAATTTTGAGTTCCCATTTTTTCAGTGAACCTTCAAAGTGTTTTAGACACAGCTGCTCTACTAATGCAAATTTTTGTAGGGGCTTTGTTTTTAAATTATCCTAAAGAATGATGCTTTATTATAAGCTATTTTTAAAAAATCAATTTTTGGAAGCTTTATGGTACCCGATCCCTTTAAAATATTTCGGCACTTTTCACTGATTGGAAAAAAATCTTGATTTAGAAATATAAGATATTCAAGCGGTTACAAATTTGAAATTATAGTTAATGAAGCTATACTTTTCAAGATATCAGTTAAAAAAAATAATCGGGGAATAAATATTTCATTCTATTTATTACAAATAAAGCAATTAGGAAAAAAGTATCATGGAAGCCATTAAATACTTTTACTACTGCCTAGTAAATTTCTTTGACATTTTTACTATCTAAGCAAAACCTCCTTTAAGAGTGATGTTCATTGTTCAAAGCTAGTAAATTTTATGTTCTCAATATTTGGTTTGCTTCGCGTTCTTAGTATTAAACAAAGATTGAAAAAAATTAGTTAAAGTAAAACACCTTTCTTGGAGACCTTTCCACTTGATGTAAAGTTGCCCCGCAACTAGGTAGTCCATAAAGTTGATTCCATTGTTCCATTGTTCCATTGTGGAAAGCAATAATAATTAATGAATTTGATAAACTTGCTAACCAATTCAACATTAATAAAGATTAATCTCTTCTTTCCAGGTTAACCCTTTTGCCTTTTTCCTTGTTTTTTGTTTTGTCTCCGTTTTGTGGTAACAACCCCCCCCCCCCAAAAAAAAAAAAATAAATAAATAAATAAATAAATAAATGAATAAATAAAATAAAACCCTCTTTCTTTAAACTTAGATTACTTTATCTTATGCATATTTTATACTTTCCTTATAATTTTGAACTGTTTTTCTACATTACTCTAAGAGTTACCAGACTATGCGATCACTGTCCTCTTTTTCTCATAAAATACCCTTTGTATAAAGTTTTTGAATGTATAGTTAGTTTGAACTCTCCTCATTTATATTTTTTATTACCTCTTTTTGTTAATCTTTCATATTTAAATATAGGTATAATATTCAACATGTAAATATGTAAATATTTTAATTTTTACTCTTTTTCACTCTGTTTTTAAGCATTTATATATTAAGATAAACTATAATGTATGGTCTTTGTTAAGAGCCCCTTTTTATGCTGGGGCATCCCTTCGTTAGCTTTTTCTCCTGTTTATGGACTGTTTCAGGTTGATGGACATTTTTCTCTTTTTTTAAATTTTTACTTATATTGATACACTAACCTTAGTTATGTTTGTTTCTTTTTTTTCACTTACTCTTAAACTTTCTACTTTTGAGGCCACCAGCCGCGTCTAAACAGTCTTCTATGGCTCTCATTACATTCTAAAACGCATTTCCTCTATACCGCTCGTTAAGTAGCATGGCAACTAGGGAATGTGAAAATCACTACATTGTTCCATTGGAAAGCATTGGACTCGAGGCCCTGTAGTCATCGGACCATCCTTGCGGCTACGAGCGTAATGTACTTGTGAACGCTTGTGCATCCCTCTAATTGATCTATAGAATCTACACACATCAATTAATGCATAAAGTTAGCTAAATTTCAAAACCTGTACCACAACTGAAAACGCACTTCGAACAATTACAGTGAAACCTCTCAAAGGAGACCACTCATTAGACCATAAAAAATCGGTCTTTCAAAGAGGTAGTCTCTGAATAGAGGTGATGAGTAAAGCAAAGTTTCATGAAATGCATGCTATAAAAAAATGTTATTGAATTAATTTATTATATTTCATGCCTATACAGCTTTAAAGAAGGAATTAATTGTAATTTGCTTTGATTTAGACTATTTCTCATTAAAAATTTTTGTTTCTAAACATCCTTTGATCTCTTTAAACAAATTCTTTATTTTATGAAACACATACACAAATTCTTTAGAGGAGGGAGGAATAGAGATTATTTATATTCGCCAAGTCTAAGGAAGTAGACTAAGCTGAGCGTGTTTTACGGATAGAAGTAGAGTTTCGAGATTTCCCCATGCAAAGGAAAGTATTCCTACTCTTCGACTGAAAAGTTGAAAAGTGGTCTTTCAGGGAGGGAGACGGGAAATAGTGGTCCTTTAATGGAGGAAAATTAACATTGAGCCTAGAGCCAAAAATTACATACCATAAATAAACGGTCTTTGTGAGAGGTGGTCTTTCAGGGAGGTTTCACTGTATTGTTCATAGGCAGTACTATAGATAATTTTTTTGTGTGTGTCCCTGTAAATGAACGTTAAATTCTATGCACACCAAATTCAGCAGTAAGCTCATTTTAGCATCCTTCGTTTTCAAATTTCAATATGTTTAAAATAGTGTAATATGATTAAAATACACCGAAAACGATTATCCCTCATAGACCGTAATGTAACGGAATTTACTGGAGTCTCCCTGTAAACGAGCCGTAAATGTTACACACTTTCAATAACGAACATGCCATTGTAAATCTCAATAGCAAACATCAATTTCATGGCAATCTGGCTGTAATTACGCGAGTTAGAGCACAGACAGACACGCAGAAATCATAAACAACTATATTGGAAAGTGTTAAAAATAAAGAAATATACGCATGTTAAAAAAATGTGAAAGCAGATTTATAATTTTAGTCATATTGCCTTAAAGAATGTATAGCAAATTGTAGAGTGATTTGCACAAAATATTTTCATTGGAAATCAAGAAAAAATATAAAACATCAAAATTAAATGTAAGTTACTTAAGTCAACCCGTACACTATATTTTTTAATAACTAATACTGTAAAACCTCGATTATCCGAAGTAATTGGGATCTACCATCTTTCGGAAAATCGAAATTTTCGGATAATCGAGGATGCTTCAATTTTGAGATTAAGGAGAAATATATGCGCTATTTCTTATTATGGTAACGAGTGCTTAATAAAAATAACGCAATAGCAAAATAAAAACAAGATAAATTACCTGAATTTTAATTTTGAAATTAAGTACCTTTTACATATTTCACAAGGGTTTGAAACAAAGTTTTGTTTATCGCAGTTTCGATTGACATTGCTTTGAAGCTCTGTCACGAAATTTTTAAATATTAATAGTTAACCAGTATCACAGTGTTTCTGCTGCTCTAGCCAAGCTAAGCCTTTTGCAAAACATTCAAAATTTCAGAATTGCTAATTTGTTCGTTTTGTTCGTTCCACTCCGCAGCTTACAGGAGTTCAAGTTAAATTCAAAGGAATTCTAAGAAAGGGGATTGATAATATTTATATGTACTCGTAATTCATAAAGGAACACTTGCACACAAGGAATATGATCGTTTAAATTCAAAAGGGATTTTGCACACACGGAATGTGAAAGAAAAAAAAAAGCTTTAAAAATGGAGTTTGGTTAACCGAGAGTTTCGGATAAAAGAGATTCTACTTCATTTAGTAATAACTTTGTACATGAAGAAAATTAAAAGGGAAAAGGTTGTGTATATCTTTTGATATGAAAAATTTCTCACGCTATATAATAGGAAATTATTTTGAAATTTAATTAAAATGCGACTGTTCAATCAATACAACTTTAATTAAGCTCTTCAGAAAAAAAGAAACATAGTCATCTGCCAAAAAGTACCTTATTGCCTAACATATATCCCAAAAGAAATTAAAATATCAATTAAATTGTCAAATGAGTAAGTAAATATTCATAAATCAGCAGCAGCGTTAATTGAATGAGATAAAAGCTTACTTCAGACTGTTTCATCGCATTATTGAAATGCAATTCCTTTTTAATTTTAAAATTTAAATAACAATTTTATCATTGTTTTCCTAATTAACATTAATGGAATAAACAGCTAAAATTTTTCTGTGGAACACTATTTATATTATTTCAGAAACAATTTTAATTAAAACGTCTCAAATTAGTGCATGTTTTAGTTTTATGATAGAATAAATATTTCGATATTTTTTATGACTAAAGGAAATGAAATTGATAGTTTCAATATTTAATTATAGTTCGGATAACATTAGAGTAATTTTTTTAAATTTTAATTGTGAAAATGCTCGTTTCTGTTTGAATTTATGCAGATTTAAATAGAGCTTCTGTTAATGTCGTATTTACACTCTTTTATTTAACTCAATTTGGTTTTTGTATGTAACGACGAAATTATGTAATCGATAGTTACACAAGTATTACATTTTTGTATAAAGATGTGTTTCCAATGACAATACAACATTTTAATATTTTTAGAACTTAACTATAAATTAATAACTTAAATTTGAGACTTTTTTCCGTTAGCCCGTTATAGGTGATAAAGCGCCAAATGTCATTTATGGTTATAATTGTGTAAGAATTACAACAACAGTGTATTTAATTATGCGCCAAATCATTCTCACCTAATAAGGCCAACGGACAGTGAAACTGCAACAATTAAATATTTTAAATACTAAAATGTAGAAAATAAAATAATATAAACTTTTTTTACCAAAAATAAAACCGACTTCAAATATATTTTTTCAAGTGGCATCACGAGTGAATGTTTACAGTTTAGATTTGATTTTTTAATCTTATAATTTTTGTTCATTTTTACTAATATTTAAAAAGATTATTAAGAATTGAAGTATTACCGTTTTTTTATATTTATATGCAAACTCGTCATTCTGCCAGTCTATCATCAAGTTGTAAATATGACTGACGATTAACAAATGCGAAGAAACCAATTGGAGAAGATCCATTACTGAATTTGAATGGGAATGTCGCCAAAATAGTCAACTACAGCCAAATTGGCTTCCTATATGGCGACTTTTTTTGATCGCCAAATTTGGTGATATTTCAGGCGACAACTTGACGCTAAAAAGTCCTTCCGGCCAGTGCCGGGAGGAAGAGGTAGCTTTCATATTCCTTATTTTAAAAAAAGCCAACTTATATTATTCAAACACACGAAGCTCAATTAAGTGGAAACCGAATGTAGGAGATTCAATACTAATTTTTATCAATACTAAATCATTTTGAATGGGAATTTCGCAAAATTAGTCAGCTTTATCCAAGCTGCTTTTATTTAACCCTAGAACTACCGAAAATTTTACTCAAGTTTTATAAAAATATTGCACATCAGAATTCTTATTTAAAACTATGGAACTTATTTACTTAACTCATTATTGTCTGGTTTACACATTTAGTTTATTTTAAAGAAATTTCTGGTTAGAATAAATATTTCGAATGTACCCATCGGGCCCATTGGACCCGTCTGGTAGACGGAGGGTTAAAGTAACTTATATTTCGCTGCCAAATTCGGCGATTTCTTAAAGTGCCTGCCATTTTAAGACAACATGGTGGATGAGGCTAACCAGTGAACTTGGTCGAGACCTTAGTAATTGCTGTGCACATGCTCACTCACATCGGAATCGGTTGATACATACGAGTGCTGTCGCAGGCAAAAAATCAGATTTTTCAAAATGTCACCCACGTTAGAAATTGAAACTGCTATATCTGAGCCATTTCTTAAGATAAAGACAAACAAAAAATGCTCCTGAATCCTTATATCAAGGTCAAATACTTAAGAAAGAAACCTTTTTCAATTTCTAATTTTTTTGCACCTCACTTTAAATATATACTTTTTTAATTTAATGGCCGCCATTTTGAAACAAGATGGCTGATGAAGCTGGCCAGCGAACTTGGTCCAGATATTGATGTATACTATCCACATGTCTTCTTCCATCGAAATAGGCGAATACGTGTGGTATCGCGAGACAAATACAAGATCGTTTCAAAGTATTAGCCATGATAGAAATTCAAAGTGCTATAATTCAACCACTTTTAAAGATATAAACAAAAGAACAAATTTTCAGAAACAAAAACTGCTCCAGAATCTTTGTATCAAGGCCAAACACATAAAAAAAATCTTTTTCATTTTCCAATTTTTTAATACCTCATTTTAAATTTTAAATTACTTTTTTTTTAAAAATGGCAACCCTTTTGAAACAAGATGGCGAATGAAGCTGGCCAACAAACTCGGTCGAAACACTGGTATGTACTATGTACAGACCAAGTTACATTCAAATCGGTTCATAAATACGCCTGTTATCGCGTGACAAAAATCAGGGCGTTTCAAAATGTCAGCAACGCTAGAAATTCAAAATGCAATAACTCAGCCATTTTTTAAGATATAGACGAAACAAAAACTGCTCCCGAATCTTTTTATCGAGGTCAAACACATAAGAAAAAAATATTTTTT
Organism: Maratus speciosus; assembly: GCA_963932465.1. Taxonomy (NCBI): domain Eukaryota; kingdom Metazoa; phylum Arthropoda; class Arachnida; order Araneae; family Salticidae; genus Maratus; species Maratus speciosus. Next base: position 287,478,691 of record OZ010789.1, on the reverse strand, counting down.
GAATTTTCAATTTTTTGGTACCACATTTCAAATTTAAATTTTTCTTAAAATTTTAAATGGCCGCCATTTTTAAACAAAATGGCGGAAGAAGCTGACCAACGAACTCGGTGGAGACATTGGTCCGTACTATGTATAAACGAAGTTACATCCAAATCGGTTCATAAATACGCCTTTTATCGCGTGACAAAATTCAGGACGTTTCAAAATGTCAGCTTCGCTAGAAATTCAAAATGCTATAACTCAGCCATTTTTAAAGTTATAGACGAAACAAAAACTGCTACGGAGTCTTTGTATAAAGTTCAAATACATAAGAAAAAAATATTTTTCCATTTTCAATTTTTTGGTACCACATTTTAAATTTTAAATTTTTTTTAAATTTTTAAATGGCCGCCATTTTGAAACAAAATGGCGGATGAAGCTGGCCAACGAACTCAGTCGAGACATTGGTATGTACTAAGTACACACCGAATTACATCCAAATCGGTTCATAAATACGAGAGTTACAGTGTGACATAAGTCAGATATATATATATATATATATTGATATATATATATAACCATTAATTGAACATAACCTACCACCGTCAATTATTATGAATTAAAGCTGTATGTATTAAAAAATATATATACATATTATAAGAATTATTATGGAAGAAAAAAGAAAAAATTGGACACCGACAAAAATTGAAAAGCTTATACATTGAATTACGTTATCAAGGGCACAGAATTCAATGATATAAGCAAAATGGTTGTTTTCTGTGGGAAAAATAAGCGAAAGCTAAAAATTATTTTCCCCTGTGCCCGAACAACCACTAAAATCTAGTGAATTGATTAAAAATGAAAGCAGAATAGAAACAAATTATATGAAATGGAAGAATCAATAAAAAGTATTTAAATATTTATAGGATATAAAATATAAATAATAAACACCATACCGATTAATATTTCAGTATTTTACAAAAATCCATGCGCACATGTCTACCAGTATATCAAAAAGATTAAGGTGAATAAAACAGTTAAGAAATCACAGTAAATGATACCAAAGGATGCAGTTAATACATTTTGAAATAAAATTTGAAATACCTTGTAAAACACATTTAATCTAATATAAAATAAATCGATATTAATTACATTATTTAAAATGCACTATTAAATTAATTAATAACAGTTTAACAATATCGTCAAAATTTAGCTAAAAATACCCCCTGGTGTATAAATTATAACTGAAATGGAGCTAGAAAAATTAAAAACTAGAGCTATCTTAAAGAGACAAATTTGGTGCTGCCATCTATTATTACTTATATTAAACATCTATCGCAAGATAAATATTTGTAAGCATTTGAATGTAAATAACTGTTTAAACAGCAAAACCAAACATATCCTTATATATAGAGAATTATAAACCTAATATAAACCACACAATGTATTTAAAAACTATTGTTAATAAAATTTAAAAGCATACAATATATTCTATTAGCTATCTTATTTAAACTAAACTAAGAATTTAAATAATTCTAGAGCATTGATAATATATAGCATATAGCTATATGCTATAAAACAAAATAAATTCAGTAATAATTAATATAAATAATTATTAAAAATATTATAAAAATTATTTTTTAATGAATTATATATAAGATATTTATAAAATGAACAGGAAATAAAAAAACATGTGGAAGTATATAGAAGGTTAAATGATACTTAAATTCCCATTACGTAAAAAGCACAAATATAGAATGTGGATTAATTTCAGACATCCATAAAAATCCATAAAGTATGAATGTGGGACATTCAAAAACATTAAACCGATAATAAATATTAAAAAGAATAGAGGAATAATAATAAAAATAATTACCCAATTTTAATGCATACAGTATAACTATATTTATATTAAACATACTTATATGTATATTATTCACTATAAGAATGGCATACTATTAGTAATTAATATGATATTGTCCTTAGTAAATTAAAATTTAATAACAAATAATTGTAATTTAGATAATCAATAATTAAGCTAATAATAATATTAATGAAATTCTCCAATTACATATAAAATATCAAATCAACATCCATATGAAATACGTAACAAAAATATAGTAATAATACAAGAGCCCCCAATTTTTTTTTAAATAATTAACCATTGCGTATTATCCAGACAACACCACCCTCCTCCGTACTCTAACATCTACCCACCCAACCAACCTATAATATTTTTTTATATTATTTTACAATTTTTAATTTTTTATAGATATTTTTTTTATTTTATAATTTTTTTGTAATTTTGTTTACGCATGTGTTAATTTGTTTTTATAGATCATGTAAGAAAAGTACTAATTGTATATTAATGAATATATGAATTTTTTTGGAAAACCATGATTTAATGCATCATAAATTAGTTTTTTAATATTATTGTTAATTAGAGGAGAAGAACATAAACATTTTATTCTATATAAATGATTAAGTATTATATTACGAAATACAGAATGATGTAGACAAGATTTAAAATTTGTAAATGTATTAACTGTGAATTTAAATTCTTTACGTTTGTCATATAAATCTGTGATTGTTTTATTGTCTTTTATTGTAATTTTAAGATCTAAGAAGTTAATTGTATTGTTAGATAAAAGGTTTTCCGTTAATTCCAAATTAGTGGGATAATCAACTGGAAATCGAATAATTGCAGATTGATCAGTATCAATTAAAATGATGTCATCAATATAACGATATAAATGTAGATTATTATTAGTAAAATTACGTTCATAATGAGATAAGTATAAGTCTGAGAGTAAACTGGAAGTACAACCGCCTTGTGGTATACCGACATGCTGTAAATATAAAGTATTATCTTGCAATATATAATTATTATAGATAATGAAGTTAGTTAAAGATTTAAAATATGCAATATCTATATTAGATGGTAATTCCAGTTTTTTATAATACTTTTTAAATAATGCATTTATAATTTTATGTAAATCTAATAGGTCTATATTATTAAAAAGATCTTTGATATATATATATATATATATATATATATCAATTTTGAACGGATGGTGGTTTCGGGGTCTGGAGGTCATGATCGATGAAAATATACCAAAATTTTTTGAAATCGTTTTCCTCCGAACGGCTGCAATAGGTAGCTTTTTGTAAAGAAAGCTACCTAAAATTGGTTTACCTCTCAAAATATTACTATTTTCGACTGGCCCTCGTGTAGACCTGATCTGAACCCAATCGAAAACTTTTGTGGCATCATATCTCATACGGTTTATGCAATTTTTTTAACAATACTCCTCTGTAAATGAACTTCGATCAGATGTTGAACGTGTATGGCACGAAATAGACCCCCAAGTGATGCAGGATTTAGTTTCTTCGATGGAAAGTCACATTTTTGAATTAATAGCAGACAATGTAGGTGCAGTTCGATTTTAATTTATGGATATTTTTCTGTTAACAGACAGATTGTCTATACTTTTGCAACAATGTTAAATTTGTTTTTTTGTCATTATATATTATATAAAGTGTCTAAATTAAAATTTATTGTTCGTGTATGAAAAATAAGTCCCCAGTAATATATGACAGTTGAATTACAACAATTCGTTACATACTTCTCAGCACAGAAGCATAATCGATCATTGTCTAAACTTTTGCTGAGCACTGTAGCATCTTCCTGCTAGCCTCCAGGCTTTTTAAAATAAAAAAAAATACTTTGAATAAGAAAATTTCATTTAATTAAATGTGTCTTGCTTTAATGTGTATGTCATTTGAATTCTAGTTGATTTCATTTATTAACTAATATTTCTAAATTAATTTTTTTTTTATTAGAATGGCCGTCTCCCGTTAAAAACGGGAGAATTGGCAAATATGCTATGAGAAATGTAAGATGTATTTAATGTATGCAAACATTTAAACAGACAATCCTGTAAAGACAAAATTCGTTATACTACTTATATAGATTTCGTTTTTTGTAGTGCTTAAAGCCTGATTACCGCCTAGGAAATCTGCTATCACTTTTTATTTCGAAAAGTTTTTACATCTCATTTAATCGATGGATTCTGCAATTAAATAAGTCGAAAAAATTATCTTTGAAAAAAAGTAGAAGCTTTCCTAGGCGGTACTCAGGCCCAACTAATGCTTCAAATCCATTCTAGGCTTACTTTGATCTTTAAGCCAGATTAGATCAAGCTATAATGATAGCCCTTTAAGCCAGCTAAAACAGCGGCGCTTTAAAATCAACCAAATACAATTCAAAATTTAATAATTTCAAACAATACATCAGTTTATATCTCACATTTGACATATTCTGTAGGTCGTGGAACATATACTGCAGATGTCTGTAGTATAAGCTTTTTATTTCACATTTCTAAACAACATAAGAACACGAACACAGGTTTCGCTTCATATACTTGCGTTAAAGAATCATTAGAGTGGGAAAAAAACATCATTCAAATATGAAAATCAAATTAAGGAACAACAAGAACGAAAAATCCTGTGGACAACATAGATTATGAAGCACCTTCAAAGACATTCAGAATACTATAATTAAACTTCATAGTTTATTCAGGCGAAGGATGATGTCTAAATGAAGAAATGGTGCTAAACTATACTTCAGTTAAGCACATAGCACAGTTGACATTTTCCATTCAGGAATTTCCACCAATAAACGGATCTTATTATGATGTTTTGTGCGACCCTGTATATGATCTATAGAATTCATACACACTAAGTAATATTTAAGTAATAGTTAAATTTAATAGCGTATACCACAACTGAAAACACACTTCAGCAATTATTGTTCATAGGTTTCAATAGTTCAATTAATCTTCATTTTCTTCTGTAGCCAATTTATTCTGTGTGCCCATGTAAATGAAAGATAAATTCTGTGTCCACCATACTCTATAGTGTGAACTTTTTAGGACGCCTCAGTGGGCTATATCAATTTCAATATGTTTAAGTGAGTGTAATATCACTAGCAAAAGCCATGCTTTGTTTGGATCCGCGAAGCATTATTTAATAAGATAAATATTTGAAAGTAACAATATTTTTTTATATTATTCTTGCATCTTTATTAAGCAAAAACGTTATTTTATGTTTTGGCGCATTTTGATTTTAGAAATGTAATTTCAGCCAAATAACTAAGAATTTCCTCGGAATTTTTTATTTGTAATATAAGACTGGTATAAAAAAAAAATATTTTCGAAGAAAAATTTTACAAAATATTTATATAACGAATTTAACAATTGATTTTATTTGTTTACAATTCTTTTGTTGCCACTTTACAAAAAAAATCGCAATATAATTCTTTTAAAATGCGTAAGTATCGTCTACGTAAATGATTTCACATAATAAGAATAAATTGTGTATTTGAATTCTTAACACTGAAAATACTTTTATGACTGAATATAAATAATTGAATTTTCACAAATTTTAATTCATTAAAAACATACTATAATTTTCATAAAAAAGGTACGTTAAAAATTTCATAAAAGAAATCGTAACTCAATGATTTATTTTTTCTTCTGAAAATACACGTGTTTCCTTTTTTATTTGCAAAAATGCGTTCGTAATGGAAAAACGTGTAAAATAAATTAATTAAAATAATAATTTTTTAACGTTATTCTGTAAAAGAAAAACAAAAGAAAACAATATTGTGCAAATCTACAGATCATAATTTTTTTTTTATGTTGAATTTCAAGTCAAAATACTTAATAGTTTTTTTTTTTTGTAAAGTGTACGACAATATGTAATATGTGTAACCTAATAGAGGATTCGCTTCGCTCATCCTAATCAACATACACCGCAAATGCTTTTTCCCCATAGACCGTAATATAACGAAATTTTTTTCAGTGTCCTTGTAGATGAACCGTAAATGCACTTCATTTTCAATACAGGACATGTCATAGTGAATCCCAATAGCATATATCAATTTCTTGGCAATCGGACTATATTTACGCGAGTTATACTACGTACAGACGGACAGACAAAACCGAATTCATAAATACTTTACAACTATGTTGGAAGGTGTTAAAAAAGGAAGAGCAGTTAAGTACAGATTATTAAACACTAGTATCAAATATAAGAGTTCACAATCATAAGACAAAATTGATATTATCTATAATCATAAAAAAATACACTTGTTCGAAAATAGTATATAATTTCCATTTACTATATCAATTAAAATAATTCAAATTTCTATAATATCTTGCCAAAGAGTCATGCTATTAATTAACTGCAACAAAATTTCATGATCAAACTCCACTCGTCTGAAATCGGTGTTATTCGAACATAAAAAAATATATCAGATTACGTGAAATAAAACATTGTAATTGAAAATCACAATATTATTATTATTAAATTTGTTAAACTTTTCCGTTTGAAGCCACAAGAAATCAAAACATCTTCTGAAATCACGATATTTCATGCGTTTCGGGAGTCAAAACTAAATTAGTCGGATGTGGCAATCCCAAAACTTTCTTCTATCTCATACATGTTAATATTTCCTGAAAAATGAAGCATATCAGTGCCACCGGTATAGGTGATTTACACCAAAATCTAATCAGCAACAACTTATATCAAGTTGTAGCTGAATCTGAAGTTTGATGAAAATCCGTGCATTAGTTTTTTAGGTAGAACTATTGCCGAAATCGTAAAAAAAATCTACATACCAGTGCCACCTATTAGTCGATTTACTCCGAAAACTAACCAGTACCAATTTATATCAGGGACTAACTGAATCTGAAGTTTGATGAATATTCATGCATCAGTCCTTGAGACACAGTTTTTGAGGATATTGTGATAAATGCAGCCTAGCAACGCCATTTTTTGGGAGTTTTACACTAAAAACTAAACAGCACTAATTTATATCAGGGACTAACTGAATATGAAGTTTGTTGAAATTCGTGAAATTAGTTCTTGAGATAGAGCTATTGCAATAATGATGAATAATGCCGCATAGCAGCGCCACCTGTTGAGCGATTTACACTAAAAAGTAACCAGCACCAAATAATATCAAGGACTAACGGAATCTGAAGTTTAATACAAATCCGTGCATTAGTTCTTGCGATATAGCTATTGAGGAAATCTTTAAAAATGCAGCATAGCAGCGCCATTTGTTGGACGATTTACACCAAAAAGTAATCTAATCAGCACCAGTTCATATCAGGGACTAACTGAATCGAAAGTTTTATTAAAATCCGTTCATTATTTCATAAGATAGATTGCCCAGAAAATTTGTGTCACATACAGGCATACAGACAGACTTATAGACAGACAGAAAAATAGACACACAGACTAACAGACAGACATTTTGTAAAAACATGTTTTTCGGGTTCTCTGACCCCCTAAAACGTATAAATCCGTAAAAAACCTGAATTCGAAAAATTTCATGAATCCAATACTTTCTTCTTGTAGAGTTTGAAGAGCTTGTTTTGTTTCTACTTAACAAAACAAAAGCCCGCGGCACCAAAAGGCTGCCAACAGAAAAACCGCGTGATGTGCGCAGCCATTACGCTAAAATAAAGTTATATACAGTGTGTGTCGGTTATATGGTCACACATTCGTTCCTGAAAAATATAATCTTACTAGCAAACCCCGCGGCTTTGCTCGCGTAATATTTGAAATATGTCAAGTGATATTTATATGTCTAATTTTTATTAAAAGGTGCTAACTAAATTTTTATTTTATTAAAAGGTAATTATTTTATTTTATTAAAAGGTACTTATTACTTTTAGGAATAATTTTAAAAAATTACTATTTAAAACACAGTTTGATTAAATATCATTGTTACACTGTATAAGGCAGAAATGAGACTTAAATTAATAAAACGAAATAAAAATAAATAAATAATAATTTAGAAAATATTTTGAAACTTTTATGCTCAATTAATACGCTCATTTTAGTATTCATTTGAAGTTTTGAATTTTTTAGAAACCATCTTCTTACATCTTAAAATTAACCATCATGTCAAATTCCAAGTCCTACCACCTCTCTCAACATGAAGGGCTATGTTGAAATAGGAACTGTCACCAATAATTTGCCAACATTAATTTTGAAATTGGTTTGTTATTTCCTAATATTCCACAGAAACGTAATTTAGAAAGCTTTTAAAGGCCTTTTTTAGAGCGTTTGTTATTCCTGTGAATCCCAGGTGGTAGAATCATCGGCATAAAATATAGCCTGTGTACGATCAGAGACTGTTACCATTGATTCGCAACTATTACTTTTATATTTGGTTCATATTTCCTGAAATAGCGTAGAAATCGTAATTTAGGACTTTTTTAGAATGCTTTTCGCACCTCCCTTTCACTTCACCCCTTTTTAATTAGAATTTATTTTCGACAGTAATTCGAGGGCATTTATATTTTATAAGTAACTACCATGCCATATTTAAAGTTTCTAGCCTTTTCAGTATCACAGATATAGCAATTTAGAAAGTTTTTAGCTACTGCAACCCTCTGGTGGTAGTGGCACAGACATAAAATATAGCTTATGTTTGAGCAGGTTCTATCATTAACAATTTCTTATCATTATTTTTATAATCGGTTTGGTATTTGAAAAGATTACATAAAAATTGTAATTTATAACGCTCTTCGCTCACTTCATCTTTTTAAATTTTAAATTTTCTTTCGACAATTCATAGAAAGCAGTTGCATCTTGTAAGTAAATAACATGCCATACTTCAAAGTGTTAGACCCTTCAGTTATGCAAAAAACGCAAATTAGAACATGTTTTGCTTTTTCAACCCTCAGATGGTAGTGACAGCATCATAAAATATAACCTATGTTATAGCAGGGACTGTCACCATTGATTTGCAACCATTACTTTTGAAATAGCTTTGGAATTTCCTGAGATTGAGTAGAAATCGCAATTTAGAACGTTTTTAGAACGCTTTTAGGGCATTTTCACCCCTTTTTAAATTTCCAATTTTTTCGAAACTCTTCTTAAAGATCATTTATATGTAATACATATGTACCTTGCCTAATTTTAAGTTGCTAGCCCCTACCGATTACAAAAATCGAAATTTGGAACGCTTTTTTGCTCCTGCAACGTCTAGGTGATAGTGATACCGACTTAAAATAGCGTCTATGTTAGAGCAGAAGCTGTCAGCATCAATTTCTTAACATTATTTTTGAAATCAGTTTGATTCTTCCTGAGATATTGGTGACAAATCGGCATTTAGAACGTTTTTAGAACGCTTTTCGCTAATTTTGCACCTGCATCTTCTCTGGGTTAGTGGAAACATATATAAAATATAGCCTATCTTGGAGCAAGATCTGTCACCATCATTTTAACACCATTATATTTGAAATCGGTTCAGTATATCCTGAGATTGCATAGAAATTGCAATTTAGAACGTTTTTTACAACGCTTTTTGCGCATTATGACCCTCCTTTTAAATTTCGATTTTTTTAGGAAATGTTCTTAGAGATCATTGATATCTTATAACTAACTACCATTCTAAATTTCACGATTCAAGGCCCTTCCGTCACGCAAAAACAGCAATTTAGAACGTTTTTCTCCTGCAGCCCCTTTGAGGTAGTGGCACCGACATAAAACATAGCCTATGTTGGAGCAGGGATTTTCACCATCATTTTGACGCCATTATTTTTCAAATCGGTTTGGTATTTCCTGAGATTGTGTAGAAACTGCCATTTAGAACGTTTTTTAGAACGCTTTTCGCGCATTTTCACCCCTTTTAAATTTAGAATTGTTTAAGAACTGTTCTTAGAAATCCTTTATATCTAATAAGTAGCTGATACTTCAAATTTCATATTTCTAGGTTCACCAGTAACACATAAATCGCATTTTTAGAACGTTTTTTGCTCCTACACCCCTTTTGGTGTAGTGGCACCGACATAAAACATAGCCTATCTTGGAGCAAACGTTGTCACTATCATTTTGACACCAATATTTTTTAAATCGGTTTGGTATTTCCTGAGATTATGTAGAAACTACCATTTAGAACGGTTTTTAGAACGCTTTTTGTGCATTTTCACCCCTTTTAAATTTCGAATTGTTTAAGAACTGTTCTTAGACACCATTTATATCTTATGAGTAACTAATATTTCATATTTCTAGGTCCTTAAGTAACGCAAAAATCGCATTTTTAGAACGTTTTTTGCTCCTGCACCCCCTTCGGGGTAGTGGCACCGACATAAAATATAGCCTATGTTCTAAGTTGGACTAACACCATCATTTTGATACCATTACTTTTGAAATCGGTTTGGTATTTCCTGAGATTATGTAGAAACTACCATTTAGAACGTTTTTTAGAACGCTTTTCGCGCATTTTCACCCCTTTTAAATTTCGAATCGTTTAAGAACTGTTCTTAGACACCATTTATATCTTATAAGTAACTAATATTCCAAATTTCATATTTCTAGGCCCTTCAGTAACGCAAAAATCGCATTTTTAGAACGTTTTTTGCTCCTGCACCCCCTTTAGGGTAGTGGCACCGACATAAGATATAGCCTATGTTCTAAGTTGGGCGAACACCATCATTTTGATACCATTACATTTGGAATCGGTTCGGTAGTTCCTGAGCTTATCTCCGACAAATAAACAATTTTTACCTCTTTATAATAGGAGTATGATATGATAAGTAACTAATATTCCAAATTTCATATTTCTAGGCCCTTCAGTAACGCAAAAATCGCATTTTTAGAACGTTTTTTGCTCCTGCACCCCCTTTAGGGTAGTGGCACCGACATAAGATATAGCCTATGTTCTAAGTTGGGCGAACACCATCATTTTGATACCATTACATTTGGAATCGGTTCGGTAGTTCCTGAGCTTATCTCCGACAAATAAACAATTTTTACCTCTTTATAATAGGAGTATGATGATAAGCGGGGGACCTTATGTGCTGTATAAGTAGGAAATCTATTTTATACCAAACAATTTTAATAATATCTTAGTTAATTAGTAAAATAATGTACAAACAAGCTATGAAAGTATAATTTATAATAGAAGAGGTATAAACGAAAATTTCTTTAAACTTAAATTTTCAAATTAATGAGTAATACAGTGTAGCAGTATTGAAGTCTATCGTGAGTAGAGTATATTTACTTATACATTTAAAATATTTTTTTATGCAGGATTGTCTGTTTTTTTACCCAAGTTGTCCATACTTCTTTTCTAATTCACGAATAGTTTTAAAATGCTCATCTGTTGCTTCAGAATTGTTTTAAAAAATCTGAGGATATTTAGTGCTTTAAGATCTTACCATAGGAGAGACCCTGTTCTGTCGCCAAATGCAGCCAAGGTTGTCACCAACTTGACGATATCTCTAATATTTCGCCAAATTCACATAGACTTCCATTGTAAACCAACAGGGTTTACATGCTTACAGAAAATAAACATATTGAGATATTTTGAACCCATGCAGATGTCACTGAAGCAACTACAAGAGTCGCATTGCTCTTGTGTTGAGAATTCTAAGTCAGCGCAAATAATATTTCCTTTCTATCAACAGAAGTATTTTCACGTGAATATTAAAAAGGGAAAGAAAACTTTGGTGAAAATTACGTCAGATTTAAAACGATACATTTAAGCGATACATTTTAAAGCAGATCAAATTAGCGTACTTTTAGATTTTGCGGTGTGTGAACGGGGGTTGGCGAGCGTAGCTTGTAGGAGGCAGAGCTTTCTAGTAGTTCAAAAATTAAGACCTAATAACTTAAGGAAAATTAATATTGAGATTCTATAGAACTATAAACACTGACACTGGAAATAATCTACAGTTAAGGCTGCCAATTATCCAAATATTTCAACACTACTTTTCCATATAGCAACTATTGTATAGCAGAAATTTTGCATTAAATACAGGAAAATAGATATTCTTTATATAAAAATAAACTCCTAATTATTTCAAAGCAATTTGTAAAAAAAAAAAAAAAAAAAAAAAAAAACTCTACTAATGCCATTTGATAAACCATTACGTAATAAGACTTCCTTTATCTTTAATCCTCTTTCACTAAAAATGTTTAAAGTTCTGCTTATAAATATAGTTAAATTAACGAAAATATGTAAGATTGAGAGGTGTTAAAAAAAATCCGTAATTCTTTACATCTAACGATCAAAATAACTTAATTTTTTTTTAAAAAAAAAGAGAAACATTTAAAAGACATGTTATTTAAAAATGTTACCAATTACACAAGATACTTTTTAAGAAATTGTAATCTTGTAACAAAAATTAATTACAAGTCTCTTGAGTACTAGAATTAAACATCTAATAAACTTTTTCATGCTTCTTTTTTCTTTAATCTTCAAATTAAATGTTGAAAATTTGTGTAACTTTTAAATGATTTCCATAAATTTCTTGCCCCAAGAATTCATCTGGGAGAAGAGTATGCATGTTAGCTTTTTCTTCAATTAGCGAGAAAAATCTTTCTAGCACTTATTTCATAGCTTATTTAATTGGAATCATTAAACTGCGTTTTATAACCGCACAGAAGATTTTTTACTTAATTCAAAGTATCATTTAAAAAATGTAAGTTAATATATTTAGGTTTAAAAAAAAAATAGATCTTTCATGTTAAAGAAAAGATTTTAAATTCTTTCATTTCTAACTTTAAATGATAATGAATCAAGTTTAATTTAAAATAAATTTACAAAACCAATAGCTGGCAAATCTTAGACTTTTTTTGTACCACAAAAATTCAATAGTAAATTTTACCTTTGTTAATTGCCGTCACCTGCCGATTAAATAAGGCAAAAATTTCCATAAATGTTTTATGCTACAAAAAAAAAAAAAAAAAAAAAAAAAAAAACTTAAAATTTGGCAGCTATGCAGAGCTGATAACCTTCGGAATTTTTAACACCTTTTTATTTACCTTGTACATTTTTGGCAAAAAAACAATTCAATTTAATTTACACAAAAAATGCGAATAAAAAAGATGGCGAAATAAACTGTAAAAAAATACTGGTGTGCAGAGCATTTGGAGGCCTGATTTACGGGGGACAACTGAAACACCAATCTGAACACCCAGCCTGGCTATGCCACTGATTGACAGCTCAGAATATCCATATAAAGTCTTAGAGAAAAGTAAATACCTCTACAGTTTTTTTCGGAAATCATCATAAAAACACGTTACTAGGACCAGTCGATTGAGAGTAATGTATTCTTTAAAATAATATGCACAAGTTCAGTGCACTAGTACTCGGAATACTAGTTTCATGCGCTGACACAAAAATAGCAGCTGTCATAGGCATATTTTGTTCAGCTATTGTAAGGTCTTTTAAATTTCAATGCCTATTTTTCCTAAAAGAATTATTCGCCTTCTTTATATGTGATTAAATAAGAATGATGCACAGTGTCCCATGTGCTGAATCAGGCCTTGTTTTTAAAATTTGGCTACTATATTACAACTGATATTCAAGCAGGTTATAAACTGCTTTCTAATGAGTCAATAGTCTCTGAACTTTAGGCCTTATTTAATGCAATTGAGCTTCACATAACATCTACAACAAACAATGTGGAGTGATTTTCCATGCGTATCACGCACTTACCTATTTCACCTTTATTTTGAAAATACCTTAAAGTTGCACAACTCTATTTTCAAAACAAAAGACAATGAAGGATTTTCATAGTGATATCTGTATTCGGTAGGTCAATTTCATACAGAACTTTCACTTCAGAAGCAATTTCATTTTTGCACAGTGTCATCTATATTGTAATAGTACTAATCATGTGACCGCCATACACAGATACGGGCCTAACCGCTTCTCGTTTCATAATCCAACCAACACTTTTACTCAAAATTATATTTTTTCAAAAAAAAAAAAAAAAAAAAAAAAAAAAAAAAAAAAAAAAAACAGCATAAAAGATACATTTTTTAGAAAGCTAGTTAAAACAAATAGCTTTTAAGATATGAGCTATTTTCTAAAATGTTTATATTTAAAGTTATTGGCATTCAAAATTTCATTCCTGAAATAAACATACCGCTTTCAAAAGAATTGAATTAATCATGATTTTTATTGTTTCGGAAAACTTACAGTAAACAATATGTACTTCATTAGCTGCAGAGAATAAAATAGGAAAAGACTTTCACGTCATTTGGCTATGAACCAATGAAATTAGCTTTAGTTTTAGAAGTGGAGTTTTAAACATTTCAACTCGATTTTTTGCTTATTTATTTCTGAAATGAAAATGGAAAGACAGAAGACTAGGTCTCAAAATGGCTGTTACTAGTTTTCTAGAAAGAAATGGCAGAGTCTAAAATAATTTTGTAAGTTTTATGCTCAATTGATAATCTTACTAGCTAAGACAAAAGATTTTATCGAACACACGTTCATAATGAAAATGAGTAGCTTTATAATGAGTTCATTTAACTTCAAAATTTACCAAATTTAAGTACATTGCACCTTTTTTTGTATAGGTAAGTCACTAAATTCTGCCATTATTTTTAACACAATCATACTGATTGGTAACGTTATCATACGAATTGAATATTTCCAACTTAGCGAAAAAATTTCGAAGCCAGGAATAGAATCTAGGTCCTTGGCTTACATTGCCAATGTTCTACCGTTTAAGCTACCTGAACTGAAAGCCGGCGAGCACATTTCGTTCGGATAACATTATTGGTAATAAGCATCTGCTCTGCCAATTAGATAGCTCAACAGAAGAAACCGCAGGTAGAGGAACTCCATATAAACGATTGGGACGCAGATATACTGTGAAAAAAAATCCGTTAAAATACGGAAATTGTACTGGAAATCGAGACGCCAGTACTATTTCCATATTTTTAGGTAGATTTCGTATGAAATACTCCCTATTACATTCTCCCCTATGTTGGAATTTCTGAAAACTTTTTGCAGATTTACACCGATCATGACCCCTAGAACCCAAAACCACCCTCAGTAAAAAACTTTATACATCTATCTATCTATCTATCTATCTATCTATATATATATATATATATATCACTTTCTTCTGGACACGATAACTTCCACAATTCTACACAAATCTCTTCCAAACTGCTACATAAAATCAAGGGGCATAAAATCTCGGTCAAGTTCGTTGAATGGGCAAAATCGGACCAAGGGGATGGAAATAGAGAGGGATTTTGTGAAAAAGGAAAAACCCCCCATAACTTCTTAAATTTTGTACATATCAAATAAATTTAAAGTTTTTATTACTTCTAAAAATAGGGCAAAAAATTTATGTATCACAGATTTTTGATAAAATTAAAAATGTGCTCAAGGGACGCAAAAAATACGGTTTTTGTGAGAAAAAAATTCGTAACTTCGTCAATTCTCAAGATATAAAATCCAATTAATTTTATTATAAATTTCCTTAACATTATCTATAACTTTTATATTCACAAGTTTTTATTAGGACCAATTCGTACCAAAAAAAAAAAAAAAAAAAAAAAAAATTAAAAACGAAAGCAAAAAGAGGGGTTTGAGAAGAAAAAAATCCATAACTCCGTCAATTCACAAGATATAAAATCCCCATGAATTTATCATATATCTTCGTAATATTGTCTAAAACACTGATATAGACAAGTTTTTGATAGGACCAATTCTTACAGCAAAAACAAAGTAAAAATACATAGCTATTGGAGAAAAAAAATCATCTTATTAAGGTTGTATTCAAATCCAAACTGTTTATTTTCTTACTCATTTTTAAATTCATTTTTGCTCTCAAACGCATCCAACTGGCAGATTCTCTTATTCAGAAACTATATAATATACCGTAATGATCGATTTTTGGATAGAGGCAGAATATATTACAAAAAATAATGTCAAAGTGGGCATTTTGAACAGAATTTTCCGATGCGATTGTGTTAGAAACGAAAATTATTGTCCTACTGAGAAAACAATTGTTTAAAAATCAAGTTTTAATTAATTGAACAAAAAATAAAAACACGGGTTGCTTATAAATCTCTTTAAAAATCCCGTCAGCAAGTTTAATACTTTTTCTTTTAAAAATGAATCTGAAAATGTGCCATAAAATTTCGAGTTATTGAGCATGGTAAAGTATTTTTTTTTTTAATACTGCCTTAACATGATTCTGATAAAACCAGCTATTATATAAAAATGAAATAAAAACTCGTTAAAAGCGGCCAGATAAAATTGTTAAAGTGGGTTTATCTCTAATCATGTTTTAGTTTTTGTTAGTGAAATTGGTATACTTAACTTCGAAATCTACCTCCGCCTGTAGGCCGGGCCGGCAGGGATTTTTTCATGTAAATTCCAGAAAATCTTCCGTTTTTTTCATATTTCCGTGTTTAAAAATTTCCGTTTGAAAGACAAAAAATAACTTTTTAAGGGCAAACTTACATCTTTATCATTTTTATTCTTCAGTTTTCAAGGACACGTTAACATCAAGGTCATGACACCTATATTTAATTCAAACAGTGAAGAAATAACACTTACCCCGAAAGGGAATCGAACTAAATAACTGTCCTCTTCCAGCTTGCTGCGCTTTACCTTTACGCCAAGGTTACACAAGCTACGTTTTCAAATATCTTTACTTATTTCAGATGCATTTTATAAAGCAAAGGCAAGATGTTAAGGAACAAGATGACAAGGGGATTATTTGATTTCGCTCGGATAAATTTATTGGTAATAACAGCTGGTCTGCCATGCAGACAGCTCAAGTAATAGTATATCTATGTACCAATTGTTTATATGGAGTTCCTTTACCTGTAGTTTATTCTGTTGAGAGCGAAATATGCTCGCCGGTTGTCTGCCCAGGTAGTTTAAACGGTAGAGCATTGGCACTGTTAGCCAAAGGTCTGGGTTCGATTCCCACCTTGGGCATTTTTTCACTCAGTTGGAAATATTCAGCTAGTATGATAATTTTACCAATCTGTAAGATTGAGTAAGATTGTGTTAAAAATCATAGTATATCGACATACCAATCGTTTATATGGAGTTCCTTTACCTGCGGTTTATTCTGCTAAGCTGTCTACATGGCAGACCAGATGTTATTACCAATAAGGTTATCTAAGCGAGATATGCTCGCTGGTTGTCAGCCCAGGTACCTTAAACTGTAGAGATTGGCAATGTAAGCCAAGGATATGGGTTCGATTCCCGGGGTGGGCATTTTTTCACTCAGTTGGAAATATTCAATTCGTCATTATATTATGCGTGCGATTTCTGTATATAAAAAGAAAAATAGTACGTACCTATATATATATATTTCGTTTAAAGCATTTTGTAATTTTATTGTTTAACAAACTTAATAAAAAATATTTAAAGCATGGATTCCGTGTAATCAAAATGCATTGATTCTGCTTCCCCAAGTTATAGTCCAGGCAATAGGGAATTTTACCTAGCAAAATTAATGGTAGTATACTGGAAATCGGCTTTCTAGACTTTTTTGGGTCGCTGAATCCGAATTTGTAACTTCCCACAAAATTTCCCCCGGCAACCTCCCCAAATTTTGGTAAAAAGGCACCCCAAGAAAGGTTTTTATTAAAAAATTCCATTTTTTTATTGTTTTAGAGAAAAAGTATCTAGAAAATCAGAAAGTAGACAAAATTTCCAACAAATTAGATGTATGACATTATAACTTAGGATGAAGGGATCTGCCTCGGAACATGCGCGCGGTGCTGCGTAAACTAAGTTGCGCAATTCCACTTAACCACTCACACGCTTACATTCGCCCTCCCATCTCCCCTCCGAACTTTCTCTATAAGGTTTACTTTAAGATTTTTGGGTCGCTGAATCCGAATTTTCAACTTTCCTCCAAAAATTTCCCCCCCGAACCCCCCCCCCCCCCCCAAATAGTTGTTTTTAACCCAAATTTCTTATTGTTTTAGGGGAAAAGCATTATGAAATTCAGAAACTATACAAAATTTGCAACAAATAGTATATATGACATTATGAATTAGGATAAACGGGGAGGGTGAGGGCTGCCTCTGATCATGCACTGCGGCTGTACGTGCACTAAATTACGAAGTTCAGGCAATTGGGGATTTTATCTGGCAAAATTAATACTAGTTCTGGATTTCGACTCACTTTATGTTTTTTGGGTCGCTGAATCCGAATTTGTAACTTCCCACCAAAATTTCACCCGGCAACGCCCTAAAAAATTGATTTTTTGAAAAAAATTGTTTTTTGAGAAAAGCGCGCGGGGAGTGTTCCGAGGCTGCCTCCTCTCTCCCCGTTTATCCTACGTCATAATGTCATATATCCTATTTGTTGCAAATTTTATCTAGTTTCTGAATTTCGTAATGCTTTTCCCCTAAAACAATAAGAAATTTAAGTTAAAAAGAACTATTTGGGGGGGGGGTTCGGGGGGGGATTTGGGGGGTAAGTTAAAAATTCGGATTCAGCGACCCAAAAAACTTAAAGTAAACCTTATAGAGAAAGTTCGGAGGGAAGATGGGAGAGCTAATGTAAACGTGTGAGTGGTTAAGTGGAATTGTGCAACTTAGTCCACGCAGCACTGCGGCGCATGTTCCGAGGCATATCCCCCCTTCCCCTTCATCCTAAGTCATAATGTCATATATCTAATTTGTTGCAAATTTTGTCTACTTTCTGAATTTCTAGATACTTTTCCCCTAAAACAATAAAAAATGGAATTTTTTAATAAAAACCTTTTTTGGGGGCTTTTTACCAAAATCTGGGGGTGTTGCCGGGGAAAATTTTGGTGGGAAGTTACAAATTCGGATTCAGCGACCCAAAAAACATCTAGAAAGCCGATTTCCAGTACTACCATTAATTTTGCTAGGTAGAGTCCCTATACGGTCTCTATTGCCTGGACTATTAATTTAGTTTTAATCACATGAAATAATAAAATTACGTCTTTAAATTTAGGTAATTATGCGATGTAATGAATAGATTGTGTTATGGCCGATATTTAGAGAATAACTCAAACGGAATTAAATGTGTTTTCATTAACATAACTTTTTTTTTGTTTTTGTTTTCCTGTTTTTTTTGTTTTTTTTTTCGCTGGTTGTGCAATATTTTTCAACACTTTTCAACTAAGTTGAATAGTGTTTATGAATTGAGTTTCTCTGCTTGTTTGTATATCTACCTTTCTACATTCTGCCTGAGCTCTAACCCACGTAAATATAGTCAGATTACCATGAAATTGATGCACTATATGGTTAAAGGTACCGGCCACTTGCGTTTTTAGACGTTTTGTTAAATATCTAGGATACTACATGAGGAATTATCCTGAAACACCAGGTGTGTAAACAAAATAGTAGAGGTCAGACATTTCCGTGAGGATTTTTTTCTCAAACCCCATAAGGGACCGTCAAGAAATTGAAAAAAAAGAATATCTTTTGGATAGCCCTGTAAAAATTAATGTAGCAAAAGCGTTCAAACTATAGGTTATGATTAAGTGCCTTATTATAATAAACTGTGTTCAGTTTTATAAGGATAGCATTTATACTAGTAGAGAAATTAAAGTTTTTATAAAAAGAGTCCCCCATTTCGCCAAGTTTTTTTGTTTATAATTTGTAGAATTCTTAATATAAAAAAAGTTCTTTTCAGAAAATATGACAAACAACATTGTACACAAAACCCTGGAATAAAAATTCAAAAATAATAAAAATTGGGTGAAAAAGGTGCTCGTTTACTAAATAATTTTTCACTACGCATGCCCGAATGTAATCAAAATATAATTTGCATAATGTGTTAGCTTAATGTATAGAGCAACTTTTGTGAAAGTCTCAAAAACATAGTTTGAAAAGAATGAAAA
This sequence comes from Maratus speciosus, assembly GCA_963932465.1. Classification (NCBI taxonomy): domain Eukaryota; kingdom Metazoa; phylum Arthropoda; class Arachnida; order Araneae; family Salticidae; genus Maratus; species Maratus speciosus. The sequence continues at coordinate 287,459,030 of OZ010789.1, read as the reverse complement.
GTGTCGTTGATAGAATAAGCTTAAAATCCATTACTCTGATAAGGAAGCAAAAAGATGGTGGGTTGTATGCAAATACACTAGTTCATGCAATATTGTGTATGCTATATTGGCACTAATCAATGGCTATATGGATATAAGAACAAAAAAAAAAAACTTCTTAAAACACCACCAAAAATTATTAAATGCGGTAGGCCTTTCGAAAGATCTGAGTCTTTCTTCGTCAGGCGCAAAGAAGACGTCCTTCTACTATGAAAGCAGCAGGAAGACTGAAATGAGAGATAAGGGAAAGGAAACAAGCTGAAGAAACAGCCAATAGGAAGTTCGGAATGAACACCCAATAGGAAAGTAGAAGACAACAGCCAATCACAAAAGAGTATAATCAAAACAAAAGAACACAGAGTAGGAGGGACAAAAATTGGGAGGGGGAAAATACAAATAATTAAAAATGGGAAAACATGAAAATAAATAAATAAATAAATAAAATATAAAAAACAGACTAATATTAATTAATACAAAAATAAATTAAATGGTAGTACTGAAAAGGTTTTTCCAAGCTGCAGAGAGCATTGTGGAATCAGATTTATCATTAACAGTGACATCACGATTAAGATAAATAGCAAGATTTTCAAGGAAGTCCAATTCAGAGATACTATTGGCATTAGAGATAATTTTAGCATTTTGAAAATTAAAACTATGGCCAGAATCCCAAGAGTGCTTGGCAATAGAAGATTTAGAAAATTCTTGATTGATTACATAACGAGAGTGTTCTTTTAAGCGGATTTCGAGATTTCTTTTAGTTTGACCAATATAAGATAAATCACAACCATTACAAGGAACTTTATAAATTCCCAATTTACGAAGATCAGGAACAGGGGATTTAGTGGAGGGGAATATGAATTTATTGACAGGTTTAAAGATAATGTTAAAATTGAAACGACGTAAAACTTTAGCTAACTTGAAACATAAAGGAGGATAAAAGGGGAGGACAACCAAATTATCAGGTTTGCTTTTGAGAGATTTGGAAAGAGTTAAGGAAGAACTTAATTACTTAAAAACTGTTGCTGTCAAAAGAGGTTTTAATCCTTCTGTTATCAATAATGCTGTGAAGAAATTCAATAGAACGTCTAATAAATCTACTATTTCCAAATCTGTCAAAAGCAAACCTGATAATTTGGTTGTCCTCCCCTTTTATCCTCCTTTATGTTTCAAGTTAGCTAAAGTTTTACGTCGTTTCAATTTTAACATTATCTTTAAACCTGTCAATAAATTCATATTCCCCTCCACTAAATCTCCTGTTCCTGATCTTCGTAAATGGGGAATTTATAAAGTTCCTTGTAATGGTTGTGATTTATCTTATATTGGTCAAACTAAAGAAATCTCGAAATCCGCTTAAAAGAACACTCTCGTTATTTAATCAATCAAGAATTTTCTAAATCTTCTATTTCCAAGCACTCTTGGGATTCTGGCCATAGTTTTAATTTTCAAAATGCTAAAATTATCTCTAATGCCAATAGTATCTCTGAATTGAATTTCCTTGAAAATCTTGCTATTTATCTTAATCGTGATGTCATTGTTAATGATAAATCTGATTCCACAATGCTCTCTGCAGCTTGGCAAAACCTTTTCAGTACTACCATTTAATTTATTTTTGTATTAATTAATATTAGTCTGTTTTTAATATTTTATTTATTTATTTATTTATTTTCATGTGTTCCCATTTTTAATTATTTGTATTTTCCCTCTCCCAATTTTTGCCCCTCCTACTCTGTGTTCTTTTGTTTTGATTATACTCTTTTGTGATTGGCTGTTGTCTTCTACTTTCCTATTGGCTGTTCATTTCTAACTTCCTATTGGCTGTTTCTTCAGCTTGTTTCCTTTCCCTTATGTCTCATTTCAGTCTTCCTGCTGCTTTCATAGAAGAAGGACGTCTTCTTTGCACCTGACGAAGAAAGACTCAGATCTTTCGAAAGGCCTAGCGCATTTAATAATTTTCGATGGTGTTTTAAGAAGTTTTTTTTTGTTCTTATTCATTCACACCAGTTTTAACTTATTTTCTTTTATATGGATATAGCCCATCATCTTTTTGGGCGCAGCGGATTTTAAGCTTAATCTATCAACAATAATTTTCAGAATTTTCAAGCTAAGTTTTTGTGACTTTTACAAAAGTTGCACTATACATTTACATAACACCTTATACACATTATATTTTGATTGCGTTCGGGCATGCACAGTGAAACATTATTTAGTAAACCTGATCATTTTTCATACAATTTTTACTATATTTTAATTCTGGTTGCAGTGTGTTGTGCACAATGCTGTTTATCATATTTTTTTTAAAGAACCCTTTTTTTATATTAAGAACCCTGCAAATTATAAGCAAAAAACTTGGCAAAATTCGAGACTGTTTTTATGAAAACTTGAATTTCTCTTAAAGTATATGGGGCATTCTCACAATCTTTTGACTTTTGGAAAAAAAAAAATCTGACAAAATTAAACTTGCTAAAATAACATTTTAATCTCATAGACGAATGCCTTAATGATTCAAAATAAAGAAAAAATGGTCAGCAGCGAAATTTTTTTTTATTTAACTTATGTTTAAGTTAAACTTGCGAGTTTAATTTTCCTTACCATTTTACCCCTATAACTTTTTATTTTTATCTAAATTTTTTCTTATAACGAATTTGCATAGTACCCACAGGCCATTCAAATAAGAAATAATAACAATGTAGTACTTTTAATACAGAATTTTTGTATAAGATTGTCTTAAAGGGGTATTAAAAAAGGGACAGTACGGTAAAAAAAGGGGATGGTATTGGAAAAAAGGGACGGTAAGGATGGAACGATAAGGAAAATTACCACCTGTTTTTAGGAAAATCATGTTAAGACTAAGTGATAGCCACAATGTTCATTGATTTTTATAAACAGTTGTTAACATTGGATTAAATTATTATTATTATTTTAATTTACCTCGAAAAGTACAGGAATAAATCTTGGGGACGGTGAGACTACCAATAAAGCCACGATGCTTGAAATTAATATTTAAATGCTGATTTAAATTCTACAGTAAATTTCCTGACAAAGAATTTTAGACATTATTTCTCTAGCATACGTCTCTGCTTGAGAAGAAACTTGAAAAAAATTTTGTGGCTGCATCTGAAATGATTTTCTGTATAATTTTAGAAGAGGGATGGTAAGGAATCTAAAACCCAGGGACATAGTTTAAAAAATAATAACAACTCTAAAAATGTGTGCAGGTTAATTTTCAGCTACATATTTATATAAAACAATAGTTCTAGTTTCAGAAAAAAATTACATCGAATTATTTTTATTTAAACAATTTTATCCAGACAGCTCCAAAATTAAAAATCAGCATCAGGCACACGAGACGGTATAGGAGTTTTCCAGGTGACTGGACCCCTAACATCGTCCTAAACTTATTTATCTCGTTAATATTATTATGCAATCATGCAATGGGATGTTCCCCAGTATATGAAATTAAAAAAAAAACACAAAAAATTGTATTATAAAAATTATTATTCAGGGACATGAAAGTCAAAATATTGTGTATCCCCATATATGCTATCCTCATAAAAATGAACACAGATTATTTAAATAAGCCACTTAAACATAATCTGCAGTTTTGAACGCTTTTGCTGCATTAGTTTTGACAGGGTTATCCAAAATATATTTGTTCTTTTTCAATTTGTAGGCGGTTCCCTATGGGGTTTCGGGAAAAAATTTCGCTGACCTTCGCTAATGTATGACCTATACTAGGACTTCCCTCAGAGGGATTAGTCTGAGCGATATTGCTGAGAACATAGATTTAATAATAACATTTAGAATCAAAGAAAATGAGATGTTATCTTTAATTGTCCATATACTGCGATAAATTGAAATGATGAAAATAAACGAATCGTAGAATTACAAAATCTTATATATAAATTCATATACACTATTTAAAAAAATGGGAAATCAAACCATTCAAGACAGCCATGCATGGATATAAAATTGAAAGTACGCAATATATTAAAAGTAAAATAGAAAATTAAACACAAAATTACTTATATCGGAATTTTAACTGTATAAAATTATGTCGAGCATAATCAAACGCTCCGAACCAATTTCAGTAACTTTAAATGACAAATACATGATGTTTAAAAAGAATGGACTATACTTTATATGGTGTGTGCTCCCCGGAATAGTTAATATTGTACAATATCTGTTTTCCACGGATGCAATGAGGTTGTCAATAACATTTAAAGAATTCTCTCCTCAAAATCTGATATAGTATCAAAGTACCGAATACATCAACAGTGGCATGCAATGCTTCATTAGAGTGTGTTTTAGATATGCTCGATCGGATTTAAATGATGAGTGTAAGCTGGCCACTACATTCGCTGTATTGTTTTGTTTTCAAACATATTCTGCACAAGTTGAGCTGTATTTAGCATGTATTAAATAAAAGAAATCGGCAATGATTACAACATAGAGTATGAGACAAGATCTGAATATATCGCCTGCATAACTTTTGAGCTGTCAAAGTGTCATTTGAAGTAATTTACAAATCCATACATATTTATTCAGCAAATCATGCAAGCTAACATACGTCAATATGAACCCGATTATAAAATTTCACCAGAATAAGTTAATATATAAAAAATCTACTAATGATAATTGAGAATATGACCATATGATAAAATGTCTAGAAAAATGAATCGGATAAAAATTTCATATCACATTTAAAACGGCACTTCCCTCTGTTAGTGACCTTGGCGAGAGAGAGAAAAGCCTAGAGAAGGAACACTTTAACAAGTACTTTCGGGCAACGTACCCACTGTTTCATAAAGGTCTTTATTCAATATTTACCCAATTTATTTAATGCTAGGTGGGTATCTATCAGTTTTGTTGCATTTAAATTGCATGTTTTGCGGAGGAAATGCAGCATTATGAAATATTTAAAGTTGATGTACCTAATAATTCCAAATTTATGGTAATTGAGATCGCTTTCCGTTAATTTCATATTTTTAAATTTTAAATTTTTTAGAAACCATTCATAGAGACAATTGTATATTTTAAAACTAACCCGAAGCAAAATTTCAAGATTTTGGGCTCAGCAGTAACACAGAAATAGAAAATTTTCGAAAGTTTTTTGTTTCTGCACTGTTTTATATAGCGACATTTTTCGAAATTGTTCTATTGCGAGAATTTACGTTATGATAAATACAGCCATATCAATTTTCATGTTTATATGCCTAAAAAATCCATGCACTTTGTTACTTAGATAATCTTTAGATCTTTTTCCGCTTTTTTTAGTATTTCTATTTTTTAGATTTCGTTCTACAACGAGCATTTACATCTTATTAATTACTACCATGCCAAAGTTCTAGTTTCTAACCCCCAACAGTATCCCGAAAATTTCAGTATTCCAAATAAATCATAGTTTAGAACCTTTCTAGAAATTTTTACATTTATCCGTCAAATTGAACCTCTTAGAGAGCGTTCATTACGAGTATTTACATCTTAAAAGTAACTACCGCACCAAATTTAAAGTTTCTAACCCAATCAAATCGCAGAAATCACAATTTTAGAACTTTTTTGCTCCTGCAGCGATGTAGGTTCTTGCACTGACATAAAATGGTCTTTTTTTCGGAGCAGAGTTGGCCACCAACATTTTTTTTAAGTTGGCTATGTAGTTTCAGAGATAACACCTCACAAACGTATAAGCAGTAATAGTATTATATACTTTATAATATTATAACGCTTTATAATATTAGCATTAGATGTACAGATACAAAAGCCATTTATCTGTTAGAAACTAAAGTGCCGGCGTTGCCCAGAATTTGAAGGATGTTTGTTCTGAAAAATCAATTTCAAAATTTTACATACAACACAAAATAAACATTAAAAAAAAGCAGTCGAAATGTTGTATGATATGAAAACACTATATAAAAATGTATAAATATATATAACAGACGCAAAAGAATACAGCTATAAATAAACTTATTTCAATTTATAATTGGAGCAATAATGTTAAAATACGCCAATATTTCCCTAATCGGGTTTTTATCATGCTTCAATACATTTTTTACACTCATATGACGTTATACTATATCCACCACGTCCTTTATATTTCCAATATGACGTAATATTCTCCTCTTTCACGTGGAAACTTTGAAATAGAAAAGTTATGAAGTTATATTCACTTTCATTTTAATTCGTCTCAAACTATTTATTTCATTTTCATTTTTCACTTGAATATCTTGCAATAGAAAAGTTATGACGTAATATTCACCTTTTTTTTAAATTCGGCAAACTATTTATTTCATTTTCATTTTTCACGTGGAAATCTTGCAGTAGAAAATTAATTGTTGCAGTAAAAATTTTATTGTGATTTTTAATTGTTGGCAACTGTTATAACGGAAAATATTTAAATTTGATAAGAAATTGCTGTTAAATTGGTGATTTTTTATTAATTAAAAATTAACTATAAATTATTTCGATTCCGGATTACTTTAGTTGCCTCGGCCATGTTTTAATACACATGTACGTATTTTTTCACAATTTTGGCTTCCAAATTGTGGATTTTTATACAATTACAAACAGACAGATAGACAAATTTTCATTTTTATGTATCTCTCTATTCTAAAAAAAGGTAACTAACGCTGTCACCACCGCCGGTTTTGAATTTTTTGTGACCGGAGGTCTTTCTTCGTTAATATTAAGAAAACAATTGCATACAAAAATATGAAAATTGGTGGTATTATAGCGAAATGTCTCATAAACACGCTAATGTATACAGTTTTCAAATCGAAGAATCATTTTAAGAGATATTTAATGCTAAAGTTGGACAAAATCGTTCCATTAAAAGAGTTTTATAGGAGCAAAAGCTATACATGGGAATTTAATCATTTTTATTTCATTTTATTCAATAGAAGATCCCAGTGTGCAGATTCCATTAATTTTTTTTTAATTTGACTCATTTTTTGAGGTTTTATTTCTATTTTAAATTCAAATATTCAGCATCTTGACAGATATTTTTTACATATTTTAGAAAATGGTATTAATTTCAACTGTTGACAACTGTATAAACAGAGCAAACAATAATGTTTGCTTCAAATAAAAAAAAAAAAAAATATTTACACATTACTATTACAAACAGAAAAAAATCCTTCAAATTAGAATTAAATAATTAGGTATAAAAAGCAGGCACTTATTGGAAATTACGCCATAAAAACTATATTTACATGTGAATTTTAAAAGAGAAAGGATATTGCAAAATAAATTCATTAACATGCGTTATAAGTCTGAAATAGAAGGAATTACGTCACATTACACTTATTATGCAAAATGAACAAAAAATAGTATTGCAAAACAGTTTAAATTTAAAAATTGCGCGAGACAAAATATTAGAGGTTAAATATTAGATTTTTTTCAAAATTTTATTATTTGCGTTTGATGTGAGGTGTTCAGCTATAAGTATGCAAAATTTCATGTCTCCAACTTAATTAGGGGCTGAGTTAGAAAAATTGTTTAAGATACACAAGTTAGAGCACAGAGGGTTAAATATTAGACCTTTTTCAAAATTTTATTATTTGTCGTTTGATGTGAGGTGTTCAGCTATAAGTATGCAAAATTTCATGTCTCCAACTTAATTAGGGGCTGAGTTAGAAAAATTGCTTAAATTACACAAGTTAGAGCCCAGAGGGTTAAATATGACTTTTTCAAAATTTTATGATTTATCGTGTTATCGCAAGTGTTCAGCTATAAGTATGCAAACATTCATGTCTCCAACTTAATTAAGGGCTGAGTTAGAAAAATTGCTTAAAATACAGAAGTTAGAGACTTGAGGGTTAAATATGACTTTTTAAAAATTTTATGATTTATCGTGTTATCGCAAGTGTTTAGCTATGAGTATGCAAACTTTCAAGTCTCCAACTTAGTTAGGGGATGAGTTAGAAAAATTGCTTAAAATACATATGTTAGAGCCCAGAGGGATAAATATTAGACCTTTTTCAAAATTTTATTATTTGTCGTTTGATGTGAGGTGTTCAGTTATAAGTATGCAAAATTTCATGTCTCCAAATTAATTAGGGGCTGGGTTAGAAAAATTGTTTAAAATACATAAGTTGGAGCCCAGAGGGTTAAATATTAGACTTTTTCAAAATTTTATTATTTGTCGTCTGTTGTGAGTTGTTCAGCTATAAGTATGCAAAATGTCATGTCTCCAACTTAATTAGGGGCTGAGTTAGAAAAATTGCTTTAAATACACAAGTGAGAGCCCAGAGGGTTAAATATTAGACCTTTTTCAAAATTTTATTATTTGTCGTTTGATGTGAGGTGTTCAGCTATAAGTATGCAAAATTTCATGTCTCCAACTTAATTATGGGCTGAGTTAGAAAAATTGCTTTAAATACACAAGTGAGAGACCAGAGGGTTAAATATTAGACCTTTTTCAAAATTTTATTATTTGCCGTTTGATGTGTGGTGTTCAGCTATAAGTATGCAAATTTTCAAGTCTCCGATATATATAGTTTCTGAGAACGGGCTCTGTGACAGACGGACGGACAGACAGACAGACAAAGAAGTGAGACAGGTAGGGTTTCGTTAAATGAACGAAACTCTAAAAACATGCTGCAGATGACTGTAACAACATCCTAAAATTACATTACCATCAGCGATCTACCAATCCCGAATTTAGTTTATATTCGTTTCATATATTTTTATTCTTTTGTGCGGCCCTGTAAAATAACTATCAATATTATATACAGTAAAACCTCTGAATATCGGACACCTCGAGAATGCAGAATTTGTCCTCTATTTAGAGGTGACCGCTACTGAGAGGAAAACATGTACAGTTATTTAAGTGTTGGTAATCGAAAAAATGTCCGCTAAACAGAAATATCCGCTAATCGGGTGTGTCCGCTATGGAGTTTTTACCAGTAAAACCTCTGAATAGCGAACACCTCGGGAGGGCAGAATTTGTCCTCTATTTGGAGGTGTCCGCTACTGAGAGTAAAAAAATGTACAGTTATTTAAGGGTTGGTAATCGAAAAAAATGCCCGCTAAATAGAGGTGTCCACTAATCGGGTGTGTCCATTATGGAGGTTTTACTGCATAATAATATCATCCTTTACAAGAAAATTGCATGCTGTATGATAGACAGACAGACATACAGAGATTGATAACCTCCCGGAGCAATAAACACTCATGTCTTTCGTTTTAATCATCCACAATTGTATGTCATACAACAGGCTAAAAACGGTCACCGTGGTACGGCGTACTGTATTATTATTTGTTTGCCCACCAAAACTGGTTGCCACGGGTTGTTGCAAGGTTTGTGATCACGTGGTTGAAACTGATCTATTCAATATTACTGCGTGCGTATTTTTTTTTATTTGCTCCATGTGTTCAAACAAGTTGTCTACGAAAACATCCACCGGTGAAAGTGACGCACACCAAATTTCTGTGACGTATGCAGATAAATTGTGCTTTTTTATCAGTTTTTTAATATAATTTTTAAACGGTTTGGAACTTATTTTTCATAGTAGGTGCATTCAGTAGGTGGCCCTCGTAGGTACCTTCTGGTGCAATCAGAAACGAAATCCGACAAATATTTTTTGAGTTATGCTTGACGAAAAGTTTTTATTAGGCTTTTTTTAGTAGGACATGGCGTTAATATCCATCGTAGCTGTAATGTGTCCGGACAGTAATATTTCGCTGAGTATTAGCCTTCGCTTCGCTCAGACAACTATACTGTTTACACACTTGAAGTTTCAGGTTAATTCTTCATGCATTTTTCTAGATATTTAACATAACGTCTAAAATCGCAAGTGGGCGGTCACTTTTCGCCATATAGTGCATAAGTTATTGGGATTTACTATGGGATGTTCGATATTGAAAATGAAGTGTGTAGCTATTATCTTTCATTTACAGGGAGACAAAAAAATTCCATTACGGTCTGTGGGGAAGAGATCGTTTGCATTGTATTTCAAAGTTATTACACTATTTTAAACATATCAAAATTTATATATATTACTGAGGTGTACCACAAAGCACTGTAGAATCCAGTGTACATATAATTTATCGTTCATTTACAGGGTCACACAAAAGATTTCGGCAACAGTACCGCCTATGAACAATGATTGCTCGAAATGCGTTTTCAAGTGTGGTACGCGTTTTATTAGCACACGATATGCTATTTCTTTCTCCCAGCAAGTTAAGTTTCGTCTCCAAAAATAACGTTCCGTTGTATAAGCCAGCCGTAAAACAAAGTAGATGTATCATTCTACTGTTAAATACTCTATTGCAATATTTTTCACTTCAAAGCATCGCACATTTTCAATTTTTATACCGTCGTATTGAGAAAAAAAGTAGTTTTTAATGCAATGTGTTTGAAAACTGCATCTAAATTTATTTTCATATTAATTTTTTTGTAGATTTTAGCGCCATTTGTTTAATTTTGGCAACTCAAGTACTCCATTTCTGTAGAAAGTAAAGAAAAAATAGTTGGAAAATGGTAATTATATCTTTTTGTTGCCATTTTCTCATATCTACTGAAACAAAAATGTAAAATACGTGCTATTTTGAAAAAATATAAATGAATGATTTCTGATAAGACATGGAGCTATTATAAACTATATTTAATTTAATTATCTATATTACAAACAAATGAAGGCATATGTATCATTAGATAGTTGATTTTTTTGTCGAGTTTCTTAAGTGACATCTATTTTCTTGGATTTGTGTATTATTCAGCGATAGTGACATCATATGAATATTTTACTGCAGATGTTGTTTAAGACTGGATCGTAAATGAGGAATATTTCAGAGGATGCGGATGACGTCATTTTATATAAAATAGAAGCGTGTGTTTTAAGTCTTAAAACTGAATAATGTTATATATTATTTATATTATTATACATATCTATTTTTTTTCGTCGGAGGCGACACTAAATTCTGAAAAACAGAATTCCTGCTTTCTAGTCTTTCTTTCTTTCTTTTCTTTTTTTTCCTTTCAAAAGTAGAAGATTAAAATATAGAGATGTTTTTAATTTTTATAATTTAACTATTTTTTTTTTACACACTACTTGGTGTGTATAAATTCTATAGATCATATACGGGGCTACACAAAAGTTGTCATGTACATTTTCGTTTATTGACGGAAACTTCTTTATTGAAATTTCAATTGTGCTATAAGTTTAACTGAGCTAAATTTCAACATACTATGTAGAGTACATATAAATGTAAATAGATTAACACAGGATTGCACAGAATATTTGTTTTTTTTTCGATCATTGCTGGTAATTGCAGAACTTGGGTTATGAAATGCGGCATGCGTTTTCTAAATTGTTTATTTAGATATCATCTTTTACCTTAATAAAATGTAATGTTTTCTTACATCACTAGCCTCCCTTGGAGACCTGTTTGGTTGCTTTACAATTTATCTTTGGCAAAGCATGCTAAGCATTGTGTCATAATACTTTTATTCATAATTTAATTTACTTGGACTCTCTTAAATGTAATTAATATAAACCCTTAAGCTAATATTAGTTTTTGTTGCATTAAAATATCTCAATTGGTTGATTTTCTGTAAGCAAGTAAATCCTATTGGTTTACAATGGAAGTCTATTGGAATTTGGCGAAATATTAGCGATATCGCCAAGTTGGTGCCACTTTTGACAAGTAATTTTGGTCGGCAAATTTGGCGATATATCGTCAAGTTGGCGACAAACTTGGTGGCATTTGTCGTCAGAACAGGGTTCCTCCCCCTTTGGTAACTCCCCCTTATAGGTATGGAGATGCATTAAATGCTGTTCAATAACCAATGATATGCGTTTCATTCGGACATTGCCATTAAACAATTAACAAATAATCGCGATTGCTGTGCCACGTACAATAGCATAACATATATATATATAGATTTTGAATGTGTTGGAAGGTGTTTCATAACATGTGCTGGACGTATGATTTTTCGTTGTTGTTTCAAACGTATAATGGTATCTAAAATAAAACTCTTTGCAGATGTAAAGGGAAAATGTAGATAATATTTTCATTAACTGTTGTGTGGAATTAACTGAAAGAGCTTTTTATTGAAAATAATTTTTAGATGCTTTTTTTTATATTGTTGTTAGTTATTTTTATATAATTTAGAATAAAAATAATGTGTTTTATTTATTGATTTTATTTATTTATTCATTTTCTTTTTTTTTTAATATAAAATAGAGTTTAGAGGCTCCGGACTATAAGCTGCATAAGGCAACTGGACTCCCCGAGCGACCGTCTAGAGCAGACGGAAAGACAGACTTATTTATACATAGAAAATTATAACAAGTTGAAAATTGTATGTCAAACGTAGTAAATGATGTGCGTTCTTACTATAACTAGTTTTATAAATATTTTTTGCACTGCATATTGTACTGAATGTATATTTTAGTGCAATTCATAAGTGCATATCAATTTCATTCTGTTCGAAAGGCTGTAACATCATTAAAATGCATTTGAAATAAGTTTTTCCCATTGGCCGTAATGTAACTGAAAACTTTTGACTGTCCCTGTAATTAAACTATACATACGATTTTCATAAAATTTGAAATAACCCGACAAAATTTTATAACAATTATATATATTAAATTCCAGACCATTCCGTTGGGTAGTTTTTGCTCTGTTACATGCGGACGGACGGACTGACAGACAGACAGACCGAACGACGACTATAGGTGCTATGTATTTATATAATTACGAACGCACCTAAAAACGCTTAAGAAATAAGGTGATAATTATGTAAACCAAGAAACAGAGATTTCGTAAAAGATAAACTAGGTGTGATGAAACCAGGAACTTGTATACAAAAAAACTATTATTTACCCCAAGAAGTTATTTCTCATTGAATAAAAAATTGTTTGTTTTAACTGAAGAATCAACATAATATTCGAATAGTAATTAAATTAGTTCATGTAACTGCTTCTAAAACAATTAAGACATTCAAGTAGCCGGCTTTATTCGACTTTCCCGTATTATTACATAGGCGAAATAGTGGAAGCACTCTGGTGTGAAGGTAAAATATTGAAAAAAATAATAATTATAAATGTCTGCTTTATTTTACATGCAATTTATTTTACATGTAGATAATTTAAGTCTTATTATTTTATCTTAATTTAGTTTAATTCAATTTTACTTCATTATATTCCAAACAACCCGACCATAAATGTGGTTACTAATCTTCTCTTATGAATTAAGTTATCAAGACCAACTTTACTTGTGATAAAGTATTTCAATGTTCCCATGTTGATGCCTGTTTCTAAGCTATAATACTGCAAATTATACCTTTGGGAAATGAAAGGAAATTAAGTGTGATCATACTATCCCAAGCCAATCAAGAAAATAGCACACGTTTGCAATTTTGGTTCAGTAAGTCACAGAATTAGAACGATAAACGCCAAATTGTAATCTTAATACATAATGAAACTATTATGTGTTTGTTAAATTTACTTAGAATGTAAATATTCCTTAATTTATGTAACAGTCTAAAATCACACACTTTAATAAATAACATTTTTAAATATAATTAGTAATAACTTTCTTTTCAGAAGTTACTATAGTTATGAGCATATTGTTACATTACATAAGATTCAAAAACTGTTAATTGTTTTTTTGAAAATGAGATAATTAATAAATGTAACGCTTGTTAATTAATAAATGTCAACATTGATTTCATATTGATTAGTTATTTATAGTTAATAAATGTTAACACTTTCGTCCTGGATTAAATGTACATACGTCTTTGGGGTAAATGTATCTCCACCTCCGGGTTGTGTTTTTGAATTTTATATGCAACAACATTTCTCAGAAACTCCACACAATATTCTCATTTTTACAATCGGTGTACTGTGCATATACCATGCATATACTGTGCATATGTGTACATGTAGCTCCACACCCGGGTTCTATTTCTCCATTTTACGTGTTACATTATTTCTAAAAAAAAATGTACACAATATTCGTATTTATACAATAAGTGTACCAGGCATATAAATATCTCATTTAGAAACAGTAGAATTATTAAATGCATTTAGATCGAGAGGCGTCTGCTCATTACCGTCTCAATGCTCAAGGCCTCCGGTCTGATTTCGTGACGTACCAAATGAAGATTAACCCCTTGAAGTACAAGCAATTGCGTTTGTGTAATACTTAATTCCCACCGGAAATTTAGAAAAATTTTATTTCAAAATAAGGAAAAGCAATTTTACGACTTTTCTCCCCTAAACTCAGAAAACTAAAATTTCCTAAAAATTTTCTGGTGCGAATCCTGATTAATCGTAGGTGGTATATAATATATACCGCTTCCCCTTAACCCCTTGAGGGGCGGTGGGATACATTTTATCCCACCTACGATTTGCACCAGAAAAATTTTAGGAAATTTTAGATTTCTGACTTTAGTGGAGAAAAGTCGTAAAATTGCTTTTCCTTATTTTGAAATAAATTTTTTCTAAATTTACGGTGGAAATTAAGCATTACACAAACGCATTTGCTTGCCCTTCAAGGGGTTAATCTTCATTTGGTACGTCACGAAATCCGTCCGAAGGCCTTGAGTATTGAGACGGCAATGGCCTGCTCAGACGATCACCCCATCGAGTTGGCGATTGAAATTCCAGGATTAGATTTAAAATGCGACTGGTCTGCAAAGTCATATCTTGGTAGAAAACACATGCAAATCAGGGTTTAGTGATTGACTGGTAGGTTTACAATTGCGTTTTCTTGCACCCAAAGATATGAAAACATGGACGACTGAGAGCAGAAAAACACAATGATAAACCTACCTGTCAATCGCTAAAATCGGGTTTGCAGATGATTTCCACCAAGATATGACTTGGCAGACCAGTTGCATTTGAATATGTGAATCGAGTTTGAACTAATCCTGGAGTTTCAGCAGTCAACTTGATGAGGTAATGGCTTGTGCAGCCGTATCCCGATCTAATTCATTTGTAATATAAATACGGGTAAAGATAACGTGGGTAGAATGTAGTACTCCCACGGTTTCTACTTTTTATTTCCATCAATTTATAATATTAAACTTCGCCATATTTACTGATAGAAATTCTGCGAAGAGAAACGGTGAAGATTACTATTAAATATTATTAGTATGAGTTGTAAATTTTGAATTAAATGAAAAAGTCACCAGGCCAGGACTAGAACAGCCGTTCCTCTGCCAACTCAGCGGTCCTGGACAAATCTTGCGAGCTCAATTCACTCATATAATTAAGATAAACTTTTGAGAATATCATTTGGTCTTGTATCAGAAACAACTCAACAGAATAAATCAAATGTATTGGAACCTTTTCAGATGCTCTTATCAAAAGGTAATCAGAGTGAAATCGTAGTACTATAAAAGAGGACGTGTGCACAGGGGCTGATTAACGCCGCGGTAAACATTCACCAGTAAATCTGAATAGATATTTTCATCTTATTTAGGCGCCTTATTAAATGTAGAATTTCTGTTCTATATAAGGCGAAAATTTATATTTGTTTTTACTGGTGGGAGTTTTCCCTGACTATAATCAGGCCCTGACTCTGCGAACCGTGCATGTATTTTCAGTCTCTGCAAAAATATTTTTGTTAAGGAGAACTGCATCATGGTTCGTACGGATACCGTTATTTCTCCAGGAAAGCTAACGGTATCTTCTTATATAAGAGGAAATCTAGGTTAAACGCGCAAAATTTCGCCTTCTTCTAAGAAGAGATTTTCTATAAGAAAATACTGGTGCTGAAAAATTTTCTGGTCTGCAAATTTCAAAAAGACGTACGAACCATGTGCATATTTGACAACCTCCTAATTTTTTAAATACCAGTAAATTCTTACAAAAATGTTAATTTATTTAATTGCAGTGATTATATAAAAGAAATATTTCGGCATAAAAATATTGGTGTTAAAAAATCGGGAGGTTGGCAACTATGGAGCTGGAAGGCAAATACGTGAAACATATTGAGTTTTGGAATCGCTTTTGTACACCTTATTTACCAGGGCTCATAGCATACAGAAAAATGTTATTACTCTATCATTTGCTCTAATCAATAATCTTCAGAATACATTAGATATACCATGAAGATAATTATTTCACAAAAGTGGTGGTAGGAAGAATAAAAATTTATCCTATACGTTGCGAGTATTGATTTACTTTTACTAATTTTATCATTTACTTTTACCCCCACTGTAATTAAGTTAAAATACCAATAAATTTTCTTAATTTTACTACTTTACAACTATTAGCTTTGGTTCAGTGCAGCAAAAACTTAAAAAAAATTTAAGCATTTTCGTTTACTTATATCTAGTCAAATTTCTGGACACCGTCCACTTGATGAGCTCGCCAGATTTATGTATTCCATGTGATCGACGTGGAAATGAGCAGAGGCTCGTCTGCTATTTTGCACTTTAGTGAATCTACCTAACCTACGCACTAAATTTGGGAAATATAATAGAACGCTTTTGAACAGAGTGAAATAAGTTAAAGTACAGTAGAACCTCTTTTATCCGAAACTCTTTTAACCGAAACTCACGGTTAACCAAAATACATTTTAACGTTTTTTACTATCACATTCCTTGTGTGCAAAATGCATTTTGAAAGGTTTTTTCTTTCTTTTTTTAAAATATCATATTCCTTGTGTGCAAGTGATCCTTTCCGAACTACTAGTACATACAAATACTTTCGATCTCCTTTCTTAGAGTTATTTCGAATTAAACTTGAGCTCCCGTAAGCTGCAGAGTGGAACGAAGAAAACGAACAAATTAGCAATTCCGAAGCTTTTGAATATTTTTCAAAAAATTTGGCATGGCTGGAGTCGTAGAAAGGCTGTGATAATGGTGAACTAATAATATTAAAGAACTCTGTGATAGAGCTTCAAAGCAAATGCAATCGAAACTGCGACAAACAAAACATTGTGAAATATGTAAAAAGTGCTTAGTTTAAAAATTAAAATTCAGGTAATTTATTCCTGCTTCTATTTTGCTATTGTTTTATTTTTTATTAAGCACTTGTTACCATAATAAAAAATAGCGCATATATTTCTCCTTAATCTTAAAATTGAAGTATTCTCGATTGTCCGAAAATTTCGATTTTCCGAAAGAGGGTCGGTCCCAATTACTTCGGATAATCGAGGTTCTACTGTACAAGAAACGCAATGTACTACAAGCAAAAATTTCCAAACTTTTATGACTCGTTAACCGCTGGAAGAAATGAACGCCCTTGGCTCCTATTCCCCTAGTTTTTTTTTTTTTTTTTTTTTTTTTTTTTTTTTTTTTTTGCAATATTTTCTTCTATCTTTACAAGAAGAAAGTATTAAATTCGTGAAAATTTTCGAGTTCCGGTTTTCGACGGATTTACAAGTTTTAGGGATCAGAGATCCCGAAAAACATGTTTTTACTAAATGTCTGTCTGTGAGTCTGTCTGTCTGTGTTTCTGCGTGTGACACAAATTTTGTGGGAGCTCTATCTCAAGAACTAATGCACGGAATTTAATTAAAATTTATATTCAGTTAGTCCCTGATATAAATTGGTGCTGATTAGTTTTTGGTGTAAATTGTTGAACAGGTAGCGCTGCTATGCTGCATTTTTTTACGATTTCGGCAATGACTCTATCTCAATAACTAATGCACAGATTTCATGAAACTTCAGATTCAGTTAGTCCTTGATATGAGTTGATGTTTACTACGTTTTGGTGCAAATCTCCCAACAGATGGCGCTGCTATATATCATTTTTCCCGATTTCTGCAATGTCTCTATCTCAAGAACAAATGCGTGGATTTTCATCAAGCTTCAGATTCAGTTAGTCCTTGAAATGAATTTGCGCTGACTACGTTTTGGTGTAAATCGCTCAAAAGATGCCGCTACTACGCTGCATTTTTCCTCATTCCCGCAATAATTTTATCTCAAGAAGGGGTGCACGGATTTTATCTGACTTCAGATTCAGTTATCAAGTTGACTGAAGTTGTTGCTTATTAGGTTTTGATATATATCGTCCAACAGTTCGCGCTGCTATGTAGAATTTTTTACGATTTCCGCTATAGCTTCAATCTCAAGAAAATGCACGGATTTTCACGAAACTTCATATTCAGTAAGAAATTGACATAAGTTAACCCTCCGTCTACCAGACGGGTCCATTGGACCCGACAGGTACATACAAAATATTCATTCAAACCAGAAATTTCTTTAAAATAAACTAAGTATATAAACCAGACAAAAATAAGGTAAATAAATAAGTTAAATAGTTTTAAATAAAAATTCTGGTGTAGAACGTTTTATTAAAACTTGAATAAAATTCCCGGTAGATCTAGGGTTAATGTTGATTAGATTTTGGAGTAAGTCATGTAACCGGCTGCATTTTTCAGGAAGTATTAACATGTATGAGATAGAAGAAAGATTTGGGATTGCCACATCCGACTAGTTTAACTTGTAAGAACCATGGATAGAAAAATGAAAACAAAAGAACAGCAACAGGAGGCAGATAAACCTAATTTTGGTTCTACATCTACATTTAATGTAAACTTTATAGGGAGCAGGTTTCTTAATATGACAGGCGTGCTTTTTCACCCTTGTGTATTTCTTGCGTGTTTAGTGTTATTTTGCTGAAGTGGAGTTTTAAGTCATTTGCAATATTAAGAGATAGTACAGATCTTCGCTGTTTTCAAAACAGTCAATCTGAAAATACCTATTATCGATTGATTCAGCTATTTCGCGTCGAATTCTGATTCGGAACACAGTCTCATCCAGTTCGCTTACATCTTCCCGCGTTCCCCCAAGGGATAAGCGTGCCACACTTAAAGAAATCCTGAAATAGTGACCGCGTATTTTAACCCCTTAACAGTGACATTTGTTTTCTTACAAAAAAATTAAAAATGGGGCTGGACACTACTTTTTCCATACTAAAATATTTACCTTACTTAATCGAAAAATATCTGACAATCAGTAAAGATAAATTTACAATTACAAATTAGTGGTATCAAAATGCTTTTAATAACGAAGCAAGCAAAATTTTCTTTCCCGAATCCAGTTCGGGCCACACTGTTAAGGGGTTAAAAAGGTATATTTATTTAACATAAAATTAGACTTTTCAATATGCTGTTTTTGAATCTTTTTACATAAAATACCTTACATTAGTGTACGTAAAATTTCCTAAACATTATACAGACATCTATGTACAGTGTTCGCATACGTCCCGTTATTTCCCAGGTAATTTTCTTTTTTTATAGAAAACTAAATCTAGGTTAAAGACACTAAATTTCGTCATATTTAAAGATAGATTTTCACTAATAAAATACTGGTACCGAAGAATTTCCTGGTCTGGAAATTTCAGGACCTGTACGAACCCTGTATGTATCATTTGAAATGGAGAGTTGCTAGGTTGTAATTGTGTAACATGGTTAAAAAAATAACGAAAACGAATTTTTTCCGTAGATTATCATATAATGGAATAATTTTGAGTATCTCTGTGAACGAAGTATATTTGGTACACATACCATATTCGATAGCAAGCATTTTGTTATGTATGGGCATTTCCACGAGCACTTGTCGTGTAAGTCACATACTAGGATTTTGACTACCAG
Source organism: Maratus speciosus (assembly GCA_963932465.1). Classification (NCBI taxonomy): domain Eukaryota; kingdom Metazoa; phylum Arthropoda; class Arachnida; order Araneae; family Salticidae; genus Maratus; species Maratus speciosus. Next base: position 287,439,437 of record OZ010789.1, on the reverse strand, counting down.
TATTCTACCAGTAATTTAGACTACCAGTAATTTAGAACGGAAAAATGTGACTTATTTTATAGGAGATATCTCATTAATTGAAAAAGGCGAAGCAAACTTTTATAAAATAACGGTGGACAACACGCATAGTCTGTGACTTACACGACAAATGCTCGTGGAATTACCCGTATATAAATTTCTATATCAGTCATGTACAGGTTGTCCATAACTAAACGACCCTACTGTACAATTGTCTAAATACGAAACTATAGGTCAGAAAGTTGTCAAAATTTGTGTCGAACATAAAAAATGGAATGGGAATTTGGATGAGCGAAAAAAAATGTTAGTTCAAAATTTCGCTACCAGAGGGCGTTTTAAAATAAATTACACATTTAGCCACCTCCCACTGTATACTAGACCTGAGCTCTAACAAAAAAAATGGCGGCTGTTGTAGGCGGATATTTTCTTTTCAGAGCTTGTACGAGCCGTTCAATTCGAACACCAATAATTTTTAAAAGATTTCACGTTTTATTTTTTTCAGGGGGCGGTCTGTATAGTTGTCTTATTTAATCTGAGAAAAATAAAGCGTAAAAAATGTGTAATTCACTAAAAAAGCCCCTTGAAGGCGAAATTTTGAACTAAAATTTTTTTTCGCTCAAACAAATTTCCATTCCTTTATTATGTCCGTCACAAAATTTCACAATTTTCTGACCAATAGTTTCGTTTGTAGACAACTTTAAAGTGGGGTTGTATAATTATGGACACCCTGTATATAAATTTCAATATGTTTCAAATAGTGAAGCATCATAAAAATACACTGCAAACGATTTGTCCCTATAGACAATAAAATACTGGTATTCTTTTAACACTAGGACGCCCGGAAGGAGTCGATTCGACTCCGACCATATGATTAAATGTCAATTGGAACCAGAAATTCTTTAACAAAATAAGTTAAATTTTAAAAACGCAGATTTACGTTAAATAAATCAGTCAAATAATTTTAAATAAAAATTTTGGTGTCAAATATTTTTATGAAACGTGAGTAAAATTTCCGGGCGTTCTAGTGTTAAGTGCCCATGTAAATGAAAAGTAAATGCTAGATACTTCATTTGTAATACAAAACATGCAAGGGAACCACTAATAAGTACATCAAATGCATGACAGTCCGAGTATATTTACGGGAGTCAGGGCAAGGCCAGTCAAACTGAATGTATAAAAAGGTTTTCAACTATGGTGTGAATGAACTACACAGTGTTAATAAATAAACAATATAGAAAAATCATGTATCAAGCATAGATTATGAGAAACTTTAAACACGTTCAGAATACTATACCAAAATTTCACTGTTTGATAAGGCAAAAGTTGATCTCTAATTAAACAATCCAGAAACACTCTAAAATTGGGAGAAGTGAAAAGTTCACTCTTTGAAAGAATGACAGGCATTTTCATTCTTTTTGGGGTAAATTTTATAAATATACACTCTTAAAACAGTGGAATTTTCCCCACCCTAGAAAGGGGTGAAATATTTCCCTCCATGGACCCTATTCTCCCTTTGGGCTGCGATTTCGGCAATGTTTCCCCAAAAGACGTGACCTCACGTCTCAAAAATATGCTCCGTTACTGTTCTATGGCATGTAGCCATGAGTTGCGCAACGAGTCGTAGCATGATTAACGATTACGATGTCGGGAATGTTTCCCCAAAGCACGTGACTTTGACATCACAAGAATATGGTTCATTGTCGAGATTGAAATATGTTACTCTGTTGTCGAGAATAAAATATCTCATTCCGCTGCCGAGAGTGAAAGTCTGGCATTATACACTTTAAAAAATTTCCGTTCAACTTTCAATCAATATATGGAGTAAAATAATGAAAAGCAATATGTCACTTCTTAATTTTCAAAAACTCAATTTCGTAATGTAACCTTGTAAATTACGCTGATTTGGTACTAAAACGCACTCATTTTCAAATGTAAATAGTCACTCTGTGAAAAGAGTGAATATTCACTCCTGCTTAGGGTGAATATGCATTCTAAGCAGGAGTGATTATTGTATTTATTGGTATTACTCATCACCCAATCAGAACAGTCTTGTATACGACTCTTTTTTTTTTTAAAGATAAGAGAAATACTTCCGCCATTTTAGGATTAAAATATACAGATATTATTAAAGTGATTATTTATGGAACTTTTAATTTTCATATAAAATAAAATGTAATTAGTTCATAAGTGATACAGAAGCAAAGAACTTTCACACAGAGCAACACTTTTGCGGTTTCAAACTAAAATTGTTCTATTACGGTTAAGTCTGTATTTTTTAACGAGCGCATGAAAAGTATCTTCAAAGTTGAGTCATATATGCATTGCTTGCATTATAATTGTCACTCCTGCCTTGAGTCTGTCACGACTGATAATTATACACAGTGAAATTCATAGTAATAAATAAAGAGTGTCTCATTTGAGTCGATACAGCTCAAATCAACTAGTAGGAGAGCTGTTGAACATTTTTGAGTAGGTATTTGAGGCACCCTGAAAATTTGTGCAGCACTTCTTTTGTAATGCCTGAATACGAAATCGAATGTCTGGCTGAAGGATCGTGGCCCAAAACCTGTGCTAGACTCGTGTCAAGTGCCATTTTTTGACACCACCCAAAAAAGTATTTGAGGCACGCTGAGATTGAAACAGAATAATATTTATACTTAAAAAAAAAATATTTTGAAAATGACAGACACTTTAGTCGGCACAAAAACTGTGCCAGACACGTGTCAAGTGCCATTTTTTGTCTGGCATAGGTTTTGGGCCACGATCCTTCAGCCTGACATTCGATTTTGTATTCAGGCATTACAAAAGAAGTGTTGCACAAATTTTCAGGGTGCCTCAAATACCTTCCCTAAAATGTTTAACAGCTCTTGGACTAAACGGATAATGTTGAAAATTTCCAACGAAATAAACGAGATTTCTGGAATATAGATAGTTTCGGTCCAGCCGAATCTTTGCAACATTTTTCGCCGAAATTTTGATTTCGGCGAATCTCAGTTTTTGGGACGTGAACGTATTTTTAGTCGATAGTCTACGACGCTTTTTTAAGATAAGAAAAAGACGTCCGTCATTTTAGGATTAAAATATACGGATATTATTAAAGTGATTATTTAACATAAAGGTAAGTCTTAATTTAATTTTAATATTTTGTTCCTGTAGATATTGTATGTTATGATTATGTGTTAAATAGTTTTCTTATATAGAAAAATATTGATCTGGAATTGTTATCCTTTGAGATTTGTTGAAAATGTGTTGAGATACTGTGCTGTTGGATTTTTTTTTTCAGTTTATTACTGGTTTCTGATTATAAACACTTACAGTATTTATCGTTATTATTGTTGTTTAATAGTACAATTATAAAATACTAATTATTATTTTTAATGTTTTCCAAATTGGTATATTTATTTTTTTAATTGTATGTAAGCATTTTTCTGCTGCTTATGATTTTAATCAAAACATTTAATTAAAGACATTCTGAATCAGTTATTAAATTTTATTCCATTCTAAACACATTTTCTACGTTTAACATACACATAATTATGGGCACTAAAAAATAAAATATGATAGTTAAGTATTGAAAAAAAGTGTTTTGTATGCCTGGTATGAAGTTTATATATAAAACTGCTTTGGAATAGTTTTTAAAATGTTCATAGTATCACTTATATAATATAAGATCGAATATATTTTAAAGATATAAATAACTACTTTTTATATTAAAAATGTTTTTCAAACAATAAGAACAGTCCATATGCAGTCATTTCCTTTCTTTTTATATTTCCTTCTTTTTTCTATTTCCTAGATCAATCTGTTCCTATAAAATATACGAAATCTATTTAGCTCATATTCACAAAATACAATAAAAATTTTATTTTAAACTTGGCTTATCATGTCGTTCCACAAATAAGCGTTGTATTAATATCCGTTTTTCAGCAGTAGTGGAAGGAAATTCGAAATCATGATTATGTTAAGGAATATGTTTAAAAGAAAAAAATATATATATATTCCAGAGAATGTAAAAATCCGGACGCCATGTTCATATTTAATAAAACGATGACAAATCACAACACATAAAAAAATCTTACACATTTTTAATATTTAGATCAAGCTTAGGCCTTATTAAAAAAAGATGTGAGTTGATAAGCATCGGGTTTTTAGTGGAAAAATTAAAAATATTTTAGAACAATACGATTCTGCAAAAAAAGATACTTTACTGAAAAATAAGCTAAAAAGATAAGATTTTACATTTAAAATAAAAATTAAAATGAAATCACACGTTGTTAATCATATAACATCCACCTATTATACAGTTATTAATAAAACTTTTTAAAAGTAACTAAAATACAGTAAACAATAACATTTGATTAGATTTAATTTCCTTAGCAATAAATACTGAGATCTAAATATTTAAAACATGAATTACACATGAAAAAAAGAACATAATTACCGTACATCACGGGAATTATTAAAATACTAAACGCAACTTAATGGGTATCTGAAAAGAAAGGAATAATATTAACTGATTACGATTTCGGTTAATTACTTGCCCTTATGGGCATTTTAAAACTATCATAAATTTATTAGGCATGCAATGAAAGAAAACACAAGGGATAAGATTGTATTAAAATATTTTAGTTTATTTCTGTCAGCAATTAAATTAGATTACTCCCAGTCCTCCATATTTTCGTACCTTTGGGTGCAGGAAAACACAATGGTAAAATTACGAGTCAACCGCTAAAATCGGGTTTTCAGATGTTGTCCACCAAGATATGACTTGGCAGGCCGATTGCGTTTTAATATGCGAATCGAGTTTCAACTAATTCTGGAATTTCAGCCGTGAACTCGATGAGGTAATTGTCTGTGCCGCCTCCTCTCGGTCTGCAAGTAAAATGCAAAATAATAGTTCAATTAAAAGCGCATAGCACAATTAAAAGCGCGATTATTATTGCACATAAAGACAATACTGTAACCGAATTATTTTCTGTATCCCAGTATATGAACGATAAATTCTATGTACAATCTAATATATAGTAAACATCATCTAGTGCACCTTTGTGATAATCGTAAATCTTTCGATTTTGAATATGTTTGAAATATTTAATACTATTAAACTACATTACACGCTAGTTAGAGTGCGGTCAGGATTCCAGACATACGAACCGAATTCATAAGCACGTTTCAACTATGCTGAACAGTCTGAAAAAAGTTTGCATTTATAAATAGCCATCGCAATTCCTGTACTTGTAATTATCATTTAATTAGTCATTTAAATTTAAGTTATTCTCAGTTATATTTATTAAATCGCTATTATCCTTGCCATAGACTTGTTGACTAATCTTTTCTCATTTGCTGTATTTCCGAAAATAATTTTATTTACGGTAAAATCAGATTTGTTTCAAAGCTACGTTAACAACATATGAAAATAAATCGAGCCTCATCAGTGTCGTCGCATCTGGCGGATATTTTATTTAGAAATATTGAATAGAACATTTATTTTGCTTTATTTATGAAATATTTATCATCTTAGCAAAAATAACATTTAAAGCTTACTGGTGAGAATCTGGAAAACCTAAACAAAAAATGAGCCAGATGCGGCAACAGAGCCTGATCGTACGATCCCTAGCCAATATTGGAAATAGATGATGCTAAAACTCGTATTCACCATTTATCTCAATTAACGTTCAAGCTTGAAAGACTCAGTCTAAAGTTCAAACGGTATTCATCACTAATCTGATTGGTCCTGATTAGTGTTGAAAGGCTTCCCGCGCAAATCAGGGCTCCATATGCTCTAGACACCGGTAATTTCTTACAGTTTATTTCGCTATTTTTAATCGCAGATAATTCTGCCATTACATAAGGGGAAGAAAATTAATTTAAATGACATGTGCCCAGAGCATTTGGATCCGATTTACGCGAGACACCTGGCACAACTAGTCCGGATCTTGTCCGAAGTCCAGTCTATTTAATGATGGCTTTCATGTGAGCGTTCGGCAGAGCTTTTCACTGTCAGTCAACAGTTGAGATAGATGGTGAGACCGTGAGAGTCTTGGCTGAGTAAGTCACGTAATTATTCCGAATGATAAATATACTTCTGAAGGTAGGACTCCCAAATGGTTCGTCTGTATCCCTCTAATTACCATGCTAGAATACGTTCCAAAAATTCCACCATTCAGAGAATCTGGATTCTTACCAGATTTTTTCAATTATAAATTTAATTTGAATGAATGACGGAATGTCTTTTAATAAATGAAAAGCAAATATTGCTATTATAAATTTCTGGTATGAATCGGGAATATCCAAATCCAATAAATCAGAAACACTGGCGGTAGCATACATGCTACCGCGGATATTAGAGGGTTAAATAGTTTTTTTAACATACAAAAATATTCTTTTTAAATTTTTCTTTAGAGAAATCTTGCTTAAAGATTTTTTTTTTTTTTTTTTTGTATTTTTAATTTCGCTCAATTCAAACAAATATACAAAGAAAATGTTTCTTAGTAAAGACAGGTATGAAATAAAATCGGACCATTAAGTAACCCTGGAAATGCGATCTTAATAAATAATGAAACTATATGGTGTTTGTTTCATCTACGATGTCAATGTTAATTTATAGATTTGAGAAAATTTAAACATGTATATCCGTAAATTCGAAAGGAAGAAATACGTAGTCTAGTCACACATGCAAAGTGAATTAGATCAGCCTAGTGCGTAATTAAAATCTAAAAAAATATTTTGTTTATACTGTAGATTTCCATCACAATTGTTTTACCATGTAATTAATTTTCATTTAAGTTTCACTTATTCTCAATTACATTTATTAAAGTCCTACTAGTACGCTTGCTATTGTTCTCGCGAGGGTTTAGTTACCAAAAACAACTCTGCTTCAGGTAAAATAGCTTAACATTCCCATATAGCAACTTGTTTCTAAGCTACGATAACTACACCTTTGGGAAATAAAAGGAAATTAAGTGTGATCATAGGATCCCAAGCCAATCTTCAAAATTGAACGCACTAACAGTTTTGGTTGAGTAAGTCACGGAATTAGAAACATATTCCCCAGCTGTTCTCGTCGTAAGCTTCAGACATGGATTCTTGTTATGTTCTTATAATTTGTTGCAAGATTTTAATTCTATAAACATATATGCCTTTCCTGAATGTATTCTGTTTTCTACAAAATTTATATTGTATATGTATAGTGACATTTGGAGTAAAATAAATGCTTAAATGTGTAAAACAAAGAAGAAATAGCAGTGCTCAAAAATATTTTATCATGTATAAGAGTTTGATTCAGTGATTTTAACACTTTTCAATAAAATTGAGACGTATTTATGTTTTCGGTTTGTCTGCCAGTCTGTCCACGCTCTAACTCCCGGAAATACACTCGGATTTTCATGCAACTGACAAACTTTATTTAGGGTCACCAAGCCTGTTTGGTATTGTATATGAAGTATGTTGGATTAATAGTTCATTTACAGGGGCACTCAAAAAAACTCCATTATATTACAGTATATGGTGAAAATCGTTTTCAGGGTATTTTAATGAGATTACACTAATTTCAAATGTTTTGAAACTGATATAAATCACTGGATTTCCCTACAAAATGATTACGATGGAATAGGGCATTCATAGCATTTACCGTTTAATTACAGGGACACACAATAGAAATCGGTTACAGTGCTGTCTTTGAGTAATAATTGCTGAAAGTGAGCTTTAAAATTCGGTATGCGCTTTTAAATTTAACTAATTTTGTATGATTCTCGTTCTGTGGTACATTTTATACCTCGTATACAGGGCAGCATAAAATAATTCACATACCATTCTCCTTATTAGTGGAAATTGCTGAAACGAATTTTCAATTGAAGTATATGTATTTCTTAACTGAACTAAATTTTGGCATGGATGTAGTTAATAAATACAAAGGGCATAGCCGGATAAGCATAGGAAACATGCCTTTAAATTAAATTTCCTGATTTTTTTCCCATATGTAGCTACATATCTGAAATTATATTTCCCCTATTATCACGCTATAAATATTGATATTTAATCAGATAAAAATGTTTTTTCGATTTTTTAGAAAGCCGATTTTTTCAAAAACTGCTTCACGGAATTTCATGCCATTAATTGCGGATATATAGATACTAAAGATGCATAACTCAGAGTTGCCAAGTCTCCGGCTTTTTGAAAACCACTATTATTTTAGAGAAAATCTAGTTCTGTTAAATCGTCAAAATGTCCGAATTCAATAAAACAAAATTTTCTGTATTAAAATAGCGGTATCCAAAAAGCCGGAGACTTGGCAGCTCTGCATAACTGGTACTTTTTATATAATTTTCTGTTTATAAAAACTGTGTGAAATAACGAAATAAAAATTAAAAAAAAATAAAAATCATATCTTATGGTTATCCGAAAATTACCATTTTCTTGTAAAAAATTCCAAATATGTGACCGTATATTCTATATAAATGCCCAAAGTTTGCTTTGGGTACTACATATAAATATTTACAAAAAGTATATTAAAATTATTGAAATTCATTTTAAGGTGTTATTTGGGGCGGAGCTACCCAACTTCCACACCCGAAGAATTTTTGGAATAAACAGTTACAGAATAGCTTTATTTTAAATTTTAATGAACACACGAGCAACATTCCCAACACTGTCCATATCAAAATGAACATGATGTTGAAAAACATGGCTTAAATGCTTAATGGAATCTAAAATACATCAGTTGACATATTGTCTGCTGACTTTGTTCCAAAAATTATTCGGATGTTGAAGCTAAGTAGCTCCGCCCCAAATAACGCCTTAAAAGGAATTTTAATATACACTTTTGTAAATTATTATATGTAGTACCCAACGCAAACTTTCGGCATTTATATGGAATATACGGGCACATATGGAGAATTTTTTTACAAGAAAATGCTAATTTTCGGATAACCATAAGATATGATTTTTATTTATTTTTTTTTTATTTCGCTATTTCACACAGTCTTTAAAAACAGAAAATTATACAAAAATTACCAGTTATGCATCGTTGGTATGCATCTCAGTGGTGGAAAATTGGCGCAGAGGTGGAGCCTATTGACACCACTAAATTATAGTAGTATTTTGCCTCTTATCTAATGATCAAATTTCTGAGTTTTTATTAAACTAAATAATACCATAAAAATTTAGTGGCGTCAATAGGCTCCGCCTCTGCGCCAATTTTCCACCACTGGCATCTATATATCCTCAGTTAATGGCATGAAATTCCGCGCAGAAGTTTTTGAGAAAATCCGTTTTTTAGGTGCGTTCGTAATTATATAAATACGTAGCACCTATAGTCGTCGTTCAGTCCGTCCGTCTGTCCGTCCGTCTGTCCGCATGTAACAGAGCAAAAACTACCCAACCGAATAGTCTGAAATTTCAAATATGTGATTGTTGCAAAATTTTGTCGAGCCATTTCAAATTTTATGGAAATCGGATGTATAGTTTAATTACAGGGACAGTCAAAAGTTTTTCTTTACATTATGGCCAATGGGAAAAATTATTGCAAGTGGATTTTAATGATATTAGAGCCTTCCGAATGATCTGAAATTTTAAAGATATAATTGCTGCAAAATGTTGTCGAGCCATTTCAAATTTTAGGAAAATCGGACGTATAGTTTAATTACAGGGACAGTCAAAAGTTTTTCTTTACATTACGGCCAATGGGAAAAATTATTGCAAGTGGATTTTAATGGTATTAGAGCCTTCCGAATGATCTGAAATTTTAAAGATATAATTGTTGCAAAATTTTGTCGAGCCATTTCAAATTTTAGGAAAATCGGATGTATAGTTTAATTACAGGGACAGCCAAAAGTTTTTCTTTACATTACGGCCAATGTTAAAAATTATTGCAAGTGCATTTTAATGATATTACAGCCTTCCGAATGGTCTGAAATTTTAAAGATATAATTGTTGCAAAATTTTGTTGAGCTATTTCAAATTTTAGGAAAATCGGATGTATAGTTTAATTACAGGGACAGTGAAAAGTGTTCCGAAAAAATTATTGGAAGTGCATTTTAATGATGTATCAGACTATGCACGTTATGAAGTGCAAAAAATTATACATTCAGTACAATATGGGGTGCAAAAAATAATTTTAAAACTAGTTATAGTACGAACGCACCTCATTTGCCACGTTTGACGAGCAATTTCCAACTTGTTTTAAAACGAAAAAACATTTTTATCTCATTAAATATCAGTATTTATAGGGTGATAATAGGGGAAATATATTGTCAGATATGTAGCCACATCTGGGGAAAAAAATCAGGAAATTTGATTGAAAGGCATGTTTCCAATGCTTATCCGGCTATGTCCTTTATATATAATATACAGGGCCGCTAAAACAATTCGGATAATTTTCCTATTGTAGACGGGAACAGCTGAAATTAGGTTTTCAAGTGTGTTATGCGTTTCCATACTGTTTAATTATGAAAAATATTTTAACTTACACAGTAATGTGTGCAGTTTTATTAAATTATTTTGGAATGTGTTGGAAAGTGTTTCATAATCTATTTTTGGCGGGCGATTTTTTTCTCTCTTGCTTTTTTTTTTATTGTAGGCTTTTCATAAATCAATACAAACTTGCCATCACTTTTTTCTCGTAAAATGTGATTTTATTTGACACAGGTTAAGCTAGTTTCGAACAAGAATTTTTTTTTTCTTAGAAATAAATTCACGTACCTTCCAGTAGAATCATGGAATTACATAAATGATACATCAAATATATTTTATGGTACTTGGATCAAGTTGATCTCTATCCAACGCAAGAATAGTTGGGAATTGCAATAATACAGCCAGAGTTTATTGTTATGCAGGGTGTCTACTTTCAACGGTATGCAATGGCTAATTTCTAAACCGTTAGTCATAAACATATAATTCAAATTCCGATTTTTTTTTTTAAATGAGATAAAAAATTATTTTCATAATTCGTTTCGATCAATAAAAACATTTCTTAAAAAGTTACAAAATTTAAATTTTTATACGGTCCCTCATCCCTATAGGTGATATTTAGTAAATATTTCCTTTTACACTAACAAGTAAGGCAAAAAAAGTCACGTTTATCTAATACTAAAAATGACTGTGTTATGAAATTCTGTCCATTTTCTGCATCTGAACACAGATGAATTGGTTCATACTTCATGGGATCGTACACAAAATGCTTAAAGTATTAGAAGGATTTATTTCACGTGTACATTTTTGCCGAAGGAAGTCACTTCCAGCAAGTTTTGACATAAATTTAATTTTTATTAAGTTTTAGATTAGATAATTTAATATCATTTTAACCCTTAAATGCCTGATTTTTCAAAAATCATTGTAATAATGTTTGTCGGCTTTCATTTTTTAAATAAATCATGGGAAAAATACTTTAAAAAATCATATTTTGTGTTAAGTATAGTTTACGGCTAAAAAACAGTTTGTTACTAATCGGCAATACTGGTATTTAATTGAAAAAATAATTTCCCTTGATAAAATTCTATAATATCAAATACACAAGAATTTTAGGAACTATAATAAGAAATAAATTTTACTTACTCACTGCAGGTCAAAATAGGGTATTTGGCAAGCTTCCAAACAAAACAAAAAGAACAAGTAGCAACAATTGAAAAAATAAATCTATCTTTATTCTTAAACAGCACAAATGTTGCCATCTACATTTTGAAAATCGAATTAATAATATTCTCAGAATGTATTTTAATGGCAACATTAGGCATTATAGCTTCAATATTATTCTAATAGTATCTTAGAGCCTAAATTGGGTATGTTGCCGAAAAGCAACACCAGGCATTTAAGGGTTAAAATATGTATCATTTTATAAGGAATTGAGACTATTGCTTTTCATCATTTCATTTAACAAAAATTCCGTTACTTTTCCCTTATATTTTTAGTTCAAGTTGTATATTTTTTGTTAATACGTCAGAAATAAAGTAAATTTCTAATTTATATTGTAATGTTAATTTTACTCTCAACTATAATACACTTTTTTATATCTAAAAATTATTTATATTTCAAATAAATTTGTGTATGACCCCTATTTAGCAGCAAAAAAAAGATGTTTCAAATTTAAACAGCTATTACTAGGTCAATTTTAATGGTAGAAGAATGGACATTTTTGTTACTTCTTAGTGTAATAGGATATTTTTACAAAGTATAACTTGTAGGACCGGGGGACCGCGTACTTTTTTCTTTTTAAGAAATGAATTGAAGTACCTTCCAGTAGAATCATGGGCTTACATGAATAATAAATCAAATATATTTTCTCGGTCTTGGATCAAGTCAATTCCTATTCTATGCAAAAATGGTTGAAGGTTGCAATAATACAAGGATAATTTATTATTATACTGGATGTCATCTCTCAACGGTGTGCAACGGCTAATTTCTAAACAGTTATAGGCATATAGTGCCAGTTACAAAAAATTTTCAAAGAGATAATTATTTTAATAGTCGTTTCGATCAATAAAAACATTTCTTTAAAAGTTACAAAATTTAAATTTTTATACGCCCCCCACCCCTCCTATAAGTGATATTTAGTAAATATTTCCTTTTACACTAACAAGTAAGACAAAAAAAAGTCACGTTTATCTAATATTAAAATTGACCGTGTTATGAAACTTTGAATTGCATGACTTATGTCATTTTTCTGCATCCGAACACAGCTGAATGGCTTATACTTCGAAGGATCGTACCCCAAAAATTTAAAATATTAGAAGACTTTATTTCACCTGTACATTTCTGCAGTGGAGCTGAAGGAAGTCACTTCCACCAAGGTTTGGGATAACTTAAAGTTTTATTAAGTTTTAGATTAGATAATCTAATAACATTTTAAAATATGTATCATTTTGTAAGCAATTGTGACTTAGTGCTTTTCATCATTTCATTAAAAATAAGTTCTATTATTTTCTCACTTATATTTTTAGTACAAGTTGTATATTTTTCATTAATATGTCGGAAATAAAATATATTAGAAATTTAAATTGTAATGTTAAATTTACTCTCAACTATAATTTATTTTTTATATCTGACAATTATTTATATTTCTAGTAAATTTGTGAATGACTCCTATTTAACAGCAAAAAAGATGCTTCAAATTTAAATAGCTGTTACTCGGTCAGTTTTAATCGTAGAAGAATGGGACATTTTTTTGTCCTGCTTCTTAGTGTGATAGGACATTTTAAATAAATATAACTTGTAGGGCAGGGCTACGTTGAAAAAAAAAAAATAAGGAAATGTTTTTACGGGAATTTCAGGAATTGAACAGGTAATAACTGCAAGGGGAATACCTAAGGAATATACTAACTACGGAAGTGCAAGAAGTGTTACTCACCGATTTTGACGAAACTGGTATCGTTGGAAAGATCTCATCGTGGGGAGTAGAAAACTACCCGTCGCAAATCAACTTTATTCGAGATATCCGACAATTTATGTCACTCAATTTGTTTATTTATTACAATATATTTATGCTGTTACATTTGTCATATCGTTAAATTTATAATTTTTGCTGTTAAATTGGCTTCCTGTAAACTTAGTTATGTTACTTATGTTGACCATTCAATGCACCACGTGCCACATCTGGCACATACCTAAAAACACTGTAATTCTTATTATGTGCCATGAATTTGTCCAATATGATCTCTATCCCTTATCAAGAACAGTCCAAAGAAGGGAATAACACTTATTTTGTCCATGTCAGATGGCTGAATTTGACCAAAAAAAAAAAAAAAAAAAAATAGAATTTGTTCTTCGGAAACAAAAAAAATTCGATCAAGCTATTAAGGTAAAATTTACTTTCATTATTTTTACTGAATACTTAAAAATATTAATATAAAAAAAGTTGCAGAATTTTAAGCAGATAAAATTAATTAATTTAAGCTCATTTAGTTGTAAAATATAGCAATACAATATTTTAAAATCCTAATTGTGTACATAGGGTACACGCCGTAAAATACCAAATTTGAGCTGAAAATTTGAAATTTATTTTTTTTTTTACTATTTTTCCCATTATTAGAACGATATATAGGTTTCAAATAATTTTTTTCATACAAATAGAAAAAATTATGCAGTGAAGGGTTAAGAAATTAAATGTAAAAAAAAGGGGGGGAAACAATGGAAGATAAGTTAATCTAATGACTGTAAAAAAATATTTTTATATTCTATTCGTACCACTATTTTTGGAAAAATAAATTTTTAGCATATTTCTCTTGAACAGGTACTGAACAGGTAATCAGCACTGAGGGGTTTCCTAGCTGATGACAGCTTAACACCCAGACTAGGAAATTGAAATGTCTTATGTTTTAATGAGCCATTGGGAAAAAGTTAAACTGTAGCAAAGCTACTAGAAGAGTAAAAGAAGTTAACAAGAGAAAATAAGAAGTTTAAGAAAAAAAAGGAATAAAATTGAATTTTAAAGTATAAACTTAAGATGAAAGAAAGTTAACGAAAAATCTTAAAAAATACAAGAATCTTAAAATAAGTAAAGTCAAACTGTAGTTGTAAAACTACTATAAGGAATTTAGAAAGTTAAAGTTAGTACTGTTCAGAGAAACACTCACCAAGCATGGGCAAGAAAAGCTAGGGTGGCAAAGACCACAACATCCAACCAAAAAAGGGACTAATCACGGCCATACATTTTATTTTTTAAGTTTTACAATTTTTATGGTCTCTATAGTATATAGAGTTTTTTTTTTTTTTTTTTTTTGATAAGAAAAATATATAAAAAGGTAAGAAAAAAATAGAAGAGGCAAAATATAACGTGGAGAACTCAGATGTTACTGAGTGTCCATAATTATGGAAAACCTGGGTCGTTTCCGATGGTGGGGTTCAAAAGCGTGATAATCCGGTAGCTCCGCTATCATTTCATTAGGGAGGTCGAAAATTTTTTCATAAAATTTTTTGGCTAAGTCGTTTATGCGCTTACGTAAGGTAGTAGTTTTTAGGTCTCTTCGGACCGTGGAGTTGCGAAGATAACGAGATGCGTTACGGACAGTACGCAGGTTGGAATTGTGCAAGCGACTAAGGGTGTCCATAGTGGTCTTAGATGTGAAGCCCCAGACCGGACTGGCATAGGTTATGATGGGAAGGATGCAAGAATTATAGAGAATTAATTTATTGTGGACAGACAAGGTTTTACTGTTAAGGAGAGGTTTTATAGAGTTAAAGGCTCCAGCGACTTTACCTTTGATGGAGAAAATGTGCTTTTTCCAAGTTAAGCGGCGGTCCAGAATGACCCCAAGATACTTAGCTTGGTCTGACCAAGGGATAACAGTGTTATTAATAATGATTCTGTTAGGGAAAATTATTTTGCGAGAGAAATATACTGCAGTAGTTTTAGTTTCATTTATGACAACGCGCCAAAGCATACACCAGTCCATGAAGTCATCAACATGAGTCTGTAGGTACCTGTATAGAGTATACGGGTGGTGTGCCGAAGCATAAATACAGGTGTCGTCCGCATAAAGAGCGAGGTGAGTGCGCAAGGAGCGTGGGATATCGTTAAAGAAAATGTTAAATAAAAATGGGCCCAACACGCTCCCCTGGAGGATGCCCGCTAGGATAAGGAGAATAATAGAAAGAATGTTGTTTATGCGGACTTGAAAAGAGCGGTCGCAAAAGTACGAATATATTAAATGTATAAGTCTGGGATGAAAACCGAGCTGAATTAGTTTGTAAATGAGGCCCATATGCCAGACCTTGTCAAATGCCTTTGCGACATCAAGAAAGATGGCAGCTGCGGGAATTTTTGCATTGAGTTTCTCGCTGAGAAACTCAACAACCCTAAGAAGCTGGTGTTGTGTCGAGTGCTTTGGGCGAAAGCCAAACTGCTCGGGCATAAGAATGTTGTGTTGTTGAATGAAATCCTGCAACTGGGTACGAATGACACGTTCCACAACTTTACTGATAGAAGGTAGCAAGGAGATAGGTCTGTAATTAGTGGGGTCTGACAGGTTAGTTCAAGTTTTTGGAATAGGAGAGATTATAGAAAGTTTCCAAGGTTTAGGGAAGTAGTTATGTTTTAAGATAGCATTAGTGAGGTCAGTGATATAGATTATGCAATTAGGAGGAAGGTTTCTAAGAGCAGAGTTAGTAATTTTATCGTATCCTGGGGTTTTACGCTTTTTGAGTTTTTTGATAATATTGTGGATAACAATAGGTTGAATTTTAGGGGGGATCTTGAGGGGGGTAGCCAAAAAGTTCCGAACTGTCTCGTTAACATGGTCAAGGTGAGCTTGGTTTGCAAGGGTAGGATTAGGAGAAAATTGGGTGGCATAAGAATTAGCAAGCATGTTAGCTTTTTCTTGGTCAGTATAAGCAGTAACATTATTAGTTGTGAGAGGGGGAATGGGAGTGTAATGTTTATTCAGTTTGCGTTTAAAAATCCAAAGAGAGTTGTCCTCGCACGATAATGTTTTGAGAAAGTTGTTCCAATTTTTCTGTTTTTCTTTGTACAGACTGTTTTTAATTTTATTGTTTAACCTATTGAGAAGTGGTTTAATGGAGGGGTCTCTTGAATTTTGAAATTGTCGCCGGAGCCGATTACGCTGTTTGATAAGGTTGTAAATATAACGGGGTGGGACGAAGGCAAAATTATTTTTGAAGGTATTAAATGTAGAAAAATTTTGAGCATTAGTGATATGAGAGTTGACATGTTCAACAGCCGCATCAATGTCATCGGTATTGTTAATATCAGGGAAGGTGATGTCCTGAGAATTAAGGTAATTAGTAAATTTATTCCAGTCAATAGCCACGGAAGGGGGGGGGGGAGAAAGAGGATTAGTAATATCTATTTTAAAGCAGACAGGCAGGTGATCAGAGGAGAGATCATTAATAACTGTAGAGTAGATAGGGTAAGGAAGATTTTTGGAAAGAGCAAGATCAATGATAGAGTCCCGGGCACCAGGCACTTTGGTAATGTGTGTTGGTCTGGGTGGTGCATGAAGATTAAATTTTAAGTTTTGGACTAAGTTTTGAAGAGAGGTACCCCGCCGAGAATTGCCATGGCAATTCCAGCGTCTTCTTTTGGCATTGTAATCGCCTACGAAAAAGCAGTGGTGATGTTGAGAAAAAAGCTGTGTAAGACTATTAACAGGTAGGTTACCAGTGGGTGGAGCATAAATAGAAGCTAATTTAATATTGATATGAGGAAGTTGAAGATTAATACTGGTATACTCAAGGTCATTAAAGGTGTGGTTGTGCGATTGGTAGTGTGGAAGATGGTTCTTGATGTAAATAGCGGTACCTCCTCTGTGCGTACCATCCGCACGAGGTGTATGGAATAGCCTGTACCCAGGGATGTTAGTGTTGAAAGTGGGGTTGAAAGTCCCTTGTAAGAAAATAACATCAATTTGGGGATGTTCGTGAATAAAGAGTTTAAGTTCGTTAAGTTTATTCTGCAAGGAGTTACAGTTCCAGGAAAGAAAAATTAGTCAGGAAAAGGTAGAAGAGGAATTACTCATCATTAAATGTGTTAAATTCCGTGGCTAAAGTTTCTATAGCACTCATAAGGATGAGTATTTTTTCTATTGGATCTTGTATATTTTTAGTTTGGTTAGCAATATTTTTGAAATATTCGATGAATTTGTTAAATTTCAGGAGCTCTTTCATCTCCTTGAAGGTCTTGAGATATTTCTCTTGCACGTGTTGTCAAAATACATCTGAAAGATTTTTATTTAAGAAAGTGGTGCGAGATGAATTAAATAAAAAATAGTCTCCAATGGTAACTGTGTAAATGTATTGTTTCGTGTGCTGTGTGTGTGTCTGTTCATGCTGGACATTTCTAGTGTTCACTGGTGGTTGTGGTCTTCTTTATAGAGTGAGTCTAAAATCGTGGGACAAACTTTGAGGGATGGTAGAGCTCACTATAACAAACAATTATTGTATAGAAATATATGACCAGAAGTGACGCGTGGAAGCACAAACACGAGGGGAGCAATTTAGTGCGTTTTTTATTTCAAAATTTCTCATTCATTTCAGAAAATTCCTATAATATTTTTTTCTTTATTTGAGACAGACATTTTATGATTACATGCAGAAAATATTCTTCTTTGAAAATTTTCGGTGTGAAATTGAAGTTTTTGAATAATAAACCCACAAAACGGGTAAATCTGTCAAACACGGGAAATACATGAAAAGAAATAGAAATGGAGTTTTTTTTAATTCAAAAATTTCGATTTTATGCCGGAAATTTTCAAAGAAGATTTTTTTCTTTGTTAATCATGGAATGTCTGTCTTAAATAAAGAAAAGAATAGTATAGGAATTTTCTGGTATTAATGAGAAATTTTAAAATAAAAAAAGAACCAAATTGCCCCCTGGTGTTTGTACAACAACGCATAACTTCCGGTCATATATTCCTGTACAATAATTGTTTGTTATAGTGAGCTCTACCACCGCTCAAAGTTTGTCCCATGATTTTAGACTCGCCCTGTGTAGAAGTGTGGAGGAAGGCTTTTAAAAGCAAAAATTATAAATTTCACGACATAACAAATGTTACATCATAAATATATTATAATAATAAACAAAGTGTATGACATAAATTGTCAGATAGCTGGAAAACGGCTGATTAGCAACGGATAGTTCCATTGAGTTTTTTATTCCCCACGACGAGACCTTTCCAACGATACTACTCTAGTCAAAATTGGCGCATAACATTTCTTGGAATTACCTGGTCAGTTTGAAAAGAAAAAAGCTTGACTTAGATATTTTAATAGCAAGTACTTTATTGTTGTTTAATCTTGGAAAATACGAAACAGATATTACCTACATAGCATTTTTAGTTTGTAGAAAATTTGAATCAGTCTTGCTTTGAAAACCTGCAACGTTGAAGTAAGCTCAGCACGACAAGACAGAACTTCATAACAAGACTGCAGCAAGATAACGCAAACGCCGAATTCACCACACTTTGAACTTGCTGCTAACTTGTTGTGCAAGTTAAATTCATGCTATATCAAATTTATTGCAAATTAACGGGAGACAAGTAATCAAAAATACTGCAAAGTAGTAATCTTTCTATGCCACACTATCTGTTTACAACTGTTACACTATAAGTTTAACCTCTTCGAAGGGATCCATAGACCTGATCAGGTCTATTGATGCATGCATCGTTTTTATCACTATAAATAAGTTAAAGTAATATTCGCACTTTACAGTCCGAACACTTTTTGGTATTTGAAAAGTATAGCGTTTAGAAAAAGTGTTGCCTACCGAATAAAATTTCTGCAATTTCTGCGTATGTGCTGATTGTCTATTCTCTTAACAGAGGAATTTTTTGCTTTCGTCACTTTCGTGAATTAAAGACATCTTGCCATCAGTTTCACAACACACTATTCATGCAAGTGGGTGATGATACACATTGCGGAAGATTTGCTACGAATTTCTCGATTCAAATTTGTCACGGCAAGATAATATCAGAAAAAATCAAATTTGCTACTACTGTCCATGCTATCTGGGTAAGCTATATTTGCTAAATCTAAGTTAAAACAATTCTTTTAATTTGTAAAAAAACGAATAAGGCAGATTATGAATTTTCCCCCTCATCACAATATTTTAAATTCATTTTAATTATGCGATGTCTTTAAATTTATTTTCGTCTCAGAAACACATTTAAAATTTGTACTTAAAACCATATTTACTAATGACTCCATAATTCATGTGTCACGTTCTCATAACAGATTTTAGAAACTTTAAGGAAATGTATGTTTGGCCTTTCGTCATTAGGATTTATTTACAAAATATTTTAATGACCGCTTTTGTCAAGCTTGAAACATTAATAAAAGCATGTTAAATTATTATGTGCAAAATAAATTGAAAACATCAATGTTTACTTTGAGGAAATTCGCAAATGAAGAAAATTGCTAAATGTGGGGGCGTTTATTGAAAATTTCTATCAATAATTATTTGAGAACATTTTGAAATGGAATTGCTTACTATAGAGAAATATAGAAATGATTAGTTTCTCGAAACTTAATATTTTCATGCATTATTTTAACAGTTTAAAATTGTATAATAGTTAAGCTTTTGTTTTTGTTTTACCTAACAAAACAATTATTTAAATTTTATAAAATAAAGTCGGGGGAGTGAGGAGGGTCATTTTTCGCATAAAAATGGCAAAAAATAATTTTATTCATGCAGTACATTATTTAACATTTGAACAGTCATACTAGTCAATTTAATCGGTACGCAAGGGAGTATTTAATCAATTTAGACGGCTACATTTATTTACAATAATATATTTAAAATCTATTTATATTATCAATTCACTGTGAATACTGCTGGAGATGCGTTTTGTATGTATTTTACGCTTTAAAAATTCAAAATTTTAAAAATAGTAATTATTTAATTTAATCAATAAAAGTGTAATATAAAAAACATTTTTTTACTATGTAATTATTAAAAAAGATACACATTTATTTATTCCCAGGCCGTTTACGATAACATCATACTAAATAGTTTCAATAGACTCGGAATATCGACTTTTTTTTTACAATAAGAATGTAATTTTCGAAATAGTGTTAATACATATTACAATATGCACCAGCTTCGATTTTTCAAATGGTAACACCCAATTGTGACACAATATTTGATTTACTTGGATCCAGCAGCCCGGTAACAGATATATTAAAGGTTTTTATTCCAGTTAAATAAGGCAAAAATAACTGTTATGAAAAATAATTCTGAAAAATCATTCGATCGAGTGGATAGAGAGATACTGTGAAGTATTTTGACAGAGAATGGATATCCATCACATTGGATACAAGCTGTGAAGAGCTTATATAAAAGAACAGGAATCTTTATTGATGTCGATAAATCACTCACTGAAGAGATAATTATAAACCAAGGAGTGAAGCAAGGTTGTAGCTTATAACTCACACTCTTCAACATCTATATAGAACACCTAATAAAATCATGGAAACATCTGATACCCAAGGGTATCAGACTTGACTCTGAAACATCTATCAATACAATTCTATTTGCGGATGATCAAGCAATTTTTCAGAACAATGAGGATGACCTCGAAAGAGCAATTAATGAACTACATAAACTATGTGAAACTTATAACATGAAGATATCCATAAAGTAAAACAAGACGATGGCTTTCAGAGATAAAGAGCCCATAAGAACTAAAATTGTCTTAAATAATAAGATAATAGAACAAGTCAATAGAACTTCAAGTACTTGGGATATGATACTACATATAACAAAAATAAAGACTTGGAAAGTAAATTGCATAAATTCCAACATATTTGCGGATCATTAATGAGAATTCTAAAAAATAAAACACGTACAGAAACTAAGATAAAATTTTATAAAGTAATGCCAACGACAGCACTTCTGTATGGTTCGGAGACATGGCCTATTAATAACAATGAAAGAACCAGAATACAAGCTTAAGAAATGAAGTTTATAAGATCTGCAAAGGGATGCGCAAGAATGGACAGGTTTACTAATGATTCATTTCGCTCAAACTCAAAAATATACAGCATCAACCACAAAATATTAGATTATCAGAATAAATGGAAGAATCACGTAGAGCGTATGAGTAATGACCGATTACCAAAAAAGCTTCTGAATTACAGACCCAGGGATTACCGTGACCGAGGTAGATCTACGCTCCGATGGCTTGATCAATGGAGCCGGAACAGGCTGATTTAGCCTAACCCATGCTGAAGAAGATGATGATGAGAACTGTTAAAAATCTGTGGTAGAACTGTATGAACCCTGTAATTTATATACGTTTTTATTAAACCTTCTTACTATTGGTGAGATGATCTGAGTACTTATTTTTTTTAAATTCCTCCTTTGGTAATTAGAATTTCCTCCTAGACACCTGGTTATTCTTTTCGTTGCTGACATACTGCTATAAACATGAGGTGATCGTAATAGATGTTCTTGTCAAGGTTTATGCGTTTAACAATCATTAAAGTTAACCCTCCGACTGTCTTGGAAAAGGGCAAAATTGTAATGTTGTTTTCTCTGCATTTTGTTTTAAATGTTAAAAAAAAAAAATGATACTTTGAACATTTTATAAAAAAAACTTAATAACGAATATGAATGCAATCCTTGGAAATATTAATCATTGGTCAATGTATTAAAAATACATTAAATCAATAGCATTATATTACTTTAAATATTGCTTGTATTGCAGTGAAACCTGGAGCTTAGTGAACGTATTAACACGGGCTTGTCAGTGAGGGGGAAGCGACTAAATAAAATTAAAATTTAGAAATCGCATTGTCTGCTTATGTGGTAAATCCTAACTTATAGGCCAAAAAAGATTAATTTCTACCTGAATTTAATATAATACAGAATGGCACAGTATACTGGGCTTTGAATTTAAAATAAGCAGTCCACATAATGCAGCAAAAGTAAGAAAACAAGTTAAAAATTAAATAAATACAACAGTAAATAAATACATAGATATGCTTAATTCATCTTTAAAAAGTTAAACTTAAACTTACGCTATGTGCAAAACTACTTAAAAGATGACAGAATACTAAAAATATGTTAAATTATTTTAATACCTTAGTACTTTCAACTATCAAAAACATAGTCTTCGTCTGAGGAATATAATTAGATAATATTGAAAATATAATATTGAATAGATATAATATTGAAAATTAGACGCCAACAACAATTGTATTTCTTATATTCCTCAGACGAAGACTATGTTTTTGATAGTTGAAAGTACTAAGGTATTAAAATAATTTAACATCTTTTTAGTATTCTGTCATCTTTTAAGTAGTTTTGCACATAGTGTAAGTTTAAGTTTAAATAAATACAAGTTTATTTATAGTTTAAACATATATACAAAAAACACATTTCGCATCGAAATTCGTTAAAGATATTTGATATAACATTCTAAATCTCATTAATTCTATCAAATATCTAATTATTTTGTTAAATTGGTTTTTGAATAATACAGAATTTAGTTTCTTCATACTGAAACGGTTCATACCTGAACTCACAAAACTTAAGTAAGTTATTTTTATTGACTTGTAAGTTTTAATCCTTTCGTGGGCGGTGTCCTTAAAAAAGGACACCTAATTTTTATTTTACTATCACCCATAATATTTAATTAACATTTTCCTTTTATAACGTATTTGAAAATAAGGATTTCTTATTTTCTGGTGAATTCGTTTGTAAATTCTGGTGTCAGTCCATCATTTCATCAGTTTATAAACAGAATTACTTTGCACCGGAAAGGGTTAAACAACTTAGTTATTTTATAATTATCATTAACTGAGCTATTCTTAAATAACACATTAAATGAAAAACACGCTTTTTAAGCCTCTCATAATTAATTTAAACTGCCTGAGAATTTCCTTTATTACATACATATATTTCATACATAACACAATCACCCAGTGCGACCGCTACTGTAGTTGTTCAGATACTGCGCATCCCATACGCACACGATAGGAAACAAATCACTTTAACATAATTATCAAAACAATAACTTGACATGCATAGAGGAATGGCCGACTATTTCCAAGGCACTGTAATCTTAGTCAAATTGGTTGAAGGATTGGTGTTATGCATGGAACTATTAATAAAGATGAACTGACATATCCTTGAAATAGTGAAGCTTTAACCCCTTCTGGACGGGAGCCTTTTACGAAATTTTTAATCTTTTATCACCGTTTTTTAAAAACAGAAATTTGTGTCTTCTTGAATCGAGAAAAGGCGCTGATTAAATAAGGCAAATATTAGAGTAAAATTTTACTGGTGAGGAAAAACAAGGATTTTGAGCGCTTCGTATACGCGCACGTATACGTGTCGCTCGTCCCCAAGGGGTTAAGCAATTTCATTTCCAAATAATTTTTACTCCTACCAATAAACTTACCTCTCCAAACTCTAAGATCCTATTGAGTTATCGAACTCATGGGGTGTCTATAATATTAATTGCCAGTGCGGTCTTGGACAAATCAAACGTGGCTTACAATTTCGCATTAACCCTTTATCTACTACATTAAGATCTACTGCAATTTTTTTCATATAACTTTTTTTTTTCAGTTACTACAATGAAAATTAAAGGATAAACTTAACAAAAATACTCACCAATGAGAAATTTAATTTCTTAGAGTAATTAATTAAAGTGGTACTTTAAAGTATTTCCAATGGTACCAGAATTGTAGTAAAATATTTTCGACTTAATATGTATATGAAATATGTCCTTTTTCTTATTTATAAATAAATGTTTTGGCACATTCCAGTGCCAATCATTTATTTCAACACTTTAGCACAGAAAATGTTTTTCCCCTGAAAGTGTTAAAAAACTATTTTTTTTGTTTCGATTGTTTTTGCAGTCCTTTAGTTATTGGACGTCTATATTCCAGGGACAACATGTTCTCTCGACATATGCAATCTATATATACATACATATGTCATTTCTCGAATAGCAAAAAAGATCCGGTGCCACAACTTTTACAACTTTAAAAAATAATAATAATGAAACAGAAAAGAAATACTAGGAAAATTATTACTACACTACATTTTAGTAATTACATTTTAAAGCAGATGAAAACGATGGATAACTATACAGACGAAAAGTAAACAAGAAGTTTTTATCCAACACCCAGTGTACTGACGGTTCTTATAAGTACCATCGAGTAATTCAACTGTTAAATCAAATACATTCACCGTTCACCTAAAATAGCTAGTCAAATTGTATTCTAAGATGATAATGAACACATAAAAAAATCCAACACTTATCTTATGTCCTTTACTATGATTGCAGCAATAAAAATACAAGCGTGACAATCTGTACAAAATGCCGGCACAAAACACATCGACTGTTTCAAAGATAGCCTCCTTCCTCGCTATAATAACGAAGCTAGAACTCCTGTTCCCTGAAAAGAGTTAAAAGAGTGTTTTTGAAAAGTACCATTAGAATGTTAGTAACATTCACAATGGGATGAAAGTTTAACCCCTTCGGGACGGGAACCTTTTACGAAATTTTTAATCTTTTGTCACCGTTTTTAAAAAACAAAAATTTGTGTCTTCGTGAATCGAAATAATGCGCTGATTAAATAAGGCAAATTTTTCAGTAAAATTTTACTGGTGAGGAAAAACAAGGATTCTGAGCGCTTCATGCGACACGTATACGTGTCGCTCGTCCCCAAGGGGTTAAAGTGAGTGGTACGATAAAGGTCACTTTAAACTTTCAGTAGATAAAGGGATAATGAATACTAACAATATATTCTACAACTAGCAACCAATAAATCTTCAATTGCAAGACATTGATGGGAGATGAACCACACTTTTGACTTCAATTCGGCTAAAATAATCTCTAATCCCACTTCTATACTCGAACTTAATTTTCTTGAAGCATTTCAAATTTATAAAAATTATGCAAATATTATTAATTGTGAAGTCGCTGTTCTCCCAATACAAGAGTGTTGGAAATATTATATAAAAATCTCCTTTTCTTAATTTCTTCAACAATTTTTCACATTTTCGGTTCCATTCCCTATTCTATTTTCCTGTTGGCTGTTACTGTTAATATTATGTTTTCCTATTGGCCAATAAACCTTTCACAATCAGCTTCTCTCCTATATATTTGAGCAAATTTCCGTTATTTTTTGCACTGAGCACGGTATGCTAAATGCTACCGAAACTAGTATGCTTTAAAAATAAAATGCCTGGCGATATTAACGTTGTTCTAGTCATATTATATTGCACCAAATATCATATTAATAATTAAATGTAGGATTAAATAATTACGTTTTTTCAATAATAGTGGTAGTAAAAAGCGTAGAAGATTACAACTATACACTTAACTCATCCTAATTTCGGTGGGTTAAACTCATGCTTTTTTCAATATAAGAATTTTTCTGTGGAAGCTTTCATTGTAATAAATACAGTCATTCAGGGTAACTTTGAACCATGGGGTGTAACTTTGCACCACCTCCTAATTTTCAATATTTTTCACGCCATTTAAAATAAGAGTGTGGCATATGAATGCAGAGAAAATGCGGATCGAAGTAACGCCCTGAATGACTGTACTGAAAATATACTTATTTTGAATGAAAAGTTTTGTTAGCTTTTATAATATCTTGTAGTTTAATTAAAATTCTTCAAAAATATTCCAACTGCCAACTAATGTTAAGCTATTTAAGATATAAATGAAATAAATCTTTGCCCTTTTATATACAAGTGTAGATAAGGAATAGTTACAATTCTCACCTTCCTAATTACCATATTTTTAAAAAAAATATTATAATTTTGAGGTGCCCGTTCTCATAAACACAATTAAAATTTGTATTTAAAACCACAACTATTAGTAACACCATATATCAACTGCCACTTTCTCAAAACAGATTTAAGAAACTTTACGAAAATATAAATTTAGCTTTCAGTAATTAGGACACATTTGCAAAATATTCTAATTACTATTTTTAAAAAGCTTAAAATACTAATGAAGGCAAGGTAAATTATTACGCGCAAAATAAATTAAAAATATCAAAATTTACAGCGATGAAATTCATAAATTAAGCAAATTGGAAAATGCAAGGTGTTCATTTCAAATGTTTATTAATAACTATGTGCGAAACATTTTTAAAAGGTAATACTTTAATGGAAATTGCGCGTTAACCAGAAGCACAAAAATGGTTAATTATACAAAAATTAAAATTGCTATATTTGTTTAAGGTGTTTAAAAGTGGAAAAATCGTTGAACTTGTAATTTTGTTCGACAATTAATTAAGCATTATCATTTTATAAAATACTAGCAGAACCACCCGGCTTTGCCCATGTTACCCACGAGGACATTACACAGGATTCGTACGGGTACCGTTATTTTGAAGGAGAAATATCAGTATTTTTTTAAAAATAAATCTGATTTAAACGCGCGAAATTTCACCTTATTTAAGGAGAGACTTT
Organism: Maratus speciosus; assembly: GCA_963932465.1. Lineage (NCBI taxonomy): Eukaryota > Metazoa > Arthropoda > Arachnida > Araneae > Salticidae > Maratus > Maratus speciosus. The sequence continues at coordinate 287,412,532 of OZ010789.1, read as the reverse complement.
CAATAAGAAAATACTGGTATTAAAGAATTTTTTAGTCTGAAAATTCAAGGACCCGTACGAACCGCGTTACAGATAATAAATTAATATAAATAAAAATGCAATAATATGGCAATCACAAAACGGAGATCTGTACATTAGGGTGGAACTAAAAAACGAAGTTTTGAATTTTTTATTCTAATAGTGATTTTTTCCTTTTTAACGCCATAAAAAGAAAATATCTTTCTTTTAATTTTAAAATGATATTTTCCGGTTCCTCAAAGCGTCTGATTTTCCCTGAGAAGCGAGTAATTCCCCAATAATTCCATTAAAAATAATTTAAGTTTAATATTTTATATTTTATAAAATTAAAAAAAACTGTTAAAGTCCTGTAATAAAGAGAATAATTTAGTTTAAATCTCATGGAAAAGATGGCCCCACTTTATTTGACCTTGGTAGAAGCCAGCGTAGTGGCTTTGGCTGTCATTGTCTGTGTTTTACTTGACTACGAGTTAGTTCAAGTTAGCGAATAGCGGTATTTGTGTGTTAGTAGTTTCGTCGATTATTTTTTAATAAACATTTCATGACAGATGTGACAATACCTTCTAAAATTCCTAAAACTGGAAATTTTTTAAAGTGTTTTGTGTCTCGAGAACCAAAATACTTAACATTAGACTACTGTCTTTTGCCAACATATGAAGATGTTATGAAATATTACTTATGGGTTCAAGTTAACTTAAAATCTGACATCTGGAATCTGAAACACAATATTTCTGAAATATCTAAGACTATTGCTGATGCAATTAGAAGTGTATGGCTGATAGCTTCAATTACAACGATTTCTGATACACGAATCATAAAAATGGTTAGAGACTATCATAAGAAATGTTAAAATTTGAAGAGAAATATTAATAGTAGAAAGAATAGTCCCACATCCAATATAAAATTGCAAAATTTTTGGTAATAGTCCAAAGAAATTTTCTTTGTGTAAATGCACTAAATATTGTCACGTATCACTAAATATTGTCACGTATCACCCAAGACTAAAGAGAGGAAAAGATTATGGCCATGGGATCAATAATATAAAAATTATAAAGAAAATGATGTACAGTGTAGTAAGACTGGAAAATGAAACATCAAGGAAAGAAAAAGTTATTTGAAAACAAAAAAGTGATGTGTTGATGGGCGACTGGCTATCTGAAGAAGATAGTTCTGAAGAAGATAGTTCTGAAGATAATAGTTCAATCGTTAGTTTTGCGGACCCTGAATTTTGCAATTATCCAGCTGAAAGAACCGGAATGTTAGACAAAACTGTAAATATTATTGCAGAGAGCACCTTAAAAAATGTGAGTATTTCTTATCATAATAAAGAAAAGGTAATTGACAGCATTAATTTAAGAAGACAAAGAGAAAACTAAAGGGAAAATTTGAAATCAGTTAATTTGAAAAGATTTGTATTTTGATAGAAGAGAGGATAACACTATGATAACTGAAGCAAAGGGGGGGAAATGTACCAAAAAATCATTACCAATTACGTGGTCTTAGTTTAAAAACCAGGATCAAAATATATTGATTATATTCCATTGATATCTTCTTCAGCTATTAATTATTAATATTGCCAATGGAATTTTGGTGTCTTTTAAAAATAATAACATGACATTTCAAGTTTGAAACTTATTGGATGCGACGCAATAGACAACAGCCAACAAAATGTTGGGTAATTGAAATTTATAGTCATATGTGGACTTAAAATGTAAAGTTTGTCACTGAATATGTAATTAAAATTTATAGTCATATGTGGACTTAAAATGTAAAGTTTGTCACTGAATATGTTATAAAAATGTATTGTCATATGTGGTTCAGCATCAAGTTAAAAACTTCTTGGAAGTATGGATCTGTTCATTTGTGGGAAATGATTAAATGTCTTAAGTACCTCGAAAAACAGTATAAAGACATCATCGATTCAGTCATTCAGATAAACGTATATTTTGACAGTGATGAAAATAAACTTTTGGCAATGTTAACCGATTCCCTTAAAATTATAAGAGACCTTGTATATAGAAGGATAATAACATCTAGATCCAAGTCTAATAAATATGTCAGGAGTTTTGAAGTTAACTTTGAGGTCTTAAATTTAATGCTTCCAGACACTTAATTGGAACCCGTGTAAGCTAACAGAATCTCCTGTCTTGTCGGACTTATCAGATGAAGAACTTAAAAAAATTGTACAAACAAGGGAAACACCTCATTCTTAGGTTTTCTACTATTATACGCAAACATTCGAAAGGTGTGTCAAAATTGTTGCGGAAGCTGCGTCAACCGTCTCTAGATATGAAGCAAGAGATGGCTTTATCTTGGGAGAGTTGAAATCCTTCAATGTAATGCCAAAGTTTGATACAAAGAAAGGTTATAAGGCAGAAAGTTGAATAGCTAATAAAAAAAGGAGGGTGGAAGCCGATAAATAGCCACAACCTCGTTGTGACTTCTGTGCAGTATTTGCTTAATATAAGCTTATATTAGCTAACAGCTATGTTGTTCACTTTAAGTTACTTTACACTGAAATTGTAAAATTTTACGGTCCTTGAGGAACCGGGAAACAAATTAAATTTTAAAAACATTTTTAGCCGATATTTAAGGCATCCAAAAAGGAAAAAAGTTTTCACTATTACACATTAAAATATAAAAGTTTTTTTTACCCTATACTTAAGTTCCACCCTACTGTACATTCCCGTACATAAATCATTAAAAGACTACGGGAAAAAAATGAATTTACTTTGAAACCGACATAGATAAAAACTCGAACTTTGTAAATGAGAATGTGCATTTTCTTTGGTGCATGTAAGAGAAAAATTTACGATTTTACTGACAATATCAATACAAAAAATCAACCAAATGGCGTAGAATTTGGTTTTTCCAAAAATAGCGAAAGTTAGTTTGTGTCATTCCAAAATGTGTATAATCATCAAAAATCGGAAGTTGAAAACTTTTACGATTCTAATATTTTCATCTTATGTATATTGAAGAAAGTAAAAATGTAATTCAATTTTTATAATTATACCACCTATTTTCGGCACTATATTGGAGTTTCTTGGAACAACGAAACTTTGGAAAACGTATAAACTGACATGCGTTTCATGACATTTAAGCTCTGAAGAACCCAAATGTGCAACACATCACACGGGACTGACGTGAACCAGTGTAGTGTTGCCACGACGCTTGTTATCAACCAAGGGAGAGTGATGCACTATCGCGCATCACTCTCCCAGCATCCCAAATGCCATTGAAGTCATGATTGTATCCAGTGTTGCCGCATATGACTGATTTTTTATTTAGGTATTCCGAAATTTCACTAGCAAGTTTTCATAATTATTATTTTTTATTTATAATTTATAGCTATACCACAAATAAAATAAATCAAAATTCTATTCAAAATTTTCTGGTGTGAGTTCATTACTTATAAATAAAAAATCTACCAGATGCGTCAACATTCGCTCGCAGCTATAGCAATCCCATGTCTCGAGGATTAACTCCTTGAAGGGTGGTGATGCCGTCACGGCATCACATAATTTTATTCCCAAGTTGGCAAATCATTGGCACCGGAATTTTATGATGAAAATGTCTTCTTCAGAAAGTACGCGAGAATTTACTTTTACTTGTTTATAAATAAAATCTCTTGTTAATACTGGTGTCATTAAATTATTTGAACATTTTACGAATACAAGTACCTTGCCCCTGAAAGGGTTAAGCAAGCGTAGTTCGGAGATCATACATCGGAGTCCTCCTGGAGCTTCAAGTTTACCTGACACTCATAGGAGTACCTGGCCCTCGGCAATAATGTCGTGTTTCTTAGATGTGCTATTGCTTTACCAAGAGCTTCTGAAAGGGAAAACCTACAGAGATAGACACATCCCCACTCTGCTTCGGGAAAAGGTTTAGTTTACATACTTCGTTTCTAAATTTTCATAGAATTTACTGATTCATATGTTTGAGGACACTTATAGCGACCACATGAAGTGAAAATTCTTCTTTCGAAATTTCCGGTGAAAATTTGAAATTTCGGATTAAAATTGAAGGCCAGACTGGCAAACCTGCTCCTATGGTCTATATATACATGAAGAATAGTGTTGCTTTATGTCCCGCAAAAATAGGAACGGCTCCAAATGCTCTAGACACCACTAATTTCTTGTAATTTATTTCTCGATCTTTATTCGCAGATAATTCTGTTATTCGAAAAGGCGAAGAAAATTATTTTAAGATATTGGAGTCCGATTTACGCGGGGAACCTGCCAAAAAGAATTCTAATAAGCTAATACAAGAAAAGTTAAGTGTATTGACGTATATTAATTCTTCCTAAAAAATGAACGTTGTCCATCTTTATTTTTTCATGAGCTCAAAAACCATAAGTATTGTTCATTCCTTTCCCCCAACTTTTTCCTCTTTCCTTTATTAAGGTGCTTGCTCTCCAATTTAAATATCGAATCTGCTAAGCGTCGGGGTTGTGTGGCTATGGTCACAGACTTAACCCCTTGAGGGTCGGTGGGATATATTTTATCCCACCTACGATAATGAAGATTAGCACCGGACATATTTTATGAAATTTTACTTTTCTAACTTTGGTGGGAATAAAAAGTCGGAAAATTGCTTTTCCTTATTTTTAATTTTTTTTCTAAATTTCCGGTGGGAATTAAGCATATCACAAACGTAATTGCTTGACCCTCAAGGGTTAAAATACCATTTTCACCATCAGAAAGTTGACGTGAGATTCCGATGATGTGCGTTTTAAAAATTGTCAACGTATATTTGAAGAAAAGGAAAATATTTAATAAATGGAAATTTCAAAGTTTACAGCGATTTTTTATGTACTTAAAATTTATGGCGATAATTTTAAAAAATGCACATTATCGGAATCTGACGTCTACTTTCTGATGGTGAAAACGGCATTTCAATAATTATATTAGGTAATGAGTAATCGCGCTTCAAATTTTCCCATAGGCTAACTTGCGATTTCGCGATCGGAGAGTTTCATTGCAGCGGAGCGTTAACGATATTTTTTCCTGAATCTTCATGTTGGATAAAAGGAACATTGGATAAACCGTCAAAGTACCAATGAAAAGTTCTTAATTAACGAATTTATTTTGGAGAATAATTTCAAAAGTTATTATTTTTTTAAAGTAGTTTATTTAAGTTATATATATATATATATATATTGTCAGTCACAAATACAGAATTAGATTTTCTATTTTCGAATATTTATAGATCTATTTATTTTAATTGCAATCAGAAAAATCCCAAATGGTATAATAAATAGCTTCTGAAAATCTATTTCAAAGACAAATAATTAAAGCTGTGAAACCATTTTGAAATTCTTAAAAGTTGTTCACGAAAATGTGTTTTAAACGCTTCAGATCTGTAAAAATTATCGTGAACGAGATTCATTATTTCAAGATTGTGTTGAATACCAAATTACGAATTATAGAAAAAAAAGAGGGAAAATGCAAAATTGTTTCAGTGACATCTAGTAGTGGTCGCACGCTTCAGGGAATTTTTGAGGACCGATATCAGTATTTTTTTTTTTTTTTTATAGAAGAATAAATCTTGCTTAACCCATAGATGCCAACATCTCTTAATTATTCCGGAGTCTGATCCAAAATTTGCATGTTCAAACCGGAAAAAAATACATAAGAAAATGTGCGCTCTGTCTATGAGGCACTTTTTTTAAATCATTTTGAAATTTTTGGTTAAATAAAATTTCCGGTTGAAAACACGTTCATCTTGGATCAGACTCCGGAATAATTAAGAGGTGTTGGCATCTATGCTTAACCCTCTCGCTGCGTAAGTAATTCTTCGCGATGAGCGTCTTTCACAGAATTTTTAACCTTTCATCACCGGTTCTCATCACCAGCAGAAATTTTTGACTATCGTAATCGGGAAAAATGTCCTAATTAAATCAGACAAAGTTTTCGCTAAAAAATAACTGGTGGGAATAAGCAAATAGTATTAATTAGACGGAAAAATGCATGCCCGAGTATATCTCGGGTTGCGCAGCGAGAGGGTTCAATGCACGGAAGTTCGCCTTACTTAACCCTCTGTCTACCAGAAGGGTCCAATGGACCCGACATGTATATTCAAAATATCTATTCAAACCAGAAAATTTCTTCAAAACAAACTAAATGTATAAATCAGACAATAATAAGTTAAATAAACAAATTAAATAGTTTTAAGTAAAAATTCTGGTGTAGAATGTTTTTATAAAACTTTAGTAAAATTTCCGGTAGTTCTAGGGTTAAAAAGAGATTTTCTGTAAGAAAATGCTGGTACCGAAGGATTTCCTGGTCTTGAAATTTCAGGACAAGTATGACTCCTGCATCTCACCCATGCTTACATCTTTAGGATGATTACATCCAAAAAGCTGTTTTCAAACAAAATTTAACCTTATATGTATATACGAGCTAAAGGGGAATCGGAAGATTGATAAAAAAAAAAAGGTTGCATTTGTTGTTTCGAGTCATTTGTTTTCCGGTGTGATTCAAAGTCCTTCTACGTAGTGCATTAGAAATAGTTAACCCTAGATCTACCGGGAATTTTATTCAAGTTTTAATAAAACGTTCTACACCAGAATTTTTATTTAAAACTATTTAACTTATTTATTTACCTTATTTTTGTCTGGTTTATATACTTAGTTTATTTTAAAGAAATTTCTGGTTTGAATGAATATTTTGTATGTACCTGTCGGGTCCAATGGACCCGTCTGGTAGACGGAGGGTTAAAAGTGGCTTAAACATGCTCCCTTTTCCATAATTTAAGAAGCGTTACTCTATTTTTCTAAAATTTCAACAGTTTTAAAGAATATTTTTCCCCAAATTCCCAAAGATATTTCCTAGATATTCCTCAGACTTACGTAATTTTTTTCTAGATTTGAAAAAGGCGAGTGAAAATCAATCATAAGGATGATAATCGTTTATATTTTGCAATAATTTTAATTCAATCGACTACCAAAACAACTCGAACTTAAATCGTACTGTTATGCAAATAAATATTTCTGCATATCCATATCCATGGGTAATGTTTTACACTAACCCTTGACTAAAGTAGAAAGCGTTCTAGAAATTCCGACATTCAGAAAATCCGAAGTCACACCAGATAATCAAAATCATAAATTTCGCTTTATTTAATGGCGGAATATTTGTTATTATATAAACTAGATATTATTATTTTAAATTTCTGGTATGAATCCTGAACATTTGAATAAAAAACCCTACTAAATTGGGAAGTAGCATAAATGCTACCACGGGCATTAGAGGGTTAACAACAAAAACTGTCCTCGCTGCATTGGATATCTTTTTACTTGAACCTCCCAACCCAAATATAAGAGGTAAAGGAAAATCGGAAGATTGAAAAAAAAAAAAGGGTCACCTGTGTTGTTTTGAGTGAGTTGTTGATTCTGATGTGACTCAAAGTCCTTCTACTTAGTACACTAGAAATATTAGGCGCACTGGAAAATTCTGTCGTATAATGTTCTTTCACGCCTACTTTTTTAAAATTCTGATTTCTTCATTGGCATCACTTTTTTGAAATAGAAAACTTTCAATTGTTTATGTGAAATGTGAAAACTGATGTTGCACCTTAATGTGAAATGTGAAAACTTTGGGAATTTTACTATTTCAAAAAAATGGTGCTAATGAAGAATTTTCCAGTACCCATAATAGTTAAAATTGGCTTAAACATGCTCCCTTTTTGTATAATTTTAGAAGCGCTATTCTACATTTCCAAAATTTCAATAGATTTAAAAAAATTTCTCCCCAAATCTCTAAAGATACTTCCTAGTTATTCCCTAGATTTGCCTAATTTTTCTAGATCTGAAAAGGAGAATGAAAATCAATCATAAGGATTCATCAATCATGTCGTCAATATTTTGCAATAATTTTCAAATCATTCGACTATCAAAATAACTCAACGTAAATCATTCAGTTAAGAAAATAAATAGTTTTGCCCATCCATATGCATGTAAAGTTTTACATTAACAACAAAAACTGTCCTCGCTGAATAGTAGAGCCTTTTACTTGAACCTTTTAAATCATTTATAAGAGGTAAAGGAGAATAAAACAGGTAACCTGTGTTATTTTGTGTCACATGGTATTCTAATGTAACTCAAAATCCTTCTTCGTAGTACACTAGAAATAGTTAAAAGTGGATTAAACATGCTCTTTTTTTCCATAATTTTAGGAGCGTTATTTTACTTTTCCAAAATTTCACTAGATTTAAAGAAGATTTCTCCGTAAATATATTTACTAAATCTCCCTAGATTTGAGAATGTTAAATGAAAATCAACCATATATTTTGCAATATTTTTCAAATCATTCGACAGTTAAAATAACGGGTATTTTACTTTTCCAAAATTTCACTAGATTTTAAAGAAGATTTCTCTGTAAAGATATTTAAATATACCTAGATTTGAGAATGTTAAAGGAAAATCAATTATATGTTTTGCAATATTTTTCAAATCTTTCGAAGGTTAAAATAACGGGAACGTAAATCATTTAATTATCAAAATAAATAGTTTTGTCCATCCATACCCATAGGTAGAGTTTTGCATTTATAAATAACAAACGCTGTACTCTCTGAATAGGGCTCCTTTCACTTGAACCTTTCATCTTACTTATAAGAGCTAAACTTTCACATTTTTAATATCCAAAGCTGTCCTAGCCAGTGTTGCCAGATTGTCGAAAGTCATTTTCCCCAAAATTTCTGAAATTTTCCCCAAATGAGTGTTGTTTTTTCAGAAAAAGTCCCCAACTTAGTTTCTACTAAAAAAAAAAAAAATCCATTTTCAATTTGCCACTATAAAAAATGTTTAATTAATTTAAACACCATTTTTTCCCCCAAACTAAGCCATTTTTTGAAAAAATTCCTCATTTACAAAAAATAGATATTTAAAAACGGCAGAATTTTGCATCCATAGAATTTTGCAGCTAAACGAACAGAATGAGCGAGATACATTTTACAAAGACACGTTACTTCTATGGTTCTTTTATGCTTGTAATTTTTTATGATGCTGGCCTCATTGCACTCACTCAAATCTACACTTACGCCAATAAGTTTTTCATGGTCTAATCAGTTGAGATTTGAATGAATTTGAGATGATGTTGGTATTACCTGCTTCTATCTCTTAAACTATAAAACGTTGTTTTGAATTTTTTGTCAATCCTACTGAAATACCAATACGTAATTAACCCCTTAATTCTCGCTCCAGTCATATTCTCGGGCTGTATCTTTTACTCAAATTGTTTGATTCCCACCAGTTTTATAAAATAGTGAAATTGGGTATATTTTGGTATCGTTTTTACTGTCATTAAATAAGGTGCATATTTCTTTTTCATAAAAGTGGTGCCAATAAGAAATTTGAATTATTCAACCGTAATTTAATTCGAATGTTAAGGGGTTAAAGCACCTTCGTTGTATCAATCACTGTGCTGTCATCAATAATAAAAGAAGAATAGCTACTTTCCACATCTTTAATTAAATCTCTTAAAAAGCTCGGTAAAAGAACGTCTTGGATAAGTCCTGCAGATTTAGCAATGCGAAGGTTTATGCCGCTTAACCCTTTCAGGGGCAAGGCATTTCTTCTCTAAAAATGTTCTAATATTTAATTCACACCGCAATTTAAGAACAAATTTATTTGAAAATATTCAAAAGCTTCCCCCCCCCCCCCCCACGTATATTATCAGATCGAAAGTGTACTAAAAAATTTCTGGTCCCATTTGTTAATTTCGGCATTAAAATTAACCGTTTGCAGACTGCAAACGGCGCTCCTCAAGGGGTTAAGACTGCAGAGTTCTCATTCAAGTTTCTTATAAGGAGAACTAGGGGGATTGGTACATTCAATGAGCAATTTCAGTTATAAATGCAGCAATTTGATTATAGTATGCACTTGCATGACTTACAAAAAACTCTTCTGCCATTCGTGAAGCACAAATTAACCAGCTTTAAACAACAACAACAAAAAGTTATAAAATTGTTTCTATTTCTGTTGTATACTCTATGTTGTATTTCTATACTAATAAAAGAAATGTGTACATGTGTCTGTCATCGAAATTGAAAATCTGCCGAACATATAGTGGTCTGGAAATTCATGTGGTAATAGTCCAAGACCGGGATGCACCTGTGATACGTGTAAACTGTCATGTTTTAAACGACGAACACGACCACGAGAATACTGATTGATATCTCTTATTTCTGTATTCTTTTTTTTTTCGTTTTTCAAATCAAAATCGAGTTAGGTCCAATGTTGTCAGATGACTAAAAGTAAACTTTAAGTTAAATAGTGAAAAGAAATCCCAAAGTTTTTACCTAAAGATGCTGATGGTCCTCAAAAAATTCCCCTGGTGATTCAAAATTCCCCAAAATGGGGACAAAAACCCCAAACAGGCAACACTGGTCCTAGATTAACAGAAAGTCTTTTACTTGAGGTACGTTCTTTTTTTATATGTAGCATGAATGAAATTTATTTTAATTTTTTCCTACAGATATTTTCAGTAAATTATTCTGATGTAATTTTTTTTTTTTTTTTTTTTTTTTTTTTTTTTTTTTTTTTTTAAGTGGGAGGATGGAAATTGAAAGAAAAATATTCTGATGTGAATCTTTAAAAAAGCAGGAGGAAGGAGATTGAAAATAAAAGTTTGAAATTTCTTACTTCATATGATTTTCCTTTTGGAGGTAAGGAAAGCGATCAGCAGTATAGACTATTTCTAGGTTTATAATAAAAGTTTCATTATAAATCATAGCTACCTACTTTTCACTAATCTTCGTAACATCTGGATTAATTTGACGTTACCCCTTTCAAACCCGAAAATTTATTTCATGAATCTTTATTTATTTAATTCAAGATTTCTACGTGTAACATACTTACTTTCATTTCTTAGAAAAAATTCTGGTTCGAAACGTATTAAACCTGTGTCAAATTAACGCACGTATTACGGAAGATTAGTTTAGTTTGAGGTTAGCACCTGTGATAAAGTAAGGATATTTTAAATAAATAACTCAACCAGCATAGTACAAACATTTCATAAAATATTTTAACATAGTATAAATAATCTTTCTAAATAGGAAATGCAGCATTGTATTTTGGAAATCAGCGAAATAAGTTACAACAGTAAATTTTGTCGGACCATAATCAATTTTACTTTCGAAGACTTAACATTAAGAAATTCCGAAGTAGTTCAATTTTTTTTCAGCTTTTAAAATTAATTTGATAATATTACTGGGATCACCCTGATTAAATTTTATTTCAGATTAAATTTCTTTTCAGTCTCTGGACTAGTGCAATCTAAATATTGTTCTTATAACTTGAAGTTCATGTAATTCGATAAGAATAAAATAAATTTTAATGCACTAATATAATCGGTACATAAAGCAGATTTTTAATTTCATAATTAGACAATCCGTTCGTAACTTTTTTCATTAATTTTCATAGTCGTTTCATCAGCAAATTTTCCGTGATCAGTTTTTCCTTCGATTCTGTGAAGAGTAATGAGAAACAAATTCGTCATAAAGAAAAAAAAAATATCCATATACAATTACAAGAAAAGCCGGATATATTTTAAAGGTAGTCAAGCATATATTTTACATTTAACTTCATCTTTCATAGCAGTGAGTTTTTAACATAGACATTGTATAATAATCTGAAATGTCGTTTACATAGCTCCCAAGTTTTACACTTTTCTAATAGCACTAAAATTTTATACATATTTTGCTTTACTTAATCGCAGATTTCGGCTTAACTTCTTTACTCAAAGTTTAAATCACAATATACGTGCAAGGTAATCTTTAAAACATGTCAATATAAAAATCAACTTAGAAATTTAACAGTTAAAAATTATTAAATATTCAAAAATAGTTTTCGACCAGCATACAAAAGAAAGAAAGAAAAACGTTTACACTCGTATACGGTTTTCACACGAGTAAAGAGTCCCTTGAGGGTCGGTGGTATATATTATATCCCACGTAATTTTAATCTTGATTTGCACCAGAAACATTTAATTAAATTTTACTATTATAACTTTAGTATAAAAAAATAGATGAAAAATTGTTTCCGTATTTTGAAACAAAAGTTTACAAAACCTGTGGTGTGAATTCAACATTACAGAAGCAAGGGTTAAGTTGATAGTTTAGCTATGGAAATAAAGTTTAAAATATAAAAAACTAAACCTGTGGCTGTACGATCCATGAAGGATCAGGGCCTACAGTGCCCAACTCTGTTTACTTGACCCTTACCCTGGACCCCGAAATACTATGCAGCATGTTCTCCAGGCAGGTGGTCAGCCCAACGCGAGACCCTCGGTGTTCAGTTTGAAAGCAAGCTTGGTACTCATTTTATCGACCTCGAAGGGATGAAAGGTTGAGTGAACATTGCCCAGCCGGAAGCCGAACTCGCTACCTGTAGCGTGGCAGACAGGCGTTCTGACCACTACGCTACTGGGCTTTCTAAGTTTAAAACATCCAACGATAAAAAATTACTATATCGAATTCATGTTCATGATGTTTAAAGCTTACAACTCACATTTAACATTTGATAATTGCTCACATTTATTAGATTATGCATATAGATGGAATCATTTTGCACATTAAATAGTTATAATTGATTCATAGATAATGCATCATAAAAATGAGAACACATACTGCATTTGCACGGCTGCCACAGGCGACTATTTTTTAATTCGACTTCGCTCCACTTTTTCAAAAAAAAATCTTTTACATATGCATTGAAAATATTGACGAGAGAAATATATTTCAAAATGTATTTTCTTTTAATAGTGGTGCAGAATATTAAAATAGTCGCCTGTGTTAGACCTGGATTTGACTTTTTTTAAATTTTTATTTTGAAGTGAGTGAGTTTTAATTGATAATTTACATTTTACAAATTTATTTAAATTTTGTATTATGGCTAATTTCACGAAAACTTGTCATGTCTGTCACATACTACGATTTTTGGCTACCAGAATTTTAGATCAGAAAAATTTGACTTAATTTTTCGGAGATATCTCATCAATTGAATAATGCGAAGCAAACTTTTCGAAAATAACGGTGGCCAACAAGCATAGCGATTTTCAGCTGTGTGACAGACATGACAAGTTTTCATGGAATTAGCCTTATACAATGAGTGGCAAAAAAAACTAGAGACATCCCTTATTTGAAAGTAAGCCAGTCCTACAGTGATGTACAATGATATAACAACGAAGAATTGCTTATATAAGGAATTCTCAGCTTCGTACGACGTAGTTAGCACAAAAGTTACAGTCATTCAGGGTAACTTTGATCCATGGGTGTAATTTTGCAAGACGTCCTAATTTTCAATATGTTTGACATCAAAAGACTGAAACAACTTCGGTGCTACACTCTGTTGGCAAGGTTATAAACTGGGCTTTCTACTTCTTATTTTAGAACATAAATTGGCAACATTATATACAATTAATTGTATCATCCAACTATTATTGTGAAGTACTGTTTTGAAGTTAATTTTGAATGCCGTTTTGAAGTTGTTCTAATCCAATTAAATTTTTATAGTAAGTAACAATATACTCATTTATCAGACATATTATTATCTAAATGTTATAAATGTGTTATTATTTTGCGATTATGTATTTACTAATATGCAATAAAATGTAAAATTAGAAAGCACTACCTCATTTTCGCTATAACTTTGAGCCGACTCAAAGTTAGGCATAGGTTTATTGTTTACTGCTAAGTACCATAGAATTTTGTGTTCATAACTGTATGAAATAATGATTAAACAAGTACAAAAATAAAAATCATAACTGATGGTTATACGAAAATACCATTTTCTTGTCAAAAATTCACTATATGTGCGCGTATATTATGTATGAATGCCGAAAGTGTTCATTGGATATAACATGTAAATATTCTCCAAAATATGTGTAAAATCGATAAAATTCATTTAATGTCGTTATTTGGGGCGGAGCTACTGAAATTTGACATTCCATATATTCGACCATGGATGCCAGTTTGGTCTCAAATTTTAATCCGACATTTTAAATTCATACTGGAAATTTCCAAAGAAGAATTTTTACTTTTTGCGATCCTTAAATCTCTTTTATTAAGTTAAGCATATAATACTATTCTTTATTTCTGGTATAGACGGTAAATTTCTGAATAAGAATGGAGGACAAACTGGCAACTCTGTATTCGACATTTTCTTATTCTTGTTTGATTAATACTAGTACTAGTATATTTACTGTAACTATGGCTGTAGTATTGAGTTAAAACATTGAAAATTGTTTTTCACTGCATTTTTATGTTTTATGTGAACAATAAACAGTTCTTTTAAATATTCATGGTTTTCTTCTTCCACTCTTCTTGCATAATATTCGTTGTAGTATCATAAATTATACAAATCTTGTAATGTTGCGAAATGTAAATTAGGAGTCTTTAAATATCTGAAAAAAGCTTTTTTTCGCTTCAAAGTTGTCCTAACGATAATACTTTTTTGATAATGTCTTATTTTATACGATATTTATAAGATGCTGCAAAGACGATACATCGTTGGATAACTTTGAACCAGGATAGAAATACATTTTTTATTGTTTATATCATTATTATTCCTTAATTTATGATAGTCCTACAATACTTTAGGATCATTTCTGCTCTTTTATGCCACTAGTTTCAACAATATTTTAAAAATAAGAGTAGGGCATCTGAAAATAGAGAACATGCGGATCAAAGTTACCCTGAATGCCTGTACTGTAAAAACGGGTAAGATGAAAGATTTAAATGACTTTGAACGAGGTAAGATCTCCTCTGTAAGAAGATCTGGTGCCAACATCTCTGAAACGAAGACTATTTTAGAATTTCTCACGAAAGAAGATCTCAGATGTTCAGAGAGTGGCAGTTGGGGAAAAACTTCAAGCAATAGAGACTAGTCTGGTGAGAAAAAGACTGACGAACGAGAGCGGTGAAAGGCGAGCAGCGCGCATAGACCGAAGTAACAGAAGGGTAACAACACGTCAATTTACAGCTGAAATCAATGCAGGTGCATCACAAAGTACATCCCAACGCACAAGACAGACTTTGCAAAAAATGGACTTTAGCTGCAGGAGACCATCAAGAGTGCCTTTGGTATCACAGAAAAATTGGAAACACGCCTGTTGTGAGCAAAGGAACGACGAAATTGTTCAGTTGAGTAGTAGAAAAAAGTAGCCTGGTCCGATGAATTTCGTTTCTTTGCTCCATCATACAGATGGCAGGATTAGAAAAAGGGGCAAACAACACGAATTCATGGACCCCTCCTTCCGAATTACCACTCCTCAGGCTTGTAGCGTTAGGATTATGTTGTAACGTTGGGATTATGTTGTAGCGTTGGTATTATGTTGTAGCGTTGGGATTATTGTGTCGGGAATATTTTCCTATAGTACACTGGTCCCCTTGATATCTGCGGTTACAACTCTGAACAGCACAGATTATCTCAACATCGTTTCCGATTGCGTGCAATCGTTTATGCCTGTAATGTTTTCACACTGTGATACTCACAGTGATAGTCACATTCAGCTGTACAATGCACGTTGCCACCGTGCTCGATAGGTCTTAAATTGGTTTAAGGAGCATCAGTCAGAGTTGAACCTGCTTCCCTCGCCAGCTATTCTGATTTTTAGAATCTCGATGAGACAATCGTTTGCAGGTTATCTCAATGGTAGAATTTGGGATTTGGATTATTCGTGTGTATTTTTATATTCAATCGATCCGCAAATCTTACGTGAGTGGTCATAACAGTGCAAGTCAATTTTGAGCCAAGTCAGTATATTTACTTATTTTGCATTGAAAACACGATATCTATGGGAGTATAAGTCAAGGTTGACCAACTAGACTTTTAACCGCATTTTCACTGTGAAATATGCTAATATACCGCCTGTCTAAGAATTTACAAAAAATATATTTCACGAACATGCTACTTTAAAGTATTCTAGTGTAAGTGTATGGAAAAATTATTTTTCACAAAGTTGTACAAATAGAATTTAAAAATATAGCCACTGTGACGTAAATGTTAAAAACTCTTAAACAAAGGATTGAGATAATTTTAGTAGTTTGATTATTTAACTAGCATAAAAAACAGTATCGACTAACAAAAACATTTTTTTACTTCATATGGGTGGAGATGAGGGTATGAGCTGCACTCAAGCATTGTTGTCAGCAAGGCTACGTTATTATTATTATTTTTATGATAGCTTGATTGGTACAACTTCCTTGAAATAATATAGTTCGCTTTATTTTCACATTTTTAGATGCGTTCGTAATTAAGTAAATCCCTAACACCTATAGTCGTCGTCTGGTGCGTCCATCTATCCGCGTATAACAGCACAAAAACTACCCAACCGAATGGTTTGAAATTTACTACATATCGTTGCAGAATTTTGCCAAATCATTTTAATTTTTATGAAAATCGAATCAAAACTTATAAAGATATTGATAAAAGTTTTCTTCATTCTATTATATCCTATCATACGAAATTAATTCAATGATATCCCATGATAGGTAATGATTCTAGGTTGCCATGATGATTACGTCCTATTTAAGAAGGAGCAACATTACTTCCGTATTATTAAATTTAATACCGTATATACTCGCGTATAAGTCGAGGAATTTCTGACAATTTTCGGTAAGCAAATTTGGGGGGCGACTTATACGCGAGTCGGTTAAAGAAGCCAAAACAAAAACTTCGAATACTGCAAAAGTATGGCATTTTATGTGTATGACTAGAAAATAATATATAAAATATACAAATAATAATAATTTATCATTAAAAAAATTTCAGTGATTTATTTTTGTTAACCTACTACCTTTTGCTTTGGCAAGTGAAATCTTTGGTTTGATTTTGTGCAAAATTGAAGCAAAAAGTTAGGGGGTCGACTTATACGCTAGTCGAGTTATACGCGAGTATATACGGTATATATAATCGTAATAAATTTTGAATTTATGCATTTTTGTTATAAGAGTGCAACAGCTATTGCACCAAGATCTGAATACTTATAAAACTAGTTAAAGTTCGAACGTACCTTATTTGCCATGTTTGACGTATAATTTCCGACTTGTTTATTGTAGTCCAGCAATTTGAATAATATTTTTTTAAAAAGTACCGAAATGTCAATTCAATACTCAAGCCTGAAAATCCTAAGCAAAAGATTAGCAAAAGAAATAAGTTGGCGTCCGCTGATATGTGCAATTACGGTATTTAAATCTGATTTTCCAGTCACTTATGTTGACATTTAAACATGTCTTCATTTGGTTAATTATATGAAATAATTCTAATTCGCTTAAATTAACCATTTGTAAAATACTTTCAAAAATAACATTTCATAGTTCAAGATAATCTTGTTACTTTATAAATAAGCATCGTGTTTACCTAAGTAAAAAAAATCAATAAACGATGAAAATATTTCCGTATTTATCAAAATATGGGATCCACTCATTTAGTCTGACAAAAATGATTAATTTTTCGATACCACAATGAATGATGGAAAAGAAAGTACGAAGATAGATTTTTGTTGCACGACATGGCTGTATTTGATAGATGAGAAGGAGATAAATGTATTATCTTCCAGTAATCCATTAATTTTGTGTATTATACATCTTTTGAAAGAGATTGCGAGTGAATGGAATAAGGCTTTATCAATGATTGATGCACCAACACAATAATGTATTATTTTTCAGTGAAACCTTTATTAATAGTGTGAATTTTAACATGCAACACACTTTAAAATATACGAAATGTAAATGCGTAGTTTTAAAATAATTCTTTTTCAACAAAAAATATTTTTATTATTTGTTTTAAGAATTTGAGAAAAAAACTTATTTATATATTTTTTATCCTAAATTTAATTATCTATAAATCATCGGTTCTTGAACTGCGCTCATGAGTACTGTGGGTAACAAAGTAGTGTTGCCAGTTCATTAGTTTTTTTTAATTAAAATTGCTTGCTTGTCACCACTTTTTTGGAGTAGAAATTTTCGCCTTTTTTAAGGCCACGTTACATAATTCGAATGGTGTGCAATTACATAAGGTGATTTATACTATTTCAAAACATGTCGATAAGCAATCAAAATTTTTAAACAAGAAAGAAAAATCATGCGTCAAGCATAGATTATGAAACACTTTCCAACAGATTCAGAATAAAGTAACAAAACTTTCCCGTTTAATAAGTTGAAGTAGGATGTTTAGTGAGCCAATTGGAAACGCATAACACATTTAAAAACCCAGTTTCAGAAATTCCAATCTACAATCGGAAAATTTCCGAATTCTTCGAGCAGCCCTGGCATATGATATATAGATTTGTATCTATAAATTACATGCATAGAAAAATTTAGTTTATTGAGGAAATACATACCACAGTTGAAAATCCCCCTTCAGCAATTTTCTATAATATAGAAAATGATACCTGTATTGTTTTGTGCAGCCTTGTTTTCGAGACATAGAATTTATCCACAACGAGTAACATGCAAAAGATTAGTTAAATTTAAAAGCGCGTACTGAATTTGAAAACGCTCTTACAGCAATTATTGCTCAAAGAAAGCACAATAACTGATTTCTTTTGTGTGTCTCTGTAAATGCTACGATAGTGAATGATAAATGCCATGAATGCCCTATTCAATAGTAATTATCTTTAGTGAAATTCAGTGATTTATAGCAATTTCAATACATTTGAAACAGCGTAATGTTATTAAAATACACTACAATCATCCAATGATCAATGGTTTAGCCGTGACAGTGCCGCAAAAATTGGTGTTAAAAGCAAAAAACCCTGAAAAAACGGAAATTACGGCACTATACAAAATATTAACCACAGGCAATAGTTGTCTGTGATGGCTTCTTTGATGATGTACAAGGTGGTACAAAAACTGCTGAGCATATGAGACGATCAAGAAAACATGCTTTAACTGACATATTGTTTGACGAAACAATGATACTAACCATTTCCTAAGATAGTTTTTTGTTAACCCAAAAAACAAAGGTCGGTTAATATCTATGATGATTGACAAGCCCTCCCCCCACCGGAGCAATGAGATGCCCCCGGAAGATTTTGTGTTTTAATGGTCAAAAAGGGTAATTTCCCCCCGAAACTTTATAATGTTCAGCCCCCCTCCCCCCACCGGAGCCAAAGAAATCCCTACCGGAGAACAGTGTCTGAATTCAACACTGTTGATTATAAATACAGTTTTGACCTTGGTTCCATCAAATGAGACGGTAATTGTAGTTGAGGAAGACGTAGAACTTTTGATTATTTTGGTAGGTCACTGCAGCGATGAAAACGTTTTCATTCTAAAACAAGGGAAGGACATCATTTTTCCAATGACATTTTCTCCAACTAATGCTGTGAGTTCAACTGTTGCGGAAACCATCTTCTTCCTACATGCTATGAGCGGTTGTGATACAACGTCAGCACTGTTTATGTAAGGGAAAATTAAGTTCCTCAAAACTCTTCTAAAGAATCCACATCCTTCGGACGTATTCGACGACTCGAATGCTACGCAGGAGATGATTGCAGCTGCTGGCATCACTGTATGGTTATAGTGGGACAAATGTGCCTTTCCTAAACCACCAAAGGTATATTTCGTAGAAGAAGACTGCCTTTAGATACAATTCGAACATTGATGCTTTACCCGCAGCTGCAGTACAACAGCACTCTTTAAGAGTATATCACCAGGTCCAGCAATGGCTGGGGGTTGAAAAAAATGCTGAAGAGTGGGGATGGAAGAGAAAAAATACTGGTCCTAAGCCTGTGTTCCCTGTACTACCCCCTTCTCCAACTACTTTGTTGAAACTTGTATCCCTCAAGTGCAGAAAGAACTGCCAACGAAATTGTGGGTGCAAGAAGGCAGGTGTTTCTTGCTCCAACACGTGCCTCAACTTCGAGGGGAATTGTAACAACATCGCATTGGTCTGTCAAGACGAGGAGGACGACCTAGACCTTGAAACCGAGCTGGAAATAGATTGCTAAGCCAGTGAACCCGTGGACCCCACG
The DNA here is from genome assembly GCA_963932465.1 of Maratus speciosus. NCBI lineage: Eukaryota > Metazoa > Arthropoda > Arachnida > Araneae > Salticidae > Maratus > Maratus speciosus. The sequence continues at coordinate 287,392,532 of OZ010789.1, read as the reverse complement.
GAAGAGGAATAAGTCATTTCACAAAGTATCAAATATTTACTATTAAGAAAACATTTATTTTATAATATTGATAGTAATAAAATCACCCAATAATTCCATACGTCTGTTTTCTATGTTGTAGATGTCGGTGAAAAGCAGGAACCTTCAAATAAAATAAAGCTGAAATAGGATTGCTTGTTTTTAAAATAAATGTACCTAGTAATGTACATAATTATGTATATGTGAATAATGATTCATAATGAGTCATCGTATTTATTATCAGCAACTTCATTGTAAAATGTAGTTAATCATGTAGCCGTCTGCTATATCTCTCTCTCTCGCACGCGAGGAGCAAATATAATTTTTAGCCAATAGCAATGAGGCGCATTTCCTCCCCCCGCGTTTTTTTAGGAGAGCTTTTGAAGTCACGTGACGCAGTAACATTCGAACTCTGCAGAGAGCGGCAGATTATCATGTCAGTGACGATGGCGAATATTTGACTATGTGTTGTTATGTTAATAAAGTTTATTTTTCTACAAAACCTTCTTATTATTTGAGTCACCGAGATATTTTTATCATCTCCCTTCAATCCATTCTCTAAAATGGTGACCGCGGATTTTTGAACCTTCAACTATTTCATAGACCGTCGAACTATTCAACTGTTTCATGGAACGTTCTGTTTAACTAGCAAAATGGCAACTGCTGAAACATCTGCCGTAGTCATTCCACCCTATATCCCTGTGGACCCTACATTATGGTTTCATATGCTGGAAAGCCCATTCGAATTAGCTACTCCTAAAGATATTACTGAGTCGAAAACAAAATATAATTATGTTGTAGCTCATCTACCGCCTGCTACAGCTACTATGGTTCGAGATATAATTATGAGTCCTGATCCAACTGATCCTTATCAGATTTTGAAATCAAAAGTTATCGAACGTTGTGGAGAAAGTCGTACTTTAGAAATTCGGAAACTGCTAGCTGGAGAAAGCCTGGGTGACAGAAAACCAACTGAATTACTTCGATTAATGAAAAGACGGGCTGAAAGCCATAATATCAGTAACGATCTTCTTCTAGAGCTGTTTACTCAACAAATGCCAACCACTGTGCAAACGATTCTAGCTTCCATTGAAAAAATTACTCCAGATATTGCTGATAGAATAATTGAATTAACGCCTTCCAACATTAGTTCTGTTTCGATTCGAACACCAACAACTGAATCTCAGACACCACCAGCCATTGATATGCTCGTAAAAGAAATCCAAGCATTACGCCAAGAGGTCGCTCATCTTCGTCGTTCAAGAAGTGTATCTAGAAGTGATAACCATCAGCGTAATCGTTCTCAGTCCCACCATAGGGATGCAACATTGTGTTGGTATCACCAATAATATCAAGAAAAAGCAAAAAAGTGCCTAGCGCCGTGTTCTTATTCGGAAAACCAGAAGCGGGAAGAGTAGCGGCGACGGACTTCTCCCCAGCACCTTTTCGTCGCCTTTTCGTTAGAGACAGAAATACAGGTATGTGTTTTCTAGTCGATTCTGGATCTGATGCCTCACTTGTGGCCGCGAATAAAAATGACAAAACTAAGCCTGTTCTTCAAACCTTTCGTGCTGCTAATGGCACAAAAATTAATGTGTATGGTCGTAAATGTATTAATATCAACTTAGGCCTACGCCGAAATTTTACATATTCTTTTTATATTTGTGATGTTTCATGTGCTATTTTAGGAGCTGATTTTCTGCATAATTTTAATTTAAAACTTGATTTACGGAATCGTCGTCTTATTGATTCCACTACTAATTTAAAAGCTCCTGCTATATTAAGTACTTGTAATATATTTTCTGTGAAACCCAATGTTGTAAATGATATATATGGTAAATTATTATTTAAATTTCCTGAAATCACGAAATTACCGGATCCTAACCAACCGGTTAAGCATAATACTGTGCATTATATAAACACTAAGGGGCCTCCAGTCGCTGCTAAGCCTAGGCGGCTAGCTCCAGATCGGTTTAAAATTGCCAAAGCTGAATTTCAGCACATGCTACAACTCGGTCATATGAGACCTTCTAAAAGTAATTACTCTTCGCCTTTGCACCTGATGCCGAAGAAAAGATCTGTCGATTGGAGACCTGTTGGTGATTATCGTGCTCTAAATGCACAAACTGTTAAAGAAAAATATCCTATCCCTTGTATCGCAGATTTCACTGCTGAATTACATGGTAAACAAATCTTCAGTCACATTGATCTTGTAAAAGCCTACCATCAAATTCCCATAAATCCTGATTATGTACATAAAACTGCGATTTGCACTCCATTCGGACTTTTCGAAAGCACTCGTATGCAATTCGGCCTTTGTAACGCTTCCTCAACTTTTCAACGATTTATTGATGACGTAATTCGTGACTTAGGATTTGTTTACGCATTTCTTGATGATTTTCTAATTGCATCAAATAATGAAACTGAACATTTAGAACACCTTGAGTTGTTGTTTTCTAGACTTAAAGAGTATGGTCTGTGTATTAATGTTGATAAATGTAAATTTGGCCAATCCACTATCGATTTTTTAGGATTCAAACTTTCAGCTGCAGGAATTGAACCCTTACCTGATCGTGTAAAATGCATCCTAGATTTCCCCCAGCCCTCTACCTTAACTCAACTAAGACGCTACTTAGGTCTTTTTAATTTTTATCGACGGTGCATTCCCAAAGCTGCCGATATTTTAGCTCCACTCGTTAAATTCTTAGAAGGACACAAAAATACGAAAAAACATCTCCGTTCCAATGCTAACAAAAGTGAGCAATTGCAATGGAACGATGAATCCATTCTTTCCTTCACTGCTTCAAAAGAAGCTATAGCTCGAGCTACATTATTACGACATCCAATTCCTGGCGCCCAGCTAAGCTTATGGGTCGATGCCAGTAATGTCGGAATTGGTGGATCTTTAATGCAACTCTCCGAAAACCAATGGGAACCAATAGCATTTTATTCCTGTAAATTAAATAAATCTCAAAGAAATTTGTCTACTTATGATCGTGAATTATTTGCTATTTATTGTTCTATAAAAAAATTCAGACACATGCTAGAAGGTCGGAATTTCATTATTTATACAGACCAAAAACCCCTTACATTCGCATTTCAACAAAACCCTGATAAATGTAGCCCACGTCAATTGAGACATTTAGGCTATATTTCACAGTTTTCTACTGATATTAGATATACTAAAGGCTCTGACAACATTGTGGCCGATGCATTATCTCGAATTGAGATAGATTCAATTTCTCCTAATGTGTTAGATTTTAAAGAGTTTGCCACTGCTCAGACCAATGATGAAGACCTAAAACAACTTCTCGAATTTGACACCACTTCGTTAAAATTAGAAAAAACATTATTTTCCACTCGAAGATGTACATTTATATTGCGATATGTCACAAAAACATCCTCGACCATTTGTTCCTAAAAGTATGCGACAATCAGTTTTTTCAACCTTGCATTATTTCTCGCATCCTGGTATCTCAGCTTCATTAGATTTAATTTCTAAACGATTTGTATGGCCTGGCATGCGTAAGGATATAAAATCTATGGTTCGCAGCTGTACGAAATGTCAAAAAGCTAAAATCTCTCAACACACCAAATCACCAATTGGTACATTCTCTGAACCTGATGCTCGTTTTGCCCATATTCATATTGATTTTATCGGACCTTTACCATCATCCGATGGCAATCAGTATTGCATGACCATCATTGATAGGTTCACGAGATGGCCCGAAGTTGTACCCACATCTGATATGACTGCAGAAACAACTGCTCGTACATTGATACACAGTTGGATCTCCAGATTTGGAACCCCTGTTACCATCACTACTGATCAGGGTAGAAACTTTGAGTCCACTCATTTCAAAGAGCTTACTAATAGATTAGGATGTAGACGCATCAGAACTACAGCATACCATCCACAGTCTAACGGTTTTATTGAAAGATTCCATCGCCATCTTAAGAGCTCTCTTAAAGCTCACAATCAAATTCAAAGGACTGAAATCATCCCCATTGTCTTACTTGGTTTACGCACTGCTCTTAAAAATGATATCCAAGCGACCTGTGCTCAACTTGTTTATGGCACAAATATCAGACTACCCTCTGATCTCATAAACACTGAAACTATAAATCAACCACCTACTCTTACATACGTCACTGAGTTAACTGAAAAAATGAGAAAGTTAAATCCCATTGCCACTGCAATACACGGCAATCCTAAAATTTATGTCAATCCCTCATTAAAAACCTGTTCACACGTGTTTCTTAGATCAGATAAAGTCAATCCTCCCTTATCACCCCCTTATACAGGACCTCATCGAGTGATTGACAGATCTGAGAAAACGTTTGACTTGGAATTAAACGGGAAGCGCTGTACTGTATCTATTGATCGCATTGAACCTGCGTATCAATTAGCAGATTCTATTTCACCTTCCCAACCTCAAAAACAAAATGAGCCCATAAATTTTCCAACTACTCCTGTTGAACACCCTACCACAAAATCTGGTCTCAAAGTTCGTTTTCCGAAACATCTCGTTACGGATTATATTGTTTAAAACATTTGATGTATATAGTGTGCATACTATTTCCTTCTCAAAAATATTGTTTTTCATGTAATGCATAATATATTTTCTATATTTTTGTATCATATGTACTTTAATTTTACTCAAGACTTTTCTTATGTATCTTATTAATTGCTACCTTTTTGTAATCGCGACTTCGTCACTGGGGGCATACTCTGTAGCCGTCTGCTATTTCTCTCTCTCTCGCACGCGAGGAGCAAATATAATTTTTAGCCAATAGCAATGAGGCGCATTTCCTCCCCCCGCGTTTTCTCCGGAGAGCTTTTGAAGTCACGTGACGCAGTAACATTCGAACTCTGCAGAGAGCGGCAGATTATTCTGTCAGTGACGATGGCGAATATTTGACTATGTGTTGTTATGTTAATAAAGTTTATTTTTCTACAAAACCTTCTGATTATTTGAGTCACAGAAATATTTTTATCATCTCCCTTCAATCCATTCTCTAAAATCATATAATCTTTAGTTTCATTAATAGTCAATGTTTGCGTAAAATGGATAGGTTTCGTGTCAAATCGACATATAGTTCTGTAATTTCCGTTTTTTTCAGAATTTTTGGCTTTGCACACCCATATTTTGCGGCACTGTCACGGCTAAACCATTGATCAGAGAAAAAAAAAAAACTTTTAATACATAAAATGTAGGAAATTGTATCCTCTTTAATTTATGTATTGCCGACTTTAACGTAAAATGCATAGTTTTGGAGTTATTTTGAAAAAAACACAATGAAAAACCGCGTTTATATATATATATATATTTATATATTTATATATATATATATATAATGCGTTTTCCGTAAAAAAAAAAAAAAAAAAATTGTTGGCAAACCTCAGATTCATGTTCAGCAACCCAAAAAACATACAGGCACCAAATATCAAAACTACACCTAAATTTTCTTTTATTTGTCCTTTTTGAGCACCGAATGCCTGGACTATCCCTTAGACGGTAACTAGGTCCTGCACCGTTGCCAAAGCGCAAATCTTAAAGGTCTCATTGTCGTTACGCAACGTGAAATATAAGTCTTATGCAGGTCTCTATGACATCGGCATGTTCAAAAATAGTTGATGTATGGCAAATGACTAAAAAATGGCTCACGGTCACTTCACAATTGAGTCAGGAAGCGATCGTCACCTCAAAGTCATACTGTGACTTATTAAAAAAGTCACCTTTTGGTTGCTGTTATGACGACTATTTATGAATATTGTACACTGTAAAAAAAAAGGACTAAAATACGGAAATGATATACGGCATATAATACGGCAATCGAGAGGCCAATACTATTTTCGTATTTTAACGGAACTTTTTCCCGTTAAATAACAGATAAATTTACGTTTTTTTTTATTTACATGGAAAAACTTCTGTTAAAATACGGAAATAGTACTGACGTTTCGATTGCCAGTAGTATTTCCGTATTTTAGTCCGTGTTTTTTCAGTGTATTGTAGTATCATCAGAATTTTGCTATTAACGTAGTTGCACAGTCAGCTTCCGATACTGTTTCGTTTAATTTATTATTCTATATTTCATGTTCCAGAGTCAATATTGCGAGTTAAATCTACTTCTATTTTTTTAGTTTAACCTTTTAGATAGCAATAAAATTAGGTAAATGCTTTTAAAAATTGCGAACAGTTAGTAAAAGATTAAATTAGGAAAACTGAAATATTATTTTGTATTTTGTCTCTTCGTTTTTTTTTTTTTTTTTTTTGTGGTAAAATAATAAGACGGCTTTCCATTCGTAAGTATATTTACTACTGATAATATTGCCCTAATATCAAACCCATCCGTATCGAAAGTGAAATACAACGACACAAACTTATACCCTAAAATTTATTTTGACAAGTTCTAAGGAACTTTCTTTCCTTTTGTGCCTTTTTATTTATCGGCGTTCCTTTCACATGTTTCACTATCGAGAAATTTTACTGCTGACATTGACTTTAAAAGTAAGAGTTCACTTTTTATTTTTAAAACACTCATATATGGAATAAATGTATCTATACAGCTTGGGAGAAGAGGTTCAGTTGATTTTGAAATTTCAAGTAACTTATACAAAATTAATTTTTTTAAATAGATTTTTTTTAAAATATAAAGCAATTTTCTCCCTTATTAAAAGCGGAAATAAAAGCTTTATCGAAATTTACGGCGCATAATATGAAGAACAAATAATCATATTTTTCACCAGAAATTTTAATTTATAAATCAATTTAGATATTATCATATAAAAAGGAATTATTCTTTTTTTTTTCAAATTTCTTTTCCGAAACATTTTTGTCAAGAAATTTAAATGAAACTAGAATAAAATTAGCTTTAAAATATACATTGGATTAATACCCCCCCCCCCCTCTTATTTTAATCTCTTTTTCACCAAACTATTCCTCTTTTCAATTGCCAAGCTTTGCCTGAAGATAATTAAATTTAAACAAAAAACTACAAAATAGTTTGCCTTAAACTAATTAAAAATGTTTCCCTGATTAATTTCGTAACTGTGTTCTACAATATAAAATATTTTGTTCTATATATACTGTAATTAAATTTTAAAAACATTTATATCTCTAGGGTGGCCACTCACGGTTCGTACGATCTTTATTTTTAAGTTCTGCAATTAATTACGCAAAGATTACTATTCGGAATGTCTTTTACGCAAACGTAAGGCTCATACAAACGCTGAATATCAAGATGATTTCTTTTACAACCACCAAAGGGTTGAAAACTTTGTTGCAATTGCTTTTATTCGAAAAATAAAGACAATACTTCTCCAGGTGAAAAAAACTAGCTTGTAGTTTGAAAAACAATTATAGGGTAGGGGAGTACACAGTGAGACAGCAGCCATTTTGACACATAATTATAACTTTTTCTCCTAGCTGGAACACACACTGAACCACCTTATCTTATGCAACATGTGGTAGTAGTTTCGGCACTTCGGTTACTCGTCCAACAAAATAGTAAGTAATTATTTATTTTACAGGTGTTAAAGTTACATAAACGTCCGTTTTAGACTTTATTTATTTCATTATGGCATATATTTACTTAACCAAATCTAGCTATATCTAATGATAGACTATGTCGACTAAACGACACAAGCATTCAAAGCTATGAAACTGATGATGAAACAGATGTGGAATCCATTTTGTTACAACGTAACGAGAGTACACAGTGAGACACACAGTTGTGGTACACAGTAAGACGTGCCTCATTGTGTATCTACTATGCGGTTCTGACCTAAAAAAAGTAATTTACTAGTAAATCTGCAGACCAGGAGCCTCAACGTCATCTTTGCAAGTCATTGTTTTTTAACACTCATTGTGTAATATTAAACTTCCTACAAATCGCTTTTTAAAGTTTTCAAATTACATAAATATTTATAAGAATACAAAATAATTTGTAAAGTTTCAGAAATTAAAAGTGTTAAACAAGTGGTTATACATTAATGTTCTGAAATTCTGATGAGCTACTTATTCTGGTAACATTTTAAATCAAAAATTGCATTTCTTCAGGGGGCTCTGCCCCCTGAAGCCCCCGTAGTCTATTTAAATTTACATTCGTAATTTTTTATTGCTTGTGCGGATGGTTATAGTATATCTTAGTTTTTATTTTTACGCTGTGATTTATAAGGATAAGCATAAGTTTTTTTTTATATAAATTCATAAAATTTAAACTTAAAATAAAATCTTCATGTTAACCGTACGTAGACAATAAATCTTGAAGTGACGCCAAAAATTTAACCCTAAAATCCGCTACATTCGGCACAAAAAAACGACGTGCTTAAAAAAAAAAAAAGAATAATATTTTTAGTAATACAGTTTTTAATTCATAATACAATGAAATGCTACCTTAGAATGCTTAAATATAAGCAGATCATTTTCATTTTACAGAAAAGATGCACGAATGAAGTCAAAGAATTCGGTCCCTGTTCCACGTGCTTGTTTTGTTTGGGCCGAATGAGGGCATTTAAATCTGAGCGATAACGCACATAATATTGCAAACTGTTTTTACGGCATACTGCATCTCCATCTATCTCTTTCCTCCGTCAATAATAGTTAATTTTATTTTATCCAAGATCTTTTTATTCCAGCATCTTTGCTTTCGATAAATTACGTCTAATTCACCTGCTATGCGTACTTACTCAAAACTTTTCATCTCGTTATATTAAGAAATACTCGAGAGTTTTCTTTTTATTTCCAATATTCCGCCATATTAATTTTTCTATTCTTAATTTTTTTTCATTTTCCTGTTTCATGACAAAACATTTCAATTGAAAATTGTTTAAGAGAAAATATTATTCCGGGTTTTATTTTCTTGGCAACAATTAAAGAAATATTGGTAAATGTTATAGAAAAATGTCACATTATTCTCTATGAAAATAATGAACTTTTGTATTTTTAAGCAAAATATTTGAATAAAATAAATGAAATATTGCCTATTTTTATTTCTGGGCTAAAATCCATCTATATGCAAAGATACAAATGCATTAATTCATCCGTTTTGACGTTGGCTTTACTCAAACATTATACACGCAATTATAC